>OX336394.1:54278249-55478249 GCA_946902985.2 Meconema thalassinum
GTAAGGCCGGTGGGCCCTTGTCATGGATTTATGGCACGTTAAAGAACCTACCACTACAATTGGTAGTGTAGCCTATAGCAAAAATTTTAGGTAATTTTTGGCTGGGTAGAAACGCTCTATCAAGTTCCAACGTTTGCTGCTAGGTGTCAGTGACAGTGACATTTGGTAGCCAAAGTTCGAACTACTTGAAATTGAACTCGTTGGGAGTCCACGGGCATTCAATTAAAGTACTCTGCTATGGCCATTTGGCAGCAATTCATGTATAATATCATACAATCTATACTAATATAATAAAGCTGAAGAGTTTGTTTGTTTGTTTGTTTGTTTGTTTGTTTAAACGCGCTAATCTCTGGAACTGCCAGTCGGATTCGAAAAATTCTTTTTGTATATGATAGCCAGATTCAAGAGGAATAGTTTAGGCGATGTAGCATTAGGCTACACCAGACTGGTAACCTTAAAGATTGATTTTTGTTTAGTAAGTCGGAAGAACAAGCGCTCCCGAACAGCTTCAATACTACCTTTGTCTATTGCTGCCTGGCAATGCGGGCCGCATCACGTCGCCCCTGCCAGTGTTCTGAGAATTGCGAGCTGCTTATAAATTACAGTCACGGGGAGTAATTAGTGCAAAAAGTTTTTTTATGCCCCTTAAAACAGTTATCATCATGACAATAGTATATCTCTCTGTATAAGGGCGATGGTGTTGGTGCAGTATACTGAGGTTATCAGCTGCAATAAGCGTTGGTGCTTTCCGATCCTTATCCTTGAGCGCTCCAGTTCTGTAGTAGTATTCATTATCATCCATAAGACAAATAAATCCACCGGGCGAAGCCGGACACTACTGCTAGTTATGGTATATGAGACCATGTGTCCTATTCCATCTTCGTACTTCTTCTTTCCTGTTAGCTGGCGTGGATCAGAGGTAAGGATTGATGCGAACACTGCTGATGCGAACACTGCTGAGAGCTCTACTGAACTTTAAACAAGAGTATGGCTTCCCCTACTAAACTGATTGATTTTCGCGATATTTAAGAATAGTTGATGCGAAAACTGCTGAGAGCTCTACTGCACTGAGCCTTGCGTAAGAGTCTGGCTGCCCCCACTTAAACCGGTTGGCTCACAGTATTTTTTTGTGCTCGGGACTGGAGTATTAATCTATAAAGTCTCCGGCCGAGCAGGACAGGGTTTAAAAACCTCAGGCTGCCTTGCCAAGGTAGTGCACTCCAGTCCGTAGCCTTTCAGAGTTGTTTTGTTCTTTTTGCCTTCGTTGTTTTTTTTTTAATCCTCCGTATATTCTTCTTTGTTGATTTTGACGTAGCCTACCGAGGAACCAAAACATCGATAGCTTGTTATTGTTTTTATTTCCTTAGCGTTTTTATATTTACTGTAAACGTGAAAGCCAGAACGCTAAGGTATGTTTTGAACGACCAGATCTGCAATTATATCATACAAATGACTCACTTTGCGTACCCATCGTTGAGGGATTCATACCAACCTTGGGGAGTATCGCGTCCATTACTTCTAGGATAAAAACGTTCTTTTTAAAACACCTCTACTCTTACGAATAACGAAACAAAGTAGTGGTTGTGTTCTTTTGAGGGGCAAGGGATATCTTTGTCACCAACCCCGTGTAGATGCTTGTGTGTTGAAGTTGACCGATAACCTGTGTGTCTGTGTTTCGAACCCGTACCTCCAGGGTAATGATAATGATTTTGTGGCCTCCGGAGAGGCCGAGTGCTGGTCTTCTAGTTGACGCCCGTGGGAGACCTGCGCGTCGTAATGAGTAGCCTATGAAGTGATGATGAAGACGTCACATACACCCAGTCCTCGAGCCACGGGAATTAACCCAAGAGATTAAAATTCCTGATGGCTCGGCTGGGAATCGAACCCGGGGTACTTAAGGCGAAAGCCTAGTGCACTAACCATTTAGCCATGGAGCCGGATACCTCCATGGTGACATCCTAACATGCTAATCACTACGGCACGAGGTGGGCACTACTGAAAAATAAATTGAGTTAAAATCATTGTCTGGAGTGTGGCGTTCTATGGAAGTGAAACTTGGACTGTTAGCGCCTCGGCAGATAATAGGAGAATAGAAGCATTTGAAATGTGGTGTTACTTGAGAATGTTGGAGATCAGATGGGTATAAAGAGTGACAAATGGAAGGAATTAGGACGAGTGGGAGAAGGGAGATGTTTCCGGTGACTGCTAATGAAGAGAAGAGATAGGTTGGTAGGACACATACTAAGATATCCATTAATAGCCAACTTAGTTACGGAAGGAAGGGTTGAGGATAAGAACTGTAGGGGTAGACCAAGGTTAGAATATGTTAAACAGATAGTCTTGGATGCAAGGTGTGGTAGCTATGTAGAGATGAAACGATTAGCTCAGGACTGGGAAAGCTGCATTAAACCAGTCAAAAGACTGATGGTTGGTTGGTTCCTTGGTTTAGGGGCTGCGACAACGCGATCATGTAGCCCCGTGCACTTTGAGTGTGTGTAAAATCTGTCTGATAACCGGTGTTAATTGTGATGACTGTATTAGTGTGTGTTACCCGTAGTTCAGGTAAGGACTATAGACGATAATTTCATGTAGTTCCTACTTTGGCTACGAAATGCTATCGACCACGACACCTAGCTGTGAACTTGGCTACTACTAGATGCCATCGCAACCATCACCTGGTGACGAACGCTGGAACTTAAGAGCATTAATCAAACCTAGCCTACAAAATTTAGCTTCACACAAGTTTTACATGCCATAAATCTATGACATGGGCCCGCCGGCTTTACTTCCTCTCCGAAGGAAGGCATACCGAGGGATTTTTAACGCTCTTAAAAAATCCGACAACTTCGGCCGGGTTTGAACCCGCGACCTTTGGCATAGAAGCTCAGTATGCTACCTACTAAGCCACCGAAGCCGCCTCAATAGACTGAAGACTCAAGAACACAAGAACATAGCCTACAATAGTTAAGCGAAATATACAATTGGCCAGCACACAGTAGCAAAAGAACTAAGAAGGTGGATAATCCTGCAAGGGGTTACCTAATTTGTAAAATTATTTTTCAACCTTCGCTCTGAAGTCCACGGTTCATTGTACTTTGGCTCGACATCAGCCCCAATGAGTCTCTGCCTGAGAATGATGTCTGTCACAATTTTCCTGCCTTGGCATTTTATCTCTATCAGAAATATTACTATGGCTGAATGTGGTCAAAATGAATTCTTCTACCATTTCTGGTGGGTTGGTTCTTCAGTTTGGGGGCTGCGACAAAGCGGTCATGTAGCCCCGTGTACTTTGGGTGTGTGTAGAATCTGTCTGATAGCCGGTGTTAATTGTGATGGTTGTATTTGTGTGTGATCTGTTTATAATTCAAGTAAGGACATTCAATTTGCAAGTAGTTCCTACTTTTGCTACAAACGCCACCGTCAACGACAACTAGCTCTGTAATTTGTTACTTATAGTATTTCTAAAGTATTTTTTACCCCCCCCTCCCTTTTTTTTTCTCTCGTTTTCTCCATACTGTTAGCCTATAGTTGCAAGTTGCGGACGAGAATTCTGACGGCGGCAAGCTGCCAAGTTACTGAACAGTGTTGATACTTATCATACACATTGCCCCGGAGTTCCAGGTTCAATTCCCGGCTCTGCCAAGAAATTTTAATTCTGGTTTGAGAGCTCAAATTGGGTGGGCAAAACTGAGAAGATGTGGGCTCGATTCACACCTCAGCCATAGTAGTTTTTTGTTGTTGTGGTTTACCATTTCTACTCCAGGCAATTGCCGGGATGGTTTCTAACTTAAGGCCACGGCCGCTTCCTTTCTAATCCTCGCCTCTATTACAAATACACACTAATACAACCATCACAATAACACAGGTTAACAAACAAAATTCCACACTCCCGAGTACACAGCGCTAAATATGACTACTATATCCAAGCCACTCAAATGAAACAATAACATTATTATAGATTTTTCTTGTTTCTTTCGTGTGGCTACCTAAGAGGCCGAGTGCAGGTCTGTTTAGTTGACGCCCGTGCGCGACCTGAGCGTCGTGTGGAGGATGAAGTGGTGATGAAGACGTCACATAGGCTACACCCAGTCCCCGGGCCACGGGAATTAAACCCAGGAGATTAAAATCCCTAATGGCCCGGCCGAGAATCGAACCCGGGACCCTTCTGGCCAATGCCTACAACGCTATCCAATTAGTCATGGAGCCGGACATTATGATAGATTACTAGGCAACACTGAAAAATGGCTTCAGTACTAGGGGACCTGTGCAAGGAATTTCGCATGTGCCTAAACCACCCGCCTGGCTTTACTGTTAGGCGAGTTTGCCGCGGTCCAGTTCTGGCAGGGGCTATCTTATTGTTTATTTGTTCAAACGCACTTTTTAAACAAATAAATGTATTTCCGTTGACTTTTCAAGAGATGCGAGTTTTTTTTCCTATATTACTGAGATGATTTGGAAGATTTTGGCACAAACCGCACCTTTTAACTCCCTCTGGTTTGAGAGCTTGAGTTTTATATGATGATGATGATGATGATGATGATGATGATTGTTGGTTGGTTGGTTCCTCAGTTTAGGGGCTGCGACAACGCGGTCATGTAGCCCCGTGTACTTTTGGTGTGTGTAGAATCTGTCTGATAACCAGTGTTAATTGTGATGGCTGTATTAGTGTGTGTTATCGGTGGGGAGTGGTTATCGCGTCGGACTGCCAACCCCAAGCTTGCAGGTTCACTCCTTGCCGTGGTAAGTGATTTTTGAAAGGCGCAAAAATCACGATATACATGCCATACGTTGTTGGCATGTTAAACAACCCATTTGAATTCGATAGGCCGTGTTCATATTGGAAAAATTTATCTCGGGATTTTCCGCCAACACAAAGTTCCTCATTTCTCTACTAGAAAGCACTTAGGTATCTAACCTCCTTGACTTTCATAGCACTTCAAGGAGCGATAAAATTCGACATGCAAGTTGCCCTCTGGGCGTCAATTATCAAATCTTGCACCCGGCACCCGAGGCCATGCGATATTATTTTTATTATTATTATTATTATCATCATCTGTAATTCAGGTAAGGACTGCAGATGATCAATTTCAAGTAGTTCTCACTTTTGCTACCAAATGCTACCGTCAACAACACCTATCTGCGAACTTGGCTACTAGATGCCACCGCAACCGGCACATGGCGGCGAACGTTGGAACTTAATAGAGCGTTAATCAAATCTAACCTGGAAATTTATCTTCACAAAATTGTAGTTAGAGGAAGGTTGTTTTACATGCCATAGATGCCATGCCATTACATGCCATGGGCCCGCCGGCTTTACTTACCCTCCGAGGGAAGGCATACTCAGGGATTTTTAACGCTCTTAAAACACCCGACAACTTCGGCCGGGTTTGAACCCGCAATCTTGGGCATAGAAGCTCAGCATGCTACCAACTACGCCACCGTAGCCGCCTTATGATGATTGTGAACGTGAACCAGTTTCTGCTGTCACATTCCGCACACCTGCGAGAATACGTCATTGTTCATGGCAACATATCGGCACGTGCAGTAATAAGATGGAAATGTAACAACTTTATGTCCATCTGATCAGGGAACATTGAACTCAGTGAAGACTGCTTGTTGGGAAAAGGCATGTGAACAGTTAATAATGTTAATTTCGGCAACGTTGCCAGAATTTCATAGCAACAAGCTTTCGGAAGATCTAGTCGTCAACCGTTCTTGAGAAATTTAAGTGAACAAACTTCAGATTTCTTCTCTTGTAAATACAACACTGTAAATTAGTTTTCTTCTTGGAAGGCCTTCTATCCAGTGTCCAGTGGCGATACTACGGGAAGTAGAAAACTAGAATAACTGCTACATATAACGATTAATCGATTGTACATTTAATCGAATGGTCGTTTAATCGGTTGGTCGAATAATTGATTGCTTTATCGAGTAATCGATGTACTTCGCTCTTATCACTACACTTTCACAGAACATTATGGTATTTGAAGCCATTTTCAGTGTTGCTTTAGTAAACAAATGTTTGATGCTCTTCAGTGTACCCAAATGAGATGGGTTATTCCCTAATGAAAATGAAAATCCACAGCCTGCTTCCAGTCTCCGACCGGGTCAGGAATGGAATGAATGAAGCCCCCATCTAGCGGCGAGGATAGGAACTGTGCCGGCTGCCGAGGCCTGACGCACTCCTCTGGGGCAATGATTACATGAATGACAGATGAAATGAAATGATAGTGGAGAGTGTTGCTGGAATGAAATTTTGACAGGGAAAACCGCAGTACCCGGAGAAAAACCTGTCAGCCTCCGTTGTGTCCAGCACAGATCTCACATGGAGTGACCGGGATTTGAACCACGGACCCAGCGGTGAGAGGCCGGCGTGCTGCTGCCTAAGCCACGGAGGCTATGGTTATTCCCTAATCCCGAAAGAAATTATTAATTAATCTCGTGTAATTTTTTTCAGGATTAGGGAATAACCCATCTCATTTGGGTACAAGCGTGTTGACCGAATGAAAAGCATCAAACTATTGTTTACTTTCACAGAAGCAATACAGACATTGACTTAGGTAATAAATAGTTCATTGTAACAAACCATTTGTTAAAATCACCTCTATAATACAAGTTGTCAGACATATTGAATACACACCCGGGGCTTTTGACCAAGATTTCCCAAGCCCTTTTGACTGTAGAAAGTTTTCCATGCACACCACTAAATAACCTGTTTTTTATCCCCGTTTTCAATTTTAGCGTCCATTGTTATCGTATAGCGATTCATGTAATCGTGGGAGTTGTTTGTTGAACTTCTTATGATTACTCCGACTTGTGCGCACACTCGGATCGTGATTTGTGTGCGTTATGAGAGCAGAGCGTAAAAAATCAGCCGATCCAACTGCACTCTTGTTGACGGGCGACACGCTCTCGCCTCCCGGTAAACAAACTCGCCGCTCTCCGGAAGAGATCCGTGGAAGGCTAGGCAGTTTCTTCTTTAGCAAGCTGGAGACCAGAATTGGTGCTTCGTAGCCCACATATTGATGACATCGACAATAAAGCAATAAAGAAGCAGTATGATTTTTCAAAGTACTGCACAGTATTTCAAATGCCCCATTCATTTGCATGCAAATGAACAATGGTTTTAGATTGACACGAACAATCATATGCTTTTATTTTGTTAGCAGGATGCAAAATCACAGAGAGGGAGAGAAGGAGAGGGGGTGGGGTGATGATGGGGGGCTCCACCCACACCGAATATGTTATCTCAAACAAGTTCCGTAAAAACCTAACAGCTGGTTTTCATAATTTCTACTGGTCTTTCCATCACAACCCCCCCCACCTGTCAAGTAAATCGAGGTTGTAGTTGCAGTTGTTTCTTTTAGGGGCTTTGTGACATCGTGGTCATGTATCCCAGTGTACTTGGGTGTGTGTAGAATTTGTCTTATAACCTGTGTCAATGTGATGTTCATTCATTTTTTATATTTGCAAATGGGGGCAAGTCCCCGGTAGCAAGTTGTGCCGTTACAGAAAATTACCAACAATATAGCGGCTTCGGTGGCGTAGATGGTAGCATGCTGAACTGCTGTGCCCAAGATCGCGGGTTCAAACCGGCCGAAGTCGTCGGATATTTTAAGAGCGTTAAAATCCTTTAATATGCCTTCCTTCGGAGAGGAAGTAACGCCGGACGTCCCAGGTCATAGATTTATGGCATGTAAAAGATCCTTCCACTAACTTAAGTTGTGTGAAGCTAAATTTCTAGGTTAGATTTCGTTGAAACGCTCTATCAATGTTTATCACTAGATGGTAGTGACATCTGGAAGCGAAAGTTGGAACTACTTGAAATTGAACGGAACTTGTAGCTCACCCCATGGTTGTCCGCTTGAAGCAGCTACAGCCTCTGGCGAGCCTAACATGTCCTCGGACATTACCGGCACTAAAAGCCATACGCTAAATAAATAAATAAATAAATAAATAAATACAATTAAAAAATGAATAACTAATATCAAACACACTTAATGTACACAAGTCGCTATTTGGGAACTATAGTAATTACATCGTTGTATTTACACAAATTTCAGTCTTCTAAGACTGTGGCAGGTACAGTGACGAGTCCCAATTATCATGTCTGTAGTAGTGTGTGTATTTATAATGCAGATGGGGATTGTGAAGGAGGTGGCCGTGGCCTTACGTTAGGAACCATCCCGGCATTTGCCTGAATTGGAAGTGGAAAACCACGGAAAACCATTTCCAGGATTGTTGAGGTAAGAATCGAATTCCCCTCTTTTCAGTTTTGATTCACGAGGCTGAGAGTACGCTGTTCCAACCCTCAGAACAAAATTAAATTTCTTGTCAGAGCCGGGAATCGAACCCGGACCTCCTACATTCTTTACTAAATTGACTTCATGGTCGCTCGTCTTTGTTGGAAAGGAACAATGGGGTTGTGCTTATTTATACGCTTTCAAGGACACGTGGAAACCGTTCCTACATGCATTTCAAAGTGCAGAGCATGTCATCCAGTCGCGACATACTGTAAATAGATGTTGACTGGACTGCCCTTCCCCATGAACATAACTGTTCGTCTTTGTGAAAGGATGGAAACCTTGTTCACTTTGGGGTGTATGAAGGTCGGGAGCAGGTGGTTTTCACCCTCATGTCGTAAACGGGAATTCATGTCCTATGAGCTGTTGTACTCTCGGTCAGTGTTGCCACCATGCAGTAAAGCTGTTGCCCCTAAATTACCCTAAAATTGACGCCAATAATGTGACATCGTGGTCATGTATCCCAGTGTACTTAGGTGTGTGTAGAATTTGTCTTATAACCTGTGTCAATGTGATGTTCATTCATTTTTTTTATATTTGCATATTTATATTTATGAATACTCAGTAACACATTAGATTGGATGTTCCATAATTTGTTCATTAGTTGCCTACACCACGTGACATCTAGATGCCAAGGTCACGTGGCTACCCTACATCCGAGGTAATCTGTTTAACATATTCTAACCTTGGTCTACGACTACAGTTCTTGTCTTCGAACCTTCCTTCGATAACTAAGCTTGCTATTCCAGGGTGGCGCACGAAATGTCATACACTCGAAACTGTTTATAGAATATTTAATATACAACATATTTAATAGAAAATGGTATTAAAAACATTCACTGAAATGTACATGATTAGTCAGTATGCAGAACATGCTCAATATGCCCATCTTCTCGGCGTACAACAGCTTCGAGACGAACCTGCATGTTTGTGACCTCTCCACGACACATGTCCTCACTCAACCCTCGGGAGAAATTCACAATGGCTGCTTGCAATTACAGTAAATGTTCTGGTTTCTGGCGGTAGACTGCCTCCTTCAAATAGCCCCACAGGAAGAAGCCTCAGGGATTAAGATCGGGGCTATGTGGTGGCCAGATTGAGCCACTCTGAAAACGTTCGAGATATCGGTGGAACATTACACGGGGCCCGAAATGTTCATGCAGGAACAACATTTTCTGTGCACGGACAAGCTTCATCTTGCATGAACTATTGTGTCTCTATTGGTAGTCGTGATGCAAAGATTTGTGGAAGAAACTGTTTTGCAACATGTCCATGTAACGCGCACTGTTGACTGTGTCATTGAAAAAGATTGGCCCAATAATTCCCACACACACACACTTTCACACCATGACTTTCAACCTCCCTTTGTCAGCCATGCTGTATAACTGGAAGCCGGTACACATGCGCGGCATGTGCTGCTGTATGTCGAATCATGCATTAAATAAGGTTTCTGTTCACGAAAGGATATGGTTGTGAGCCCAGATTTACACATTTTATAAACCATTTTCGATGTATGACATTTCGTGCGCCACCCTGTATGTGTCCTACCTACCTATCTCTTCTCGCCAGAAACATCTCTCCTCTGCCACTCGTCTTAATACCTCTTCATTTGTTACCCTATCGACCCATCTGAGCTTCATCATTCTCTTGTAACACCAAATTTCAAACGCTTCAATTCTCCTCGTTTATGCTACACCAATAGTCCAAGTTTCACTTCCATATAGCGCCTCGCTCCTGACAAAGGCTTTCAAAAATGACTTCTTAATACCTAAATCTATATTCGATGTTAACAGATTCCTTTTCTGTAGAAATGCTTTCGTTGCCTGAGCCAACCTACTTTTTTATATCCTCTTTGCTTCTTAAGTAACAGAAATCTCCTACTTCCTTTAGTTTTTCACCTGCCAATTTGATATCTATAGAGGTTTTTGATTTATTTCGGCTGCATTCCAATATTTTTGTTTTACATTTTATAATTTTCATCATGAATTCTTCCCTCAAGACGGAGTCCCTACCATTCAAAAACTCATTCAAATCCTCTGGTGTGTCGGCTAAGATGACAATGTCATCAGCAAATCTCAGTGTTGAAATTATTTCTCCTTGAATCTTCACTCCCACTAAAAATTATCACAACAGCACAACGTCGCAACACTGTACGGCAGAGATATCTTGACACTATTTCTTTCCGGGCTGCAGTGATCTAAAAGTAAAATTATTTTAATTCTTTAACTGTTCTTAACATTTTAACTGTCATGTATTTTGATGAATAAACACCCATTTGCTGATGTATTTTCACACATCTTAGTGCCATTCTACACCAAGGCCCTAAATCAAGTTAACATGTTCCCTCTTCTCATGTTGGTTCCATATAGGCTACAGTATTACATTGGGTTACATTTTACACACATGTACTCAAACAAGTTTTCTTCAGGGTTGCACCCAAAAATAATTTCTGGAGGGATAGTTGAACTAGATGTAGGTAAAGACTGCCTTATGTTCAGTGGCTAAACGGAATTTCACTACGGATGACAAATGAGACATTTAGGGCGGATAACGTTAACGGTTAACGTTTAAAATCGCCACTACTACAAGGTCTGTGTCAGCCATTATAGCTATGGTTAGGCTTGCCATACGTCCCGGTTTGACCGGGACAGTCCCGGTATTTTACTCTTGTCCCGGTGTCCCGCCCGGTTTTATCAATGTCCCGGAAAACGTCTGTAAGATGGAAAAAGGGAAAGGGTGTTTTCTCTAATGAGCAATGCCTGAGCATTAATGAAAGAGTCCACTGCGAGAACATTGATTGTTTGTAAAACCAACTTTGCCCTTTTTTGCCATGATTTTTATGAAAAGGGCAAGCTTAAGAAAGACATTTTGAAAAAAGTACATTCAAGTCAAAAATATGAGTGGTTTGAAAACAAGGATTAACATTGTTAACTCATTAATTGATTGTTTTTGTAGTTAGACAAAAAGTTGTAGTTTTTCAAAAAAAAAAAAAACTTAGTACAGTAATTGTTAAATTAAACAATTTTAGTATTTTAAATTGTATTTTATTAACACTTCTTTCTAGATGGTAGACCCAAAAAAAATATCATTTAAAAGGAAAAATTATATATATTTATGTAGCAAAAATTCCTTTTTATTTTTAAAAGGTGTGTAGAATTAACAATTTAGGCTGCCAGATTCTCCCCTCCCGTCACTTGCGAGGCTTAAAACTCACCATTTTGCTTCTAATTTTTAAATAAATTCCTATTAATGTGTCCCGGTTTCACTCACCAAAAATATGGCAAGCCTAGCTATGGTGACCATATTGGGGGGGGGGGAGGTTGTTGGAGGATGAAAAGATTATAGTTTGACTAACATATAGAGTTTTTTAAAGTTATGTCCTTTTACAAAATTAATTTTAAGAAGTTCCACAAAAATCGATCCACCAAAAATACAATATAAATGAATACAAAGTTTATTTTATTTTTATTTTTCAAGTTTTGTGTGAGAAAAAAAAGAAAACATTAACATACAAGTTTATTTTTAAGTCTCTTTACATCTTTTGATTACAATAACAAATAAATAATAATAATCTTACTGAGTCTTTAAGAACTAGGACAGGGTCGTGGATATTTCAAAACAAAACGTATTTTTCGTTTAATTACGCATATTTTTCAGAGAATTATTATTAATTTTTTCGAACTTAAAAACTTAAAAATCGGGACACTTTTATTAATATTCGGGATGCCGGGACATGCTCTTTTAAATCGGGACTGTCCCGATTTTTTCGGGATGTATGGTCACCGTAACTATAGCGCACAGAAGTCAAACATAAGACGAACTTTTCCATCTCTTTGCACAAACGAATCTATTCTCAGTTTTGCCTCACGAGGCTGAGTGTATCCTGTTCCAGCCTTCAGACCAGAATTAAATTTCATGGCAGGGTCGGACCTCACAGGCGAAAGCCTACAATGCTAGCCGCTACACTACGAGGTGGACATAAGAAATTATAGGGAGCTCATAAGCACAAGCAATGTCTTTCTTAGGGTAGGAACACGTTGTCTATTCCTGTCTTTCTTCTCCGTTATCCATTTCACCATTGCAATACGAAATAATCTCTATGTGGATCAAGCCACTGCCTGACTACTCAATTTGAAAATTTTCATTAAGGCATGCGAACAGTAAATATCGTGTGCTGTAGGATTGTTGAAATGAATGTTGCGGATCTTCTAATTATTATTATTATTATTATTATTATTTGATCGCATATGCAATGTATTAAAATGATCTACACCGGTTACATTTTACGAATTTCAGTTATTTATTACATTTGATACATATTAGTTAGTTATTGTTGTTTTAAGGGGCGGAGCCACGAGGTCACCTGCCCCTAAATATTAGTTGTTGGTCATTCTCATTAAACATTGTAATAAATTTGACTATAACAAATAAAATATTTCGTCCATTGAAGTGGTATGGGGAATAGTTCCTATTATTATTATTATTTATTATTATTATTGTTGTTGTTGATTTACGCCCAACAATAAGCGATTATGACTAGTTCTTCTTTGATTCTCTCTTTCATTCCCAATATGTCTTGAGCCCGGCTGATAGTTTCTCCTTTCTTTCCTCTGAGAGGAGTTCCCTACATAGGCACTTTGGGTGGTGGGGACCAGAGTGAACCATATCTCAAAGATCTACTGTTATATTATTGCAACGTAATTTTACGACTATTACGAAAGTTGGCAGCATTGTCTCGAGCGAGAAATTTAAAATTTAAGAGTAAATAAGTTACTTTTATTGAGCCTCCGTGGCTTATGCGGCAGCACGCCGGCCTCTCACCGCTGGGTCCGTGGTTCAAATCCCGATGACTCCATGTGAGATCTGTGCTGGACAAAACAGAGGCAGACAGGTTTTTCTCCGGGTACTCCGGTTTTCCCTGTCAAAATTTCATTCCAGCAACACTCTCCACTATCATTTGATTTCATCTGTCATTCATTTAAGCATTGCTCCAGAGGAGTGCGACAGGCTTCGGCAGCCGGCACCGTTCATATCCTCGCCGCTGGAAGCAGGCTGTGGATTTTCATTTTCAAGTTACTGTAAGTGGTTAAGGTAAGATGACGCAGATTATATCGATATTATGGTGTTTGAAGCCATTTTTCAGAGTTGCCTTAGTAAACAAAAGTTTGATGCTTTTCAGTTGGTCAATGCGATTGTACCCAAATAAGATGGGTTATTCCGTAATCCTGAAAAAATAAAAAAATATTACATGAGATTAATAAATACACTTGGATGAACAGTTTCAATCGTCAAGCGATCATCATCAGATGATAACATCTATAACATCTATGTCGGACAATATGATTGAAAATATTTAATATATATATATATATATATATATATATATATATATATATATATATATTCACTAAGAAAATTTTCAATATCTTGAATGCAAGTACATTAAAGACCAGTTGGATAAAAGAAGTACATGAAGACATGGAATTACTTAAAATCTCTGAAGACGACATAAAAGACAGAGAACAATAAATAAAATCAGAAATACGAAAATTGTACAAGTCTCGAGGAAGGACACGTCAGGGAAAAAATTGACACAGAGGAAAGGAAGTAAAAGCACAGTGAACTACTGTAATGAAGAGGTTTTGGGAAGAAACGAAGAGAGGAAAAGTTGAAGCTGTGATTGGCTCAATAATTTCACCCATATTTTCAGACATAGATTTTATTGCCGAAGTGTAATGGATCTGATGATGATCGCTTGACGATCGAAACTGATCATCTACAGTAAGTTTATTTATTAATCTTAAGTAAAAAAAAATTCAGGGTTTGGGAATAACCCTTCTCATTTGGGTACAATCGTATTGACCGACTGAAAAGCATTAAACTTTTGTATACAGTACATCGATATCTTCAAACATCCTCTCTAGGACCAAATTTTTACACCCCGGCGCCTCTAAAACCAATCAATGACGTTAAACCCATAACATTTTTCCACTATATACTAGTTTCCAAATAGATTTTTCGATGTAGGAAATGCAACTAAAGTGTAGGCTAGCTAGCCCTATTGTAAGCGGAGTCACGGTATCCAACCCCTTGTCTCCTGGGCCTGGTCCAAGATAATACCTCGGGGGATTAATTTATGTCACTATTCACCAGCAGTGTTGGCAAAGCCGATTACTCCGACAAGCACACCCGCAATGCGGACAATAGTGCTCTTTATGTTCGGCGCTTTGTTGTTGTTGTTGTTGTTGTTGTTAACCCTTGAGAACTGGCGTGAAAAAATATAACACGAGGACTGGCGCCGGGTCATTTTGACCCATAGTGTGTCACTTCCGTTTTGTAGTCATACGAATTTTAATGAAGTAATTATACACCTGGTGTGTTGGAACGTCGACAAATCTACCCGATTCATCACTTCCCTGTGTTACCTATTGTTTGCTCATAATACTTATTATTACCATAATACACTCACAATTCCACTCGATTTTAACTCTATTCATTCTCCAATCATAAAAAAATCAAAGCAAAAAAAAACAAAAACGAATTCCAGAGAACTAACTAACTCAATCTGGTTTACCAAAGCCTCAAGAGGCGCAATTTTCTGCCCAAACTCCGCAAGGTGCTAGAGTGGTGTTAATTTCAAACATGGTGTCTTCTTATGAACTATTCCCTATATAAAATGAGGTTTATTTATATTTTTCAAATTTAACATGCAGAAAATGACACTAATTTTCGTAACAATATAAATGGCCTTGATAGTCTTGAACAAAGGAGCTGATGACCAAGGTGTCCCTATACCCTAAACATGGATCAACAAGAACGTGAGCTATGTGATTGTGCTGCATCAAAATAGTTGGATTTCCCCCTTATTTTTTACAGATTGTCCCGACTAACGTAAGCCGAAAATTGTCAGGCGAGGACTGGCGCCATGGGTAAATCTGACCCGACCGTAAATAATATAAAACTAACTTGAGTGTTCAAAATGCTGTAGACAAGTTTCTTTTGCAGGGTGAAGTTGAAGGCTGGGGAGGAAGGCTGTAAGCGACAGGGAATTAGGGCTGACCAAAACGAAAATATCGAGCATTATTTAAGCCTCGGGTCAAAAATACCCATGCGCCAGTCCTCGCGGGTTAAACATTTTAACGTCTTTGTAAATATTATAACAAATGTTTTAGTAATGAGTCGTATCCAAATATTTGGAGATAGCGATTATTTGTTTTCTTCCTTCTCGTCCACCCAATGGAACACAGTTTATGGTTTTATTGTCTAAAGACACGTAGAGTTCTTCTCGTGGGCGCAGTCCAATTCGGCCAGTTAATTACACTGATAAAATCGGACAGACTTTTCTGGCCACCATGATCTACCCCTTTGATAATTCATAGTCCAATTCAGCCAGCGATAGCTCATTAGCAACCTCCCCTACCTTCCCCCACTCTGCAGCCAGCACATACCATACTGTACACACGTTTGTCATTAAACTGTTGGAGGGGAGGTGACTCTCAGTTTGACGGTCCCAGGGGTGTCAATTACTATAAATTCACATATGTATGACCTAGCTTTCTGGATATGGTGACAACTACTGTCTGTGGAGGAGCTTTATACAAAGAATACGATATGTCCTCAATAGTTTCACAAATATGGACATCCATGAGATTGTGTTCGATAAACTGACAGCGTTAATATAACCTACCCTAAGTGCAAGCTCTAACATTTTACCTGATCTTCTTTGCATACACTAATGAAAAAATAAAATAAAAAATAAATTTTAATAAACCAAGTGAACACTGACAAGCAGGCAAGAGAGTAGAATCCAAGCCTGTGAAATGAAATTCCTAAGAAGTATGATAGGAAAGACAAGGAAAGACAGAGTGAGGAATGAAGATGTTAGGAAGGAAGTTGGGATGGGAAAACTAAATGAGAGAATTGAGAAGAATAAACTAAGGTGGTTTGGACATGTAAAGAGGATGGAGGAAAATAGAATACCAAGACAGATGCTGGAGGCGAAGTGCAAGGGTAAGAGAGCAAGAGGAAGACCTAGAACAAGGTGGATTGATTCAGTGAAGAACAGCGTAAGAAAAAGAAATCTCGACTGGGAGAAGATCGTGGAAGAAGAATGGTGGAAGGAAAGAGGAAAGTGCAGAAGTGCCATAAATACCCCGACCCGGCAGGAGCTGGATAAGGGGAAATGATGATGATGAAACCAAGTGAACAATTTTCATTGAATACCCTAACCTATTAGATGAAATTAAATCATACTTAATACCAGTACCATAATTAATAGTTGGAGATTCATTTTAAGGGCTGGGGTAGCTTGGCAATCACCCCCGATGAACTGAATTTTTAATTGGCGTAAATTATATTTATATACTAACCAAGGGTCACAATATTATTTAGCAATTATATTTCGACCATGCAGCCAGCCTGAAATGGTTTTCCGTTTTTTCTACTTTCAACTCTATACAAATCCAGGAACTGTCCCTTCCAATAGGCCACGGCTGCTTCCTTCTTTAGTTCATTAATTCGAATGACATTTTAACTGCCATTTCCTTGTTAAGTTCAAGTATATTTTAATGAAAGTTAGTAGGTTTTTTTTCTTTATTGTCTATCCGGGAAGTTGGTTTGATTGAGATTTTAATTAATATGGTTAAAAAAACACTAAGATTAAGAATAAGATTTTAACTGCCATTTCCTTGTTAAATTCAAGTATATTTTAATGAGAGTAGGTAATTGTGTAGTGAATAAAACAGGATTTCTTTTATGAATCCTCTGTAAAACTGTCGCCATATTTCAGTTTGATGGAATAGTTTTTAAAAAGTCATTTTCATTCATTTTAGTAGTTTTTTAGATGATATTTCATTGAGCATTATATGTTCGCCTCGTTACGTAGTGGCTATAACCGCGGAGGCCCGGGTTCGATTACCGGCTCTGCCAAGAAATTTAATTCTGATTTGAGGGCTGGAACGGGTTACACTCAGCCTCGTGAGGTAAAACTGAGAGGAGGAGGAGGGTTCGTCCCATCTCTGCCATCCTGGAAATAGCTTTCCGTGGTTTCCCACTTCTACTCCAGGCAAATGCCGGATTGAGTCCTGACTGAAAGCCATGGCTGCCTCCTTCCCAATCCTCACCTTAATTACAACTACACGCAATAATACAGCCATCACAATAAGACAAGATATCAGACAAATTCCACACACACAACCAAGTACACGGGGTTACATGACGGCGATGTCGCAAAGCCCCTCAATGAATCAACAATAATGGTCTAACAAACCCGTGGTTGGGAGCACCCAAACATCAAGCCGACTGCAACCCAGTTCATAGCCTACAAATTGTGGGCGACGAATAACCTGCGCGACTACACCCTTAGCCACATCACTTTGATTTTAGATCATGGACCACTACTTCTCATATCAAGCAGGTACTTAATTGTCCTCACGAGGCTTTCCTTCTCCTGATGCAGAATTGAGAATAGGCGGGTTTGATTTCTACCTCAGCCATGCTGGAAGTGGTTTTTCATGGTTTCTCATTTGTATTCCAGGCAGATGCCTAGATTGTACCTAAATTAAAGTCATGGTGCCCTTCTAACCATATCCTAGCCAAATTACAAGTACACAATAGTACGCTACAGCACTTACAATAACACAGATTATCAGACAGATTCCACACACACCAAAGTACACTGCACTACATGATCGCCAAGCCTTCAAAATGAATAAACGACAATTGTTTCCAGCCCTCAAATCAGATGTTAAGTATGACTGCTCAGCGGTAACGTTCTTGCCTACTGAACCCAGGGCTGCAGGATTGAATCCTGGCACAGTCACTTGGCATTTGTGGGTGCGTAATTGCGATGGAGCCGTGTCAGTAGGTTTACTGGCACGTTAAAGACCTTCGGGACAAAATTCCGGCACCCCGGCCATAGTAGTTAAAAGTGACGTAAGTTTCTTAAGTTTCTGGCTGGAATATAATCCAGAGCCTCCTCGGTAAGAGAAAAGCGTGCTATCCATACACCACGGGGGACAATAATAATTAAAATACTAATAATAGTAATAATAATGTACCGGGTTTAAGGTAACTTTTAACTGATGTGGCCTTTTAAAAGAATTAAGGCATAGGGTAATGTTTGTTTCAGTGAATTGTGCAATTTGTACAGCCCTGCATGGCAGAGTGTTTACAGGAAATCCCAGAGCCAGCGGGTCATTCTGCAAGAACAAATAAGTTAACTTAGATTTTGGGTTTTCACAGTGGTAGTGGTGGGAGACGGAAGGGAGGATATATTCAGCGGAAGAACCAGAACTTGGCCTGGGGCAACTGGCCAAAAAGGACTGTGGGATGGAATGACAAGATAAGAAAGATCCACTCGGAAGATTAGCTGGCTCAATTCGCCAACACCCCTTCTCGTAGCACAAGGACAACGTTTCAGAGGGTCGGAGACTGGAAGCAGGCTGTGGATTTTCATTTTCAATGAATTTTCTATTATGGCCTATGGAGTATGAATGGCAAATATCTAAATAGGCTATTTGTCAATTTACTATGCAGAAAAGGAAACATTTGTTTTCTTTGTTTTTGTTTTGCCTTACAAGGCTGAGTTTACCCCGTTTGCCAGAGCCGGGAATCGAATTCGGACCTCCGGAGTGGCAGCCAAGAATGCTAGCCTCTACACCATGAGGTACTCTAATTTCAGTCCTAATATTGTTTATAATTTAGCCAGTAAGTATAAATTAGGGTACAACCAAATTTTTGTGGGTAGACACCCACATAACCTAATGGCGGTACTTTTTGAGGATCCAACCAGCCTTCGGGCTGATTACCTAACAGACAGACAACCAAATTTACAATTTTATTATTTTATGCTTTTACCTAAACAAAAATTTCTTAACTTTTATTGTTTCTTTTTTTTGGGGGGGGGAGGGTCCTTGAGCCCCCACAGCTCCCCCCCCCCCTTATATACGCCCCTGATGGCTACCATAGTCCTTTCCTAACTAACTCGTGAAACTTATGTTGTCCCCGCAGAGTATTGTTTCCATATCAGGACTTCAATCTCGATAAGGAACTTTGTTATTTCGTATCTTATGAAACATTTATAAGATTTCTTATTTTCTATCAAACGATATTGTCGACTATTTGAATTAATTTTAAAGTAAATAGTTTTAAAAAATCTTATTACCGGCATTTCGTTGGTATTTAGCATTTTAGGGTAAAAGTAGCACATTTCGCAAAATAACTTCAATTCGCGATTATTCGGTTGGTAGCATGCTGAGCTTCTATGCCCAAGGTCGCGGGTTCATACCCGGCCGAAGTCGTCCGATTTTTGAAGAGCATTAAAAATCCCTCAGTATGCCTTCCTTTGGAGGGGAAGTAAAGCCGGCGGTCCCATGTCATAGATTTATGGCATGTAAAAGAACCTTCCACTAATTACACTTGTGTGAAGCTAAATTAGAGGTTAGATTTGACTAACGCTCTTAATTTCCAACGTTCGTCGCCAGGAGCCGACTGCGGTGGCATCTAGTAACCAAGTTCAGAACTAGTTGTTGACGGTGGCGCTTGGTAGCAAAAGTAGGAACTACTTGAAATTTGAATGCCTGCAGTCCTTACTTGAATTAAAAACAGATAACACACACTAATACAGCCATCACAATTAACACCGGTAATCAGACAGGTTCTACACACACCCAAAGTACACGGGGCTACATATCCGCGTTGTCGAGTTCCTAAACTGAGGAACCAACCAACCATGTCTATGCTATGCAAAGAATATGAAATTTAGAATTTAGAAACCATTGTAACCCATGATTATTTTTCACTTATAATTACGTTTTTATTTCATAATAAGATAATTATATTATCCATATTTTTTCTACACTGTGACTCGAGTCATTTGCACAGTCCAGCCCAGAGTTTGTTTTGCGAAGGTAACGAGTTCAACATTGATTTTGTCCCGCTTGCCTGAGCTAGTAGGTTGTTAATCTTGGCTGTATTTCAACAAAATGGCCACTTGTCGGAAATAATGCCCCTTTAATTGTTTTGTTGTTAAGGCTTACCTGGCTGGTCATGCGACAGAAGACAGGTGATAAATCCCGCGTCTGTCACAATGTGCTGTACCACAGGAATTGATCGCCTGGCTGGCGCCCTCGTTGCCTAGCAACGCGGATGGGGAAGCTGGCCTCATATTTCTGACGAATTTAGTGTGATGGTACTGCGGACTTTCCGCGTCTTCTTTCACGACATTGTTCAAAACTACGTTGGTCTGTCTGTTGGGTAGTCAGTCTGGAGACTGGTTGGATCCTCAAAAAACATAAGGTTATGTGGTAGAAATTCACAAAACCCAGGAGGCTTACAAGGCAAGGTGAGGAATGTGAGGTAGTTTGCTATTGCTCACCTCTTTCTCATTGTTTCTGATTTGTTTTCTATTTTTCGATATATTTCATAATTACTTCTTAGTTTCCAGAATTCTGCTGTTTTTAAAGGACCGAGTATTTTGCGTGTAATTCTTCTTTCTACCATTTCTAATTTATCAAATAGCTTGCCACGGTGGGTGAGTGGTCATCGTGTCGGTCTACTAACCCCAAGCTTGCAAGTTCTCTCCTGGCCGTGGTAAGTGATTTTTGAAAGGCGGCAAAAATACGACACCATGTCATACGATGTTGGCATGTCAAAGAACTCGTTTGAATTCAGTAGGCCGTGTTTATAATGGCAAAATTAATCTCGGGTTTCACCACCGACACAAAGTTCCTAATTTCTCTACTAGAGAAAGTGTTCAAGGAGCTTAGATATCTAACCTCTTTGACTTTTATTGCTTCAAGGAATAACCAAATTCGACATGCAAGCTACCCTTTGGGTGTCAAATAACAAATCTTGCACCTGGCACCCGAGGCCATACGATATTATTATATTTATCTAATTTGTAATTATTATTATTATATTCGATTTAATGGTGATCGAGCTCTTTGTATGGCATGAGGGTGGTGCTCACAGTCTGAGAAAGGTTAAGACGGATGATTCCATTCCGCAGGATGAGGACTTGCAGCACCAGCTTGATTGTCGCTTTCGATCACGTGGTAATGACGTCGTTAGTGAGACACGACAGTGTAGCGGTGCGTGAAATAACCGCGCCTTAGTTCAGTGGGTGAGGTGAGATGATACTAAAAAATATTTTGTGCCTCCTAATGACACATCCTCTTCCCTAGTGTGGATATCAAAATGATTTTGCATTTCATTACTCGCTTCGTTTGAATAATGTTCTGCATGATTTTTCATACTCACACATCTCCGAATGATTTTATTGTATGGTGACTGCCATTAGTAGGAGTACTGGATTCCTTCTAATCCAGGGGGGCACCTAATCTACTTCCAGGACCTCTGGCTTCCTACCTTCATTCCTTCCTTCCGTCCTCCCTACCTTTCTTCCTGTGGAATCTGTGAAATAAGGCAAATACTAACCGAGTGACGACAGGAATTTATTTACAAAATACACAGTACAGTACATTCAGATCAAGCATCAGGACATACGTCATAGAGTGGGACTACGTTTCATCGAGTTTATTCTATTTTGCTCTGTGGAATGCTGTATGTTGGCTGTATCTTTGTACCTCTTTACTGTCTTTTCGATTCCTTCAATCAACCTTTAGCATGCACCCATAGACGAGTTGTTTGTGTTGTTTTAGTATTCAGTATTTTGATTGGTTTGATTGAGCCTTCCATGCCTCATGTTCTGAACGAATCGTTTCATCTCTACATAGCTACCACACCCTACATCCGAAGCAATCTGTTTAACATATTCTAACCTTGGTTTACCCCTACAGTTCTTGTACTCGACCCTTCCTTCCATAACTAAGCTTGCTATTCCTGGGTGTCTTAGTATGTGTCCTACCAATCTATCTCTTCTCTTCATTAGCAGTCGCCAGAAATATCTCTCCTCTCCCACTCGTTCTAATACCTCTTAATTTGCTACCCTATCTACCTATCGGATCTTCATTATTCTCCTGTAACACCACATTTCAAACTCTTCAATTCTCCTCTTTCCTGCTGCACCAACTGCCCAAGTTTCACTTCCTTAGAGCGCCACGCTCCAGACAGCCTTTCAAAAATGACTTCCTAATACCTAAATCTATATTCGATGTCAACAGATTCCTTTTCTGTAGAAATGCTTTCCTTGCCTGAGCCAACCTACTTTTTATATTTTCTCTTTGCTTCGTCCATCACTGGTTATTTTGCTTCCTAAGTAACAGAAGTCTCCTACTTATTTTAGCTTTTCGCCTGTCAATTTCATGTCCAGAGAGGTTTCTGATTTATTTCGGCTGCATTCCAATATTTTTGTTTTACATTTATTGATTTTCATCATGAATTCTTTCCTCAAGTCGGAGTCCACACCATGATGTTCTGTTTCAATATTTACCCGGGCGGTCTCCACAGAGAGTGAAATTCTACGAACCTAAATGCAAGCCATGAGGACGCGCGCCTTGTTTTCATAACATCCTCGACCAATCGCACAGCTACTAGCACATCCCTCGACTTTCTCCTCGTACACTGGGTACCGATGGAATGTTTGTAGTAGTATGATTGGTTGGAGAGAATACGGGAACTCAGCAAGCCCATCCACCAAGTTTCAAGTAAAATTGTAATGCATACAAATTCGCTCTGTGAATTTGGGAATAGAATACCATCTTATTATATAATGTACGCTAAGGTGTATGTTTTACAAAACTCAAGCTCCTAAACCAGAGGGAGTTAGAAGGTGTGGTTTGTGCCAAAATCTTCCAAATCGTCTCAATAGTACAAGGAAAATCTTGCATTTCTTGAAAAGTCAGCAGAAATACATTTATTTGTTTATAAAGTGCTTTTAAACAAGCCCCTGGCAGAACTGTGTCGCGTACAGCCCGCATAGCACTAAAGCCGGGCGGGTAGTCTGTACACATGGGGCGCACACAACCCATTACGCGCGAGTTCTCGCACGGGTCCGCTAGTAACTAGCACGGCTAGTACAGCTTATCCAACAATATCCGTAACTGCATTGAGATTTCAGATCGTATTCACCACTACGTATTTATGTGAACGTACATTTTCAACTTTGGGTTTCCTAAAAAACAAATACAGAAATCAACTCTGTTGAAACTGACTTAGGATTAAAAACATCTTCATTCAAACCTGACATTGACGTGTTCAATCGAAACTGTCCCAAAAATCTCATTAATATAGTATTCTTCTTCTTATAGTATTGATAGATTGTGATAACTAGGGCTCGGATTTTTAGGAAAATAAATATTTTTTTTATGTAAATACATATTTTAAGCCTTTTTTATAAATACATAAATTCCTGCTTTTCACTTATTAGCACATAAAAAGACATATTTACATTTGTATAAATCAGTTACTAGATCTTTCAGTTTATTGCATTTTTGTTCTGTGTTACTTCAACGGA
This sequence comes from Meconema thalassinum, assembly GCA_946902985.2. Taxonomy (NCBI): domain Eukaryota; kingdom Metazoa; phylum Arthropoda; class Insecta; order Orthoptera; family Tettigoniidae; genus Meconema; species Meconema thalassinum. The sequence goes on from OX336394.1 coordinate 54,301,968, forward strand.
GAAGAACCTGTGAGCTATCTAATCTTCATGCACAGCGTATGTCAGCTTGCAACTGTGTTATTCTTAACTTGTCGCCCCCGTGCCACTCACTGTGGAAGCCGGGGATTCCTTGTCCATGGCCATATTGCACCGCGTGTTAGACCTCCCCCTCCCCCAGTTACCTGGAACCAGTGTTACTCACATGCAGTTCATTTATTACACTGTGAAGTGTAAAGCAGTTCTACGATGCGTAAAGTAAAAACAACTACAAGTTATCGTCTGTTGCAGAATTTAAAGGTAATTTTACCTCTGATGGGAGCGTTCTGTTCTGTCAACCATGTGTGAAAGCAATCAAGGCTGAACAGCGATCTCTAGTTACACACACCTCAAGGGCAAGAAACATATTGCCGCAGTTTCGCGCCTTCAGAATAAGTGTTTCGCAATAATCGTCGGTCATTTGTGATGGACAACCTGAAGATGTATCTCGTTGTGTATTGTAATGCTTCAGCAGTCAGTGACATAGAATAAATTGTATTAAATAATTAAATATTTTTACTTTTTTGTAACATATTTCAGGTATTTTTAATACATAAAAAATAAATATTTTCTCAATTTTTAGCACCTAGAAATCCGAGCCTTAGCCTGATAACAATTTTCTTATCTGTAATCATGTCAATGCTGTATGATTTTTTTGCTTGAAAAATCGAAATTGTCTTTTTGTACTTTTATATTGTAGTTTCTATCTTCACCTAGATCCTTGCTGCATATATTGCAAACATATATCTATTCACTATTGTTAAATAAATAACTGTTTTGCTACGAAGTGCTTGTATTTTGTCAACCATTTTCAAACCAGAACACAAATTGTTTATAATCAATCTGTGTCATCAGAAATATTATATATAGGCTACACATAAGGAAGGGCTACTCCACCATGGACCGATGGACCGTGGAAGTATTCCGATAAGGAAAGGAGGGTCGCCAGCTGAAAAAGGTTGGGAACCACTGCGGCTATTATAGTTGTAACTTATGTATTTTGCTTGTGATGTGACCAAAATGTAAGTTATGCAACGTTTCAGCGAGATGGGATATTCACGTTCGCGATTTTCGTCTATGAGACTCGTCATCCTGTCTCCCTCCATTGTCCTGATGAGATTCGGGGAAGCTATTATCTGTCCAAAGATCATGACACCCTGGAGAGTCCTTAAATTTATTATTGCATCTACGTTCTGAGATTGTGCTGCAGATCGAGTTACTTCTCCCTGATCAGACAGGGGATGCTGAAACAGGAAATCCCTCAGCTGTAGCCTCGAGAACAGTTTCCGTGACAGACAAATGTCCCAGTTTTTAATACCATGGTGTTTTACCTCTAATTTCATTTCGAAATACAGGGTCATCGAAAAAGGTTGCAGCATTTTTTTAAAAAAGATACAGTCTGGCTGAGAAACTAGACTTTATATCATTTCAAATGACGCATGCTACAAATGCTACACATGTTAGAAAGGCTCAGGAGGGCTTCTCGCCCAGGACTCTTTCAACAGACTCCATTACCCATTAACTTAGGCTTCCCGTGCACTCTGCTGCATGACGTCACGCATTCGCCGTCTCCGTTCACATAACGCCAGACCCCAGGAGTAAACTCAGACTCAACAGACTCCATTACCCTTTAACTTAGGCTTCCCGCGCGGGGGCTGCATGACGTCACGCACTCGCCGTCTCGGTTCGCATAACGCCAGACTCCAGGAGTAAACTCAGACTCGGTGCATATGCACTGAACAACATGATGACGTCATACACGCCGTAACCGTGACGCATAATGGTAGACCTAAGCATAACGATGAAGTCGACAAGATCATTTGAAATGATAAAAAATCAAATCTCCCGTTGTAGGTGAGATAAATTAATAGTTCAACCTGAAAACTAATCAAGAACTCTTCGAGTTTTAGTTTTAGATGTGACGGTACTCCTCCCGTGACCTTCATCCGATGTACGGAATGAGTGCGCGATAGGAAGCTGCCACGCCACTGTTTCAGTAGTGTGATTGCAATGGCGACAGTTCAGCAGAAAGCACAGTGTGTGTTGTGGTTAGCGGAGTTTTAATCTGTTATAACTCTTCAGCGCACTTTTCCGACGTGTTTATGGTAGGGATCCCCCTCATGCATTAGACGGTGGTATGAACAGGTACAGGAAACTGGCAGCGTTGACGTGAAGTAGTCCCCCGGACGCCCTACTTTCCTGCCAACATTGCCGATATCTCCCGAACGCATGATTGGATTTTAACGTACGAGGTGTTGTTGGGGTTGGGGTGACGTCCTCTTTGCTAAGAATGTGTGTTGATATATTTTTTTAATTTTTCGTTGAAAATTGTTGTTTTTGAAATTGGCGCTATTTTGGAAACGGTGAATTTTGGAAAAAGGTTTGACATAAAGCAAGTTTCAAGCGTGTAGGACAAAATAAAAATAGCCTACTTTCCTGCGAACATTGGCGACATCTCTCGAACGCCTGATCATATTTTAACGAACGATGTGTTGTTGGCGTTGGGGTGACGTCCTCTTTGATATAGCGCACATAGAAACATTATATGGAATGAAAAAAAAGACTGTTTGAGATGGTAAATTTAACTAAAACACCACTCGTTTTAATATCGCAAATTGTTTCTGAGCTATGAGTTTTTTAAATTGCTGCAACCTTTTTCGATGATCCTATATGTTGCTTTGAAGATTGCATTTCACGGTCATGTAGAGTATGGAGTCGTATTGGACATCTTGATCAGCAGCCCCATAGCCTACTATCCCGGCATTTACCTGGAGGGCGTGTGGAAAAATCACACAGAGTTTCGAACCTCTGACCTCCAGATTTGCTCCAGCTCCCCATCGCATCGCGGGCGTCATGAACGATTTAACTCCCACGGCTACACTGTGTTTCAGAGTAATGATCCATTCATCCGCTATACAAGGCAAGAAGATTCGTGCTTTTAGATAATAAGGGCAGATGGCCATAGGCTAGATGTTCCATGTCCCCAATACGAATTAGCATACTAAAAGTAAAACCTACATGAAAAGCTCCCAACTTGGACTGTTGTGATTGTGTGTTCAGTGATCTAAACTTATCTAGGACTAGGATTTTTATGTAATATCAACATGCAAACTGTGTACTTATTTATGTAATAATATTATGTGAAATGTGTAGTACCGTACATTTAAAACATTTAAAATATGTAACTTAATATTAATTTGTTTTATATATATGATATTTTAACATATTACTTGTAGATTCCACATTTTAATAATTATATATTTGCAAAATAAAGTGTGGTACAATAATTAATTAGTTAATTAATTAATTATGCATGTTCATATTATAGGATTTTCTTTTTGGTGGGGTGGGATGAAATAATTATAGCAGCTTTTCTGAACAACAGGTTGAAAAGTAGTATCTCAGGCACTCGCAGGACATTTATAATAAACTTAAGTCCAGCCATTGAGTCTCCAGCAGAGTGTGACGAGAATTCCCATCCCCTTATCTGTACTAATACCTTTCTTGGAATTCTTCCCTGATCCTTTCTCAGGAGCCTATGAATAGCTTGGAAAATCCATTTCATGTAAGTACATGAGTTTCTAGTGAACAAATACAGTATTGCCGTAAGGCGGCTTCGGTGGCGTAGTTGATAGCATACTGAACTTCTATGCCCAAGGTCGCGGCTTCAAACCCGGTCGAAGTCTTCGGATTTTTTTTTAAGAGCGGACCCATGTCATAGATTTATGGCATGTAAGAGAACCTTCCACTAACTACACTTGAGCGAAGCCAAAATTTGATAACGCTATATTAGTTCCGACGTTCGTATACAGGTGCTGACTGCAATGGAATCTAGTAGCCAAGTCCGCAGCTAGGTGTCGTGTACAGTAGCATTTGGTAGCGAAAGTAGGAACTACTTGAAAATTGATCGTCTGCAGTCCTTAGCTGAATCACAATTCTTTCAGGTCTCCCCTTGTTTCCTATAGCCAATTTATACTCGTATTTTGAGAATTAATTAGGCCTATATTAAATAATAATTTTCTTAGTCTATTGTTGTCCATCCTAAATATGTGCCCAACCGTCTCCTGCGTACAGTGTTTGTGAAACTGTCTGTGATACTATAGAGGCCTGCAGTTCGTCTCTTGATCCAAATTCTATTTTCTTGTGTGAAACCGAATATTTTTCTAAGACTTTCGCGTTGTTGCTTTTCAATTTCTGCTATTTTTGGGTGGCACACGCCATTAATATTATGTATTTTGCGCATGCGCTTACACATTCTCAGCATTTGCTGGAATGAAAACATTTACAATCCCAGACACCGTACACAGTCTATCATAAGGAGCAAATTCTTGGTGACTGCATTCAGTAGTAGCTTTGCACTTTTCCCTCACCCCTTCAGGCCTGTATGCCCAAGAACAGCCTTACTACGCGACACGTAGGAAGTATGACTGTTTTCTGCATCAGTTTGAAAAGGCCTGGGTCTAATTTCAACTCATTTTCTTCTTCCGATGAGACCTGCTATGAACCACGCGCCAATTTCAAATCTTCACTCTTTGTTGTTTTCTCTTTCGTTGATTATTATTATTATTATTATTCTTTCTTCGTTTTGCCCACTTAGGGAGCGCGCTTGAACTTGTTGACTCGGGTTGATGGAGCTTTCCTCTTCTTCTCCTCCCAAAATCTCCTCATGAACTCACTATGCCCCTTCTTACGTTCCTCCGTCCATTTTTTTCCATTATTATTATTATTATTATTATTATTATTATTATTATATTATTTTTTCCGGCATACTTTCTTCTCATGTGTAGAGTTTCGCCTCGTGGTGTAACGGCTACCGTTGTTCGCTACCATCCCAGAGGCCCGAATTGAATTCCCGTAGGGGCGTGGTGGCTCAGCGGTCTAGCTGTATGCCTCTCACTAAGGCGGTCCGGGTTCGATTCCCGGTCAATGCATGTGAGATTTTCGAAGTGAAATGCCATGTCCTGTGGTTCGGATTCCACGTAAAAAGGAGGTCCCGTGGCTCATGATCTCAAGATTGACGGTCACGTTAAACTACAAGCTTCCTTTTTCAATTCCCGTATCTTCCAAGAAATTTAAATCTGGTCAGAGCGCTGGAACCAGGTGGTTTCGGTGGCGTAGTTGGTAGCATGCTGAGCTTATATGCCCAAGGTAGTGGGTTCAAACACGGACGAAGTCGTCGGATTTTTAAGAACGTTAAACATTCCTCAGTATGCCTTCCTTCGGAGGGGAATTAAGGGGGTGGGTAGTTTATTGGCTGAGGAATAACCCACCCACCAAGGGAAGATGATTAAGAGAAGGAAGTAGATTTGGGATTGGAAAAGAAGGATAGAAAAATAGGAGGAGAGTCCCACAAAATTAATAAGTTTAGTTTTAAACACACTTAAAGGTGGTTACCACCGAAAATCCTCTTTCGGATACCTAAAATGAGTAAGGACTTGGTCTAAGCTGACGAGAAACACAGATAGAACTTGGGCTGTTTGCAAGAGAGTGGCTTTCGTATAATCCCTCTCAAGCATATATAAAACTACTATGGGGAAGAGTGCTGGTCTGGCAAGACTGAGAGGAACAAATTTACTGTATGTCTTCTCAAAGAAATTAGGTTTTACAAAGTAATTCGAAGAATGCCAATGATTTAACTCAGGTTTGGTATTTTCGATTTCCAAAATTATGGAGTTCCTGTAAGGGCGACCAAGTGTCTCTAAAAAGGAAAATGATAAAAGATTATGCCTTATTGGGTAATCTTGGTAAATGAACCAATGGTTGCATTGGAAAATGGCTAAGCTTTTACTCAGCGAGGAGCCGGCTAAAAGTTTAGACAAAAAGAAACACTTATTTTTTAGAAAACTGACCATAAGTTTTCGGAGAGAGTCTCCACAAGCAGGTAGCTGGCTTAGCGAGCTTTACTTGCCTTACTGGCCAATTAGAATTAGCTATTAACGCTAAGAAGAACTTTAGTGAGGTGAAAATTAAGAGTTCTTGCTCAAATGCAACAAATGGTGAAGGCCCTATTAATGATTTTAATATCATTGAGTGAGGAGAGTCAAGGAAGACAGGATTTTGCCTAAACTTTATATTCGTAAATGAAAAAGCGAAGGGAAAAGATTCATTTATTTTACAATTAGAAGAAGTTTGAGGAAATTAACAATTATGCAATATAATTTTAATAAACATAGTTCATTTGAACTCTTTAACAAATAGGGTCGCAGACCTCTCAACATTAAAAGGTTGCTCCAGGCAATTGACCATTTACAAGGTTTCAAACCTTACATGTTTCTAAAATCTTTATAAGATTTAAACAAATGAACAATGAAATAATTAAAGCTTAAACGTGAATTGGAGAACAAAGAGTGCACCTTAAGAAATTCTGGAGAGAATGTTCTAGAGAAAGTGACAACTTTGAAAATAACAATAATAACAACATGAAAAATAAGATAGAAGTTCCTACAACTTCTTATATTTATACAGAATTAATATATGAGAATTATACAAAGAGGGCAGGTCACTTACTGTGAAACCTGAAGAAAGTGAAAGAGAAAGTTCTAGACTTCCCAAGTTTGAGCAGGAATCACTCGCCAAATGGGACAGTTTCCATTTCGTGAAACCTGAACATGACTCGCTCAAGAGTTTAAAGAATTGTTTTCCCTGATTATGGGAAAGAAACAACGTGAATTTAAAACTTGTATCACACAAGCAATTATGCAGAATTTAATTAATGTTAAACTAGCAAAGTTGGAAGGGCACCTCGTGAGTGACACCTTATAGAAAAGTTTCAATTTTATTAATAATGGTTGTTAGTAGAAGGTTGAGGAAAGATCATTGGGATATAGGATCAATGTTCATGGCCGTATTTAATATAACCGGACGATCGCGACGCGGTAGAAACATGGAGCAAGCACTGATTATCACTATAGTCTATGAAGAAGGATGCAAAGTTCACTGTAGAAACACTAAAGTTTATGAAAAAGAAAGTTATTGCAATTATGGAAATAACTGATTGCACTATATAGGTGAGAGTCTATTTCTTGAAAAAGTTGTAATTTACAATTAAATGCGCCATAGAATGTTCCAGAGGTTCCAGCGGTGGAAGAAAGTTAGCTATTGCAAAAATTTGTAAGGAAGATTCCTCATTTTAAATATCATTGTCCCAAGTGAGCTAAAAACACTTGACGGCAAGACTCGCAGATAGGGTACAAAATCTCGAAGTTTCCAAAACAACCTTAGCAGAAAATGGGGTTGAGAAAATCCAACGGAGGAAATAGCTTTATAATCATAGACAGCGGGTATTAGATAATATCCCACGTAGAGAGAGGATTTCTCATTTGAATAGCTTAAGAAAAGCTCTTTTTTTGTAAAGTTGGCTTATACAAGCAAAAGCTCAACATGGCAAATCCCACGAAGAATGATTATTGCCCCAAAGTAAATAATTTCACACTGTCTATAAATTATAATTAAAATCACGTGGAAGTTAAAACCATGAAGATGAGGTTAAAACTTTTAAAATGGTACTTATCTTGATTTCATGTTGAAGTCGAAGTTTCTGTTGAAGATTACTTAGCCAACATGGCGTAGAAGAGGGTGAGCCTCTTGGTTTGAGGAGGCAAGCTCGAGCGGAGCTTTGACTGAACGAGTCAACTGCAGACTGAGAAGTGAGAGCAGCTCAACGGAGCACGGAGGGACCGAGGAAGGGGAAAAGAGTGGGGGGTAGGAGACAAAAGGAGAACATATAAGCATTGCAAACTTTAAAACAAAAAATTAATCTCTTGCTGAGCTGATCTTCTAAGAGTTGATAACAGATGATACTAGCGCAGCATGGTGATTAAAGAAGTAGACGTAGTCCTCTTGCTCAAGGAGAAAATAGCTGGCGATGGTAACAGGATCTGGTGGCCAAATGGATAAGTAAGTCCTCTAGCACCAGGAAGAGTTGAGGAGCTTCAGAGATTCGCTGCGAGGTGACGCTAGGTGGGTCACAGAAGTTATATATCTAGAACAGACTTATGAAGACATAAGAGATATGCCCAACAAGGAGAAAACAGATGATCACTGTTGGTGTTTGAAAAAGAAGAAGGAAGAAATGAACATGCAAAGAGCAATAAAAATTATATCTCAGGTACCGTGTATTCAAAGAATACACCATACTGGGGGAGCAAACACCAACAGAGAGCAAATAAACAGTTACGCATTTAAAGGAAGAGGAGCGATCAACGACAGAGGTCTTGTAATCGAACCGTTAATGGTCAAGACTCTGACCACCCTGACTCTCCCATCTCTTCCAGGGTAACACTTAGTCACTCTACCGGAAGTCCAGACTAGAGGGGGAGAAACATCCCTAACCAAGACCAAGTCCCCCACTTTAATGTCGGGACTGGAAAGAAACCACTTCTGCCTCCGTTGCAAGGAAGTTAAATATTCCAAGTTCCATCTCTTCCAAAAAGAATTACGGAGGGCTTCAAGTTTACGCCAAACAATAGGTAAATTAAAATCCCTGTAAGAATTGGGAAGAGGAGGAGGGGCAGAAAGAGAAGTGCCGATAAGGAAGTGACCAGGGGTGAGTGGAAGTAGGTCATCAGGGTCATTGGAAAGTGGAGTTAAAGGGCGAGAGTTAACAACACCTTCAATCAGAACAGACAGTGAATTGAATTCTTCGTAAGTCAGAATTCGATTACCTAAGACTTTTCTTAAGTGACGTTTAGTGAGCTTTACGCAAGATTCCCACCTACCACCATGATGCGGAGCGTAAGGAGGTATAAAGCGCCATTTGAAACCTTTTGAATAAGAAAAATTAGAGATTTGTTCCATGGCAGGAGAGGAAGTGAGAGCTTTCTTCCATAGGGAAGCTGCGCCCTGAAAGGTGGAAGCGTTATCAGAGAACATCTCAGAAGGAACACCACGCCTAGCAGTGAAACGAGAGACAGCTAATAAAAAAATAAGAAGTAGAAGCATTCGTTACTAGTTCCAAGTGGATTGCGCCGGTAACCATGCAAACAAAGAGAGAAACATAAAGCTTACCAAACAATTTACGTTTAGCTTCAGGAGAATTTCGTTGATATTGAAACGGACCCATATAGTCCACACCAGTTAAAGCAAATGGGCGTATAGGAGAAGAGCGAAAAGAGGGCAGATCGCTCATTAATTGAGTATTGATTTTAGGTTTCGCTTTAAAGCAAGGAATGCACTTATGAATTACAGAAGAAACTTCATGAATTCCATTTATAATCCAGTACTTTTCCCTTAAGAGGCAAAGCAGAGTACGTGTACCAACATGAAGATTACGGTAATGAAAGTCACGTATAATTAAGGAAGTTACGTGATGTTTGGAAGGCAAAATAACGGGATGCTTTTTGTCTTCAGAGAGTAAAGATTGCGAGAGCCTTCCACCTACCCTGAGTAACCCATGGTCATCAAGAAACGGGGCTAAAGCACGAAGACGGCTGGATTTGGGAAGATCTCTTTTAGAAGAAAGCAATGACAATTCAGAAGAAAAGGCTTCTTGCTGTGTCAGTTGTAAAATCTTAATGGTAGCGAGATTCAATTCATGATTGGTAAGGTGTGGTTTAGGGAGAAGAGGTTGGTCAACCACTAGATATTTCCATCTAAGGAGATAGGCGACAATCCGTAGTAATTTATGAAAAGAAGAATAGCGGGACAACAAAGGATGAGAAGCGTTGGAAACAAGACACGAAGCAATGGGTAGAGGTACTTTAGCGTCAGGCAAGTTGGAGTTTGTAGCTGGGGGTTTAGAAGGCCATGAGGAAGATTCTTCGATTAGCCACGAGGGCCCATGCCAGTACAATTGGGAAGCTGCCAATTGAGAGGGTAAACAACCACGAGAGATAATATCAGCTGGATTATCCGCACTGGGAACATGCCTCCATTGACATCCAGAAGAAAGAGTTTGAATTTTGGAAACCCTGTTTGCAACGAAAGTTTGCCAGTGAGAGGGGTTCTTGGCGATCCAAGAAAGGGCGATCATGGAATCGCTCCAGAGATAGATTTGCGAGAATTCGACCTTTAATACTTCCCGTAATTTCTTGACAAGTTCTGCAGCCATGAGTGCAGCGCACAGTTCGAGCCTAGGCAAAGTGATAGTTTTAAGAGGAGCGACCTTCGATTTGGCACAAACCAGGTTGGAAACTAGAGATCCATAGAGTGAATCGTGATAAACTAAATATGCACAGCAACCATAAACTTTTTCGGAACTGTCCGCGAACACATGAAGGAAAAAAGATGCATTAGAATGAGAGCTGATTAAATTCCTGGGAATTTCAATAAGGGAAAGATCCAGCAAATTGCTGCGAAACGAGAGCCAACGATTAAGAAAAGAAAGAGGGACAGTGTCATCCCATTCACATTTAAGCGACCACAGCTCTTGCATGAAGAGTTTGGCTATAACGATAACTGGGGCAAGGAATTGAAGTGGATCAAAAATTTTTGCAATTTCAGAGAGAATTTGTCTTTTTGTATTAGGAAGCTCTTCTGCGAGCGAAACTTTATAGATAAGAGTGTCAGTGCTAGTGCACCAGTGAACTCCTAGAGTTTTTATAGATTCGGAGTTACCACAAATTTCGACAGAAGAAGGATCTACGTCTTCGATGGGAAACTGAGCGAGAAACTCAGGGGAGTTGGAGTTCCACTTATGGAGTGGGAAACCTCCATTCCTTAGTAATGCCTGAAGTTCTAAAGATACAAAAGAAGCTTCCTCCAAAGAGGGGAAGGATTGCAAATAATCGTCAGCATAGAATGACGTAGTTAGTGCTTCAGAGGCTTTGGGGTTAAATAAATGACCATCTTGAGAGGCTAGCAAGTGTAGGGATCGGATAGCAAGGAAAGCAGAGGGGTTTAAGCCATAAGTAACCGTTTTCAAGCGAAATACCTTAATGGGCTTACTGGTTTCATCACGCCACAAGATTCTTTGAAGATTTCGTTTTTCTGGTTGAATTAACACTTGACGGTACATCTGTTTTATTCGGCTATGACAGCTATGGGAAATAATCGAAAGTTTAAGAGTATAGCAGATAAATCTGATTGAATAGCAGGACCAGAATAAAGAGTGTCGTTAAGGCTGTTGCCATTAACGTCGGGTGATGAGCCATTAAAAACAACTCGAATTTTATCTTTTACAAGAGGGTTTTTCCACACGGGATGATGATTTAAATAAACCGTTTCAATTGGGGGTTGCAATTCATCATTGGATTTGTTAACAACTTCCATATGATCTAAGCTTTCATACTCATCCATGAAATCAGTGTACTGTTGTTTAACAAAAGGTTCCTTTTTGAATTTGCTCTCGATGGCGAAAAGAGCTTTTCGAGCTTTAGGCTGAGAGTTGATAAGTTTAGGAGGATTATGTAATCTTGGCATTTGAACGACGAACCGGCCATCAGAAGAACGAGTGGTGGTGTTCAAAAAAAGTTGCTCACAGAATTCATTTTCTGAAGAGGTTACATTAGGAGAATCGACATTTTCAAGCCTCCAGAACTGTTCCAGGTCAGTATTGGAGAAGTAACATTGCGATGCGGGTTGAGGAGAATAATGGGGAAGTTGCCCTGTGACGATCCATCCAAAATTAGTGTCTCTGGCGACCACGTTTGAGGATAACTTACGAACCTGTTTACGTAGGCAATTCCAGAAAACATTGGCACTAAAGAGTATGTCAATAGGGTTCTGCATATTAAAACAAGGATCGGCTAGCCTTAAATGCGAGGGAATTTTTAACCCTGAAATATCCACAGAGTGACTTGTAGTGTCTTCTCCAATGCTATTAAGAATTAGACAATTAAGTTTAAGAAAGTTGTTTCTATGACAAGTATCTCTTATAGTTAGCTTTGAGAATTGTAAAGCTTGCGATTTTGAGCTGTTGATGCCCGACACGTTGATAGAAGTGGGGTTTACAGGTAGGCCTAGTTTTCTAATCAAGGAATTGGACACAAAATCATGAGTTGCCGCTGAGTCTAGAAGACCGCGTGCACGGACCCAGTTGCCAAAGTTATCCTGAACTTCGATTTGGACAGTAGACAACAATACTTGAGCACTGCGAATGGACTTGGCATTTTGAATATAAGATGAAGCATTAGAATTGTTAGCACTATCATTTTTCGGCGAAGTAGATGCTGTCGATGACCTTGCCTGATTATGACGATGTAGCAGAGTATGATGAGCCTTTTCACAATGGTAGCAAAGTCTTGTGGACTTACAGTTAGAAGCAGAATGCGTGGGCGCTAGGCAGTTGAAACAATGTTTGTTTTGAGCGACTAATTTTCGTCTGTCATCGACTGACATTTCTTTACAGGATTTGCAAAGGTATAGGGCATGGGGATCTTTACAAAGTATGCACTTCACAGGTTCGTTTAAACTTTTGCGAGGTTCGCTTTGCGTGTTTAAAACAATAGAGCTAGCAACACGACGTTCACTAGACCTAGTTGGGTAACCAGTGGAGTTTGTTTTGAATTTGGATGAGCTGGACCCGGTTTTTTGGGTATTGGACGCTGAGCGTTCACTTTTGGATTTGATGGACATTAATTCGAATTTGGAACTAGGAGATGAAGGTTCACTTTGATTAGCTAGAGCGGTTAAAAGTTGGCATCTAGCGTTTATGAAAGTGACTAAATGCTCGTAAGAGTAGTCGTCTTCTTTAGAAAGTTCAATTTCCCAAGCTTTGAGGGTAGCAGCATCAACTTTAGAGACTACTAAATGTATTAGGAAGGTATCCCAATGTTCAGTAGGTTGATCTAATTGGGACAAAGCTTTAACATGGAGTTGGGTAGTGTCAATTAAAGTACGCAAACTAGTGACGTCATTGCGCTGTGACGCAGGTAGGTTAAATAGAGCCTTCATATGGCGTTGAATACGTAAACGTAAATTTCCATATCTTTCTTTTAATAAATTAAAGGCAATGGGGTAATTTTCGGCACGCAGAGGAAGTGCTTCAACCAACTGCAAAGCTTGACCTCGAAGGATAGATCTCAAGTAATGAAACTTGTAAATGACATGAATGTCTTCATTGTCATGAACAAGGGAGCAAAATAACTCATAGAAAGAATCCCAAGCAGATTCATCTCCAGAAAAATGGGGTAAATCAATTTTCGGTAAAGTAGGTTTGGGCTTGTGAGTGCCCTCACGGAAAGAAGTTTGGGGTTCGTGAAGGGAACCAAGAACAGAAGCGTCCTTTTTCTGCTCTTCTTCGAGTTGGCGTATTATTTTGAAAGCAGAACCTATGCCTTCGTAATATAAGTTTTCTACTTCGACACGATCTTCTGTTTGATTAAGCATGCAAGTTTCTATTTCAGTTTGAATGTTACAGTAGTTTTCATATGAACGTTCAAAATCCTTTACACGATGTTTCAACAAGTCTAATTGCGCGTCTGAGGGATCTAATTCTTTTATGTACCTTCTGAATCGGGTAATTTGCCCTTTATAGGATGCTCGTTTAGAAGTAAGTTTTTCATCCTTATCCTTATCAGTGGGAGCCATATTAAGGAAGGTAAATGAAAATGTAACTCACGAAACTGTGGAACCTTGGAAATGCTGTCAAGCTGGCAGCAGCGAATGAGTAGAAAGAATGGGACACACCATAGGAGACAGGAGCGGCCTCTTTCCCGTTCACAGGCTTTGCACGATGTGGTTATAGCTGAAATATTCAACACAGATATTAGAAATATGCAAAGTATTGTCAAATGACACTATTTTAAAAAGAAAAAAGAAAAAATGGGCTCTCCCGGGTTTCTGGGACCAAATTTTTGGTAGTTTATTGGCTGAGGAATAACCCACCCACCAAGGGAAGATGATTAAGAGAAGGAAGTAGATTTGGGATTGGAAAAGAAGGATAGAAAAATAGGAGGAGAGTCCCACAAAATTAATAAGTTTAGTTTTAAACACACTTAAAGGCGGTTACCACCGAAAATCCTCTTTCGGATACCTAAAATGAGTAAGGACTTGGTCTAAGCTGACGAGAAACACAGATAGAACTTGGGCTGTTTGCAAGAGAGTGGCTTTCGTATAATCCCTCTCAAGCATATATAAAACTACTATGGGGAAGAGTGCTGGTCTGGCAAGACTGAGAGGAACAAATTTACTGTATGTCTTCTCAAAGAAATTAGGTTTTACAAAGTAATTCGAAGAATGCCAATGATTTATCTCAGGTTTGGTATTTTCGATTTCCAAAATTATGGAGTTCCTGTAAGGGCGACCAAGTGTCTCTAAAAAGGAAAATGATAAAAGATTATGCCTTATTGGGTAATCTTGGTAAATGAACCAATGGTTGCATTGGAAAATGGCTAAGCTTTTACTCAGCGAGGAGCCGGCTAAAAGTTTAGACAAAAAGAAACACTTATTTTTTAGAAAACTGACCATAAGTTTTCGGAGAGAGTCTCCACAAGCAGGTAGCTGGCTTAGCGAGCTTTACTTGCCTTACTGGCCAATTAGAATTAGCTATTAACGCTAAGAAGAACTTTAGTGAGGTGAAAATTAAGAGTTCTTGCTCAAATGCAACAAATGGTGAAGGCCCTATTAATGATTTTAATATCATTGAGTGAGGAGAGTCAAGGAAGACAGGATTTTGCCTAAACTTTATATTCGTAAATGAAAAAGCGAAGGGAAAAGATTCATTTATTTTACAATTAGAAGAAGTTTGAGGAAATTAACAATTATGCAATATAATTTTAATAAACATAGTTCATTTGAACTCTTTAACAAATAGGGTCGCAGACCTCTCAACATTAAAAGGTTGCTCCAGGCAATTGACCATTTACAAGGTTTCAAACCTTACATGTTTCTAAAATCTTTATAAGATTTAAACAAATGAACAATGAAATAATTAAAGCTTAAACGTGAATTGGAGAACAAAGAGTGCACCTTAAGAAATTCTGGAGAGAATGTTCTAGAGAAAGTGACAACTTTGAAAATAACAATAATAACAACATGAAAAATAAGATAGAAGTTCCTACAACTTCTTATATTTATACAGAATTAATATATGAGAATTATACAAAGAGGGCAGGTCACTTACTGTGAAACCTGAAGAAAGTGAAAGAGAAAGTTCTAGACTTCCCAAGTTTGAGCAGGAATCACTCGCCAAATGGGACAGTTTCCATTTCGTGAAACCTGAACATGACTCGCTCAAGAGTTTAAAGAATTGTTTTCCCTGATTATGGGAAAGAAACAACGTGAATTTAAAACTTGTATCACACAAGCAATTATGCAGAATTTAATTAATGTTAAACTAGCAAAGTTGGAAGGGCACCTCGTGAGTGACACCTTATAGAAAAGTTTCAATTTTATTAATAATGGTTGTTAGTAGAAGGTTGAGGAAAGATCATTGGGATATAGGATCAATGTTCATGGCCGTATTTAATATAACCGGACGATCGCGACGCGGTAGAAACATGGAGCAAGCACTGATTATCACTATAGTCTATGAAGAAGGATGCAAAGTTCACTGTAGAAACACTAAAGTTTATGAAAAAGAAAGTTATTGCAATTATGGAAATAACTGATTGCACTATATAGGTGAGAGTCTATTTCTTGAAAAAGTTGTAATTTACAATTAAATGCGCCATAGAATGTTCCAGAGGTTCCAGCGGTGGAAGAAAGTTAGCTATTGCAAAAATTTGTAAGGAAGATTCCTCATTTTAAATATCATTGTCCCAAGTGAGCTAAAAACACTTGACGGCAAGACTCGCAGATAGGGTACAAAATCTCGAAGTTTCCAAAACAACCTTAGCAGAAAATGGGGTTGAGAAAATCCAACGGAGGAAATAGCTTTATAATCATAGACAGCGGGTATTATATAATATCCCACGTAGAGAGAGGATTTCTCATTTGAATAGCTTAAGAAAAGCTCTTTTTTTGTAAAGTTGGCTTATACAAGCAAAAGCTCAACATGGCAAATCCCACGAAGAATGATTATTGCCCCAAAGTAAATAATTTCACACTGTCTATAAATTATAATTAAAATCACGTGGAAGTTAAAACCATGAAGATGAGGTTAAAACTTTTAAAATGGTACTTATCTTGATTTCATGTTGAAGTCGAAGTTTCTGTTGAAGATTACTTAGCCAACATGGCGTAGAAGAGGGTGAGCCTCTTGGTTTGAGGAGGCAAGCTCGAGCGGAGCTTTGACTGAACGAGTCAACTGCAGACTGAGAAGTGAGAGCAGCTCAACGGAGCACGGAGGGACCGAGGAAGGGGAAAAGCGTGGGGGGTAGGAGACAAAAGGAGAACATATAAGCATTGCAAACTTTAAAACAAAAAAATAATCTCTTGCTGAGCTGATCTTCTATGAGTTGATAACAGATGATACTAGCGCAGCATGGTGATTAAAGAAGTAGACGTAGTCCTCTTGCTCAAGGAGAAAATAGCTGGCGATGGTAACAGGATCTGGTGGCCAAATGGATAAGTAAGTCCTCTAGCACCAGGAAGAGTTGAGGAGCTTCAGAGATTCGCTGCGAGGTGACGCTAGGTGGGTCACAGAAGTTATATATCTAGAACAGACTTATGAAGACATAAGAGATATGCCCAACAAGGAGAAAACAGATGATCACTGTTGGTGTTTGACAAAGAAGAAGGAAGAAATGAACATGCAAAGAGCAATAAAAATTATATCTCAGGTACCGTGTATTCAAAGAATACACCAGGGGGCTCATACACCGTTGGTTGTCAATTTTTTTTTTTTTTTTACGTTTAAATGAAAGACAATACCTTTTACAATATATATGTTAAGTTTTATAAGTAAATTCAGCGTTTTGCAGAGATATAGCGTATTACGTGAGACCATGCGCCTATCTGTCAATGCAGTGTTTAATATTCAAAGCTGTTTACCCGAAAGGTTGCTTTTTTGGTAGGAAGAACACAATATCTCGTGAACTATGTGATGAAACTGGATGAAACTCGGTAGATACATTCCAACATATGATCTCTAGAGGATAAACCTCATTTATGAAATTATCTTAAAAAATAATTGAGATATACTTGGAAAAATAAACCAAAAACTGTTCATTTTTTGAAAGACAAATTTAATGAAATGAAAATCCACAGCCTGCTTCCAGTCTCCGACCGGGTCAGGAATGGAATGATGAAGCGGCGAGGATATGAACTGTGCCGGCTGCCGAGGCCTGACGCACTCCTCTGGGGCAATGATTAAATGAATGACAGATGAAATGAAATAATAGTGGAGAGTGTTGCTGGAATGAAATGTTGACAGGGAAAACCGGAGTACCCGGAGAAAAACCTGTCTGCCTCCGTTTTGTCCAGCACAGATCTCACATGGAGTGACCGGGATTTGAACCACGGACCCAGCGGTGAGAGGCCGGCGTGCTGCCGCCTGAGCCACGGAGGCTATAAAGACAAATTTAATATTATTTAAAAAATATACTATTTACAATATAACATTCATGGTGGTTCATCCTCGCTATTTATGCGTTTACATTACACGAAAAAATATTTTCATTCAGACTGGTATTTCTTGTTAAATCGTGTTTTTTGTGATTCACGGAGTTTAAAATATCACGAATATTATCCTTTCAATATATCACGAAATACTTTATATATTGTTCTTCTCTCTAAATTAGATGAAAGCTCTATGTATTTACTATGCATAATTAATAACTCTATGTTACATATTATTGAAGCTATGATATGATTCGTAACTGTATGCGAAAATTCTCACTGACGGTGTATGAGCCCCCTTAAAGCCGGCGGTTATAGATTAATGGCACGGAAGAGACCCTTACACTAACTACAATTGTGTGAAGCCAAAATGTGTAGGTTAGGTTATTTGATAACGCTATATTAGTTCCAACGTTCGCCGCCAGGTGCTGACTGCGATGCCTTCTAGTAGCCAAGTCCGCAGCTAGGTGTCGTGGACGGTAGCATTTGGTAGCAAAAGTAGGAATTACTTGAAATTGATCACCTGCAGACCTTCTACCAAAATCACAGACAACACACACTAATATAGCTATCACAAATATCACCGGTTATCAGACAAATTCTACACACACCCAAAGTACACGGGGCTACATGACCGCGTTGTCGCAGCCCTTAAACTAAGGAATCAACCAACCAGGGCTGGAACGGGGTCCACTCAGCCTCGTGAAGATAATTGAATAGAGCTTGGATTCGTTTTCCATCTCACCCATCCAAGAATTGGATTCCCACTTCTACTCCAGGCAAATGCCGGGCTGGTTCCTAACTTAAGGCCACAACCACTTTGTTAACAAACATAGTCTCTGTTAAAAGTAAACTACACACATTGCTACGGACACTACAGTACCACAGGTTAACACACTTGGAATTTTTGTCTGATAACCTGTGTTATTGTGATGACTGTATTCGTGTGTGTATTTGTAATTCAGATAAGAATTGGGAAGGAAGCGGCCGTAGGCTTAAGTTAGTTCACCTGGAGTAGGAGTGGGAAACCACGGAAAACCACTTCCAGGTTGGCTGAGGTAGGAATCAAACCCACCTCTTCTCAGTTTTGCCCTACGAGGCTGAGTTGATCCCGTTCCAGCCCTCACATCAGAATTACATTTTTTGGCGTAACTTGGAATCGAACCCGGGCCTCCAGGGTGACTGCCAAGAATGCTAGAACGTATAAATACAGCATCGTTGGTTTTATGACATTTTCCATAGACTATAATAATAATAATAATAATAATAATAATAATAATAATAATAATATCGTATGGCCTCGGATGCCGGGTGCAAGCTTTGTTATATGACATCCAGAGGGCAGCTTGCATGTCGAATTTCGTCGCTATGAAAGTCAAGGAGTCGTCGTTCTTTGGAACGCTCTGAAAGTCAAGGAGGTTAGATATCTAAGCTCCTTGACACTATAGCGCTTTCTAGTAGAGAAAGGAGGAACTTTGTGTTGGCGGAAAATCCCGAGATTAATTTTGCCATTATGAACACGGCCTACTGATTTCAAATGGGTTCTTTAACATGCCAACAACGTATGGCATGTATGTCGTGATTTTTGCGCTTTTCAAAAATCATTTACCACGGCCAGGAGCGAACCTGCAAGCTCGGGGTTGGTAGTCCGACACGATAACCACTCACCCACCGTGGCAAGCTTCCATGGACTGAAAACCTTATTTATCTTGAAATATGTGCCGGACAGTGGTTATGCTCCTCAAGAGTCACGACGCATGCTGAGGGTTAATTATTTTGTGAGGTTGGCACGGACTGTTTGGTCGCGTGACCGTTCTGGAGATGCTCTCCGTCTCGCAGGACAGCGGCACGCTCGCGCTCCATGTGACGTCACGCGCCCACCCAGCCGCGCGGTGACGTCACACGCAGAGTGGTGTAGGCTCGCCTTGCCTGCCATGTGAAGACGAGCCATCGTGGTCATATCAGCCCCATGTACTTGGGTGTGTTTAGGTGTCTGATAAGTTACCAGTGATAACCTGTGTTGCTGTGTATCTAGTGTGCATTTAGTGTAGGCAGAACTTGTTCTTATTTGAATTTCCGATTTCTTGATTTTTATTTTTTATCTTTTTATTTTTATTTATTTATTATTTTTATTTATATTTATTTATTTATCTGTATTAAAGGGTTGCAGATGAACTTACTGTTCCACCCCTTAAAACAACAGTAACTATGTCTGTAAGAGTGTGTGTATTTGTAATTGAGGTGGCATATTGTTCATCAGTTCCATGTACTTGGGTGTGTGTTTTTTCCTGGAATGACTATAGAGCATCCAGCGTTTAGTAAAGACTGTGGAGCCTTAGGCGACAGTGTTGCTAACTCTAGGCAGAGGTAGCGCTGACGTCATACGTTATGTTCAACCCGCTACGAGTACTGCGCTTTCATAAGTTAGCGAGACAACCACAACCCCAGCAGCTATCTGAAATAGAACACGCCCAGGAAGGAACAGTTTTGCAGGTGTTAACGGATTGGACCAGTATTATGGATACTGTACGCATTGAGAACCAATAACGATGTATTCATTTCGTTGTGATATGACGCATTACTGATTGACAGATGTCGAGAGCACAACCCTTCCTTCCTTATCGGATGTATGCTGACGATGTTAACAATTTTCACGTCAGCAATACTATTGATCATCACCCTTTTTGGTTATTAGTTAGTCTGTAATTTAGTTTCTTTCAATGTTATTCTTGTTGTTTTGTTTAGATTATTATTTGTAATATTGTAGTGAGTTAGCCGTGCGGCTAGGGGCATTTGGGAGATAGTGGGTTCGAACCCAACTGTCGGCAGCCTTGATTCGATCGAACAGAAATTACACAACAATAACACCAATGACGGATAGTGCTTAGAACTTATGCTGTCGGCGGAACTGAGCACGTGCTCCACTCCGGGCGAACATACAGCACAGGACGAGGCTCTTCTTTCCAGCGTGCTAACCTCGAAATTTTTTAAAATTACTAAGACGTAATATGAACGATACTTGTATGCAATAACAACGGTAATCAATTGGCAGATAATTGTAGGAAGCTATTATGACGAAACATAAGTTATATATGTTCAGAGTTCCTTCATGATAGGAGGTGAGGTAACAAAACCAGCGTAAGGGGGGTTTCCATTAAAATTAAAAGCCCATAAAACCCACAGTCTTTTCTAAACGCTGGATGCTCTATAATAGTGTAGCTGTATTATGGACAGGGAGAGGGACGGCGTGGATGCCCTGGGGCTTGAAATAAAGTACTATCCCGGCATTTGCCTGGAGGGGGTGTAGAAAACTCCCGGGAAAAACACACGAGGTGGTCAACTATGACTGCATTAAAAATAGATTAGCCTACGAGGCAGAATCATATTGACGAAAGCGATGGGCATCTGAAGCATGTCTCGAAGTTCGAATCCCGGGGCTAACTGCAGGGGCTCACATCTAGTGGGACGTGGGTTGGTGACCACGGGGCCCCAGCTGAGTCCGGCATTGCTTCCACTTACTTGTGCCGGGCTCCTCTCCGTCTCCTTTCCTGTCGACCTCACTTGGTCACCTCTTGTTCTCTTCCGACCCCGACGGTATTAGGTTATCCGAGGCCTAGGGAGTCTTTCACTTTCCCGCCTTCATTGGCCCTTGTCTTATCTTTTCTGATACCCTCCTTCTGCGAGGGGTCAGTCTTCTTTTTCTTTTCCTTTTACCTCCTGCCTTGTGCTCAAGGCCCTTAAGGAGGCAGGGTGTATGTAGCCCCACCACTTCTGGTGCACCCTAGATAATGCTACACCCTCAGGGGCTCACGGCTGGTGAGTTCGGAAGTTGGCGATCCCGAGGGATTCCTGAGCTGGGTCCGTTTTCCCCTTTTGTCCCTTACCTTTGGAGCGGACCCTCTCCTCTCTCCCCTCTCCTCTCCTCTTTTCATTATATTTCCTTTTCTCTTTAAGATTCCCGCACTGTTTTTGTTACTTGGTTCCCCGTGTATCTAAATTCCGTTTTAGCGATTTTTTTTTTAGGTATTTTTAAACTACGTTGCATTTTGTAAGTTTTTTCGATCTAAATTACATCTCGCGATTGTTTTCAACCTCAATCGCATTTTGTAAAGATTGCCAATCTAAATTGCTTTTTAGTAAGTCTTTCAATGTAGGTTTCAGGGCATTTTAGTGAGTTTTTTGAATTTCAATTGCATTTTGTAAGTATTTTCAACCAAAACCGCATTTCGCAAGAATTTTAAATCTAAATTGCATTTTGTTTGGTGGGCATTTTGCAAATATTTTGATTCTCAATTGCATTTTGTGGGTATTTTGAATCTAAATTAAATTTTGTCAAGTATTTTCAGTCTAAATTGCATTTTGTAAGTATTGTCAATCCACACGAGTCGTCTGAATCTACCGTACATTTTGTGCGCATTTTCAATTTCAATTGCATTTTGTAAGTATTTTGAATTTCAATTGCACTTTGTGAATAATTTGGATTGGAACTGGTATCTTTCAATCTGAATTGCATTGTGTATTTTCAATTTCAATTGCATTTTGTACGTATTTTGAACCTCAATTGCATTTTGTACGTTTTTTCGATCTCATTTGCAATTTGTAAGTATTTTGAATTTCAGTTGCATTTTGTAAGTATTTCGACGCTACATTGCATTTTGTACGTATTTTGAACCTAGCCTTCATTTTGTGGGTATTTTTCAATCTATTCCTTTTGTGAATCTTTTCGTTCTAAATTCCCTTTTGTAAGAACATTTTGTGAGTTGTTTCAATCTGAGTTCCTTTTTGTAAGTATTTTCCGTCTCACTTAATTTTCGTTCTAGTTTCCATGTCATTATCATTTTCGCTATCACCCAGACCATTAGGGGCCGATAACCTCGATGTTAGGCCCCTTAAAACAACAATTATCATCATCATTTGTGATGGACAACTTGTGAATGAATGGCATTGTGTATTGTAATTCCTCTGCAATCAGCGGGATGTAGGGTAAATTGTATTGCTGACAACACTGCATATTGTTTATATAGTACTCACATGAAATAACTGAAACATAAATGAATATATTGTATTTACTTTTTGTCCCATTTTTCAAGTATGTATAACAATGAATGGGGGTTGCGTAGCGCAGTCAGTACAGGCGCTGAGCTACTAACTTGAAGGGAGTAGGTTCGATCCCCACCCAGGTAGTGGATTTTAGAAACAAAACTACCACTTTCGGAAACGAAAATAGCCCTGGAGTTCACTCAGCATACACCAGAAATGAGTACCAGGTTAATTCCTGGGAGCAAAGATGGCCGGGCATGGAGCTGACAACTCCATCCCATCCAGTGCCGATGTCACAAAAAGTGGAAGCCTGTATCTTCCACTACTCCCAGAGCCTCCATTGCCCGTACGGAGTTGGTTTTGCTTTTGCTTTGTTATAGCCGAGCTGTGGTTGTGTGCGAGACCAGAGTGTTGAGAGGTACGGCCTTTATTTTGCGCGCTCATGTACTGGACAGCTTGGCGGTCGAACGTCATTGCCAGCATTAACATGTGTTTGTTTTTTCATTAATGTATACGATTTGGGAGTCCCCTCTTTAATGTTTGCGTAATGACGATTCCATTTGCCACCCGTCACGTCGCAACCAAACTTCTCAGATCCATAGTTTCCATATTTGATGTCCTTCAAATTTCCCCCCTCTTTGATTGCTGGAATGTTTGTTTTCATTAATCTATATTTTGTGGCGTAATTAGTAGCATGCTGAGCTTCTATGCCTAAGATCGTAGGTTCAAACCCGGCCGAAGTCGTCGGATTTTTTAAGAGCTTTAAAAAACCCTCAGTATGCCTTCCTTCGGAGGGGAAGTAAAGCCGGTGGTCCCATGTCATAGATTTATGGCACGTAAATGAACCGTCCACAAATTACACTTGTGTGAAGCTAAATGATAGGTTAGATTTGGCTAATGCTCTTGGGTACCAACGTTCGTCGCCAGGAGCTGACTGCGGTGACATCTAGTAACCAAGTTCAGAACTAGTAGTCGTTGGTGGTATCGTTTGGTAACAAAAGTAGGAACTACTTGAAAATTGAATGTCTGCAGTCCTTATTTGAATTAAAAGCAGATAACACATACTAATACAGTCATCACAATTAACACCGGTTGTCATACTGATCCTTCACACACGCAAAGTACACGGGGCTACATGACCGCGTTGTCGCAGCCCCTAAACTGAGGAATCAACTAACCTATCTATATTTTACCTACCTGATAAGGAGAAGTCACTGTAGCTATTCCTGAAAAAGCTGACTTGGGTAAATCATTTGGAGACAAATGGCGATTTTACATGGCTACTAATCCTACCATCTTGTATTTTAAAATAATTGGGAAGACATTTCACGTTTTTTTTCTCTTCATATATTACGCCCTCATTGCAGCACTTTAATCAATACAAATACAATTAAGTCTAACAACGGTATTTGGAGATTAGCGATTCAGCTTCAGCTTCTTCTGCAACCAAAATGTCTTCATTCTATCTGACCTGGCTGCCCTTTGTTCATCTGCGATTGAATAGTTTTGCTGTTCAAATGTTGTTAATGTGAATCGTAAGTATTTATTCCTTAAAATATTCTTCTCTTCTCTATTTTTATTTTGGGGCATAGGCTAGTTTAATTTAATTCATCTAAATCATGCTGGATATCTTTGAACCAGTTGTTCTTTGTTTTACTCCCCCCAGAAGTAACTAAAGAGCTGTTTTATTAGTCTGGTTTCTGGTAGGCGTGAGATACGGCAGTAAAAAGAGATTCTCCTTTTCCGCATTGTATCTATTATATTATTGATTCACTCTCTCGATATACCACTTCATTCGGCAGTAATCTCCATTGGCTATTAACTTCGTGTTTTTGATGTGTAACATCTTTCCGCTCGGTTGCTGGATAGTTTTGTGGGAGTGATTTTGAAAATTGGGGACGGAAGTGAATCCGGCGGAAGTGGATCGGACGGAAGTGAAGACGCACTGCCAGAAAAATGGGACGGAAGTGAATCGGGCGGAAGTGGATCGGACGGAAGTGAAGACACACTGCCAGCTGGATGTACAATTGAAAATGTGTGTATTGGAAACAAGGCAGTGTGTGCTCTGTAGCGCGAGAATGTTATGGCAATACAGTAGGCAGTGCATTTAGCAGGCACTGGTTTGACGAGCACAGTGGCAAATGTTTCACCGACTTTCATTTGTCATTGAGCAGTTTATGAAGCTTCACGTTCAAGGTTGAATATCACATGGGGTAGGACAAAGACGACAAATGACATTTAAGTTAGCGGCATTATTGTCAAGCTGTGGATGAGTAGTCAAATATTAAATGCATAACAGAATGTTGTTATATGAGTGGAATAAAAGCTGTATTTTCATCATATGTGAGAGTGGGTAATGTCATGATTGTAGGAAGCCATGTTTTGATTGTTTACGACGAACTGTATGAGAGCCTTCAGAATAATGCATGTTATAGTTAGAGCCCTGCGCGGATAGACAAAACGTTATCCGCATCCGCCCCGCATCCGCACGGCTGTTATCCGCATCCGCCCCGCATCCACGCGACTTTTATCCACACGTTTGTTATCCGAATCTACTACTATTATTATAATAATATCTTCATTGTGTTGCTTTATACTTTATCTTTTAGACATTTGAGCAGAAAGTCGAACCCTTAGGCTATGTACGGTATGTCATGTGCTATGTCTAAAATGAATGTTATACAACCAGAATTGCAACCCTTTTCAGCTCGGAGTGTTGAATGTGCTTCATGACATAATTTGAATGGGATTAGCGTAAATCATCATCTTACATTTGTCATGAAAAAACATACGGTAACGGAAAAAATATGATGTCATAAAGATCCGGGCCCTAGTAAGGGAGAGTAGGGGAATTGTGCGCTCTTAAGCAAGAATCGGTCTTGTGATGATGAAATAATAGATAACACAACTGCAGTTATGAATAAGGGAGCCTTAGTAACTCTATATTCGATGTGCAGAAACAAATTTAATTCAAAAATAAATTTGGTGGACTAAAATCGAAATCTCGCAAATATGCATTTGCGCAGATTACTCACCCAGCAGGGTAATCATCCACATGGGTTGGGAAATTATGCGATGGGATGAATGTTGGAAAGCCATACTGATACAACGTGAATTGGCTGAAACTTGCACTGAGCATTAATCAATCAATCATTTTACAATAGCATAACAATGCAATGATACTAAAATTCTGCAGGGTAGAATAAAATATCTTCGTTTCGTCAGCATTAAAGGAGGCAATCCCATTTAGGCTTGTTCCTTCAGGTTGTCTCAACGTTAATGCAGGATATCTCTTCAAGAACTCATACAACCAATCTTTGCCTGGTAGACTTTTAACTTTATGGAAATTATGGGGAAACTATTCTCCTCTGCAAACTTGACCTCTAACCGTCTGACAAGCTTGGTGGGCGATAAGCCGTAAAATAATGTTGCCAATGTCAAAAGGTATTCGGATAATTATGACTCCAATTCGTTGGTAAACACAGCTTGACGGACTAGACGAGGTGGAGCAAGACAATTTTGCAGCAACTGCTTTTGTAGGATTGACTAGGGAATGTTGAAACTTCTCCCCTCTTCCCTTATTTTTCTCCCATAATCCCTAATTGCACGTAGAGCTTTTTGCACATTTTCTGCTTGGTAGGAGTTTTCTCCGTTTTTCGCGTATAATTTCTTGATATCTGGAGAACAAACACGAAATATTTTGCCATTAATGTCGCGTTGTATATTCTGCTCGGGTCTAAGTTGCGTGAACCTGGGAGGAATGTGCATCGCGGACTCTGAGAAGTGGTGTTGACGAGTGATGAGGTTTCTCGCTCCAATGCATAGTACAGAACCAAATACATTAGTCGGTGACTCACTCACTCATTCGTAACACCACAGTGGTCTGAGCAACGGCCCTATGTTAGCAGTATTGAAATAGAAAGGAATACCAGATAACACGGCGGGCTGTTGACAGACCCTTTTCTTCTCGCGTGACACTGCCCTGCTCTTTCCCCTCACCCCGCAAGTTCTCAGAGCTTGGACCCGATCAGTACTTGTATCATATATATTCTGCGCACCATTACCCCACTCTGCTTTTAAAACGTAACTTACTGAATCCCGGTAAACTGATCTACACTGACCGGCAAAAAAAGTGGGACAGTTAAAAAGAGTAATATAAATAGTATAAATCTAGCCTTGAAAAAGATTTAATCACATTTTAAAAGCTTTTCATGCATTAGAAAAAACATCTGAAACATCCGTGAATAGAAATTGATAATATGACATTTCTTAGGGTGGTTTATTACCACCAATTACCCCCAATCCTCGATGAGCCTATCTTAATGATTTTATGGCGGGAAGCGGACTGGAAGCGTTTAAGGTTTATGAGTGTTGCCGCTCGCTTATTGTTGTTCTAGGGATAACAACTGGCACTTGTTGAACACGTGTGAACCATTGTCACACATTTTAGCAAGTTATCCATTTGCAGTTCACACTAAAACATGCCTCTTAGCCGTGAAGAAGCTGCACAGGCAGTTGCATTGGTGGAGGATGGCCGCAGCTTCCGTTATGTTGCTGAGGTCATTGGATCATCTCTCGGTAGCATACATCGTGCAGTGCAACGTTACAGAGAGCTCCGAACATACAACAGGAGACGAGGGTCAGGCCGTAGAAGAAGCACAAGTGCCAGGGATGACAGATTTCTCACCTTCCAAGTTCTGCGTGATCGGCATACCACAGCAGTTCAGGCACGAAATCAACTGGAAAATGTCAGAAATGTGAGAGTGAGTGAGCGAACAGTATAAGAAGAAGGTTTGAAGAAGCTCATCTTTCGTCCAGGAGACCTGCACGTGGACCCGCACTCGAACGGCATCACAGAGAGGCGCGTCTTCGCTTCGCAAGGCAGCATCTGGGATGGACCCACGAGCAGTGGGCCTCTGTTCTCTTCACTGACGAGAGTCGCTTTAACCTTAGATCTCCTGATGGAAGAGAAAGAGTGTGGAGAAGGTGCGGGGAGAGGTACAGCCCTGTTGCTTTCTCCTCCAGGACTCCATTTGGAGGTGGCTCGGTTATGGTGTGGAGTGGCATGAACGTTATGGCCCGCACTGAGTTGTGTGCATTGATCACGGGACGCTCAATTCCCAAAGGTACATCGAAGAGATCCTGATGAACCTTGTGATGCCCTTTTCGCCTTTCATTGGTCAGAATTTCATGCTGATGCAGGATAATGCCCGCCCTCATACTGCTCACTGTGTTATACAATATCTGCAGGAAGTGGCGATTCAAACCCTGGACTGGCCAGCTCGTAGTCCTGACTTGAACCCCATCGAACATGTATGGGATACGCTTGGAAGGAACGCCAGACACCATGACCACATCACCTTGGCATAACTGAGAACATCGCTGCTGGAGGAATGGGATCGCATCCCGGCAGATGCCATTCGACGAGTTGTGAACAGTATGCCTGAGCGTTTACAAGCTGTCATAGACGCTAAAGGTGGAAACACCCGTTTTTAGTGACCAGTGTTCTCTTGCAGTGCAGTGCAAACATTAATACTGTTTTGTTTGGCAATACGTTTGATAAACACCAGCCCAAAAGAGCATTACTAAAAAATAGAAAATTGTAAGATTTGCAAATTGTAACGAAATTTGTGAGTTAAAGCGTGTTGTAAAACATGATTCGGTATTTTCTGTTGCCAACCATCTAAATTTACATGAATAATGCAAATATTGGAAAACCGATACATTTTAGTGGAATAAATTAAGAAATTACATAAAAATTGAAGTGTTCCACTTTTTTTGCCGGTCAGTGTATTATATTGAAAAATAAATACATGCAAACCCACTGGAAACACTGGCATTTAAAACTACATTTAATTTTAAATAATTGAATCACAACTGTAGGCTTACCTTCTTATTTGCTGGCTACAGAAAATAACATGCAGCGTGTTAAGTTTCTTCATCCAAGCCACACGGTTATCACATAGCAACTGACATCATGCTGACTGTCCCTATCTGATAGGTACGATGACAGCTTGAGGGTAGGAGTGAACTGAGTTGCTAGTTCTACTAAAAACATAGGTGCGCACGATTACCCGCTGCGCACAATTACCCTACTTCCCCATGATATTCAACAAGTTCGGAATGTATTCTAAAACCTATCCGCAAATTTACTCCATACATTATCCGCAGCTTATCCGCTATCCGCAAAGCCATGCAAAGTATATCCGCAAGGCAAAAACTGTTGCGGATATCCGCAGGTTTATCCGCGGATATCCGCATCCGCGCAGGGCTTTAGTTATAGTTACTGAGGAATGTGCTCACAGTATTTGAGAGTACTGTCGACGTTGTGTGTAACTTTGTTATTATGAATTATTAAGGTAAAAGGAAGGAAGGAAGGAAGCTTGTAGTTTTGCGTGTCCGTTAATCTCACGATCATGATCCACGGTACCTCCCTTTTACGTGGAATGCGAACCACAGGACATGGCATTACAATTCGAAAATCTCACATGTATTGACCGGGAATCAAACCCGGTCTACCTTGGTGAGAGACTAACAGCTTGACCGCTGCGCCACAAATGTGACAGTAGCATATCTCCAATTCAATCTATACACTCATCATAGTACCAGTATGAAATGGAGTGTAAATTAACATTTTAAGAATGTCCAAGCTGTGTAGTATACGAGTAGGATAACATGTCAGATGTTACACATCATTATGCGACTACTGTAAGGCTCATATCTTTTTGTTAATAATTTCACGTTTTACTAAAACTTAAAATATTCACGTCAAATGTATTGCGAATATTCATTTCACCAAGGTCATTCTTCTGGCCAAGCAGCGTGCCGGCCGAAGTGAGGGGAGGACCGAGTCAGGTGTTCTGTAACACACATGCGCCCAGGAGCCAGATGGCTTGTCCCGCTGCAATATGCAAGCGCTGGCTGGTTGGCCTTTTTTAAATTATTATTATTATTATTTTTATTTTTTATTTTTTTTAATAGGCATTAATTCTTGGGAGCCTGTGTGTGTGCTCTAAACACGATGATTCATATTACAAGTCTGAGGCGAACCTGAATTAGGCCTACGGATGTTATAAAAATGAAAGTCAACGGTAACTGTTTGTTCAGATCATTAGCATAAAGGCACGCGAACAGCAAATGCTGTATGGAAAGATGTGTTATAGCATCGCCGTCTATAATTCTCCAGCCGTGCTGTTGGTAGAATTGGCAACGTTTAGTAGAGTCCAAAATCCCGGTCACTCCATGTGAGATCTGTGCTGGACAAAACGGAGGCAGACAGGTTTTTCTCCGGGTACTCCGGTTTTCCCTGTCAAAATTTCATTCCAGCAACACTCTCCACTATCATTTCATTTCATATGTCGTGCATTTAATCATTGCCCCAGAGGAGTGCGTCAGGCCTCGGCAGCCGGCACAGTTCATATCCTCGCCGCTAGATGGGGGCTTCATTCATTCCATTCCTGACCCGGTCGGAGACTGGAAGCAGGCTGTGGATTTTCATTTCAGTAGAGTCCCTAAGTTCTATTAACACGTAAGACCACATGCTAAGTTCTATTCATAAATATCGTTTATTTTGATATGACAGCATCTAAAAGCAGTTCGTACTAACTATTTCTACACCCATGAAATTCCTCGTGGTAAATCAGACCTGCTGAAAGTTGTAGAAGTGAGTATTTTCCGTATTAAGTTGCATGTGTAACTAGTACCTACTAATGAATTTAACCAACACATTCTTCACTATTATTTCATTAAACTATTTCAGATGCCTAGGAAGTGTTGTGTGCCTGACTGTAAGTCAAATTATGGCAGCACTATTAAAATAACTGGTTATATCACTATGTTTAGAAAACTACAGCGAGGTGTACTTTCAGTGCCTATAGAGCATCCAGCGTTTAGAAAACTACAGCGAGGTGTACTTTCAGTGCCTATAGAGCATCCAGCGTTTAGAAAAGACTGTGGGTCTTATGGGCTTTTACTTTTAACGGACCCCCCCCCCCCCCTACACTGTTTTTTTTACCTTATCTTTTATCATGAAGGAACTCTGAACATATATATTTTTCGTCATAATAGCTTCCTACAATTATCTGCCAATTGATTACCTTTGTTATTGCATACAAGTATATTTTATATTACGTCTTAGTAATTTAAAAATTTTCGAGGTTAGCACGCTGGAAGGAAGAGCCTCGTCCAGTGCTGCATGCTAGCCCTGAGTGGAGCACGTGCTCAGTTCCGCCGGCAACATAAGTTCTGAAGCACTATCCGTCATTGGTGTTATTGTTGTGTGTCTGTTTTATTTTCTGTTCGATCGAATCAGGGCTGCCAACAGTTGGGTTCGAACCCACTATCTCCCGAATGCAAGCTCACAGCTGCACGGCTAACTCATACAATAGTACAAATATTAATCTAAACAAAACAAGAATAAAATCGAAAGAAACTAAATTATAGCCTAACTAATAACAAAAAAAAGGTGATGATCAACAGTATTGCTGACGTAAAAGTTAACATCGTCAGTATACAGTACATCCGAGAAGGAAAGAAGGAAGAGTTGTGTTCTCGACATCTGTCAATCAGTAGTGCGTCATATCACAACGAAATGAATGCAGTTATTGGTTCTCTTCGCGTACGGTATCCTTAATACTGGTCCAATCCGTCAACACCTGCAAAACTGCTCCTTCCTGGGTGTGTTGTATTTCAGATAGTTGTTGGTGTTGTGTTGTCTCGCTAACTTATGAAAGCGCAGTACTCGAAGCGGGTGAACATAACGTATGACGTCAGCGCTACCTCTGCCTAGAGTTAGCAACACTGTCGCCATAAGGCTCCACAGTCTTTTCTAAACGCTGGATGCTCTATAGTAGTTTTGATATATATCTTCATGTGGCCTCTATATTCCAGTACATTATGAACTGTACTCAGTTGGCAAGTGCCTTTAGGTAGATTTCAATAGAAAACTACCTATTTTTAAATGAAGTGACCGGTGTAGCATTATTGCTAGACTGTCAGCATTAAGCTTGTGGGCCTATTGTGACTATGATGAGTGCATGTGTGAACAAGAAGTGAAGAAGTTTTTTATCAAATGCAGTCTCTAAATTCGTAGGAATAGTCTTAAATATTTTTTTCTGAGCGCGTCAATGACGGCAGTGAGCTTAGCAGCAATAAAATGTAACTTCAGACATTGGAACATTGAGGTACAGTACAGGCTTTTATTATTACCTTATCGGGAATCGACAGTACATAGCATGGTAATATGTATCCTTTATTGGTGATATTTGTGTCTAGATTTATAGGGGACGTTATGTTCTGTTGTATTTTCGGAAACATTTTGTGTCAAAATCTATGTGTTTACGCAGTGTTAGCAATTATCATGTCCCCCCCCCCCCCCCCCCAGGGGCTCACATCTAGTGGGTTGTGGGTTGGCGACCACGGGGCCCCAGCTGAGTCCGGCATTGCTTCCACTTACTTGTGCCGGGCTCCTCTCTTTCTTCTTTCCTGTCGTCCTCCCTTGGTCAACTCTTGTTCTCTTCCGACCCCGACGGTATTAGGTTATCCGAGGCCTAGGGAGTCTTTCACTTTCCCGCCTTAATTGGCCCTTGTCTCAGCTTTCCTGATACCCTCCTTCTGTGAGGCGTCAGCCTTCTTTTTCTTTTCCTTTTACCTCCTACCTTGTGCTCAAGGCCCTTAAGGAGGCAGGGTGCATGTAGCCCCACCACTTCTGGTGCACCGTCGATAATGCTACACCCTCAGGGGCTCACGGCTGGTGAGTTCGAGAGTTGGCGCCCCCGAGGGATTCCAGAGCTGGGTCCGTTTTCCCCTTTTGTCCCTTACCTTTGGAGCGGACCCTCTCCTCTCTCCCCTCTCCTCTCCTCTTTTCATTATATTTCCTTTTCTCTTTAAGATTCCCGCACTGTTTTTGTTACTTGGTTCACCGTGTGTCTAAATTCCCTTCTAGCGATTTTTAAGGCATTTTAAACTACGTTGCATTTTGTAAGTTTTTTCGATCTAAATTACATCTCGCCATTGTTTTCCATTTCAATTGCATTTTGTAAAGATTGACAATCTAAATTGCTTTTTGGTAAGTCTTTCAATGCAGGTAGCCGGGCCTTTTAGTGAGAATTTTGAATTTCAATTGCATTTTGTAAGTATTTTCAACCGAAGCCTCCGTGGCTTAGGCGGCAGCACGCCGGCCTCTCACCGCTGGGTCCGTGGATCAAATCCCGGTCACTCCATGTGAGATCTGTGCTGGACAAAACGGAGGCAGACAGGTTTTTCTCCGGGTACTCCGGTTTTCCCTGTCAACATTTCATTCCAGCAACACTCTCCACTATCATTTCATTTCATCTGTCATTCATTTAATCATGGAGTGCGTCAGGCCTCGGCAGCCGGCACAGTTCATATCCTCGCCGCTAGATGGGCGCTTCATTCATTCCATTCCTGACCCGGTCGGAGACTGGAAGCAGGTTTTGGATTTTTCAAGTATTTTCAACCAAGACCGCATTTCGCACGAATTTTGAATCTAAATTGCATTTTGTTTGGTGGGCATTTTGCACATATTTTGATTCTTTGCATTTTGTGGGTATTTTGAATCTAAATTACATTTTGTCAAGTATTTTCAATCTAAATTGCATTTTGTAAGTATTGTCAATCCACATGAGTCGTCTGAATCTACCGTACATTTTGTAAGCATTTTCAACTTCAATTGCATTTTGTAAGTATTTTGAATTTCAATTGCACTTTGTGAATAATTTGGATTGGAACTGGGATATTTCAATCTGAATTGCATCGTGTATTTTCAATTTCAATTGCATTTTGTAAGTATTTTGAACCTCAATTGCATTTTGTACGTAATTTCGATCTCATTTGCATTTTGTAAGTATTTTGAATTTCAATTGCATTTTGTAGGTATTTCGACGCTACGTTGCATTTTGTACGTATTTTGAACCTAGCCTTCATTTTGTGGGTATTTTTCAATCTATTCCTTTTGTGAATCTTTTCGTTCAAAATTCCCTTATGTAAGAACATTTTGTTCAATCTGAGTTCCTTTTTGTAAGTATTTTCCATCTCACTTAATTTTCGTTCTGGTTTCCGGTTCATTATCATTTTCGCTATCACCCAGATCATTAGGGGCCGATAACCTAGATGTTAGGCCCCTTAAAACAACAATCATCATCATCATCAATTATCATGTGCTTGCGCTAGGTCTCCCAGGTGACAAGATGGGTGGTGTTGCCAAACTTTATGACACGGCTTGAGAATTGTGGACGGCGATGGTTATAGCATTGTTGAAATGGATGGTGCAGAGCTGCACGGGTAGCGAGATTGCAATTTCTAGTTCACTTTTAGCATTGGAGAAAGACACAGCTTCCTGAATGGCTATCCTGACGAAACACGTCAGCAGCAAAGGATGTGATTAGTCAGCGTAGTTATAGGGTGGAACCTAACAGCGATGTCGTTCCAGGTTTTAAAAAAATATGTAGAACTCACGCTGTTTTAACTTCGTAATTTCTTGGTATCTGTATACATTGTAATGCGCCTTGAAATAGTTGCATGATCATTGTTCCTAGGCTATAAGTATTTCCATATGTCCTTAAATCAAGAAGAATCATTACGAGAATGTTTTTCATCGATTAACACCCCCTTGTAGCCAACCATTTGGGTGATTCTACAAATAGGGGGCACTTTATGGTCCTATGGCTGTATAGAGTTTGTTATTCTAACAACACAGTTCTATGAAAAATGTATCATTGGAAATCTTACAAATAGACTAGATTTTAACAAACGTTTGAGAATTGAACAATACCATATCCTAAGTGTTTGCTATTGCATTTATTGAAGTATGAGGTATCTTTTCGTTATGAACGCATAAATTTGACTAGCAGATGAACCTTAACTTAATGGAACGACATCGCTGATAGATTCCACGCCATATCTACGCTGACTAATCACATATTTTGCTGCAGTTGTGTTCCGTCAGAATAGCCAATCAGGAAGCCGTATCGCTCTCCAATGCTAAAAGTGAACTAGAAATTGCAATCTCGCGCACGGGTATTCTAGTATAGTTTGTTTCAACCTACAGATGTGAGCACCCAGTGGGCCACATGCAGCCCCTGGGTGGTACACCCCTCTCCTGGAGGATGGATTTGTCATCCATTCGCTTTGGAAAGCAACTCTCCCCAAGTGTAACTAGATCAGTAAACAGTGCGGTGGGCTGTTGACATAAATTCCCCTCAGAAACTCAGCTTTAAACAATACTAGCCATTGTTTGAGACTTCCTCAATCTCCCGTCATCATTATTTATAGTTCGTATCAGCTTTCCCACAATTCTCTTGACAGAAATGTAGTTCGTTGGACTCAGACTCACAGTACAGCAGCACAATCTGATTAGCTTGAGTTGTTATGTTTCGACGTTCGTTTAGTTCCAAAGCAGTTGTATATAGTTTTCTAGAACACCCCTTCACACAGAGTAACGCTGCTTGCCTAAGTTGGTAGGGACCCACCGCATCCCTCGCGAGATAGCCAAAAGGTAGCTAGCGCCGCCTCCGACATGTAGTTAATTCTAAGATAGAAACAGAAATTCAGATGGGGTCCCACAGGGGCTTACAACTTGTGAGGCATGGGTTGGTGACCACGGGACCCCAGCTGAGTGCCGGGCTCTCTAACATCTTTCATGCCGACATTCCTTGGTCAATTCTTGATCTCTTCCGACTCCGACGGTATTAGGGTATCCGTGGCCTAGGGTGTTTTCCCCGCCTTATTTGGCCCTTGTCTCATCTTTTCGGATGCCCTCATTCTTCGAGGAGCGGTCATCCCTCTTATTTTTCTTTTCATGTTATCTCCTGTCTTCTGCTCAACCTCCTAAAGGAGGCAGGATGTGTGTAGCCCCACCTCATATGGTGCACCCTGGATAGTGCTACACCCTCGATGGCTCACGGCAGGTGAGTTCGGGATTTAGCGATCCCGAGGGATTCCTGAGCTGGGTTCTTTTTTCCCCTTCTGCCATTGACTTTCAATCTTTCCTCTTACTCTCTCCTATCTACCTTTCTTAGTTCTACTTTTTTCGAGTTCCTCTGTCCTTTCGAGGGTTGAGGCCATGTGTTTTTTTTCCTCCTATTCCTTGTTTTGTCCTTTTCTTCTTCAAAAACGTAAGTTAGTTTTAGATTAGTTGTTGATTTTATTTCTTCATCATCATCATAATCATCATCATCATCAATATCTCCCAAACCATTAGGGGCCGATTACCTTAGAACAAAAAATATCACCATCATAAACAGTTGGGAGATTGCGGAATGGATGGGAGCAGTGGCGTATCCAGGCCTTGCGGGGCCCTGGGCGATATGATAAGGTGGGGCCCACAACAATAGAAAATAAAAATAAATCAAATCAAATGGAAAATAGTTTGGTAATAATAATAATAATAATAATAAAATAAAGAATAGTTACAATATTTTGAATACACTATAGTACATAATTGCACTCATTCCAGGTTCCGTATTGACCATGTTAACATGAAGTATAACATAAAGTTCTCGCCAAATCAGTACTTTTTACTTACATAAAAATTCTACAGGTACATGTTTCGAAAACACATAATGTTTTCTTCCTCAGCCCACTTATTGGTGTAAAACATCATATAACATCGATAACCTCGCTAAATAACAAAAACACAGTTCACATTTATTCTCTTGTTCTTCCTTTGTTAGGCCTGTGTCATTCGACACATTGTCACTCACGGAATAAACACTTATTAGTTGAAGTAATGAATATTGACACATTGACACATTTACTCATTGCTAGTTTCAACGTGGGTGAATTGTTTGATTTATTAGCAGATTATTTAAATAATAATAAACGCAAACCACCTCCTCAACCCCCACCGCAATAGGTTAATTCCAACATACATTCCTGACTCGAATTCTTTTCATGACGCCACACCCAATTACCTTCCTGGGTGCTAGTTAGTGTTTTCTCCGCTTTTGGCAAGGTTATACGACACTTGTGTGCATTTCAGCAACCCACGTTGAAACTAGCAATGCGTCAATGTGTCAATATTCATTACTTCAACTAATAAGTGTTTATTCCGTGAGTGACATTAATGAGTCGAGTGACACAGGCCTAACAAAGGAAGAACAAGATAATAAATGTGAACTGTGTTTTTGCTATTTAGTGAGGTTATCGATGTTATATGATGTTTTACACCAATAAGTGGGCTGAGGAAGAAAACATTATGTGTTTTCGAAACATGTACCTGTAGAATTTTTATGTAAGTAAAAAGTATTGATTTGGCGAGAACTTTATGTTATACTTCATGCTACAGTACATGTTTTTAATAATAATATGAAAGAAACCTTGAAGTCCCCTTGAAGAAGATTATGTAAACTATGAAATATTAAAATATTACGGTGTGACTTTTCCCCGGCTGAAGTCTTCTATTATTTCACTGAAATCTGAATTTGCTAATCGGTCACGGGAGTTCATAGCTGCACTGAAAAAATGAATATGAATTATAAATTAGTTTGAAAATTATAATGAAATGTAGAAAAATCCTTGGCGCGGGGCCCCTCGGACCTGGGCGATCGCCCTCCTCTCCTCCTCGCGCTCCCCTAGATTCGCCCCTGGATGGGAGAGGCCATTTGGCTTTCTGCCTGTCCCAGTAGCCTACTGTATTGTTTCTCTCGGATGTTTCCATTCTCACTCCAGGCAAATGTCAGGACCCTGCCTTACCCCGGAGGCTCGTTGGGCCGTCAAGAAACGCCGCTGTAGGTTAGACTATGTAGCAGCGCTATATTGGAGCGTACTAGGAAAGGTGGGAGTGAGGTAGCTTGCCATTGCTTTCCTTGCTGAGTGAGTACAGCAATACTAACCCTAGGAGTGGAAACTTTCATTGCAACCACAGGCAAGGTTGTACTCAGCACCACCCTTAGCTTCCATATAATCACAGCTATAAATGCTTGCCACGGTGGGTGAGTGGTTATCTTGTCGGATTACTAACCCCAAGCTTGCAGGTTTGCTCCTGGCCGTGGTAAGTGATTTTTGAAAGGCGGCAAAAATCACGACACGCATGTCATACGATGTTGGCCTGTTAAAAGAACGCTTTTGAACTCAGTAGACCGTGTTCATAATGGCAAAATTAATCTCGGGAGTTTCCGCCAACACAAAGTTCCTCATTTCTCTACTAGAAAGCGCTATAGTGTCAAGAAGCTTAGATATCTAACCTCCTTGACTTTCATAGTGCTTCAAGGAACAACAAAATTCGTTTTGCAAGCTGCCCTCTGGGTGTCAAATATCAAAGCTTGCACATGGCACCCGAGGCCATACGATATTATTATTTTTATTATTACAGCTATAAATGACACGACATTTTCCGTGGTTTCCCACTTCAACTCCAGCCACATGCCGGAATTGTTTCTAATTAAAGACTGGCTGCATCGAGCAGCCGTAACGTTTTCGTCTGCTGTTCCCAAGGTTGTAAGATCGAATCCTGGCGCAGTCAGTTGTAATTTGAGGGAGCCGTGTCAGTAGATTTCTTTGCACGTTAAAGAACCCTGTTCGGGCACAATTCTGGCACCCCGGTGACTCTTAAAGTCTCAGTAGTTAAAAGGGACGTAAAACCAATAAAATATAGTTTCCAATTAAGACCTTCCCAAATACACACACTACTACAGACACCTCAATAACACAGAAAAAATGCCTTACACACCTAAGTACAAGGGGGCTAAATGATACGATGTCCAAGCCCCTCAAATCAAACAAGCTAATTTTCAACCGTATTCATTGGCATCATAGAAGGGGTGAGATGACGGTAAGCCTATGTCAGGTTCACCAAGTGCATACATTACTATATGCCTATGGAACTGCAGTTTGTGCGGTTGGCTTAGTGGCCATAATTAAAGCTCTGCGGGGATGCAGATATCCGCAAATAAACCCGCGGATATCCGCAAAATTTGTCACCATGCGGATATAGTTTGCATGACTGTGCGGATAGGGGATAAGCTGCGGATAATGTTTAGAGTAAATTGCGGATAGTTTTTAGAATACAATGTTGAACTGGATTTTTTTAAATAAT
The DNA here is from genome assembly GCA_946902985.2 of Meconema thalassinum. Lineage (NCBI taxonomy): Eukaryota > Metazoa > Arthropoda > Insecta > Orthoptera > Tettigoniidae > Meconema > Meconema thalassinum. The sequence continues at coordinate 54,340,456 of OX336394.1, forward strand.
TATAGTTTTTGCTAAGATCTGCGCCTTTCACGTTTCTTGTTACTTCCCTATTTACTTTCGCTAGGATTGTATGAGAATAATGGTGTCTTCCTGATTGCGGTCATTCCAGATTGCGTTTTCCTCATTAGTAGTCCAGATTGCGGTCACTTTCATTTTAGCGAAGAGATATAAACATTCCAGCGTCCAGATTGCGATCACTTTTCTTGGGAGACTGGTCCAAACAATACGCACTTGCAGGAGTACCCTACCTTGACCACATCCCCTTCAAAAATACCATCTTATAATTTGAGTAGTTTTGACAGTGAACTTATTGATTTTGACTTATCAAAAGTCACAGATTTCAAATCTGGAATGTTAATAAACCTAAAACTTCAAATGTTTGATTTTGTGTGTAGGAGGGGGCAGGGGCAAAAATTGATTAAGGGGATTTAGAATCAAACGCAGAACAAATTACTTTTACGAGACGAATTTTTCGAGGTAATGAAATGATTGTTTTTCACGATATACAGTACCTATTATAAAAATAGATATCTCGCGCCCCAAATGGGAGAGAAGGGGCAGAAATTAAAAATTATACCCTGTAAGTATAAAATTTCCCGTTAGAACAATTTTGTTGAAAGTGAAGGTCGTCGATTCCGATCCTGAAACGTTTCTATTCTTAAGACTGAAAATGTTATAATCATTGCTTTCCGAGGTGCCGTCAGATTGGGAGGGGACTTGATTTATGGGGTGTGCTCAGCTGAACACTGAACTGTATTCTTTAGTTTGGTAGTGTCCCCTTGTTATCCACAAAACTTACGGAAGGTATGAGTCAGTCGGGAAGATCCAAGGACCGGGACCGCTCTCCCAACAAAAGTGATCGCAATCTGGACGCTGGAATGTTTATAGTTCTTCCCTAAACTGAAAGTGACCGCAATCTGGACTGATAATAAGGTGAACGCAATCTGGACACAACCAGAATAATAGAGAAGTGAGAGAAGCCTATACCCTCAATTAGTGTTGCCTCATGCCAAAAGAAAATCTTCATACGTGCGCTTGCCTGAATGGGTAAATCCGACGACTAAGTAAGTGTTGTAGTTAGCCACCCGCTGTTCTCCATGCCTTTACTCAGCCAACAATGTCTTGCGATTCACACACAGCCTAGGGAAACACTTTCTCCTCAAATGTCTCAATGTGTTGCGATAATACCTTACACTTTATCTAATAAATTAAAAATATACTTGTAATATCAGCGGATTCGGATTACAAACTGATAAAAGTCGTGCGAATGTGGGTCGGATACAGATAACAGTCATGCGGATGCGGGCCGGATGCGGATAACTGTTTGTTTATCCGTGCAGGGCTCTAGGCATCAGGGGCGTATATAGAGTTTTATTTCGGGGGATGCCCAACCGGGGGTTAGGGGGCATGGTATAGGCCCCAAAGAATAGTGGGTCCGGGAAACTTTTGTTTTAAGGCAATCTGGCATCACTTTTTCAACCAATTTGTTGTGATATTTTATGTTTCGTTAATGTCAAACACAACTAAGACCATTTTATGATACTTGTTATTAATACAATCATCTCGCTCACTTGATAGTGTTTACATGGAAAGAATTAATGTTACTGTTTTGATTTACAACTCACACTATAATATAAAGTCAAGGTTTCTTGAGGCATCGCCAAATCGGTTCATAACTTCATCGTCAGTGAGATGTATGTCTCTGTGAATAGATTACAATACTAGACCGTTGACTCTGTTTTCAGAAGTAGAATTTCTTAAGTTTGTTCATAAGATCAGAGCAAACTGATTGTCACACTGTTAACATCGCTCTACCTTCGCCTCGCTTTGCAACGTTGCCATACGTCACTTAGTAACAATAGTACATGATTATATTGGTTTTTAATCTTTTAATTCATAAACAAATAATATATGTGACAAAAATTGGGGGGGGGGGGGCTCCCTTATATACGCCCCTGCTAGGCATAATCTCCCTATTACGCAGCACGTTGGCAACGCCGCCTAGTCAGCAAGTCGTTCTAATTCGTTTCACTTTCAAATATACTTCGTTCCAAGTTTTGAAAACCCTGAGCTCATAAAGCCATAAATCTGACACAAACTCTTACTTACCCGCAATTAGGGAAAGGAAGGAATGAGGGTTACAAAACAGAGCCACAGGAGGTAGGCCTATATGGAAAATATCGGTAGTTGTCACAAGAAGAAATCCCTCATAAACCTGTGGAGGCGTTTTGTCCGAGAAGGTCCATTACTACCAGAGGTTCTCCCTCCCCTAACTAGGCGGCTTCGGTGGCGTAGTTGGTAGCATGCTGAGCTTGTAAGCCCAAGGTCGCAGGTTCAAACCCGGCCGAATCGGACCCATGTCATGGATTTATGGCATGCAAAAGAACCTTCCACTAACTAAACTTGTGTGAAGCAAAATGTGTTGGTTAGGTTTGATTAATGCTCTTAAGTTCCAACGTTCGTCACCAGGCGCTGGCTGCGATGGCATCTAGTAATAACAAAGTTCACAGCTAGGTGTCGTGGACGGTAGCGTTTGGTAGCAAAAGTAGGAACTACTTGAAATTATCGTCTGCAGTCCTTATTTGAATTAAAAACAGATAACACACACTAATACAGTCATCACAATTAACACCGGTTATCAGACAGAATCTTCACACACCCAAAGTACACGGGGCTACATGACCGCGTTGTCGCAGCCCCTAAACTGAGGAACCAACCAACCTCGCCTAACTTTTCCGCTCTCGAAATGCTGGAGATACGAGTTACTCGGGTATCCATTTTTATTAGTTCGTTCTCTTGTCGTGTGACGCGCTACCTTCGCTTTCTTATGCATAACCAGCTTCCGGTTTAGAAATCACGGAAGCAATGGGAACTGTGTACTATAATTTTCCTTGCCTGTAATTAAGCAAATTGTTGCTGTTAGAAAAAATAACAGTTGTATAATGATGTGATCTTCAGTTGTGTACAATGAGAAAGCTCGACTTATGTTTCTTTCTTATGAATTAATAGCGACAGAGAATCTCGTTGTTCTGCCCTTTAAAGCAACAATAACTATGTATTAATGTTGCGAATTTTCAGCTAGCGTTGTGCCGCAGTACAACACTCTTCGTCTCTAAATGTTGCATATTTTCCCGTTAATATACTAAAAATTATGTTTGAAAACTATTTAATATCGTGACGAAGAAAGCAGGCACGGATTCAAGGGAGGGGGGGGGGGTCACGGGGGGTCATGACCCCCTCCAAACGGAGCCCAATTTTTTTTTGCAAACTCAAAAAAAAAAAAAAAAACACAATTACCAGACAAATAAAACTTAACGAATTTTAAGTGAAAAACGTTTTTCATTTTATTCATTACTGAAAACATCTTTATTGCAATTATTATGTTCTGTTACAGCTGTACTTATTTACAACTTCATACCTGTTATATAAAAACGATTATTTATATAACAAAATCAACTCGTCTATTTTGTTTAGCAAACCTTGTGATTACCGAATCGATGTTTATAGTGATGTCACGATGAATGTGCAGCAATGCACGGATAGGAATTTGGGGCTTTTATCGCACCAACAATTTTGCCGACGTCCAATCTGCAAGCTTGATTGGCAATTTAAGCTGTGACTTTCTCCCTTTGTCGTTACCAACTCGACTTGCTGAAACTGTAACGTACCTTGATACTTTTCTCGATGCTCGATGTAAAAGTCGCAAAACACGCCGTTGCAATTTGTACGAATATTTTTGGTGCGCTAAACGCATCAAATTTCTATCCATGTAGCTTGGAAAAAAGATTGGTCTGGTTTTGTACGTTTGGTTATTTTGTGATTGCGTTTTTGGTGATACCATTTTTCTTAACAATTTCGATTCTCTGACCCCTCCAAAGCCAAACTCTAGATCCGCGCCTGGAAGAAAGTGCTTCTTCAAATGCGATAATGTATTTAACTGTAAGCCCGAAGTATAATCTTGGCAAGGTATTTTTTACACAGCGATTTTACACTGTAGTAGGCTGTACTAGCTTGCAATAGAGGTGGGATTTGGGTAGGAAGCGGCCGTGGCTTTAAGTAAGGTACCATCACGACATTTGCCTGGTGTAGAAGTGGGAAACCCACGGAAAACCACTTCCAGGATGACTGAGGTAGGAATCGAACCCGCCTCTTCTCAGTTTTGCCTCATGTGGCTGAGTGTGCCCCGTTCCAGCCCACAGACCAGAATTAAATTTCTTGACAGAGCCAGGAATCGAACTTGGTCCCCCGCAGTGGCAACGAAGAATGCGAGCCACTACGCAACGAGGCGGACTGGCAATACTGAAAAATGGCTTCCAACACGAGAATTAGAATAATTGGTTCTTATAGGCTATCATAAAGCTGATTAAACAAAAGTTTAATGCTTTTCAGTCTGTCAACACGATTACCCAAATGAGATGGGTTATTCCCTAATCCTGAAAAAAAAATGCATCAACATTTTGTTTACGAGAATTAGAATAATTGGTTCTTATAGCCTATCATAAAGCTGCTTCTTAAGTTGCACATGATTCGTAAGATTTTTCGGGAACGAACCTGTGTGTAACTGAATAATTTTGACGTTTACACAGGAGGGGGTTTAGGCAAACTATTAATTGATATTCTACTCCCCCCCGTAGCTCACAACTTGTGGGACGTGGGTTGGCGACCACGGGACCCATGCTGAGTCCGGCATTGCTTCCACTTACTTGTGCCGGGCTCCTCTCCGTCTTCTCTCCTGTCGACCTCTCTTGGTCAACTCTTGTTCTTTTCCAACCCCGACAGTATTAGGGTATCCGAGGCCTAGGGAGTCTCTTCCTTTCCGACCCTAATTGGCCCTTCTCTCATCTTTCCTGATCCCTCATTCTTTGAGGGATCAGCCTTCTTTTTCTTTTCATTATATTTCCTTTACTCTTTAAAGATTCCCGCACTGTTTTGTGAATTGGCTCCCAGTGTATCTAAATTACGGTACATTTTGTAAGTCTTTTTCTATCCAAATTCCATTTTGTGATTATTTTCAATCTCCGTTGCATTTTGTAAGTATTTTCGATCTAAACTCCATTTTGTAAGTATTTTCAATCTAAATTGCATTTTGAAAGTACATTATTTTGAATTGCGAGCCGACATATTGTGCGTATTTTGAATCTAAATTACATTTTGTAAGTATTTTCAATTTCAATTGCATTTTGTAAGTATTTTAATCTAAATTGCATTTTGTAAGTATTTTTAATCTAAATTGCATTGTGTAAGTATTTCCAATTTCAATTGCATTTTGTAAGTATTTTTAATCTAAATTGCATTTTGTAAGTATTTCCAATTTCAATTGCATTTTGTGAGTATTTTTAATCTAAATTGCATTTTGTAAGTATTTTTAATCTAAATTGCATTTTGTAAGTATTTCGAATTTACATTGCAGTTTGTAAGTATTTTGAACCTAAACTGCTTTCGTGAGTACAAAAACAATTTCGCTCTCACCCAGACCATTAGGGGCCGATAACTTAAATGTTACGCCCCTTAAAACAACATTATCATCTACTTAGCCGATAGGCAATATACCAATTGAAATTGGTTAGGATCGTATGAATATCAGATTTATCGTTGCCCCAGCAAGCCTGCTACATACGAGCGGGCGAGGCCAAAGAGCACGTGAACACGAGAACAGCGAAGCCTCGTTCTCCTCTTCGCATCGTTGCCATGGCAACTAAATCCCTAAACTCGTTGTAACGATGGGAGGTCGCCCTTTTGCACGAGCGTGATCACAACAGCCACGGGAAAATGAGGAAGGTGTTCATAAATTCTGTATCCGTTAGCGGTGGAGCAAAAAGAAATGTTTCTGGTCCACATCGTGGCGTTCGTGGCTGTCACCGCGTAGGTCCGGGTTCTATTTCCAGCTCTGCCAAGAAATGTAATTCTGGTTTGAGGACTGGAACGGGGTGCACTCAGTCTCGTGGTTTAATATTGAAAACTTCTCTATGAAAATTAGGGGGCCCCATCTTACCAAAAACGTAAATTAAGTAATTTCCTTAATTCTGTCAAAAGTTGAAGGGCTAAAGGCGCCAAAAGGTTTCAAATTGAGAGTCTTGGAGAGCCCTATCAAACTAAAAAAAATAATTTCGAAAATCACTTCCGGCCTAAATACTGTTCCGGAAAAACAGCCTAAAATCGTTTGTTTCTTTACTCGTTTTATTTTATTTTTTAAATTCAAATCTTAGCCAAATTAACTTATTTGCATAATTTCTACTTTAATGTGTTCCTTGGTTCCGTGTCCTCCCATGAGTTTCGATTCCCACCAGTTCCAAATTCTTTAGCGGATTAGCTATCTGCCAGTTACACTACCTGAGCGAGTCCCATCAGTTCCGAACATTGCCTGAGCGAGTTCCAGCTTAGTTTTCTACAGCAAAATTGTATTAATTTGTTTATTACTGAAACAAATAAGGTTCATTGTTAGCGTCAGCCGGGAGTACGTACACTCTTTAATGAATTGGCCTCTCTAACAGAGGGGTAGTTCCAGAGATTAGCGCATTTAAACACATAAACAAACCAAAACAAACTCTTCAGCTGTATTATATTATTATAATTATAATTATATTAGTATAGATAATAATTTAAAGTGGCTCAAAAGTCCAACACCCCTATGTTTATTTTCTGTATTTGGTTAATAAAATAGCTTATAAAAAATAAATAAAGAGAAGCAAAAAGAAAGTTATATGAATCATCCTTACCTGTGAAACTGAAGTGTTATTCTCCTCGCGAGCTCTTTTCCTGGCCATGGAAGCTGCTTTGAGCACTCAACGCTGGCCACATCAGGAACACAATCATAGTCCACTTCTTTAATCAATTCCCGATATCTTAATATCACTTTTCCGGCACATGTTTTTGCAGCACAAATCCACACTTCACTTGATTTGTTGTCGCGTTTCTTATAAAAACGGTAACCATGAAATACTATTATTAGCCGGTCAAACCTTAGAACTGGCAGCTGGGTTTTCCAGAGATATTCGAAACTAGTGGGGCTCATTAGCTTATTTACTCAGGCGTGAATACGCGTTCGGAACTCATGGGGCGATTTTCCTAAGAAATTTGTTTTCGGAAATCATGGGAATGGAATTCGTGGGACGGAACCCCCGGTTCAATATCCTCAGACGTTCTCTGAATTTTTTGAAAAATCTTCACACCGGAAGAGTGAAACTCTGCGTAGAGTCAGACTAGCGCTGGCAGTGGTCAACTCTTGTTCTCTTTCGACCCCGATGGTATTAGGGTATCCGAGGCCTAGGGAGTCTTTCACTTTCCCGCCTTAATTGGCCCTTGTCTCATCTTTCCTGATCCCCTCATTCTTCGATGGGTCAGACCTCCTCTTTTTCTTTTCATGATATCTCCTGCTTTCTGCTCAGGGCCCTAAGGGAGGCAGGGATGTATAGCCCCACCGCTTATAGCGCGCTCGGTATAGCTCTACACCCTCAAGGGCTTACGGCTGGTGAGATTGGGAGTTGGCGACCCCGAGGGTTTCCTGAGCTGGGTCCGGTTTTTCCCCTTTTTCCACTGACGTTGGGGAAGGCTCTCTCCTTTTTCCCCATTCCTATCTGCCTTTCATGGCTCTTTTTCCTTCCGAGTCCCTCAGTTCTTATTCTTCGAGGGTTGAGGGCATTTCTTTTCTCTGTCGTTTATTTTCTTTATCCTTCTTTTGTTTTCCATTTCTTCCTTTAGTATATACAGTAGGGGGTAGTTGGTTTTAATTTTAAGTCTTTCGTTAGTTTTACTTATAGGCAGAAACATTAGTTTCCAATCATTTCCAATCTTCGCTATCACCCATATCATTAGGTGCCGATAGCCTAGATGTTAGGCCCCTAAAGCAACAATTATGATGATGATGATGATCATCATCATCATCCTCTTCTGCTTGCCACGGTGGGTGAGTGGTTAACGTGTCGGACTACCAACCCCAAGCTTGCAGGTTCGCCCCTGGCCGTGGTAAGTGATTTTTGAAAGGCGACAATAATCACGACATGGATGTCATACGTTGTTGGCATGTTAAAGAACCCAATTGAATTCAGTAGGCCGTGTTCAATGGCAAAATTAATCTCGGGATTTTCCGCCAAAACAAAGTTCCTCCATTCCCTACCAGAAAGCACTGTAGTGTCAAGGAGCTTAGATATATAACCTCCTGGACTTCAATAGCGTTCAATGGAACGACGAAATTCGACATGCAAGCTGCCTTCTGGGTGTCAATTAACAAAGCTTGCACCCGGCATCCGACGCCATACGATATTATTATTATCATCCTCTTCTAAGGGGTCTTTCATTTCTGCCTTCCATGGCTGCAGTTTCACCGTGGAGTGGCCTGGAATACCCGCAGGCTGGGAGCGGATAATAGGTCTAGGATCCTTCTCGTCTCACTAGACTACCTGTGTTCAAGTGGACTAACACCTCTTCAAGCTGTAATTACTGTTCTTACGCTGAAGTCTGAACAAGTGCAAGTTGATGGCTCTTCGCGCACACGGTGCGACTTTGCGGGAATGTTACCGACCAATCATAAGTAAAAGAATGTTGCTGTTAATTCATTGTAGGGGTCATCAGTCCCGTGTACTTGTCTAATAACTTGTATTTCTGTAGTGACTGTTTTAGCGTGTGTAGCTGTGTCAAGGACAGGAATGGGGTAGGTGCCTCGGAAATAAATTACGGTACTATCCCGGCATTTGCCAGGAAGGAGAGTAGAAAACCCGCTCTTAGCGCCCGGATTTGAACCTCCGATCTTCGGACTTGAAAGCCTAAATGATGATGCCTGGTAGAGTAGCATACATAGTACACGAAGCGATCAGACTCAAAGGGCTATCCCATCCAGTCCGGCCTAATGAACTCGTGTGTCTATTTGAAGTTTTTTGTTTATAGCGAATAACTTGATGTCTTCCTATCGTCAGTTGTCGTTGCTTAATGTAGAGTAATAAGCAAAGATCCACCTCATAGGCCTAATAGGAATTTAATGTGTTGAACGATAGCCAGGTGGTGACAATTTCCATTAAAATGTCATTATGACCAACCTGACCACTCTTAGCTAAAGAATGATAGAAACACAGTTCACATTTCTGTACTTAGTTTTGAAGGTTGAATCCAGGAAAGATTACTTCCACCTGGATGGCATGCATTGGTGCTTACTTCATGGAGACGAGGCACTTTTGCCTCCTCGAATAATAAAGCAAAAGGCAATTCTCCCCTGTCCGCCCGTTTAATGTTGCTCTCAAATTAAATCCCGGAAAATTTATTTCTAATTATACTTCAATTAGGATTTTGTTACCCTCCCATATTTAAAAGATGTCGGTGCCTTTAATGTTATTACTTCAATGAACTGCAAATTACTGTTAGTTAGATTTAATAATAATAATAATAATAATTCGAATTTCCGACGGCGGTAGCTATGCTCGCTAAAGCGCAGTGCTGGGCCGTGGGGCCAAGCTCTCTTCGGACTCGTTAGACGTAGGTTCGAGCCCCACCGTTAGCCGTCCTTGAAATGGTTTCTAGTGGTTCCTTATTTTCAATTCGAGGCAAATGCTGGGACGGTACCTTCTGAAATGCCACGGCCCCTTCCTTCCACCCAGTTTCACGCATCTTTATTAATTTCATTTCACATTCACTCCTCTCCTGAGGTTGGCGCCAGGAAGGGCATCAGCCATAAAACCGTCCGCTACAAAGACTTTCGTCGCATCACACTAATACAGCCACCACAATTAACACCGGTTATCAGACAGATTCTACACTCACCCAAAGTACACGGGGCTACATGACCGCGTTGTCGCAGCCCCTAAACTGAGGAACCAACCAACCACATCACACTAACTCTGTAAGTGAATGAGAATTACCGAATTCTAATCCATATACACTTTTATTCTCCTGTTTTACTTGTTCATGGGTGAAGAGTTTTAACATAACATTTTTCAAATTCACAGTGAAATGTTGAAAATTGTATATATTATTTATATTGTCATTTATAAGTCACGAGCTTTCAAATATGAAAAGCATTGCTGAACACAGGTGAAACAAACAAAATTTGCTCAATTCCAATAACTGCACGTGCAGCAGTTGTTTTTATTTTTATAAGCAAAAGTAATACATAATGCATGACATTTTTTTATAAAACGTTGTTGTACTTTGATGTGCTCTAAGAATAATGAATTGTGTGTTATTATTATTATAAATGTAACTGGTAGTTGAAATCCTAATTAGGCAGTAGCATACACAGTAGGCTAGATCTTGTGTGTGATCTTTTTTTTTTTTTTTTGTGGGAAATAGCCTGTGGGAAGTAGCCTATGAGAAGTGCTAAGAAAGGAAATGAGAATAGGGGTGGGGGATGGGGGGCGGGGGGAGAGATTTTAATTTCTTATATCCTTATTTTTATGCTAGTAGTAGACTAGTAATAACTTAGTAGTGGTAGTAGTAAGAAGCTTTTTGAGGACAGGGTTTGATTCCCGGTTAATGCATGTGGGATTTTCGAAGTGAAAAGTCATGTCTGGTAGTAGGACCCCGACACTAGACTGAAGAGAGAGTTTCTGGATGGAACAGACTGCGAACTAGGAGAATGTTGACTATCAATTTGGATTTTCTGTATAGAATGAGAAATGTCCTGCAGTGCACCTGTCACGAAGGGCGGAAGTGGTAGAGCCATGAGCACAAAGCTGGCACACGCACCTGGACCTGACAATGAAGCACGTTTTTTTCTATTTCCTGAATCCAACCTACTGCTTTACACAGTGGCATATTTTAGCGAGACATTATAATATTGATTGATTTTACTTTCAAGACTACAGGCTTAGAAGCTTCATATCAGTAGCGCCCTGCCTATGATGTGATCCAGGCTAATGTTCAGTACGAGTTGTAACTCGGACAAAGAATGAGCGCCCTCTTGGTAACTGGTTTGGTCATTTTCAAAGGTGAGTTTGTAAGTCAGCCATATCAGCGGTGGCAAGCATCTTTAGTATTCGCAAAGGAACAGTTGTGAAACGTAAAACTCCTAAAACAGAATCAAGTTTTAAAGCAACGCTATGAAGAGATTTGATCTGCAGTACGATTACAGGCAACTAAATGCTCACAGACGAGATTTAATAAAGCCGCTTGGTATCAAATTACAGTACAGCGAAACTCCTAACACAGGCTGTTCCAAATCTACGAGTTTGAGTATGCGTACACGCGAGTACTCAGCAGTGATGCTCGGAGCACGGTTGGAGAGGGACTGGGAGTGATAGCCAATACGTCACTGGGCGAAGGTCATAGCCCAAGTCTATTCGCTTCCTGCCAGTCTTGATGTATCCACCGCGCAGTGACGGCAGAGCTGTATTCCATCTTACAGGTTTACTCACGCAAGGCGGTGAGTACTCCGCTCCACACTGGCGAGCAGCTCTGCTGAACAGCCTGATCTAACATATCAACATTTTTCTCTCGGTTCTCATCTCAACTAACCTATTCCTGTCTCTTCTTGGAGGGAGCGATTTGCCTGCTCGCTCGCTGCTCACTCGCACTGAAGCAAGTCATTATTTTATATTTCCTTATTTTTTGTATAAGTTTACCTCAAAAAGTTTTGTTGTTGAGCCTCTAGGGTTTTAGGCCCGTATCACACGACACTCGTTAGCATGGAAGCTGTTGTGATCGCTGGTATAAAATCCCGTATGATTCTGTTCATCCTCGCCCGTACACCTGCTTTTATGGATGAAGTGTATCACACGCTAGCATTTCGTGCTCCAAGTTGTAAGAAATAAAACGGGGGGGGGGGGGGGGGGACGGTTGTCGTTTGGGGGTAAAATTTACAGTCAATTCGCATTATTAACGCAAAGCGGCCGTGAAACTTGCTTTAAGTACATTTGAAAACATGCCTGGTACTCATTGAATGCATTCCAATCAATATTTAAGATCTAACTGTAATAATTGGTATATAACCATACGCGCTAATAAGGAGCCTAATAAAATACGTCTGCTGCAAAAGTGTGCAAATTATTTTATTATATCCTCCTCACGTCGTACAACAATATTGCAACTTAGTTTTGTCTACATGATCTACGAGGACGATAGTAAACATGTTTTCTCTCATAAAAATCTATTTTCCCTAAATGTTTTATTATCATTTTTTAATTAGTCAATTTACCCTCTAGGTTGGTGGTTCCCACGGACTCAGCGAGGGAACGCACCACTACCGCCTCTATGGGCAGTGTCCTGGAGCCTGGAACATCTGGTCGGGATGGATACAACTGGGGAGGTGTGATCAGCACTTCACCCAGGCGGCCTCACCTGCAAAGCGAACAGGGGCCACGTGAGGGAGGGAAGGAATGAAAGATTGGGATGGATAGGCGAGGAAGAGGGAAGGAGGCGGCCGTGGCCTTACAGGAGGTACCATCCCGGCATTTGCCCGAAGACGAAGTGGAAAACCACGGAAAACCACTTCGAGGATGGCTGAGGTGGGAATCGAACCCCCTCTACTCATTTGGACCACCCGAGGCTGAGTAGACCCCGTTCCAGTCCTCATACCACTTTTCAAATTTCGTGGCAGAGTCGGGAATCGAACCCAGGACCTCCGGGGCGGCAGCTAACCATGCTGACCGCTACGCTACGGAGGCGATCTTATTTTCCCTAAATACTGTTTAAAACCATGGCGGATACTATTCGTGATAACTATTGGAATTTAAACAGTTCAAAATTTATCCCAGAATAATAATAATAATATGACACGTTCTGTATTTACTGGATATTCGCGAACTGAATCGAATGTAGGAGGCAGGTCGGTCGCGACTTCATATAGCCTAATGATTGTGTTGATTGTTGCTGGCAATTCTAGGCGGGCTCTTGTTGTAGACGCCAAGCAGTGCTAGGAACAGAAGATTTTATGAGACTTGAAGCTTTATGCTTACAAACTAGTAATTCGAAAGGAGTACCTTATCCGATTCAAAATGAAATTGGTTACCAGTTGCCAAGAAAAAAATATTTTTTTCAGGAAAATGTAGACCTAATAAGCGTGGAGTCGCTACATTGCTTTACATACTTCAGTAAGTAGATACATTTAAATTTGGAAGATATACCGGTAGCCTAATATTGTCGAAGTCAATACATCAACGACTGTAGCTTAGCCTACAAGTTGACTACCGTATAAAGATTTTTTAAAATTTTTAATAGGCGTCTCATTATAAACTTAGAAGACCAGAGCTTCACAGATTTGAAGCAGCAATGGGGAAAGTTAAAGAAAGACGATCACATGTAGGCCTACGATAAAGCGAACCCTAAAAGTAATTTTTGCCACATGGGAAGAACAGCTGTCAAATCGACCTTGCTAAGTCGCCTAGTTTGTAGTGCAGGCAAGAATGTAGGGTACTGGTTATTGTATTTATTAATATATAATTCTCCTTTGTAAAATGCCAGCCGCATGCGATCATATCCTTCGAAATCGGCTTTGCGACGCGAAGTAATCGACTCCATTCCGTCTGAAAAGTTTTCTTTTTGTGGAAGTAATGCATTGATAAGGCAATTATTGTATGATACACCGGACCGGCAGTTTAGTGTTATAAAGGCATGGATTACTTTCGTACCTTTCAATAAGCGAAGAAATAACCTCATTTGCCCAAAGACGTGACATCCTGTGTTTATGAAATACGTTGCCTTCGAGAAAACGATTAACCAAGATTACTTCGAGATGCTACTGCTAGGATATCTGCAAGGGCAGATTGGCTCAGGTGCTGAACCCTCCATACAATCTTCCAGCGAAAATAGCACCGGACCAGTTACTGAGTTGCCATGGAGGCTGTCATAGAAGGCAGAATCTAGTATAGAAGGTAGAAATCACACGGTGCTTGACGCGGCTATACCAGCGTGTATACCCGTATTGGTAGCAGCTTCCATGCTAGCGAGTGTCGTGTGATACAGGCTTTAGGACCACTTCCATACAATATTTCAACTTCCTGTCTTTTTAAAACTAAGGAAATGAAAACTGTGTTTTATTTCAGCCTGGAGATTGCACAAGAAATTCAAAACGACGATATCTCTTAAATTTACATAGTCTGCTGTAATGTTACTTGAGGTGAAAACACAAATTATTTTTATAAGGATTAACTAATTCATGCAGAAAGTTGTATCTAATGTAACGTCTTTTTTTTACTGCAAACTCTAACAGGAGAACGCTTAATGTGGGCTATATATAAATGATAGATATATGCTGACGTAAAGATTTTTTAGATTTTTTTTATGACAAACAATTCTTTCCCTCATAGTATTGGTGTATCTTCAACGGTTTAGCCTGCGTAAGGTAAAATGGTGCTTGGAGGGCCATTTTTTCTTCGACTTGTTACTGCTTGGCTCCCTTTCTTCATAGGTGAATGCTTCTACTAGTAAACCTTTCTCGAGAAATGCTTTATAAAATTATGATAATCGCATCAAGATCCGTCCAATGGAGCACAAGAATATTCCAAACAAACAAACACACTCACTGGCATTTTGGGAGAGTCGGTGACTATCTGACCCAATACTCAATAAACTGAGAGCGATCAGGGAACTACTCGCGTGTGACGGAGCTCCTTCCGGTCACGGAGGGAGTCCGTCATTTTGTGTAGGCTAAGGATAGGTCATCAAGATGCATCCACTCGTACCTAATGAGAAGGGAAGACCCCCCACTTTGAACCTGTGGAACCGTTTTCACCGTGGCCCACATTTTAACAGAGTATGTGAATTTTGCTGACCTATGAAGAAACCTTGGTGTGTAGATGACACTCTCACTTATATTAGCCGATGACGTGTTGGCTGCTGATCGCGTTATTCGCTTTATAAGTGAGAGTGGGTTTGGGCCAGCAATCTAAATTTCCCAGTGTACATTGACTCAAAGACTTGTTCTTTTTGAATTCTGAATTTTTGTTTTTACGTAATTTTTGTTTATTATTATAATTATTAGTTTTATTTAAATGTTTGTTTTATTAATTTTCGGTCTTTTCATATTTAAATGTCCACCTCTAAATTCTTAATTCGATTCTAAATTTGTATAAGTTACTTTAATATGTGTTAAGAGGGGCAGATGACCTCCTAGTTCCGCCCCTTAAAATCTCAATAACTAAGCTAACTAACACACTGACAGGATCGGTGACTTTATTTTATGCTACGTTCATAAATTTCAAGTTTACTGTAGGGTAAAGTTAAGTAACTCCGTGATACTAAGCTTATTTTGTTACTATTTCAGAAATTTTTGGTTTCAGTTATTTCGATTCGTTTCATGTTAAAGAGGGATACCCTACGGAACATTTCTGGCATATATCTGACAAATATCCATAAGTTATTAAATGGTATTAACCTACAACTCTCGGTAGTAGAAGTAGGTAACGCCGTGATATTCAAGTTACTCCGTGATAGCATGGTGTTTATCATTCAGTGTACTTTTTAAGCGTAAAAACTAATGTTTAATGTAATGAAAGTGTTCAAATCGTATGTATAAGTTTCTATTACTCCTTATTGCCCATATTGAAACATTTCACTACACAAAATAAATAGAAAAACATTCCATTAAATATATTTTAAGTCTACTTGGCTCTTCTTAGTCACTATCTGATTCCTCGCATCTATCACACATACAATGGACATTGTAGGTACCAGCCATTACAAAACTGGCACTCAATCCATTGGGCTCCATTCTTCCTCTTGGCGTCATCCGCAAGGGGAGCCACTGCACGCACCACAACAATCATCGTCATTGTTCTGGGGCCTGGAATTAAGCCTAGACCGATCTATTGTGTCTATCTTGACACACTATCTTCTCTTCAAGTTTAGGGGGCATAACGAATGGCTTTCCAATTTTCGTAAGGGTTACACTTCCTGGATCGGCTAAATATTTTGTGCAATAATCCTGTAGTGAACTCCACGGAATACTAAAACGTCAAGTGGCCATGATTACTGTTCACCTTCTTTACCAGCCTCAATGCACATTTAAGTGTTTCAGCTGCGTAGGAACGAGCCACTTTATTGCGTTTTGGCGCCATCTCAGCGTCCAACCTAAGAAAAACGAACTGATTGCTAAGCTCACGCACCTTGCATGCGTAACACTTCATGCATGCAAGTTTTAAATGCGAATGGTCTGTATCTTACCTCTGACTGGTGTTAAAATGAAACTTGTACAATGAAATAGCTGTTTATAAGAAATTGTAAAATCTTCACCACTGATTTCACTGGATATGTATCACTTGTTGAAATGTCAACTCTCTGTGATTATTTTTTAAAACGTCTTCGAGTTGACCAAAGAGAGAGCGCACGGGCTTCCTGGAATCCTGGTTTCTACTGCCATTTGTTGGTAAAAACCTAGAACTTTCGGAACTGAACCTAGGTCGTGATATAGGAAATACGCTTTATCACGATGTTACTTGATATCACGGAGTAACTTGACTCTACCCTACTCGAATTATTCCTTTGAGATTTGACTCTGAAACAAGTAACAAGAACAAAAACAAAAAGGAAACTACTTTTACAAAGAGTGTTCATTCTTTGTTTGAGCCTCCCCACCCGTGGCACCACAACCCATGAAGATCCTAATCTACTCAGTTGCCCAGCCATTTGATCTACTGATTGCGGGTCCTCTCGGCCGTTTATCTTGGTTTCCGTGACCTGGGTGCCTCACTCGAACAGCTACTCAGTTATCCTCAAGTGGCTGTGTGCACCTCATTCCAGCTCTAACGCCAGTTCCTAAAATCTCTGTCGGGGCCGGGAATCGAACCCGGGGCCTCTGGATGAGAGGCAGGCCCACTACCCCAATACCACGAGTTTGAGTGACTGTGCATAATGCACATAACCCAGAAACGATAACGCAATAAGAACAGAATAAGAAAACAAAACCTATTAACAAATTCTATCTTATTATATAATACGCTAAGGTGTATGTTTCACAAAATACAAGCTCCTAAACCAGGGGGAGTTTGAAGGTGTGGTTTGTACCAAAATCTTCCAAATCATCTCAATGGTACAGGAAAAATATTGCAACGGAAATTTATTTATCATTTATTTAATCGAATAGCCCTTAATAGAGCACGTTAAATCAATACATCAAGTTTTGCTGTACGATTTCTTCTTGGTCACCCAAAATTGCTTCATTCTTTCAGATTGTTGTCGCCGGAGCTCCTCAATGTTGTGTGGCTGTTTTCTGATTCTCTCTAGTTCTTCCTTGAAGATGACTGTTTTAATTTTGTTCCGAAAGAGTTTTCTATTAGGTATGTCTTCAATTTGTATATTGGCCTCTTTAAGGTCATTCAAGGTCTGTTGAAACCAAGCTGGCTGTATCTTAAGTTTTATAATTTTATTGAACATTTTCTTTGTCAATCTATCATCGTTCATTCTTTGTAAATGTCCAAAAAAGGACAATCTTCTTCTTCGCATGGTATGTAGTATGTTTTCTACATGCTCATAAATGTCTACATTTGGTCTAGGTCTGTTGTAATCTGCTCCTACTTTTCTAGGGCCAAGTATACTTCTAATTATTTTCCTTTCCATGACCATGATTTTGTTAATTTCACCTTTATTCATTAATTTGAGTGTTTCAGATCCATATAAGGCCTCGGGTTTCACAACAGTATTATAATGTTTAATTTTAATAGAATTAGGTAATGCTTTTTTCTTATAAATGTTCCTGGTGAGCGGGAAAGCTAATTCATTTTCTTTGTTCTAACTGTTAGGCTGTTTTTCTCATTATTATTTATTGTAATCCATTCACCGAGATATTTGAAAGAATTCACTCTTTCGATTTCGTTTTGTTGAATACATAATTTATCAGGACTATGTTTGACATTGGATATAAATTCTGTCTTTGTGAAGGAAATTTGTAGACCCATTTTATTTGCTTGTTGTATTAAATTATCTATTTGTATTTTGGCATTTTCCGGTGTATCAGTAATTAGAGCAATGTCGTCAGCAGAAGCCAAACAATCTATATAGATGTTATCTCGTTGATATCCTAATATATGTATTTATTTATTTGTTTATAAAGTGCTTTTAAACAAATAAACAAGACGATAGCGCCTGGCATCGCGTACAGCCTGCATAGCACTATGGCCGGGCGGGTAGTCTGTACACATGGGGCTCACCCAACCCATTATGCGAGAGTTCTCGCATGGGTCTGCTAGTTTTTTGAAAATCCACTTCTTTCAGACGTAACAAATATTAAGTTGCCGTGTCGAGAGGACCGCTGTCTTATAATCTCGGTCGTTCATTGGAATGGGTGAGAGTTCACTCCGCATACAGTACTCTGTCCTCTGAACCGAATGACCCTAAGGGATGTACAACATTCATCTCGTAGTCTGTCCGTTATTATTTCATTTTCTTGGGGTCGGACATGAAATAATAATAATGTTTTACGTACCTTTTGATATCTGCTGCTTTTAGAGACGGCGGGGTGCCGGAATTTTGCTCCGAAGGGGATCTTTAACATGCCAGTAAATCTACTGTCACGGCTCCCTCGCATTTACGCACCCTCAAATGTCAGCCGACTGCGTCAGGATTCGATCCAGCAACCTTGAGCACAACAAGGGAGAACGTTACCGCTGAGCCACGCAGCCAGCCAGACATGAGATGAGATTTATTATCGAAGTGACGGATGTTTCGTGTTAGGCCCAGGCACATTTAGAGATGAAAAAAAAAAAAGAAAAAAAACGTATCGAGATCAAACGGGAAAACTTGTAGGTTTGCTTCCATTGATTGTCTTATTTTGCCTCCAGCAAAAAGCAAAAACAAACACATGACCAAAACAGAAAACACAAAGCAAATTTCAAAAACAAAAGCAGAAATCAAACACAAAACCGAAAACGCAATTAGTTCAGATATTACGGGCTCACGCCCTTCCAGAAGCAAATCTTAGTCACGTCACTGCTCCAAGAACACCATGGTTTCCGAGAAAAGGCAAAACTGACAAAATATGGACTGAAGCGAGGAAGAAACGGAAAACAAGATTAGATATAGTAAGAAACGTTGAAATTAGAAAATAACTAAAACAGGAAAGTATGAGAGAGGGAGTCGAGAAAAAGAAAAGGAAGGAAGGAAGATTGTAGTTTTACGTGACCGTGAATCTTGTGATTATGAGCCACGGGACCTCCTTTTTACGTGGAATCCGAACCACAGGACATGGCATTTCACTTCGAAAATCTCACATGCATTGACCGGGAATCGAACCCGGACCGCCTTGGTGAGAGGCACACAGCTAGACCGCTGAGCCACCACGCCCCATCGAGAAAAAGAGATGACGACGGTATGGACATGTAAAGAGGATGAGTGGGCAATGGTTGCCAAAAATAATGGATGAACTAAAAGTTGTGGGGAAAATGATGATGATAATAGTTGTTTTAAGGGGCCTAACATCTAGGTTATCGGCCCCTAAGGGTTTGGGTGATAGTGAGCGATGAGATGAGATGAGAATGAAAACTATAACTAACACTACAGTAACTACAGACTTACATAGGCTACTAGAAGAAGAAATGGTAAACAAATAAAGGATAAGGCAAATAAAGGACAATAAGAAAAGCAATGCCCTCAACCCTCGAAGAATGAGGATTGAGGGACTCGGAAGGAAGGAGAGCCATGAAAGGCAGATAGGAAAGGGGGAAAGAGGAGAGGGCCCGCCCCAAGGTCAGAGGAAAAAGGGGACAAAACGGACCCAGCTCAGGAATCCCCCGGGATCGCCAACTCCCGAACTCACCAGCCGTGAGCCCCTGAGTGTGTAGCAATATCCAGGGTTCACCAGAAGTGGTGGGGTTACATACACCCTGCCTCCTTGAGGGCCTTTAGCAGAAGGCAGGAGATGATATGAAAAGAAAAAGAAGGCTGACCCCTCGCAGAAGGAGGGTATCAGGAAAGATGAGACAAGGGCCAATTAGGGCAGGAAAGGAAGAGGCTCCCTAGGCCTCGGATACCCTAATACCGTCGGGGTTGGAAGAGAACAAGAGTTGACCAAGAGGGGTCAACAGGAAGGAAGACGGTGAGGAGCCCAGCAGAAGTAAGTGGAAGCAATGCCGGACTCAGCTAGGGTCCCGTGGTCGCCAACCCGCGTCCCACTATGTGAGCTCCTGGGGGGTTGTGGGAAGAAGACCTTGAGGGCGACCAAGAATGTGGTGGAGTACAGGAGTGAGTCTGTATAGAGAGAAGAGAGGCTAACTGGCATCAAGTGGAGGAAGATAAATGGTGGGAAGACACAACACCCATACCCGGCAATAGCTGGAACGGGATTTGGATTATGATGATGAGGGAGAAAGAGACCTATAGACTATCTTGGCCATGCATCCCTTTGTGAGTCATTCAATTTTCATTGAGAGATTAACAAGTAGTTCCGTGATGAACTAAAGAGCCTACTTTTCTTAATGAAGATTCATGCCAATCTATATAGAACTATCTAGATTAATGACGAAATCAAGTTGGTAATACTAACATTTCTACTCTACAGTTGGCAGCCCTGGTGACTCTGAATATATTCTTAGTTCCAACACGGACACACTCACAGACAGAAGGATGGACAGACAGACAGGCACTCATTTTTCCGGATCGATCTCATAAGTGTACTTTTTCCTCATTTTTGCAAAATGAGAAAAGTAGGCTAAAGATGTTTTAAGTGCGATCCCTAATGCCAAGTTACTACGATCCGCGCAATTCGAATCAACTGTGGAATATTTCAGGGAGATTCATTCAGTCCTCTATGGTTCTGTTTGTGTTTCCACTGAGTGGGCGGTGGAATGGGGTTTCAGATGTGTGCTAGTGAGGTGAAGTAGAAGGTTTCCCATAAACTGTAGGCTACATCAACATCTGTACAAACACACGTCAACTGTAAGTGCTCTTAGATATTAGCCTACGCAGAGTCTAAGCCAGGGCCATCCAGTCATTGCGCTCTCTATATAGGCCGCGCTCGTTTAGCACCGGGCAGTCAGACTAGCGCTCCTTCCCCTACCACCACTACACAGTGGCAGCGAGGAGACGGACGATGTTCAGACCACGCTGACTAGATACGTACGTACAGTCGTGCGGCCGACGGCTTTTGTGGGATTGTTGACATATTAATAGGGCTGTTTTGCCATAACAAATATACCGCATATACAAATCGAATGGTACTCCGATGTATGGAATGTGCAGGAAACGAACACAAGTGTTAAGTAAAGAATATTGCGATTTATTCCAAACTGAAATGTGAACATATTAGAGAGGAAAATTCAACAAATTGTTGGGAGCGCTGTCTGGATGGCCCTGGTCTAAGCAATGGCATAGTGTTGGAATTCGGACTTTGGTCGTATTGAGGGAAACTAGATACAGTAGAAGGGTTCGATATTGGTCTAGTTAAGGAAATTGAACTACAACTCAGCAATTTGTGCCGTGTCTTGTGTGGGGTTTCGCCTAGGAACACCAAGCTGGCTCATCAGCGGGCTCTTGGTGTCCACGCCGGACCCCCACGAGAGTAGCGAACTGTGCACTGCTGTACTGAGTTTTAATTCGCGAGCCGGGAAAGCCAATATACCATCTTTAAGGAAATTGAATATTTGAATGAAGGAGACACTTTCTTCAGCTTCGCGGCGCAGATTAATGCCAATCTGCAGACGATATTCCTCAGACGACTGGACATGATTCTGGGTGCAGGCAACAAGGTCTTACCACCTGGGCAGTACCTGTTCTTCCGTATTCGTTCGGGGTCATTAACTGGTCCAGGACAAATTTAGAGGGTACGATCTATTCACATTGATGGCACTGAACTCCGAAAATCATCTGTATTCAAATACTTGGGTACGCTAATCTGTTCTGATGGCCAAACACTCCCAGATGTCCGAAACAGAGTCAAAGCTGCATGTCTGAAATGGCGCCAAGTCCTTTGTGACCGGAATGTGCCACTATATCTGAAGTCGAAAATTTAGAGAACCATCGTTCGACCAGTAGCACTGTACGGTACTGAATGCTGGCCAGTAACGAAGAGACGTGAACAACAACTACATGTCATGGAGATGAAGATGATTCGCTGGACACAGGGACTTACTAGACTGGACCGCATCAGGAATGGCAATGTTCGAGCTACATTTGGTGTGGCTCCAATCCCTGAAAAAAAGCGGGAGAGCCGTCTGCGTTGGTATGGCCATGTACTGCGTAGCAATCACTCTTCAGTCGCGAGAACTGCACTTGAAATCAGTCCAGAAGGCCGACGACCACGAGAGCGACCGCGAAAGCGCTGGCTGGAGACTATGCGGGAGGACATGCAACTAGTGAATGCCACAAATAGAGACGCTCAAGATCGAGCAGTATGGAAAAAAGGTGCAGAAAGGCAGACCCTGCAATAAAGCGGGATTAATGCTAGGAAGATGATGATGATGATGATGATGAGAACGGAGGGTACGAGTTTCAATACCGACTGAAACTTCCAAAGGCAAGCGATTGGGCGCATTATACTGCCAGGGAGCGAAGGTGGTCGAGGTGTCATTGATCTTGCAAACGCAAACGTAGTAATTCTTTGGTGCAAGAAATACTCCTTGTATGAAGTCATTGTCGAGAACTGTAAAAGCTTCACAGCACTACGACTGGCAGACATGCAATACGGCACGAAAGAGCATGTTACTACGATTGAACAGCGCCAGTAGGCATGGATCCAAAAAGAACTGCATAGTGTGCACCCTTATTACATGCTCAACCCGTCGAGAGAGCATTGGCGAACAAATGGTTGAAGCATGATTCACTCTTCAGTGAAACTATGGATTTTGAAATTACAATACAAGACCGTGCCATTGAAACAAACAAATTCAGGAAACTCATACCGGTATTTAAAGAGAATGTAGCAAATTATCTAAGTTTTAGATGCACCTCAGCGCTGGAAACCATCCATCATCGGTGGCTGCATTATGGTTGCTGATTCAGAGTATACCAAGAGGCACAAAGATACAATAATGGTGGTAGCTAAGATCTTACATGAATCTTTTTGAGCAA
The DNA here is from genome assembly GCA_946902985.2 of Meconema thalassinum. NCBI lineage: Eukaryota > Metazoa > Arthropoda > Insecta > Orthoptera > Tettigoniidae > Meconema > Meconema thalassinum. The sequence goes on from OX336394.1 coordinate 54,363,373, forward strand.
AAAAAAAAACTAATTTTAAAGTTTGGTATAATTCGAAAGAAATTATTTTTTGTTTTATAATGTGGTTACTAATCCTTTTGAATATCCTGGAACCTAAATATGCTCTGGAGGCATTGGTTTAGGCACAATATTATTTTTAAAAATGACTTACGGGGTTTTGACAAAAAATGTTCGCAAAAGTAGGGTTCTTCAATGGAAACGCTAATAAATACACTGCATATCTCACTATTTTGTTTATTTTAACATTTATAATTTCTGGAAGGATATCAGTACTTCTAATATGTTCTTATACTAATAATAGCTGAATACATACTAATATTATGATAAGCTCTTAAAGTCAAAATTTTGATCTTACATGAAGAACTTGTTTGCCAACGTGCTCGGAAATGAATGTCATAAATGGACACCTAATCTAAGAGACGAACAGCCAGGCATAATTTTTAATTTTTCTTTCGATTTGCTTTACTAAAGTCGTTATTGCTCGACTTCCTTTGGTCATAGTTATATATTTCTACAAATAAACCTTTCACGAGAAATGATTTATAGAAAAGAGAAATCCGCTTCAAAATTCATCATAATGGCGCTCGAGTATAAGTTTAACAAACATACAGACGGGACCGAGGACTTTTTTATACCAGGTCTGTTAGTGGGGACCTGGAAGTCAGGAGACAGGTGCTGATGGCGGCCATCCTGAGTGTCAATTTACTCCCCATTCCCTCCCAGTAAACATCGAGACGGTGCATTATTTTAAATCCAGGACACTCAAACCAAACCTTGACCCGAATCACTCGTTTATTTTAGGGGCTTTGCAAAATCGTTTTCATGTAGCCCCGTCTACTTGGGTGTATGTGATAACCTGTGTCATTGTGATGGCTGTACTAGTGTGTAAGTTGAATTTATGATTGGGAAGGAGGCGGTCGTGGCCTTAAGCAAGCATCCCAGCATTTGCCTGTAGTAGAAGTAAACCGTAAACAAGTTTCAGGATGGCTGAGGTGGGAATCTTAACCTCCTCTTCTCAATTTTGCCTCACGCGGCTGAGTGTACCCCATTCCAGCCCTTACACCAGAATTAAAATTTCTTGGCAGAGCAGGGACTTAAACCCAGATCTCCTGGGCGACAGCGACCACGGGGTGGTCTACAGAAGTCACCACAGAAATAGAAATTATATCAGACAAATTGAACACACACTCAAGTATATTGGCTTTCACGGCCAGTGAATTAAAACTCAACAATTTTTCTAGGTTTGTGCCGTGTCTTGTGTGGGGTTACGCCTAGGACACCAAGGTGGCCGTGAAAGCCAATATACCATCTTTTTGGAAGTCTTCATAGGAGGTTATGGCTGCTTGAGCTTATAGTTCTCAAAGAGGCGTGGGTGCGCTTTATTAAAGGGGAGGTAGCGCGCAATTCGCTACTCCTGTGGGGGTCCGGGCATGGACACCAAGAGCCCGCTGATGAACCAGCTTGGTGTCCTAGGCGAAACCCCACACAAGACACGGCATAAACCTAGAAAAATGGCTGAGTTTTAGCACACCCAAGTTCTAACAGCAGACAAGAGGATCCATAGGGTGTAGACGCCGCTGAGGTGACCTGAATACTGCTCGAACCCCGGCCCGCCAGCTCGCTCGATAGCGACTCGCACGCAGGTGCGGGCTGGGCTGTATTGATCCCAACACAACTGCTCTCCACTCCCTCACAGTGGGATAGGGCGGCAGGCTAACAGGTGCCTCGCCTCGCCTTCCCTTGCTGCTCATTCCAGCCAAAAATGTTATTACGGTAATAAGTCATTTCATGAAAAGTAACTGATTAAATTATTTACACCATTGTGACTAAATTTTACATTCAAGTAAAATGACATAAAAATGACCAAGATAACAAGATTAATTATAATCCCTCTCTACATTATTCTGCTAAGGTCTATTCCATTTTTTTTTACCGAAAATAAGGTCCCATTAACACCAACCTACACATACGGGGTACCTACAGTTTCAGCATAACCCAATGCGTAAGCGAAACGCACTCACTTACTCCTTAAATGCCTCACAATTAAATAAATACCGTAAAACATGTATATTTACAATGAAATAATGAAAGAATGCAACACGGTAACCATGGTAACATAATCTCACAGGTCCATCTATTCCTGTAAGACGCAATGCAATTCCAATTATTACATTACTGTGAAAGTTTCCAGACGGTTATAAGGTTTTCACTGAACCAAATTAAGCTGTAAAATTAATCATTACATACAGTATAATGCGCTTAAGGAGGTCAAGGGGCACTATAGATTTTTTCACGCAATTTTCACGTGTGAGTGTGGTACGAAAGGTCTTTTTCACCCGACTATAAAGGTTCTCCGAAAACCACTTTTAAAGGCCCTTAAATTAATAGTGTCTGTGATATTCCCAGAAAACTAACTTCGCTCTGATATACCTATGAAGGAATGATAAACCCCTAACCACTGCACCAGTAGCTGAATTGATAAAGTCTGATTATTCATACCAAGGATAAATCAGTCATAGCATTCATGATTGAGATTTTGCTAAGTGTACTCTTTACAACTAGAATAGTCGCGGGCGAAGCCGCGACGGGTAATGCTAGTGAACTATTTATTGTGTTAAGTCAATATTTAGTACAATGAAACAGTACCGGTTTCGGTCATATTGTGACCTTTTTCAGCATGGTATTGGAAAAGTAACTGTGCTGTTAGATAAAACTTAATACATTTTGTGTCATATTCATTCCATTCCCCGACCCGGTTGGTCGACTGGACGCAGGCTGTGGATTTTCATACAGGATACTATAAATATTTTTATTATTGAGAATCTAATTTCGCCAAATAACCGACAAACTCACCTTGTTTATCCAAACTTTATTATGAGCTACGTTTCGATCGGCAAATCATTATCAAGCTACACAGAGATGTTGTTTACAACCATGGTCAATTGCACTTGTACCGAACATAACCTAAAAAACATATACAATCTGCAGCCTAACAGACAAGTGCTGGATTGTAAGTTCCGTGCAACCTTTCGGTGTCTGTCTGCGCGTTAACACAATTTGAATTGCTCTTAACGTACGACATTTCAGCTATCAAACGTTTATTTAAAGTCATCTCCTTATCTATAATTTTCACACCATCCCAATTAAAGTCATGTTTGTTGGCAATTTTATGCTGTCTCAACGCATTGTTTTCTGCCGTGTCCTTTTCGCTTCTCTTTTTATGCTCTCTTATTCTCGTAGACAATTTCCTCTTTGTTTGACCTATATAAATGCTGTTACAGTTATCATTTTTGCATTCAATTTGATAAATGACATTAGTCTGATCTTCGCTCTTTGTTTTATCGTTCCCCTTAACAATAACACCTTCTAATTTACTATCGACGGAGTTGATGACGTTGAGCTTTAGTTTTTTTTAATTTATTGCAAATAATATCAGTGGTGCTATTGATATGGGGAACGACAATCCAAGCTCTCCTCCCTCTTGTTTGATCATTCTCTGGGACGGCGTTATTCCCATTTGTTACTTTTTTTTAATCAAATCAATGCGTTTTTTCATGTATTTGCAAACAAACTTCCCCGGATAAAAATTATTCGCATATATCTCTTAACTTTTTTCAAATTCTCATCATGGAACTGTTCATCTGAGAGCTTCATGGCCTTGTCTACCAAGTTATAAACCATTGCTATTTTCTGATGGATAGGGTGGAATGAATTGAAGTGTAGAATTCTACCAGAAAAAGTAGCTTTTTGGATCCAGTTTGTTTTCAATCTGTTACCTTCTTTGATCACTTCTACATCAAGAAACGCAATTCTGTTGTTCAATTCTAGTTCATGAGTGAATTTTAAATGTTCATCCTGGTTGTTAAAAAGGTCAACCAACTCTCCGATTTTGGATTGAAGTAAGACCATGAAGCTATCGTCTACGTATCGAACATAAAAAGGTGCCGGAAAATTAGCTTTATCAAAGCAACCCTCTTCCAAATCTTGCATAACGATATCAGCAAAAATAGGGGAAACAGGTGATCCCATTGGTGTACCAAAGTTTTGCTTATAAACTTCAGTTTCGAAAGTGAAAAAGGTTGAATCTAAAATCAATTTGTCCGCCTTTTCATATTCCCATCACGGTAACTTGATTTTCTTTTTTTATCAAGGTCCATCTCTTTTCCAAACTATTTAAAACTGCTTCGTGTGCGACGTTTGTAAATAAAGACGTGACTCATCTAAAGAGATCATCTCTTGATCTTTCTCAATAGTAACATTATCAATCCGTTTCTTAAACTCTAAACATTACTGTTCTTGACTTTAGTTTTCGGAGGTGGTAAACTGCTAGTCAACAACTTGGTTACAAACTTGGATAAATTGTACAACGGTGAATCTACACAAGAAATAATAGGACGTAGACCACAATGACACAGGTTATGTGACGTGTTTCACATACACAGCGAGTAGTACATGTGCGAGTATTTCGCTGGACGGCTGACGGCACAAGGCGGCGCTGATGGCGGTGGAGAGAGAGAGAGAGAGAGAGAGGCGAGGCAGACTCTCAAACTTCTCCTCCTCTGCTCTAGCTACTTCATTAACTTGTACACGGCTTCTTTCCCTCCCACAAACTTTGATACTTGAAGGTGTCCACAACTCGGTAGTGCTCTGCACTGCTCTGTTCTTTTAGCTCGCCGACTTTTATTCATCAGCGAGTTGTTGTTTTTTTCCTTTCATTTCTCATCATTATGTACATCGTGCCCTTGGCTGTACAGTACCGTGCTCACAGCATGCACTAATCTGAGCCGCGCCTCCTTCCAGTGCCTGAGTCGACACGTGTCACCGACATGTCACTCCAGTGTTGCAAACTATGTCGCACCGTGGAGGCCCGGGTTCGATTCCCGGCTCTGCCAAGAAATGAAAATCTGGTCTGAGGGCTGGAACGGGGTACACTCAGCCTGGTGAGGCAAATTCATACGAGACGGGTTTGATTCCTTCCTCAGTCATCTTGGAAGTGGTTTTTCGTGGTTTCTCACTTCTACTCCAGGAAAATGCCGCGATGTTACCTAATTTAAGGCCACGGCCGCTTCCTACCCAAATCCTATCCCGATTATAAGTACAGGCTTCCCTCGTTATACGCATTCATACTTGACGCGTTTTCGCTATAGCGCGGTACATAATTATATAAAATTTAAAAAAAAAGATACGAGCCTCACAGTAGTCGCATATGATGTGTAACATCTAACATGTTATCCTACTCGTATACTACACAGATTGGACATTCTTAAAATGTTAATTTACACTCCATTTTCATTCTGGTACTATAATGAATGTATAGATTGAATTGGTGATATGCTACTGTCACATTTGTGGCGCAGCGGTCAAGCTGTTAGTCTCTCACCAAGGTAGACCGGGTTTGATTCCCGGTCAATACATGTGAGATTTTCGAATTGAAATGCCATGTCCTGTGGTTCGCATTCCACGTAAAAGGAAGGTACCGTGGATCATAATCGTGAGATTAACGGACACGCAAAACTACAAACTTCCTTCCTTTTACATTAATAATTTATAATAACAAAGTGACACACAACGGCGACAGTACTCTCAAATACTGTGAGCACATTCCTCAGTAACTATAACATTCATTATTCTCAAGGCTCTCATACAGTTCGTCGTAAAGAATCAAAACATGGCTTCCTACAATCATGAAATGACCTAGTCTCACATATGATGAAAATACAGCTTTTATTCCACTCATATAACAACATTCTGTTATGCATTTAATATTTGACTACTCACCCACAGCTTGACAATAATGCCGCTTACTTAAATGTAATTTGTCGTCTTTGTCCTACCCCTTGTGATATTCAACCTTGAACGTGAAGCTTCATAAACTGCTCAATGACAAATGAAAGTCGGTGAAACATTTGCCACTGTGCTCGTCAAACCAGTGCTTGCTAAATGCACTGCCTACTGTATTGCCATAACGTTCTCGCGCTACAGAGCACACACACACTGCCTTGTTTCCAATACACACATTTTCAATTGTACATCCAGCTGGCAGTGCGTCTTCACTTCCGTCCGATCCACTTCCGTTCGATCCATTTTCGCCCGATTGTGCGTCTTCACTTCCGTCCGATCCACTTCTGTCCCTAATTTTCAAAATCATTCCCACAAAACTATCTAGCGACCGAGCGGAAATATGTTACACATCAAAAATATAATACAAGTTAGGTTGCGAAATCACAATCACCCTGTGGGACGATCGAGTGTGCGGCGCTGCAAGGCGGCGTGTAGTCAGTCTCAAAGAGAGTGCTGAGCGGCTGTGTTACGTTGTTTCAGTGTTGACTAGCGGCATGTGGTCATTATTCAGTTAAGAAGCCGTGTTTTATTGTTTCTAAAACATCATGGAGAAAAGAGAGTCTGATCATAATGCTTCCAAAAGCAAAAGAAATCAATAACACTTGAAGAAAAGCTGGAAGTTATAAAGCGATATGAACTCAATGAGCGCACTGTGGACATTGTCAAAGCTACAGAAATTTCAGAATCAACTCCGAAAACCATAAGAATTCATGCAGAAAATATTAAAGAAAGCTGAAAATGTGCGACCAGAATGACGTCATCCCTATTTGGGGCGCCAATTATGGAGAAATGGAACGAACGTTGGCTCAATGGATTGAACATCAAACTAAACGTACTATCCCGATATCCACCGTGGTTATTCAGGCTAAAGCAAAATCTCTGTTTAAAGAATTGAAAGCATCCTATCCAGCCTCTGGAGTTGCATTTGTTTAACACTCGTAGGCTATTTTTTTTCCTCCTTGAAATAGTCCCTATCTCCTATCTATCCCATATTATAGTACATTCACTTTACGCGGTTTCGTATTACGCGATGATTACTCGGAACGAATTCATTGAGTAAATCGAGGGATGCCTGTACACACACTAGTGCAGACATCACAGTGACACAGGTTATCAGGCAACTTCTATACACACCGACGTACGCGGGGCTACATGACCACGTTGTCGAAAAGCCCCTGAAGAATAATCATCAACGACTAACTAACTATTTACTAAAGTAATGGTGCGATGGCTCTACCTTCAGAATGTCAGCTTTGAACTGTCTGGATGTTTGGTACAATAACTGTTTTGTTTACTGACTTTTACAATAAATAATGTCACGGCCAACAACAACAACAACAAACACCACCATTAGAGTTGAGCTGAGAGTGGAGGTTGTTGTAGAAAATTACTGAGTTTTAATTCACTGGCCGTGAAAGCCAATAGGCTATACCATCTTTTTGGAAGCCTTCGTGGGGAGGTTATGACTGATTGAGCTCTCATTATTGTCCGGCCTTTGAATCCTTTTATTTTTATGTCTGGCTACAATTTAATCTATTTTGCTGGACGGAAAATTGTTTTCCTTTGCTATTTGCTTGATTATTCTGATTTCCTTATTGTAATTGTCTTTTGACATGGGTATGTTTAAAGCCCTGTGCACCATTGAATTGAACCCCGCTAATTTGTGCGTACTGGGGTGATTGGACTGATTGTTAATTGGATGCGAAGTTTGTGTGGCTTTTCGGAATATGGAATATGGAAGCTAATTATCCTTTCGTTCGATAGTTATGTCGAGATAATTTATTTCCCGATCGGTTTCGGATTTTCTTAGTGAATTTGCTTGAGTGGTGTAGGCTATTCATGGTTTGGGTACACTCGTGTTGACCGACTGAAAAGCAGCAAACTTTTGTTTACTAAGGCAACACTGAAAATGACTTCAAACACCATAATAGACTTTTGTGGTCTGGGGGACGTGAAACTGAAAGATATGTCGAAACTTTCCGGAAGACTCAACATTAAATCTACCAGAAATACTCAATTCTGAAAATAAACTCGATTAATCTTTTATAGTTTATTTAACCCTTTATAGGTCATGTACAGTACTACTGGTTCTATCTACTCAAGAAACCGAAGCATACAACTCACGTTGAAATAATTATGATTTCAGCAACTGGACTCTTTGCTGTATTGTCGAGATGATTTTGCTGGCTTGGACGAAGCCATCTCTCTCTGTATCTCCTTTGTGCGGAAGTAGAATCGACATTTCAAGTAGTGGAATACTAGTTTGGGTGACATAAACAACACATGATCTCACGACTTCACTTTAATAGATTTTAAACTATCTAAACACTCAAAAAATTTAAACTATTAGTACACGATAGTTTATTCCTGTACAACCGTTTCCACTCGAATCAACACGTTATTAACACTTTCTGATGCATACCGTTGTTGATTCATGTAGGGGCTTTGCGACATCGTGGTCATGCAGCCCCGTATGCTTGGGTGTGTATGGAATTTGTCTAATAACCTGTGTTATTGTGACCGACAGCTAATGCGCAGCGCTAGGCCATGGTGCTCTCTGCGGACTCGGTAGACGTGTGTTCGATCCCCACCGTCGGCCGTCCTTGAAATGGTTTTCCGTGGTTTCCCATTTTAAACTCCAGACGGGTGCTGGAACGGTACCTTCTAACAGGCCACGGTCGCTTCCTTCCACATCCTTGCCCAGTTTCATTCATCTTCATTAATTTCATCTCTCGTTATCTCCTCTCATGAGGTTGGCGTCAGGAAGGACATCCGGCTGTAAAAATATCCACCACATAGAATTTCATCATATCTCATCCCCGATCCCGATGGAAAACGGGAATAATAAGAGGTAGATACACATACACTTTATAGAACGGTGTTAAGGAGAGAATCTTCCCACCCCTTTCATTTCAAGCAGTTCCAAGCTAGCTACACAGAAATATTGAAAACCCATTAATTTGATGTATACTGTCATCAGGCAAGCATAGGCTATATCCCAGTGGTCTCCACAGTGCACGTGCTCACCAGTTCGGTTGTGTTGAGTGAAAGCAAGGCATTAATGTACATAAGAAGGTGTCCACATCTGACACCAGTTGTTACGTTTACGGTTCTTGAAATAACCGGTCAGGCATATACAAATACACTACCGTACTTCTTTATTTAGCAAACCTTACACTACTAAATATTAATGTAGTGTTCATTAATATTTAAACTGGGAACGTCGAGCTCTAGTCTTTCTGAAACTACTACACTCCAAGTCTCAACACTGCCTTTCCACCGAATCCTAAATCTCTTCTCTCGTATCGTCGCCTTCTCGATTCATCCACTGCCAGCTTGCCGGCCCAACTCACAATTGCAGCCAGCGCGCCACGCGCTCGCACGAGTCTGCCACCAGGTGCGCTCACACGTGTCTGTCACACTGTCCTCCCCTCCTTAAGATTGAAGATAGGAGATTTGTAAAAGTAGGTATATAATTGAAATATAATGTTAATAATGGTTTTGGTAACTTGAGTAAATATATTTCAGCTAGAAAGGAAATAATTCTCCTGTTTAGGGTGTTTGCCATAGAAGATTTTTTAAATTAATTTTCTGTGTTTTTAGTAAATACTACTTGGAAATTATTGAATTATATACGAATATACTAACTCTTAACATTCCAAAATCACTTTTATATTTTTTTGTGCATTCTTCGGCAAAAATGTTATAGGTCACTGAACGTGTGTTGCGTGGGAGTTAGGTTTCTTTAAATTATAGGGGATGATGTGTGTTTTGTATACACTATATCATGTCAAATAAACCTCATTATTGTGTGATAAACACAGTATAATCATAATTTGGAGGTGGGAAATTATTACCACATTGCTCATTTAAGAAAACATACTGTCGGGTATGGGCAGTGGGATAATAATTTCCCACCCCATATTTCATAAAATAGAATCCACACCTATAAAATTGTTGCATATTCCTACTCATCTATCACCCCCAATTACAAATGTACTGCTGTTCTGACTCAGTGTGGAAAGCAATGGCAAACTACCTCACTCCTGTTCTTGCCTAGTACGCCTCAATATAGCGCTGCCTTGGGTTTTTCCGGTACTTTTTAAGGATCCAACCAGCCTTCGGGCCGACTACCTAACAGAGTTTGTCCTATAATCACCAACTTGCGGTGGAGCATGAACCCGTACAACCTCCTATGACTGCACTGCAATGATGTGGATGAGGGTCGTATAACCCTGGGATCATTAAGAATCCTCCTCTCCCCCACTATCTCTCTTTTTCTCCCACTTCTGCGCTCGTAAACCTCAACCTGAGAGATACGCTATATTTTATGTGCACTTATAAAGTAGGACGCGGACAGCTGTCTACAGGTGAATCGCTTGATATTGAAAGGGGGCTTCTAACACTTACTAGATTTTACAGAAGGAAGTAACTGTTTACGTGATGTAAAATGTCGATCTATGTTTTACGCTTCTGCCAGTGCATGACGCCTATACTACAGGCCCATTCACAATGCGCAGTCAGCAGTCGGTAGTTGGCAGTCTGTAACTCAGTCAGAAGTTGGTAGTTGACAACCTAGCCATTCACAATGCGCAGTCTTAACGACTGCTATGAGTAAAATACAGTGAAATTCTTTTATTCCTTGTGCACAGGGGCGTTGTGGATAAACTCAAAACTTGCAATATGGATGATTTGGAGATGCAACGATTATTTTGTTATTAGTAACTGTTACCGTGTATTTAAGATTTAAAAGGCACGGGTTGCAAAGGTATTTCACTTATATGTTCTTTATTCACGACACAGAACAACAACGTGACGTCGGTTTCTGACCTGCTCTGATTGGCTGTTACATTGCTGCAGTCGGGTAATTGGCAGTCGAAGATGAAATTCTCGACTGCCAGCTATCAACTGCAACTGCATGTTGTGTATGGTGCCTATAGTATAAATGGGGACGACCACGACTGCCGACTGCCAACTACCGACTGCGCATTGTGGTTGGGCCTTAATGTAGACTACACTTCAGTGCACAAAATAAAAACATCCAATTCATAGATTATGAAAAACTGACACATGTTAGTATTGCAGAAGTCCCCTTGGTACATCGAATGGGGTGAACTTTGGAACTTTGAATGCCAACTTCCACATAAAACCCACAAATAATTACAAAATGTGTTGTTATTGCTTTTGAAATGTATAAATACAATTTTCAGTATGAACACTGAACCAGTACATAACTTAATAGTAGACCAATATGAAAATGAAGTACAATATTAATGCAAGAATCATTGAAACACAGAAAGCAATAATTCCAATAACAGCAATTCAATGTAATGACAAAATGCAAAAACAATTCTGATAGGGGGGGGGGGGGGCGTGGTGGCTCAGCGGTCTAGCTGTATGCCTCTCACTAAGGCGGTCCGGGTTCGATTCCCGGTCAATGCATGTCAGATTTTCGAAGTGAAATGCCATGTCCTGTGGTTCGGATTCCACGTAAAAAGGAGGTCCCGTGGCTCATACTCATAAGATTCAGTGTCACGTAAAACTACAATCTTCCTTCCTTACAACTCTGATATTATGCACAAAGAGTACGGTATACACAGAGATTTTACAGCCGTGGTGTGGACTGCAGAAGTCTCATTTCAACACTGAAGGCTCGGTCACGCAGAAAGGTGTCTGTCGCAGCGGGAAGCGATATCTGACCGAGGCGATCAGGCGGTCCAGTTGTATTTCTCAAAGTTGCATCAACCATGGCACACAGAACGCGGTCTACCATCACCCGCTAGTCATTGTCGCGACGACGAGCGATCCGGTTGTGCAAATTTACAGATTGCCCACCTGACCGCCGTGCCGCCTCAGATTGTGATGAGTGACCTAACTGGAGTATTTATTGAAACTGTGCGTAAATACACACATTTGTTCGACAGTTCACACGAACATTATAAAAATGGTTTAAAGAAGGCTGAAGCATGGAATCATGCAATTCCTCGAAACATTCTCGCGACATGCGAAAATACTTGAAAACCCTATCTTCATGTGACTCTAATTCGATACATAAGCGCTGGTATTCTCCTAATTGCCCTCTCTTCTTATTGATGTCATGCACCCAACATTGTCTTTTCTTCTTTGTGTTTTGCAAAGCAAATAGGGGAAGGAGTTGTTCTTGTCCGAGCTCATACTCAATAATAATATCAAACAATACTTAATATGAAAAATCACTACATTATTCTCTAGAAGGAAGCGACCAGACTGGACCGACACACAAATGTATCGCGTCGTATGTGACGTCCCCATATCGCAGATCGCTGCGACGACCGCTGGATCGCTTCCCGCGGCGACAGACCGCTTTCTGTGTGGCCGAGCCTGAAACGGTGGCCCTACCTATCATGAAGTATCGCATCAAAGACTAATAGCTGTACTGTATTTCGTAAAACCTGCAGAATTCCCCTTTTAACCCGCGAGGACTGGCGCATGGGTATTTTTGACCCGAGGCGTAAATAAATGCTCTATATTTTTGTTTTGGTCAGTCCTTATTTCCTTTCGCTTACTCTACCATCCTTCTTAGCCTTGAACTTCACCCTGCAAAAGAAACATGTCCATAGCTACAGTATGTATTCATAACTGCCAGTTCTCCTAAATACTTGGTTCATATAATTTTAAGCCTTTGCCACGAACAAAGTCTTCTGTATTTCCCTTCCTTTGTAATTATGTTCCAGAAAATATCAAGGAAGCATCACAAACAACAATCAGTGCTAGACGCTTCGTGATCTGTCCGCCATTACATGTTTCTCTAAGATGAAACAGAGTCTACGCATGCGCGAGAGCCGTAAAGCTTATTTACTCTAAGTAATTGCGAACCCGAATGGCCACATGAAATGCATCAACGATAATAATTAAAGTTAATTAAGAATTAACTAACTAATCATCAGTGCAGATATGGTGAAAACAACCCTAAAAGCTCAATTAACACAGTATAGTACACTTCGAATTCACGATAACAATTGGGCCACCGTGGAAGGCACGTGATAACTGCGTCAGCTGATTTGGCAACTTGGCTCGTGTTACCATAGCGACAGGTCACTCTCGAGTAGGAATAGTCGACAGTGGCGCTTTCTCACAAAACCCTTGTATCATTGACATCTGGTAGCGGAAGTTGGAACTACTTGAAATTGAACGGAACTTGTAGCTCCCTCTATGGGTGTCCGCTTGAAGCAGCTACAGCCTCTGGCGTGCCGAACATATCCTCGGACACACCCGGCACTAAAAGCCATATTCTAAATGAATGAATAAATAAATAAACTGGCATTACAATTATATTTTTAATTAGATAAAGCATAAATAACTAAAGCAACACATTTAGACATTTGAGAAAAAAGTCGTTCGTTCCCTTAGGCTCTGTTTGTCATGTGCTATGTTTATAATGAATGTTACACAGCCAGAATTGCAACCCTTACCTGTTCGGAGTGTTAATTATGCTTAATGACATAATTTGAATGAGATTAGCTTAAATCATCATCTTGCATTTGCCATGAAAAGAAAATAACGGAAAAATATGATGCCGGTATGTCATAATCACCCGGCTCCTAACAAGTTCGGATTGTATTCTAAAAAGTATCCGCAAATTTACTCCAAACATTATCCACAGCTTATCCGCTATCCGCACAGCCATGCGAACTATATCCGCATGGCGCAGGGTTTTAGATTTAACCCGTTACAGTGACAACGTACACGAGCTGTCAGCGTTCTTCTTGCACAATACAGACTATGCTACTCCTGGGCACAAGGGATGTGCAGTTGAAGTAGGTCTGGTAAGAGCGTTCACCTCCCAACACTTCCTTCCTCCTTCGCTTTAAAGTCTCGCCTTCTTGCGCTACGCTTTCTCCTCTGCCTGCTTTAAGAAAGATACTTCCTTTGATATCGTCCTTGGAGTAGCGGAGATAAAAAGAAAAAAAACATGTACGGTCTTAATTAAATTTCTTCATGTCCCGAACAATAACAGTGTTGAGTGTCCTTGTCGAAATTAACACCTTATTATGCAGTGGGAAAGTTTTCTGTGAGTGTGCTTGTTTTTCTTGCTAACTTGTATTAATATTGTCCGCGCTTTATATCTCTTCCGCTGACGACCGTTGTATTTCTAATAATATGAAGTGTCAATTTCTCTACTCTTATTTACGTGACAGCCATTACCTCTCATGTTGGGGCTCGGGAGTTTTGACGATACGGTATACTCGGGTGACTAAGCCTGATACAGCTGCAGACTGAAGCGATACTCAGAGTATTCTACTTCTACAGCAGTTCAGTAAGATTATAACTATTGGACTTGAAAGGTGTGTACTCCCTTTTTATGAAGCGCAGTTTGCTGCTCGTGTGGGAGTCCGAGCGGGGATACCAAGAGCCCGCTGATGAGCCAGCGTGGTGTCCTAGGCGAAACCCCACACAAGACACGGCACAAACCTAGAAAAATTGCTGAGTTTTAATTCACTGGCCGTGAAAGCCTATACACCATCTTTTTTGGAAGCCTTAATGGAGAGACTATGGCTGCTTGAGCTTTTAGTTCTCGCAGTAAAGAGGCCCAGGTGCGCTTCATAAAAAGGGAGTTAGCGCGCAGTTCGCTAATCCTGTGGGGTCCGGGCGAGTTTTAAGAAGAAACCAGTTAATAATGTTCCTTCAAAAATTCAGGAGACAGTTTCCGGGTTTTACCGTACCATTAAAACGTTCCGTACAACTACTCGTGATAGTGGTTCCGTACATACTAAGAAAATAACAGCTCTCACAAGGAGAGGTTAGACGAGACTTCAAGTCAGTCCTCGTAAGTCGCTTCGAAGATTAGCTCAGGAAACTGGTATGCTATTTCACGTAATTCAGCTCGTAATGCAACACAATTATTACATTTGCGATCGTACCGGTCTCATTCAGTCCATAACATACAGCCTGCAGCTTTATGAATAAGATTTTGTAATTGGCTAGTCAATGGTGAACACGAAGGTATTGTGAATCCGAACTTTCTTTTTATGAGCGATGAGGCGTAGTTCCAATGAGCGGATATATCAATTCATAAAATAATAGGATCTGGGGTACAGAGAACCCAAACATTTTACACCCGAGACCTCTGCATGATTTGAAGGTGGATGTATGGTGCGCTGTCAGTGGTATGGTCTCCGTCTTGAGGAAAGAGTTCATGATGAAAATTAATAAATATAAAGGAAGTAGGAGACTTCTGTTACTTAGGAAGCAAAATAACCAGTGATGGACGAAGCAAAGTGTATATATAAAAAGTAGGTTGGCTCAGGCAATGAAAGCATTTCTACAAAAAGAAAAAAAAAAGAATCTGTTGACATCGAATATAGATTTAGGTATTAGGAAGTCATTTTTGAAAGCCTTTGTCTGGAGCGTGGCACTCTATGGAAGTGAAACTCGGACTATTGGTGCAGCAGAAAAGAGGAGAATTGAAGCGTTTGAAATGTGGTGTTACAGGAGAACGATGAAGATCAGATGGGAAGATAGGGTTACAACCGAAGAGGTATTAAGACAAGTGGGAGAGGAGAGATGTTTCTGGCGACTGCTAATGAAGAGAAGAGATAAGTTGGAGGTCACATACTAAGACACCCAGGAATAGCAAGCTTAGTTATGGAAGGAAGGGTTGAGGACAAGAACTGTAGGGGTAGACCAAGGTTAGAATATGTTAAACAATTGCCTCGGATGTAGGGTGTGGTAGCTACTTAGAGATGAAAGGATTAGCTCAGGACAGGGAGGCATGGATTGCTGCATCAAACCAGACTGGAGAGTCAAACAACAACAGATTACACAAGTTTGTAAAACCTTGAGTAACGTGCGAATGTTACTTGCAGATTACTTGTTTTCCCGCCTAATGTAATTGGTAGCTTGCCACGGTGGGTGAGTGGTTATAGTGTCGGACTACCAACCCCAAGATTGCAGGTTCGCCCCTGGCCACGGTAAGTGATTTTTGAAGGCGACAAAAATCACGATACTCATGTCATACGTTGTTGGCATGTTAAAGAACCCATTTGAATTCAGTAGCCCGTGTTCAATGGCAAAATTAATCACGGGATTTTCCGCCAACATAAAGTTCCTCCATTCTCTACTTGAAAGCGCTGTAGTGTCAAGGAGTTTGGATATATAACCTCCTTGACTTTCATAGCGTTGAAAGGAACGACGAAATTCGACATGCAAGCTACCCTCTGGGTGTCAATTAACAAAGCTTGCACCAGGCACCCGAGGCCATACGATATTATTATTATTATTATTATGTAATTGGTCACTATTTCTGTTGACCGACTGAAAAGCTTTCTTTAAATAGAACTAGGCAACACTTAAAAATTGCTTCTATCACTTCAATAGACAACTGAATGGCACATAGAACCTCACCTCATCCCCGACCACATAGAAATGGGAATAGTACGGGGTTTTCGATTGCTGATCGAGCTTCTTGTTTCTTTAACCTTATATAGGGCAGAGTATTCTTACAGGTATATTAGGCTATTTGTATTTATTTAAACTAATTTCAAATATTTTAGACTAATTATAATTTTGTTTTGTTTTCTTGTATATTTTAATGTTCATATTTATTTTTATAATTGAATCGGTCGGAGCTCAAAAGCAGTAAGTCAAAAATGGTAATTTTTTAAAGAATTAGTATATTCTGAAGTATAGACCCAAGGGCCTTGGAACGACATATGAAAGAATTTATTCAGCCTTCTGTTTAAGATACACACAAAATATTTTCATCAAGAGAAGAAGCACGGAAGCTCACTGGCAAGGCAAAATCCATCGCAAAGCAATTTTTCATGTGGATTTAAGCCAGAAACCACTGCTACATGCAGTGCGATCAGAGGAGAAAAGCATCAAGTCAATGACTTGCTGCCTTTCAGCGCCGTATTCCGTACTTAATGTTGGCCGCACTGCAAGATTCCCGCGAGTTACAGTGCTAATGCAAATTACATTTGTACAGGGTTTAGGTAGTTTTTATGTTACAAATCCATTTTAAAATATAATATCATGTGAAATATTCATTCTGGATGGCTTTATGCCGCATTAAACTGACCACGGGGCTGAAAGGCAGTAAGTCACGTTTGCAAAATTGATTAGAAAAATGAAAATGAGAATCCACAGCCTGCTTCCAGTCGACCGACCGGGTCAGGGAAGGGAATGAATGAATGAAGCCCCCATCTAGCGGCGAGGATATGAACTGTGCCGGCTGCCGAGGCCTGACGCACTCCTGTGGGACAATGATCAAATGAATGACAGATGAAATGATAGGGGAGAGTGTTGCTGGAATGAAATTTTGACAGGGAAAACCGGAGTTCCCGGAGAAAAACCTGTCTGCCTCCGTTTTGTCCAGCACTGATCTCACATGGAGTGACCGGGATTTGAACCACGGACCCAGCGGTGAGAGGCCGTGAAATTAAAATTGATATTCCGCTAACACAAATATAACCTGAATAGTTGCTTCAAAACATAGGTGACTAATATAGTGTGTTTGTTAAGTTCTGTTCTATCAATGACGGTTTATTTGTCTCCTGAAAAGTAGTGGAAACTGACTTAATGCTTTTCAGCTCCGACCGATTCAATTTTTATTTGAATTTATTATCTTTAAATTAAGATAACATTATTATAATTTTAATTTGTATACACTTATTTATTTTTATTGTGTGCATAAATCGAGAAATCATGTGGGTAGACTGATGAAATGATTATGTTGATTTTTATAAGCTTATTTGTTTTTAATTTTACAAGCATATTTGTTTCTAATTTAATTTTTTATTGTCATATTTTATTCGTTATTTTTTCAATTTGAATTATTTTTCTTAAAAACAATTATCAAGCACTTTAGTCCAAGGGGATAAAAACATATTTGGTTTTCAGAAATATTAACACGTCCAAAACAAAATTCGTTTATACAAGCTGTGACAATAGTCCTGTAAGTTACTATCAACATAGATGAAGAATTCACGACAGTGATCCTACTGTCCTTCGAAATAGTCCCCTCCCGTAAATATGCAATGCTGAGATCGGCGATACATGTCCTGGAAACTTTGCAAAAAGGAGTCCTTTGGGATGGTGTTCAAAAGCCTCGTCACGTTGCGTTCGGTGAATAAAGTCAGAACGGTCAACCTGGCAACATTGGCGACACACAATGCAACGCGTAAGACCTATTTTTCACAGTACGTGTTTAGAAGGATGAATTTATATAACCTACCATGCACACCTATTCGGCGGGTGGCAGTAGGAAAGGTGAATGTTCTGTGGATTGGAATAGCTCTGAAAACCATCGTCACGGGAGACAATACCTGGTGTCTGAGATACGACCCCGAAGTCAAGTGTCAAAGTATGGAGTGGCGGGGTCTAGGTCCAGGGTCACCGAAAAGTCCTGAAGGGCCAGAGGTTTTCGGACTTCCAACGTAATGCGACGACCCAACTGAAGGCTATCCCTAAAGAGTTTCCAGGACATTCTCAGAAGTGCATAACCATCCTCGGGGATTACTTCGAAGGAAGCTTGCCACGGTGGGTGAGTGGATAGCATGTCGGTCTACTAACCCCAAGATTGCAGGTTCGCTCCTGGCCGTGGTAAGTGTTTTTTGAAAGGTGGCAAAAATACGACACGCATGTCATACGATGTTGGCATGTCAAAGAACCCATTTGAATTCAGTAGGCCGTGTTCATAATGTCAAAATTAATCTCACAAGTTTCCGCCAACGCAAAGTTCTTCATTTCTCTACTAGAAAGCGCTATAGTGTTCAAGGAGCTAAGATATCTAACCTCCTTGGCATTCATAGTGATTCAAAGAACAACGAAATTCGACATGCAAGCTACCCTGTGGGTGTCAAATTGCATAGCTTGCACCCGGCACCCCAGGCCATACGATATTATTTTTATTATACTTCGAAAGACAGTAACTGCTGTTTCAGGTAAGCCAACAATCCGTTCGTAATATAGAACCATTCACCCAACTTTTCGGTCAGAGGTTGTATATGGCTAAAATATACAACCATATGCATCTTTGATAATATCATGTGTCCATATAATAGGTGGTTGATTTAGAGACCAGTAACCTATAAAGGGTTAAGAGATTGTAGAGTGCAAACTTTCGAACAATTGATGTTTTCAGTAAGTCCTGCGTTGTAGAGATGCAGCGCAACAGGTAGCCTACTTGTGGCTCAAGATTGACCCCGCGGAAGATGTCACTCCCACAGCTCCAAGACGTGTGGTTAACGCTGATGAAGAAGAGCCCTGCGTCTTGCTACCACCTCGCCTAATATTCCTCTTACACAGGGTGTGACAGGGGCGAGCTCCAGCCCCCCTGAAGAAAACCAATACAAAATAAGAAAGTGTTGCTTTAATAAAAGCATAAAATAATTGTAAATTTGGTTGTACCCTTATCTTAACTTATTGGCCAAGTTATAAACAATATTAAGATGGAAATTAGACTGGTTGGTTGGTTCCTTAGTTTAGGGGCTGCGACAACGCGGTCATGTAGCCCCGTGTACTTTGGGTGTGTGTAGAATCTGTCTGATAACCGGTGTTAATTGTGATGACTGTATTAGTGTGTGTATCTGTTTTTTTAAATTCAAGTAGGGACTGCAACTTTGAATTTTCAAATAGTTCCTACTTTTGCCGCCAAGCACCACCGTCAACGACTACTAGGCCTAGTTCAGAACTAGCTAGTAGACGCCACCGCAGTCGGCTCTTGGCAACGAACGTAGGAACCTAAGAACGTTAGTCAAATGTTTAAACCTATATATAATTTAGCTTCATACAGGTGTAATTTGTGGAAGGTTCTTTAACATGCCATAAATCTATGACATCGGACTGCCGGCTTTACTTCCCCTCCGAAGGAAGGCATACTGAGGGATTTTAACGCTCTTAAAAAATCCGACGGCTTCGGCCGGGTTTGAACCCGCTATCTTGGGCATAGAAGCTCAGCATGCTACCAACTACGCCACCGAAGCCGCCGGAAATTAGACTACCTCGTGGTGTAGTGGCTACCATTCTTGGCTGCCGCCCCGGAGGTCCGAATTCGATTCCCGGCTCTGCCAAGTAATTTTAATTCTGGTCTGAGAGCTGGAACGGGGTACACTCAGCCTTGTGAGGCAAAACTGAGAATTCCACAGTACGGTACGTTTGAGAAATAAATTATCAATTTGTAAAAAGAAAAAAAAAATATAATTATCTGTTTACCTTTCTGCTTAGTAAATTGACAAATATATTTGCCATTCATACTCCATAGGCCATAATAGAAAATGTATTAGGTATAACATTTTATTTGTGTGTTGTGTTGTATTTTACAACTTTTCTTGTATTACAGGCTATACTTAGAATTTTATAATTAACTCTTATCTAAAATCATTACACAAAGTTATATGCTCTCAGATATTGCTTGATATTTCTGGGTATTTTGCGGTGACAATTCCCTGAGAATACTCACAATTTTCCAGGATAGTCAGCTCCCACGATTTTTTTTTTATATACGCCTCTGGGTTGTGGATACTTTTGATTCATCAATCCGTACATCTCCTTTTACTCTATTCGGCTGGCCGCGGCTGTTTTCCTTTTTGCCTGCTGTGTTCAAGGATGCGGGATCGATACCCAGCGTAGTCAGTTGGCATTTGAAGTTGCTTAATGCGAGAGATCCGTGCCATTTGATTTGCTGGCGCATTAATGATCCCCTTTAGGGCAAAATTTTGACACCCCGGCCTCTCTAATGATACAGTAATTAAAAGAGGCGTAAGACGATTCACATATTATTATTCCTTAGTTTTCTTTGTACATTCCCTTTCGTTGTTTACTTATTGTAGTACATTTTAACGCAGATAGCTTTCGCATTGCTATTTATAACGTTTTGTTTATCCATGGGGTGTGCAGAGCTATCAGCTATCACTTATCTGAGGATTTTCTGAGTCTGGCCATGCCTGGTTGCGAGGTGAAGCACAGGCCTTGTAATTACAGGTTCCAATAAACCTCGCGGCCGAGGGAGGAGACCATTTAGTGTTAACTTGGCTACACCTCGTGACTGTCCTAATTAGTTTTGCTGTGCATTGAAATGTAGTTATTGGGAATTTGGATAACAACAATGTAATATTGGGGACAAATGCAGAAAATTGCACTTACACCCTATGTTACAAATAGATGAACAAACAAATGAGATGTGGGTGGTGTTGCCTAATAATATCCGAGCCACAGTTAATCCTCTGGATGCTGTGAAAAGTGTTACAGTAGTTGTACCGCCTCAGTGAGGAAGGCAGTGGAAAACTACAGGGTGCGCCCCGATAAACACGGCAAGCTAAGCCGGTTCAGCCGGTGGTTCGTGCGCACTTTCACGCTTTTACCAAACATGTTCAATAGTGTGAACTCACAGCCGATGTTGAAAATGTCATCCCTCTCTTGTAACACACACCTGACATATTCTGATGAAAGAACTCTTTTATTATTTACGGAGCCTGTTTCCTTGAAAACTTGAGCGACCCTCCTAATTGTACTGGCATTAGGCACAGGTCTTCCTGGAAACTTGATTCGAAATTTTCGTCTCGTTTCAGAACAAGATTTTCTGCTTTTCATAGGCTATATGAATTATGGATATACGCACGTTCGCGCAATGTGAATTGGTGTCTAGGCATGACCAACAATCACAGTAATCACAATACTCACTAAACGTGTAACACTAACGCTTTGCAGATACACGTACATATGAACGACAAAATACGTTTGAACTAACAATATGAGTCAGTGGAGCGCGGAAACCACCCGCGTACGCGCGCCCGCTATCTGCGCCAGTCACAGACGGCTTGGCTCGCCGTATTTATCGGGGCGCACATAGATAATGACCCTGTACCTCACTCCTTCCCTTTCTAAGTTGCCCCGTTACAGCCCTGCCTTAGGTTTGGAGGGTTTTTACTCTTGTAACCTACGGTCTTAAAGAAATAATTCATGATTAAAATGAATAAATGTAAAACAAAAATAATGGAAAGCAGCAGAAAGACAAGAATATGTTAGATTGCCTCAGATGTGGTAGCTATGTGAGAGAAAACGATTAGCTCAGGACAGGTGCATCAAATCAGTCACAAGACTGAAGACTCAGACAAAAAAAACTACGGTGATGCTTTTTGAGGTTACAACCAGACACTGGGTTGATGATTATAATGATGATAATAACTTTTCATTATAGCTCAGTTTTTCCAACCAATCTGAGCTCAATATTTTCATTCATGACCAATTACGTAAGGATAGCTTCTGGCATGCACTCAAAATCCAACATGTCGGACATGAATTACATGATTTGAAAGTTGACAATGTAGCCTATATTGGATCAACCATTCTAGTTACAATGCATTAACAAACTGGGCAATTTTTCAAAAGAAATAGCACTGTACCTTAATATCCGCAACTCCAATTTCTACACATTCGTAAGATTTCGCCGACAATTTTAGTGATGCTGTTCTTGACATAGACATACCAGAACATCATTGAGGAAGCAGGCGTATGACATTAGTTCCACGGAAATTATAATCCAGCTCTCTGTTCAGTAAATGGATTTCTTATGCGAAACTTTTCCGCGAGATGTCATAACTGTTCTATTTGGGACTCAGTCGATTTGCATTTCGTTGACATTCTATACGCATCGAATTCGAAGAATAACTATTTGATAATACGATACATTATAATTTTAAAACGTTTGTAACAGCCTATTTTGTGTTATTTGAGCAACATAACAAAATCATCCAACATAGTACCTGTGCGCCATCTGTTAGTGCTATTTCAGGATAAACAATGTTTCAGAACTTTCGTATTTGTTATTGGGTAGAGAGCAAATGCTGAGCCCACACAATTCCCAAGAAAAGAAGAATAAAGCTTTGGGAGGACTTTGATCCTTAGTGGGAATCCAGCGCATGCGCTCTTCACTTAAGTCAGCTGACAGAATCTCGACAGATATTTATGAATATTTATGTTAGAACATATAATGAAAAATCCACAGCCTGTTTCCAGTCATCGACCGGGTCAGGAATGGAATGAATGAAGCCCCCATCTAGCGGCGAGGATATGAACTGTGCTGGCTGCCGAGGCCTGACGCACTCCTCTGGGGCAATGATTAAATGAATGACAGATGAAATGAAATGATAGTGGAGAGTGTTGCTGGAATGAATTGTTGAAGGGAATCCGGAGTACCTGGAGAAACACCTGTCTGCCTCCGTTTTGTCCAGCACAGATCTCACATGGAGTGACCGGGATTTGAACCACGGATCCAGCGGTGAGAGGCCGGCGTGCTGCCGCCTAAGCCACGGAGGCTTCTGCAGAACATATAGCCTAATAAAAGTTATAATTATCGTCGAACATAAACAGTCGTATGCAACTCGCCTATAATGGTATTTAAGACACTCGTATGGAAATTATAATACTTGCGCTTCGCTCGTTTTATAAACATACTCATGTCTTAATTATTGCCATTATAGGCTCTTTGCATAATATACTATACCAATCCAGCAAATCTTCTATGTTTTTGCCGTGTAGCCTATTTTGTGGTGCACAGAGTTAGGCACATCAGCGGGCTCTTGGTGACCGTTCCCGGACCGCCACGCCACACCACGTATGTAAAGCTGCGGGGACTGAGAGCTCCTACAACATTATTTCCTCCCTATAGAGACGTTTACGGCCAAGGTACTTCCTACAATTCTAGGTTTTTGACTTGCCGCTGGGAAGTAATGTTGTAAGAGCTCTCAGTTTCCGGAGAATAGAAGGGCGATATGTTTCAGAAATATGGGGCGTAGTGCATGACTCACTACCCAAGAAACGGTCCGGGCACGATTACAAGAGTCCATTGATGAGCCTGACCTGGTGCACTTTGGTGAAACCCTACAAAGACAGTGCTAAAACCTAGAAGAATTCTTGTATTTGTATTACTTGCCGGTGAAAGCAAATAATAATAATAATTATGATCTTACTAACGTTCCATTTCTTTATCTACTGTAGCTTTTAGAGACGCCGTTTGACCTCAAGGGGATCTTTAACGTGCCAATAGATCTACTGATAGACCAGGCTCCCTCGCATCCAATTTTTGTTGGTCTTGATTGATTTAGGGGCTTTGCGATAACGTGGTCATGTAGCCCTGTGTACTTGGGTGTGTGGAATTTTTCTGATAACTAGTGTTATTGTGAGGGATGCATTGGTGTGCAATTCAGGTGAGGATGGAAAGGAGACGGCCATGGCCTTAAGTTAGGAACCATCCCGGCATTCGCATGGAGAAGAAGTGGGGAAGTCACAGAGAACCACTTCTAGGATGGGTGAGGTGGGAATCGAACCTACGTCTTCTCAGTGAACTCCATTCCATTCGTCAGACTAGAAAAACATATCTCGGCAGAACTGGGAATCGAACCAGGACCTCCGTTGTAGCACCCAGGAATGCTAGTCACTACACCTCGAGTTGTAACTTCCTTTCGTAACTTATGTGTACATGTTTTTGATATTTCTATTGATGGTGGCAGTGGATTGTGTAAGTTGTTTTGCTGCTGCACAGCATTGAAATCTTGCCTTTGCATAAATAACGCCAAACAGCTCATTGTCTTCAGTAATAGGGTAGCGTGAAATCCAGAACTCTGCTTGTCTTGCATTTCCTGTGTTGACTGAGTCACAGATTACCGAGAAAACAGTCTGAAGTTCATTTAGCGTCAGGAGGATTAGCAACGGGAAAGTTGGAGTCTTATCTTGCCTCTTGATACGGAATATCTGTGACATGCGCGGTATCGTGTTATCTCATGACTCCTGTTCTCACTAGCACACATTCTTTCCTACTTTCTAATATTATATTCTTATTTTTTCACATGTGTTTATTATTATTATTATTTTTTCGTCGGTTTACCCTCCAGGGTTGCTTTTCCCTCGGACTCGGCGAGGGATCCCACCATTACCGCCTTTAGGGCAGTGTCCTGGAGCTTGAAACATCGTGTTGGGGGATACAACTGGGGAGATGGGACGAGCACCTCGCCCAGGCGAACAGGGGCCTTATGTGGGATGGGAAGATGGGAGGGATAGGCAAGGAAGAGTGAAGGAGGCGGCCGTGGCCTTACGTTAGGTTCCATCCCGGTATTTGCCCGGAGACGAAGTGGGAAACCACGGAAAACCACTTCGAGGATTACTGAGGTGGGATCGAACCCCCTCGACTCATTTGGACCACACGAAGCTTGCCACGGTGGATGAGTGGTATCGTGTCAGACTACCAACCCCAAGCTTGCAGGTTCGCTCCTGGCCGTGGTAAGTGATTTTTTTAAGGCGACAAAAATCACGACACGCATGTCATACGTTGTTGGCATGTTAAAGAACCCATTTGAATTAGTAGGTCGTGTTCCCAACACTAAAGTTCCTCCTTTCTCTACTAGAATGTGCTATAGTGTCAAGGTGCTTAGATATCTAACCTCCTTCACTTTCATAGCGCTCCAAAGAACGACAACATTTGACATGCAAGCTACCCTCTTGAGTGTCAAATAACAAAGCTTACACCCGGCATCCGAGGCCATACGTTATTATTATTATTATTATTATTATTTTGTTATTATTATTATTATTATTATTAATATTGAGACACTGATCTCAAAGGTGCAGGGTTTCGTTCCCTGCTCTGTCTAGTAATTTAATCCTGAACCTTTGGGGGAGGGGAGCAAAACTGTGAATATGTTGGTTTGATTTCCATTTCAATCAAAGGGGTTTTCCGTGGTATTCCACTTCTTATCTGGGCAAATGCCGAAATGGTTCCTTAAAGCTACGGCTGCTTCCTAGCCTCAATTGCAAGTAATATATACATTCCTACAGACACCACAATACAAGAGCTGTCAGATGAAATATTCTACACTCACCTAAGTGCAGCGTGTCAGCAGTATTAATATCCTTTTAAAATACAAGTATGAATATTGTTGCGGTTTCTGTACCCTAGCGACCAGCGTTCTCGGCTGTCACCCCGGAGGTTCGGGTTCGGTTCCGGCTCTGCCAAGAAATTTTAATTCTGGTGTGAGGGCGGGATGCTCTGAGCCTCGTGAGGCAAAACAGAGAAGAGGAGGGTTCCATCCCCTGTTAATGTATGTGCGATTTTCGAAGTGAAATATCTCGTTCTGTGGTTCGTATTCCACGTACAATGGAGGTCTTGTGGCTCATGTTCGCGAGATAAACTGTTATGTACAATTACAAGCTTTTTTCATCTCGAATATCTTTGTTCGTCCTGGTTCTCGCCTTGTTTGAATCAGCCGGTCTAGCATCTCTGTTGAGATTGGCTACCACACGGCGAGTGCTCCTATAATTAGGCTTGCCAGACGTCCCGGTTTGACCGGGACAGTCCCGGTATTTTGCTCTTGTCCCGGTGTCTCGCCCGGTTTTATCAATGTCCCGGAAAACGGCTGTAAGATGTAAAAAGTAATGAATTTATGTGTTTAAGAATCTTTTATGAATCGGTTACAATCAACGTCGTTGACTATCGCACACAGCGTCAAAGATGTCAGAAGTATTCAAACGAATGACACAAAACAATAGCCCAAACTGCTAATTCATCTTTGAGCAAAAAAGTCAAAAAATGAGTGGTTTGAAAGCAATTATTAACATTGTTAACTCATTTTTAATATATTTTTTTAGTTTGACAAAAAAGAGTTTTTTTGTGAATTGTTTTTGTAGTTAGACAAAAAGTTGTAGTTTTGCAAAAAAAAATAAGGCTTAGTATTGTTCAATCAAACAACTTCATGAAGTACAGTATTTTAAATTGTATTTTATTAACACTTCTTTCTAGATGGTAGACCAAAAAAAAATCATTAAAAAGGGAAAAAAATATATTTTTATGTAGCAAAAATTCCTTTTTTATTTTTAAAGGGTGTGTAGAACAAACAATTTAGGGTGCCAGATTCCCCCCGCCCGTCACTTGCGAGGCTTAAAACAAGGCTCAAAACTCACCATTTTCCTTGTAATTTTTAAAAAATTGCCCGGGGAAGGAGCCCCGGACCCCTCACTCTACTGGGGAAATACCCCCCAGACCCCCCGGTAAGGCCATCCCATATTAATGTGTCCCGGTTTCACTCACCAAAAATATGGCAAGCCTACCTATAATGATGGCGGGCGCGCTTCGCTTTCTCAGTCCACTACTAGGTTTCCTAAATAATTAAGGAACAAAACTAGGAATTCCTGTGCATCAACAGGAAACAATATAGTCCTAATTCGCTTTTTATGGGCGTCTTTGGTGGCGTAGTTGGATGCATGCTGAGCTTCTATGCCCAAGATCGCGGGTTCAAACCTGGCCGAAGACGTCCGATTTTTTAAGGGCGTCAAAAATCCCTCAGTATGCCTTTCTTCAGAGGAGAAGTAAAGCTGGCCGGCTCATGTATTCGATTTATTGTATGTAAAAGAACCTTCCACTAACTACAATTGTGTCAAGCTAAATTTGTAGGTTAGATTTGATTAACGCTCTCTTAAGCTCCAACATTCGCTGCCAGATGTTGGTTGCGGTGGCATATAGTAGCCAAGTTTACAGCTAGGTGTCGTAAGCGGCAGCATTTGGTAGCAAAAGTAGGAATTACTTGAAATTGATCGTCTGCAGTCCTTGCCTGAATCACATGTAACACACACTAAATACAGCCATCCCTATTAACACCGGTTATTAGACAGATTATACACACAGAGTACACGGGGCTACATGACCGCGTTGTCGCAACCCCTAAACTGAGGAACCAACCAACCCTCGCTTTTTATGGCAAAGTTACTATTAATTATTATTATTATTCCTTGAGCCTCCGTGGCTTAGGCGGCAGCACGCCGGTCTCTCACTGCTGGGTCCGTGGTTCAAATTCCGGTCACTCCATGTGAAATTTGTGCTGGACAAAGCGGAGGCAGACAGCTTTTTCTCCGGGTACTCCGGTTTTCCCTGTCACAACTTTCCTTTCAGCAACATTCTCCACTATTATTTCATTTCATCTGTCATTCATTTAATCATTGCCCCAGGGGAGTGCGACAGTCTTCGGCAGCCGGCACAGTTCATATCCTCGCCGCTAGATGGGGGCTTCATTCATTCATTCCCTTCCCTGACCCGGTCGGTCGACTGGAAGCAGGCTGTGGATTTTCATTTTCATTATTAGACTATTGCTGAAATCATCTTCACTTGCAACACTGCAAAACGTATTACATCACCTTCTTGTGTTGCATGTTACAGTTGTCATAATTGCTTCATTTTGCAAATCCACGCGCAAAGTGTGTTTGTTAGGTAACTAGCCCTAGATACGAACATGCTGATTGTTCCGGACAGGAAAGAAGGGTGTGCTTAATCCTGTTATAGTGCAAGAGCCCTGCTGTAAGCGAATGTTAACTCTGGTAATCAGTTAGACCACCTGCACGAGACACAGGCACTCTCCAGCACTTGAAAATCCCATTACCAGTGGACAACTCTGTAGCTGGGTCGTAAATCCTTGTGTGAGCCGTCATCTGTCCTCTCCCTCAGCTTTGGTCCTCCCTCACTTGAGTCAAGGTAGTCTATTTCGATTCCTTTCGGATGAAATAAATGTATCATTGTAATGTGAGATTAGGTTCCCGCGTAAGGCATGATTCGCGCCGAGGGTACAGGAAAAATTATGGAGAACACCATGGTGGTGTTTTTTTTTCTGGGGGTATTTCTTAACAAGTTGTTGAATGTAAATACCGTCGAACTTTGATATCTTGGAAGTGCCTTCGGAAATAAAAATTACTTCGAGTTATCTAACTTAACTTTCTTCGGTTCTATACCGAAGATCGCGAGTTCAAAACCGGCCGAAGTGGTCGGATTTTTTAAGAGCGTCAAAAATCGCTCAGTATGCCATCCCTCGGAGTGGAAGTAAAGCCGAGGGTCCCATGTCTTAGATTTATGGCATGTAAAATAACCTTCCACAAATTACACTTCTGTGAAGCTAAATTATAGGTTAGATACCGGGTGAGTTAGCCGTGGTCGTTACGGCATGACTAATGGCAGTCGCTCACATCCGGGAGGCGAGGAGGTTCGAATCCCCCCGCCGGCAACCTTGAAGATGGTCTTCTGTGGTTTCCCATCTTCCTACCAGGCAAATGCCGGGGTTGGTCCCTAACTATAGGCCACAGCCGCTACCTTCCAACTCCTCGCCCTTCCCTTCCAACTTTCCTCCCCAACGGTACATGTAGCTCACCCATTGGGTGTCCGTCTCGAAGCAGCTACAAACCTGGCGAGCCGAACAAGTCCTCGGACACTCCCGGCACTAAAAGCCATACGCAAAAAAAAGTTAGATTTTAGGTTCCAACGTTCGTCGCCAGGAGTCGACTGCGGTGACATCTAGTAACAAAGTTCAGAACTAGTTGTCCTTGGCGGTGGCGTTTGGTGGCAAAAGTAGGAACTACTTGAAAATTGAATATCTGCAGTCATTACTTTTGTATTAAAAACAGATAACACACACTAATACAGCCATCACAATTAACACCGGTTATCAGACAGATTCTACACACACCCAAAGTACACGGGGCTACATGACCGCGTTGTCGCAGCCCCTAAACTGAGGAACCAACAAGCTACAAAATAAATACATTTTACATTTTCTAATACAGCATAAAAGTCACGAAAACTCGCCTACATAGGCTAATGAGTAGGGCCCGGATGTTGATGACATGTCATCTTTTTACTGAGCTGTCTAAAACAATGCTGAAGTACATAGAAACACCGGACGAGCCACCGCATCTTCAAATATGTATTTTTTATTTGCATCATTTTGCATTTTTTGCTAGTTTTCCATTTTAAGAGCATTTTCTTAAGTTTGGTAAATTTTTTGGGTCATATTTTAGAGAAATCAGCCATTTAAGTTTTTTTTCCAATTTAGTCAAGTCACAGCTTTATATGAGGGAGTAAGTCTCTCAGAGTTAAGAAGAAGCTAGTAGCTATGAATATAAACCTTTTGTTAAGTGCTAGAAATCTATTTTGATTGACTTTTCAGTTTGAGCTTCAGATGTCATTTTTGAAATATTGGTGAGTTTATTATTATAAGATCATTTTCTTCATTTTGTAGTGCATTTTTAGAATTTTTGAAATATTGGTGAGTTTAGTCTATTATTATTAGAGCATTCTTTGAATTCTACACTATAGTGCATTTTTTAAACTTTTTTACGGCATCAACATCCGGGCCCTACTAATGAGAAATGAACTGTAGAGTGTGGTGTAGCAGCTAGCATGCTTGGCTGTCGCCCCGGAGGTCCTGGTTCGATTCCTACCTCGACCATACTGGAAGGTGGTTTTCCAGTTCTACTCCAATCCAGGCAAATGCCGGAATGATTCCTAACGGTTGGTGAGTGGTTATCGTGTCGGACTGCCAATCCCATGCTTGCAGGTTCGCTCCTGGCCGTGGTAAGTGATTTTTTTTGAAAGGCGACAAAAATCACGATACGCATGTCATACGATGTTGGCATGTTAAAGAACCCATTTGAATTCAGTAGGCCGTTTTCATAATGGCAAAATTAGTCTCGGGATTTTCCGCCAACACAAAGTTCCTCATTTCCCTACTAGAGAGCGCTATAGTGTCAAGGAGCGTAGATATCTAACCTCCTTTACTTTCATAGCGATAAAATTCGACATGCAAGTTGTCCTCTGGGCGTCAATTAACAAAGCTTGCATTCGGCACCGAGGCCATGCGATATACTTTTTTTTTCCCTAACTTATGGTCACAACCGCCTCCTTCCCAATCTTCACCTGAATTACAAGTAAACACACTACTACAGACATAGCACAGGTTATCAGACATGTTCTACACACACCCAAGTACACGGGGCTAAATTATCGCGATGTTTTGGCTCTTCAAATGAAGCAACAGCAAAATATGTTAATTACTAGAAACCATAAGCTGCGATATTTGTTATCATTTTCCAGTGCCAGGGATATGACCTAGCTTGTGTCCCTTTTGGCTAAAACAGCAGTCACCACTAATCAATGCTTAAATTGTACGTGTGCAACTAGTGGCAGAGCGATTGATATGTCAGGTTATCGGCCCCAATACTCAATAAATAAATAATTCCTTGAGTTAGAAACATACAGTATATGTTAAGACACCCAGGAATAGCAAGCTTTGTTATGGAAGGAAGGGTCGAGGACCAGAACTGTAGGGGTAGACCAAGGTTAGGATATGTTAAACAGATTGCCTGGGATGTAGGGTGTGGTAGCTATGTAGAGATGAAACGATTGGCTCAGGACAGGGAGGCATGGAGGGTTGCATCAAACCAGTCAAAAGACTGAAGACTCAAACAACAACTGTGTTTTATATTTCTCTCATACCTTGTGATAATTGTAACCAAGTTCTTCTAGTATAAGAGAGGGCCATGAACCCTAACCCTGCCACTACCCAAAGGCATTAAGTACATAAATAAATAAATCACAAATTTAAATAAATAGCCTACCGTAAATAAAAAAATAATGTTAATAAATAAATACTGTAAATAAGAAAGTTATGTGAATAAATAAATAAATTAATTAATTAACTATTCACTGTAAATAAATAAATTTAAATAAATATTCTAAATAAATAATTTAAATAAATACATAAATAATGTAAATTAATAAATAATATAAATACATACTGTAAATAAATAAATAAATAAATAAATAAATAAATAAATGAATAAATAATTTAAATACATAATTTAAATAATTAATTTAAATGACACTGAATTTGTTGCGTTGTTTTGTCCTCACCCCCAAATATATGAAAGAATAGGTGCCACTGACCTTGATGTTTAGCTCTGTTAGGTGATGTGACGTGCGCGCGTGGTGCTAATGACGAAGCCTGGCCTAGCTCAGCTCAGCACAGCCAGCCGTCTGTAAACTGTCGCGGACAAAGGCAGGCCGTGTAATAATACCCACCCTAGCCAGCAGCCCTAAAAGAGATTCAAAGTACAGCTAGCTCTCAAAGGGAAAGAAAATGAGAAGGGGAGCTGACATTTTCGGCCTTGCTTTTTAATGGGAATATTGGAAAAAGTTAGTAGGCTTGAGGAAAAAGAGAGAGAGACCGGAGGATTGTCAAGCGTGTCGATTTCAACATCTTTTGTGGTGGTTTCTCGATATTTCTACTGTTACATATGTGAGCATTGTAACGGTATCGATATGTTGAAGTCTCAGAAGAGGCGTTCTCATTAACACTCGAAAAAGAGAAAAAGCTTCGTTTCTCTACCCTGTCAAGATTTGACATTCTGGTCTGCGTGCTGAAGGGGTAAGCTCCCGTCTGGTGAGAACTGCTGAGAAAACATAGGTTCCAGCTCCACCTCTGCCATTTTATTTGTGTTTCTCCCCTGATTTCACGCACCCTCTTCCTTAGGGGCGTATATAGTCTAGAATTTTTTTCGGAGGGGGGGGGGGGGGGGGGGCTGACTATCCTGGAAAATTGTGAGTATTCTCAGGGAATTGTCACCGCAAAATACCCAGAAATATCAACCAATATCTTAGAGCATATAACTTTGTGTAATTATTTTAGATAGAGAGTAAAATTGTAAAATTCTAAGTTTATATAGCCTACAATTAGTGGCAACACAAATGAAGTTGTAAAATACAACACAACACAAAAATAAAATTTTATACTTAATGAATTTTCTATTATGGCCTATGGAGTATATGAATGGCAAATATCTAAATATGTCAATTTATTAAGCAGAAAGGTAAACTTTTTTTTGGTACAAATTGATAATTTATTTCTTAAAAGTACCGTACAGTGGAATTCTCAATTTGCCCCAAGGCTGAGTGTACCCCGTTCCAGCCTACAGACCAGAATTAAAATTACTTGGCAGAGCCGGGAATCGAATTCGGACCTCCAGGGTGGCAGCCAAGAGTGCTAGCCACTACACCACGAGGTAGACTAATTTCAATCTTAATATTGTTTATAACTTAGCCAATAAGTTAAGATTAGGGTACAACCAAATTTACAATTATTTTATGCTTTTACCATAAACAACACTTTCTTAATTGTTATTGTGTTTTTTTTGGGGGGCGGGGGGGTGGAGCCCCCATAGCTGCCCCCTTATATACGCCCCTGCCTCTTCTAAAAAATTACGGAATTAAAACGTAGGGCTCATCCGCAACTACAGGGTCATAAAACCTGGATTAGCGGTGCGGAGAGGGGTGTGAAAACGGAAAAGATAGGGGTCAGTGTTCTAGAAAAGTTAATAACAAAACTGTTCAAAAAGCTGTGGCCAGATGGCGTAACGTATGATAAAGTGTTACTTTTTTTTAGCGACACAAGTGTGAGAAATAACTCAAGTTATATAAGTTAAAACTCAGCAATTTTTCTAGGTTTGTGCCGTGTCTTGTGTGGGGTTTCGCTGGCTCATCATCGGGCTCTTGGTGTCCCCACCCGGATCCCTACAGGAGTAGCGAACTGCGCGCTACCTCCCTTTTTATGAACCGCACCTGCGCCTCTTTGCTGCGAGAACTAGAAGCTCAAGCAGTCATAACCTTCCAATGAAGTCTTCCAAAAAGATGGTATATCGGCACAAACCTAGAAAAAATTGCAGAGTTTGGTTGGTTGGTTCTTAAGTTTAGGGGCTGCAACAACGCGGTCATGTAGCCCCGTGTACTTAGGGTGTGTGTAGAATCTGTCTGATAACCGGTGTTAATTGTGATGACTGTATTAGTGTGTGTTATCTGTTTTTTAATTTAAGTACAGGCTGCAAGTTAGAATTTTTCAAATAGTTCCTACTTTTGCCGCCAAGCGCCACCGTCAACGACTAGTGGAAGGTTCTTTAACATGCCATAAATCTATGACATGGAACCGCCGGCTTACTTCCCCTCCGAAGGAAGGCATACTGAGGGATTTTTAACGCTCTTAAAAAATACGACGGCTTCGGCCGGGTTTGAACCCGCTATCTTGGGCATAGAAGCTCAGCATGCTACCGACTACGCCACCGAAGCCGCTAATTGCTGAGTTTTAATTCACTGACCGTGAAAGCCAATATACCATCTTTTACACAAGTTATTGTTTCATGCAAGACAAAGGTTGCAAACCTTAGTAAAAGTATGGAAATAGTGAATTACACCCTGGAACAAGTGAATCGTTGCAGGTGTCGTAAAAGTTAAGAGGGACACTACTTTCCAAGAAATATGAAACATGAAATGCATTGCTGGGTGGAGATTTCAGTGCGAAGTTAACGTTGGATATAATCCCTGATGAAGTTCAAACATGCCCCCTATCAATTATTATACCAACCGATTAATCGATTAAACAACCATTATTTGATTAAAAGCTTAATCGATTGATCGTTATTTGTAGTAATTAATCGAATTTCACCTTCGATTATTCGATAACTTAACTCAAATTAAATTACTAAAATGACAGGCCCTCAATTCACATCCCAGCACTTAAAATATTTTTTTCTAAATCAATTGTTTTGGTAACAGAGGGGTGTGTTATGCGACGTTCATAGAACTTGAATCATCGTAATCGATTTTGGCCAACTAAGGACCACGTAAATAACTCTTCATGATTTCAGTTTTCTTTTCCGCCATTATTCCTTCATACTCTTTCTTTTCATCTGTCCAATGTTGTTTCATCTTGGTCGCTGTTTCTGGCTCTTGGAACCCCTCAAATGTAAGTGGTTCTGTTGCAGATGTCTTGATCAGTGATGTTCATTTCTTGTAGATCCTTCTTGGTGTTTGCAAACCACTTTTCATAAGAGTTGCCTTTTCTATCGGGCTTGTTGAAGTGGTTAAAAATGTTCTTAGTGAGTCTGTCGTCAGGCATTCTTGAAACATGTCCAAAGAATTTTACCCTTCGTTTTCGTATGGTATCTGAGATTCTGCTGCATGTTTTATATACTTCTTTGTTACTGCGTAATCGGTATGTGTCAGCACATTTTTTGGGCCCTAGAATTTTTCTTAATTTTTTTTTTTTTTTTGACCTAGGCATTCCGAAGCATACAGGCACTCTGGTTGAATTACTTGAATATTAACTAGAAATATAATATTTAGATAATGATGATGATGCGCTGCATTTACAGTATATTCGTAGATCCTTATGCCTACACTCAGTAGGCCTATGTATTTGTAATGCTTGTAGGGCTACGATTTTTATGTAAATAGGCTACATATTCTTTACCTTTGCTTATACGTAACTAAAATGACAAATGTCCAAGAATTAAAACGTTAGCTATCATTATAATTACATTTTATTGTTACATATTTGATCATAATGACATTTTGTTTACATACTATGTATTATTTTTTTACTGTAAAATTACATATTCTGTCTCTTACGGTGAAAGAAAAGTATTTTTCGCAAGTGAAATATACGGTATCGATAGTTCAAAACAGTCTGTATGAGAATATTTGTTCACTAGAAACTCGGTTACATGAAACGCCTTTTCCAAGCAATTCGTAAGCTGCTGAGAAAGGGCCAGAGAATAATTCCAAGAAAGATATTAGTGGAGTTAAGAGGAATGGAATTCATGTCTCATCCTGTCGGAGACTCACAATACTTATTCTTGAGTTCGTACGCATTTTCTCAGTAATGGAATTTATTTATAATTGCTATATTATGGACATGCTCAATTAATTATTGTACCACAAAAATATAATAAATAAAATGAGGAATCGTGTGTAATTATGTCATTTATATTAAAATTAAAATAATATAACATATTTTAGATTTTTAAAATGTAATATTACATAATTATTTCACCTCATATTATTACATAAATAAACCGATAGAGGTGGCTACGCTCGCTAAAGCGCAGCGTTAGGTCGTGGGGCCAAGCTCTCTGCTGACTCGGTAGACGCGTGGGTTCGATCCCCACCGTCGGCCGTCCTTGAAATGGTTTTCCGTGGTTTCCCCATTTTCAACTCCAGGCAAATGCTGGGACGGTACCTTCTGACAGGTCACGGCCGCTTCCTTCCACATCCTTGCCCAGTTTCATTCACCATCATTCATCTCTCATTAACTCCTCTCATGAGGTCGGTGTCAGGAAGGGCATCCGGCCGTAAAAACCATCCGCCACAAATACTTCCATCACATCTCATCCCCGACCGCGTTGGAAAACGGGAATAATAAGGGGTAGACATACATTTTTACATAAATAAGCGGCTTCGGTGGCGTAGTCGATAGCATGTTGAGGTTCTATGCCCAAGATCACGGGTTCAAACCCGGCCGAAGTCGTCGTATTTTTGAAGAGCGAATCCTTCAGTAGGCTATGCCTTCCTTCGGAGGGGAAGTAAATCCGGCGGTCCCATGTCATAGATTTATGGCATGTAAAATAACCTTCCACTAATTAAACTTTTGTGAAGCTAAATTTACAGGTTAGATTTCGTTGAAACGCTCTATCAAAGTTCCAACGTTTTTCACTAGGTGTCAGTGACATCTGGTAGTGAAAGTTGGAACTACTTGAAATTTAACGGAACTTGTAGCTCACCCCATGGGTGTCCGCATGAAGCAGCTACAGCCTCTGGCGAGTGGAACATGTCCTCGGACACTCCCGGCACTAAAAGCCATATGCTAAATAGATAAAGTATAATTACATAAATATGTAACCTACATATTTTGCATGTTGATATTACATAGCCTATAAGATATTACATACAAAAATATTACATACAAATCCTAGCCCTAGATGAGAAATAAACTTACTTAATGTTATCTATCATTGAAATGATTGTGTCGTTTTCCTCATTAGCAACAACGTATTATTAGCCAATTTCCGAATTGCAGACTGTAGACCCATTTTGTAGTACGTCTGTTTCAGCTCTCTTATACCGTTTATTGGAATTAAAAGGCAGTATGTTCAATACGACATTGCTTGGGAAAATATTTCTGTGGTAATGACTGAACGCTCCGCTTCGCCATATGCAGTGGAAGATTATGAGGTCGTTAGCGCCAGAATTAGCATTTATCGCTGCATTGGGGAAGTTAATTGCTGTTGCCACCCACATAGAGCCCCTCGTTAAAGGACATGGCCAGCAGCCCGTCAAATATGCCAACTTACTGAGTTACAGATGATGATGATGATGATAATCTTCTACAATACAGTAGTTATCCTTCAACCCAAAATGACTCTACTCCTCCACAAATGTCGGTCTTCAGCATCTTAAGCCTCTGGTAGCCATGCTTCTCTTTACACCATCCATCCACTGTTCTCTTGGATTGCCCCGTTTCCATTTGCCTTCAGCTTGCCAATGTAACATTAAATTTGGAATTCTACTATTCTGCATCCTTTTCACATGTCCAAACCATTGTAATCTTCTTTCTTCAACCACTTCTAGTACAATTTCTTTACCTGCATAATTTCTCTGAATCTCGTATTTCTAATTTTATCCATTCTTGATTTTCTTGCCGCCCTCCTCTAATAATCCATCTCTGTTACTAATAATTTGTTTGCTTGATAATGATAATAATAATAATATTAACTCCAATTGAATCTGGGCCTACTTTGTGGGAAAGAAAACTAATGGGATCTGGTTTACAGAGGTGGAAAAAGACCTACTAGAACTAGGGATATCACATGAGGACATCTTGGAACGTGACTCTCTGAAGAAGAAACTTGAGGTAATACAGAGTTTTCAGCCAAAACCCACATTGAAAACCGGCAAAAAGTGGGCCGAAGAACGAAAAGAAGCTAACCGAAGAAGAATGCGCAAACACTGGGCCAATGTGAAAGAACGAGGGAAAAAGCATTTGAAATAACGTGGTCCATAGAAGACCGGAACGATTATTAAAAAATAAATTAAAAAAATAGAACGTCAAAATAAAACACTACAACAGAATGTTTGTTAATGCCAGTGAATGCCTGTCCATGAACTACGAGCTGGAGAAGCTAGAGGTCTTGGAAAGAATAATCCTCAGGAAAATGATGAGCTGGAGAAGCCAGAGTTGTTGGAAAGAATAATTCTCAGGAAAATGATGAGCTGGAGAAGCCAGAGTTGTTGGAAAGAATAATCCTCTTGAAAATTATGAGCTGGACAAGCTAGAGATGTTGGAAAGAATAATTCTCAGAAAAAGTATTAGCTGGAGAAGCTAGAGGTGTTGGAAAGAATAATCCTCAGGAAAATTATGAGCTGGAGAAGCCAGAGGTGTTGGAAAGAATAATCCTCAGGAAAATTATGAGCTGGAGAAGCTAGAGGTGTTGGAAAGAATAATCCTCAGGAAAATTATGGGAGCTGTTCACACTGGTAGCAAATGGAAACTTCGGAGCATCAAAGAAGTTTACCAGAAGGTGGAGGGAATCTCGGAGTCTAGCGTTCCTGGGATATCTGTAGAGAATAAACGATAAAAGACTAACCAAACAGATATTTGGTTACTTTTGGAGCAGAAAAAGACCGTGCTATAGCATGGATTTAGGAGACAAAGAAGGGTATGAGAAGTTTCAGAGTTTTCAGAGGTCCAATTGTTAAACAGAAATACATTTAATAATAATACGGATAAATTTCATACATTAACCTCGACAGAAGTCAGTTAGGGAGGTTTTTCTTTTGTCACAGTAAAGGACGTGGTATCTATCACAAAGTTTGTAAAACACAGATTACAAATGCACTGGTCTTCTGGTTGGTGGTAGCTCTTGTTCTGGCAGATAAGATGGTGAAAGCCGTGCACGGCGAGTCGCGTCATCATATGTCTGAGCTCGTAGTCGGCTCGCATCCAGTCTCCATTTGTCATTGCGTCTGTAGTATAAAAGTCCATCCAGATTTCTTCCATTTTCGCTTGTCGTTCACTTAAGAGTCGTATATATGCTGACGTAGATGGCAATGACGCAGATCTTCAATGAAAAATGTTTGTCTTGTCAGTACATACACAAGTCTCGATTTTGTAGTTTTTGAGAGGCATAGTAGCCTACTCGCTTCAGGAAATTTGCTTTTATTCTTTATTAAAGAACATGGGTTCCAGCCGCAGAAAGAAGACCGAAAGAGTCTGGACAGAAGAACAACTGAAGAAGGCCAGCGAACGCATGAAGGAGCAGCCTACTGTCCACAGAGGAAACTCCGGACGAGGAAAAAGAAATGAGGTTGTAGCGTGATCCTAAGTGGTCAATTGACTCATCGCACTTCATCACCGTTCAACTTCGATGCTTAGTGAATAAGCCACCTTCCTCAGGTCCGAAGGACCCTGGATTACCGGCTGGATCGTGGGATTTTACCTTTCCCTGACTCGGGAGACGGGTGTTAGTTACGTCTTCATCATTCATCTCCTCACGACGTGCAGGTTGCCTGTGTCAAATCGAAAGAACTGCACCAGGCCTTTCCGGAGTCTACACGCCATTATTTATTTGCGAAGTCATTGTAGACTACCCGGCAATCATTAATGATATTCCACCGCGACTGTGACAGACGTGACGTTATATCGTTTTTGTTGTTGTTGCTGCTGCTTATTTTAGGGGATGCGAGATCGTGGTCATATAGCTCCGTATATTTGGGTGTGTGGAATTAGTGTGATAACCAGTGGCGTACGCAGGATTTCCTTCTGGGGGGGGTTCATTAATATAATACCGGGAGAGTTAGCCGTGACTGCTACGGCGTGGCTGCAGGCAGTCGCTCACATCCGGGAGGCGAGGAGTTTCGAATCCCCCCGCCGGCAACCTTCAAGATGGTTTTCTGTGGTTTCCCATCTGCATGGGCGGATCAAGGGGAGGGCGAGGAGGGCGACCCCCCAGGGCCCCACGGTCCGGGGGACCCCGCGCAATGGATTTTATAAAATTTAATTAATTAATTATACTTTTCAAACTAATTTATAATTCATATTCCGTTTTTCAGTGCAGCTATGGCCTCCCGTGACCGTTTGGCAAGTTTAGATTTCAGTGAAATAATAGAAGACTTTACCCGGGAAAAAAGTCGCAAAGTAATAGGCCTATTTTAATATTTGATAGTTTACATAATCTTCTTCAAGGGGACTTAAAGGTTTCTTTCATATTATAAAAAAATGTGCTGTAGTGTATTCAAAATATTGTAACTATTCTTTATTTTATTATTATTACCAAACTATTTTCCATTTGATTTTTTTAAATTTCCTATTGTTGTGGGCCCCACCTTATCATATCGCCCATGGCCCCGCAAGGCCTGGATCCGCCACTGTCCATCTTCCTACCAGGCAAATGCCGGGGTTGGTCCCTAACTACTGTATAGGCCACAGCCGCTACTTTCCAATTCCTAGTCCTTACAATCACACTTTCCTCCCCAGACAACACTCCACACGCGACGGTACTTGTAGCTAACCCCATGGGTGTCCGCATAGAAACAGCTGCTAACTCTGGCGAGCCGAACATGTCCTCGGACTCTCCCGGCACTAAATGCCATATGCTACAAAAATAATAGTAAAATAGGGTAATTGTGTACATTATTAAAGGGGCAGATGACCTTCCTGTTCCGCCCCTTAAAACGACAGTCATCATCATAATTAAAATTATATTTCGATTAATATTCATAAAAAACAATAATTAAATAACCGTTCTCTTTGCTTGAAAAATATTTTAGGCCGCATTTTTGGACACAATGAAAAAAAATCTAAAAAATATGGAAAACAGTAACTAAATATTAAAACTGAAACGATGCAGTGGTATCATCATGACCATAGTTATGTGGTTGCTTATAATATTGATATTATGTGAGAGGAAAGTGTTTTGCTCTCCGTGTTCCTACTGCCATTACTATTGACTCCAAACATCTGCCTATGTTGATGACTTTATCTGTATCATTAATTGTAATAAATTGCAGAAACTCCTCATGTAATGAATTATCTTTAACGAAACGGACACACAATTAGAGCAACCCGAGGCGACGTGAAGAAAGGTTACCGATCGCACACTTAAACAACAAAACTGATCCAAGGCTGGCTTCAACACTGAAGGAGGAGTCTCACTGCGAGTAGAGTGCAGGACATTTACCAAGTGACGAACGTGATCGCATTTAAAATATATACAGGAATAAGACGCCTCACTAACGGTAGCGTAAAACAGGGGACAATATAAAGATTCAATTAAAGAAATATCTCCGGAGGGGGGTTTAATCCTTAAATCCCCCGGGAAGTACGCCACTAGTGATAACCTGTGTTATTGTGATGACTGTACTAGTGTGTGTATTTGTGATTTAGGGATAGGATTGGGAAGGAGGTGGCCGTGGCCTTAGGTTAGGAACCATCCCAGCATTCGTCTGCAGTAGAAGTGGGGGAAACCACGGAATACCACTTCCAGGATGGCTGAGTGTACCCTGTTTCAGCCCTCACACCAGAATTAAAATTTCTTGGGAGAGCTGGGTTTCGAACCCGGAGCCCCGGGGCGACTGCCAAGATCGCTAGCTGCTACACCTCGAGGTGGTCGACGTTGTATCATTAGATGGTTTGATGGCCGCACCCTAGCGCGGGGTTGGAGGCGTGGGGAAGCTGGGAACATCTCTAGCCGCTGCATCGAGCTACAGTTGTACATCCCCTAATGGACTTTAGTCCCATGGGTGGAAATATTTAGTTTCTGCTTCTCACGGAGTTGGCAGCCCATGTTGTAAAATTTCAACGTCTTGTTGCTGATGTCTTCCTTTATTTACGTCCACTCATTTTATGCTCCACAGCAGCATCTTATTATATCCAAGTAGGCTACAGCTTTCTGAATTCTGTGTTACGATATCAGCCCGGAGACTGATTAGACTAACTACAAATAAAAAATAAAAGAAGCACTGCCATAGGTTAATTTGGGTAGAAAGTCCAACGCTATACAGAGACATACTAGTGAGGTAGTTTGTCCTTGCTTTCCTCACTGAGCCGGTGAAGCAACACCGACGAAATGAA
Organism: Meconema thalassinum; assembly: GCA_946902985.2. NCBI lineage: Eukaryota > Metazoa > Arthropoda > Insecta > Orthoptera > Tettigoniidae > Meconema > Meconema thalassinum. The sequence goes on from OX336394.1 coordinate 54,404,958, forward strand.
TAGCACCTTTCACAGTAGGCCTATCCATGGGCACCAGCTGTTCCCTCAATCAGGGGCGGATCTAGGGGAGGGCGAGAAGACCGACCGCCCAGGGCCCCGCGATCCGGGGGGCCTCGCGCTATGGACTTTTTTAAATTATACTTTTCAAACTAATTTATAATTCATATTTTTTTCAGTGCAGCTATGACCTCCCTTGACCGTTCAGCAAGTTTAGATCTCAGTGAAATAATAGAAGACTTCAGCCGGAAAGAAAGTCGCAAAGTAATATTTTAATATTTCATAGTTTACATAATCTTCTTCAAGGGGTCTTAAAGGTTTCTTTCATATTATTAAAAAACTTCTTTCCATTTGATTTGATATGTTTTAATTTCCTATTGTTGTGGGCCCCACCTTATCATATCGCCCAGGGCCCCGCAAGGCCTGGATCCGTCACTGCCCTCAATGCCTTACCAGGGAAGTATCAGTAAGACAGGTCGAAACCTATCTTGAAACTTTATGGATGCAATCGTTGTACTATAAGAGGATTGTGTGTGGAAAATCAGCTGCCAGATTGAACTGCAAGGCTCCGAAATCATGTGGCGAATCTTTCAATGGGAGGTAGCGAGTACAGTACATGTTGGAATGGACAGCCCTGACCGCCCAAGCACTCAAGGCCGGTGGGAAGCAGCCTCACGCTCCAGTCAGCATATACGTCCCGCCTCGCTACTACTACGAGTCCCACAGGGATGTTTAGCTCCTCCAGCCGTCATGCCGGCGTACCAGGATGTCAGGTACGATTTCGGAGCCTTGCAGTTCAATCTGGCTGCTGATTTTCCGCACATTGTCCTCTTATAGTACAACAACGATTGCAACCACAAAGATTCAAGATAGGTTTCGACCTGTCTCACATGATACTTCCTTTGTTAGTAGCTTCTATTTAGTAACAACATTCATGCGATCGAGACAACGGTAAAAGCTACATTTTATTTCAGCCTGTGCCAACAGACAAATGCAAATATATTGCATTCATCAAGAGATGATTGCGAGGATCGAATCCCGGAGCAGTCAGTTGGCAATTGAGGGTGCTTAAATGTGAGGGACCAGTGTCAGTAGATCGACTGGCGTGTTCAGGACAACATTCCGGCGCCCCGGCGTCTTGAACAACCGCAGTGGTTAAAAGGGACGTAAATTCCATATCAGTATAAGTTAACATACAATATCAAGAAATGGCATCAGGCCAATAGTAGGTTGCTCTAAATGGAGTTGTTTAATAACACTAGGGAAGACTTCTCAGTTTTCTAGGTAAAGCAGTGGCCTATATTATGCTTGGTATTATACATCCAGTATTTTAATGTATTTTTGTTTGTTTCTAAAAGTACCGTAACAAAATGTAATGTTTAGTGAATTAATTTTACTGTCCATATTTTGCAAAATATATCCACACTAGCAGAATTCTTTTTATCGGACCACATACCATGAACATTTCTTCGCTGTGTCGTTGGAACTCTGGGGATGACTCCCTTTGTCTTTGTGAATTCTTTCTTTCTCTCTCTTGTGACAGTCGAGAAATTATTTGTTGCTCAGTTTCATTGTTACGTGATAAACGTCTTTTGTCGATTTCAATGAACTACGACCTATATCCTTTTTTCCGTCTCGGCATTATGGTTTAAAATCACTGACTGGACTGTTAATTATATTATCATGGGGATAGCATATGCAAAGAATTTTTGTCAGACTAAATTTAAGAATGGTGAGGTGCATGAATCACAAATACCCCCTTCCATCCAATCTAAACTGGACTGTGTATTCTGCGAAGTTCACAGGCGAAATAAAGAAAAGCCGAGTTGCACTTCCAGGGAAACTCCAAACACATCCACTCTTCTCTGAAGTCTTGACTCGACACGACTCGGCAGTGTCTGGGTTGATAGGCCCGTTCGCCAGCCAGCTAGCTCGTAAACTGTCTCGAAGCTAGTAATTGACTGGAGATTGTTGGAACAAATGAAAACTTAAAAACACTTATAGTGGGGATGTATTGAAGATAGAGATATGCTGTCGCGGACTTTTTTTTAGAACTATTCATGCTGAATAATTCTTACATTCATAGTATATAGATATTTTTAACGGTTTGCCCATTGTAAGATTAAAAAGCGCATGGACGCCAGGCTTTTTTCGACATTTTCACTGAAATCGTTACTGCTTGGCTTCCTTTGGTCATAAATAAATAATCTTCTACAGTAACCTTCCTCGAGATATCTTTTACAGAATGGTGAAAAGCGCATCAAAATCCATCCGGTGGTTCCCAAGATTACCCGTAACATCCAAGAATCGGGGACTAAGTGTCGCGATGGTTAGTCTGTTCAATTCAAACTATTTACCGAGCTGTTTGGTTACGCGCCTACCGATGTCATGATTATCTTTCCATTCAAATATGATGTTCCTTGCCTAGGGAAGAGCCCAGATCTCCTCCCTCGAAAGGGAAGGTGAGAAAGCACAGGCGTTGACTGCAAACGCTGCCATTAATGATTTCTATTCAGAGCACGGGCCGCCAAATTGGAACGCTTGAATCCCCGTTTAAAAAGGACTGGTAAAAGTTCTCCGAAATCTATTTCAGCTAGAAAAATGCCTTCGATGTCCGATTCCGCACCGTTCTCTCGTGAGTCGAAAAGAAGCTATATAGGCTACTTGTAGAACGTTTTGGAGACTGCTCACAACTTGTAGTGTAAATTGGCCATCCAAGCCAAAGGTATATAGGCCTACCCAAACCGTAACAGATAAACCAGCGTTAATTAGCTCGCTGTATCGACGACTTCTACTAGGAAGCTTACTCGTTTTCGCGAACAACCGTTGGATAACTTACTGATCAAGGTAACGTGGTGATACACGACATTTCTGATGGAACTTAGCTTGGGATATGCTGTTCATCTCCCTGAAGATTTCGGTTCTCAGGCATATGCTTGATGTTTTTAACAAATTATAAGATGCAGTGAAAAGTTGGGAGCTTTACGAATGGTGGAGAGAGATATTTGAATCATCGCCATTTATCCTCATTCTCTAACGACCTCTGTTCTTTGTTTTCAGGGCTGTTCATCCTGGCAGTTGTTGTTCGACAGTGGCCATACCAGTTCTTCCGGATAGTTTGTAACTGGTTCAATAAATACTTCAAGGTAAGTGCTAACTTTGATACCCTATACTATCTTTAAATTGTGAAAATGCAAACGCTTGTGCATGGTCAAATTTTTGTGACTGTGGTCAGCTATTTTTCCACGAATGTTTGTGATTCTAGATACAAAATCAACACTAAATTAAAATACAGTGCCTATGTTTTGTTTCGACAGAGGTACGATTCCTTACCCCTTCTTTTCAACATGTAGGTCCACGCCATTAGAGAGGGGTCTTCGAAGACTGGAATGGAGAAATATCAGATGGAGAGAAGATCAGTACTTCCGTTATGCGGATTGTAATGTAAAATGTAATTGGTATTCTGCCCGAAGGCAGGTCCGAGCCTCCGAAGAAACTATCCTCAGCCGGAGTTTACGTGCGGTAGGGTGGCCAGGGCCTTTCCGCTTCTCCTTATGTTGGCCAACAGCGCGCAGTACCTAGAATCGGTATTCCATCCAAGTTCCGACCACGCCCAGTGTTGCTTAACTACGGAGTTCTCATGGGATCCGGTGTTTCAACATGGCCAGGCCGTGCCTTATGCGGATTACACTCTTATAATTACCATAGATCAGATACGCGTAGAATTAACGGCCATTATGGATAGATTAGGCACGCAAAGTGCATACTTTACCCCCATAGTCAAAACAGACGGGTTGGAGAAACTTGTTCTAGAAGGAAGCTGTTGATTGTTGACCGAGAAGACGAATAGGCCTACTAACTCGCTGGGTGAATCCAAATAAGAGTTTTATCGAACAGAACATTCATCCATCCATATATCTCGTCTTAATCCCTCTTCATACCCATCTGATCTTAATCATTCTCCTCTAACACCACATTTCAAACGCTTCAATTCTCCTCTTTTCTGCTGCACCAACAGTCCAACTTTCACTTGCATACGGTGACACGCTCCAGACAAAGGCTTTCAAAAATGACTTCCTAATTCCTAAATCTATATTCGATGTCAACAGATTCCTTTTCTGTATAAATGCTTTCCTTGCTTGAACCAACCTACTTTTTATATCCTCTTTGCTTCGTCCATCACTGGTTATTTTGCTTCCTGGGTAACAGAAGTCTCCTAATTCCTTTAGCTTTTCATCTGCCAATTTGATGTCCATAGAGGTTTCTGATTTATTTCGGCTGCATTCCAATATTTTTGTTTTACACTTATTAATTTTCATCATTAATTCTTTCCTCAAGACGGAGTCCATACCATTCAAAAACTCATTCAAATCCTCTGGCGTGTCGGCCAAGATGACGATGTCATCAGCAAATCTCAGAGTTGAAATTATTTCTCCTTGAATCTTCACTCCCACTTAATTTTTCTTCAATTTCTTACATTGCTTGTTCAATGTAAACATCGAAAAGTATGGGTAATAAGCTGCAGCGTTGCCTTGCACCTTTCTTTATACCGGCTTCTCTCTCATATCCTTCAGTTCGAATGACTGCTGTCTGGTTTCTGTGTTACCAACATAACATTAATAACGACACGTCCTTCATACAACCGACAGACTGCGCCTGTCGTCAGACGCAGCGTGTTGCATGGGAATGACTCACATCACTGTTTCTTTATCCTTATGTTTTCATTTAGAACCTCTCATTCTAGCACAAGTCAGACAAGAGTTTGTCTGTCTCAAGAACCACATAAACCGACGGTTATTCATCTTCGATAAACCCTTGCGTACGCTATTCGTGAGACAACTAGCCATAGATGTTGACAAATTTGAGATCATTTCCGGGAAACAAGGAGGAGGAAATTCAGGAGCAACTGAAGGCTTGGGAAGTAACAGTGGGAGAGTACGGATGGAAGTTCAACATCAGTAGTGGTAGTGTTGTGGGCATTAGCAGTCCCGAGAAGGAGAAAAGGAGGGTACAAACTGATAGATTAGATCCACTTGATAGTTGTAATCAAGGTGAGATGTTGGCTACACGTTACATACTGTTGCCATCACAGGTAACTAGGTACGAACTGCAACGGCTTCTAGCTGAGTACGCAGCAGCTATAGACTATAGAGGCCACCGGCGGCTACCGTTCCATCTACGCGGTCCTTAGAGAGGAGTTTGAAATTTCTCACTGTCTTGTTGTCTTGTAGCGTCCAGGTTGGAATCTGGATTCCTGAAAAGAGACAAACTGTGAATGGGAAATTAATTGCAGCTAAGTGAGATATCGAAAGTGGCTATTACAGTTCCATTGCAATAGTGTCATCGTGTGGACGTTGTTAAAAGTTGATCTTCTACTTGTAGGCTACTTGCAATCAGTCTTTACCATGAGGTGGAGACGAATGTTGGGAGCAAACCTCTACATCTACATCCTCGTCCGAACACGGAAGAATTTTGTTGGCTTGGTCAGCTTTTAAACAGCGTCATTTCCTTCTCTCGCTCTTGTGGAAGTACCAAGACTGTTGTCGGTTGACCAGCTCTCTGTCCTGAAACTAGGGATCAGACACCAACATGAATGTTTCTTTGTAGTAGTGATGTCTGTTCGGGGAAGTCAGAGGGAAATAACTCGGGAACCCCTCACCATTTTCCGCCAGAGAAGGTTCACCTTCCTATTGAAGATGTTATTGCTGGCTTCGCTCCTCGTATGGCCTCAGCCACCGTGGCATAGATGTTTTGAGTTGGATCCATTGAGGCGATCTACTCTCCTTCGTAGAACACCTCGCAAAACCGTGCCCGAATTCTGACACTGAGATGGAGGGATGCAAGGTCGAACATCGCAGAGGTACGATGCGCCTTTACCTGTTCAGGAACTACATTACCATCAGACTGAACGAAATTGCCGATGTCAACATTGTCATTTCCCTTCTTATGGGTAATGTGCTTCATCTTATTGACGCATCTCTTCCCCATATTTCGCATAGATCTGAGTCGCTGTTCAAAATGAGATCACGATGGAAAATAATCCCGTGGACTTCAGTCAATCTTTTATCCTTAACGTAAATTTCGCCGAATTGTGTGCATTCCAGCAACGCTTCAGTTTGTTTCCGGTCAACAGTATGCGGAGTAGCTTGGAAATCCCGATAAGGTCTCATTTCCCCTCGTTTTCTTCGTTAAATACGATAGATATAACTAGTTTAAAATATCCCCAATCTGTCCTGGGAGCTACCGGGTAGCGATGAAACTTGTCAACGGGGTATTGTTTGTATACCCTGGAACATCTTTCTTCTAGAAACGGTTTTCTAAGGGAGTAGAATTTGGCTCTTTTGGACCATCCCAGTTAATCCTCTTCAAAATACCACCCACTCCGATCGGAGGGCTATCAACTGTGGGGGCCACTCAGCCAAGGCAAAATAGAAATTATCCTGACAGGCGCATACCTCTCGGCATACACAGTGATCCAGCTCCGGTATTCTGGCAAACTTTGAATATGAAGAGCCCTTGAGAATGGGGAGGACAGAATTTACCGTGGGTAAATAGTCAGCAAAGTCGGCCATTTTTGTCACCTTCTACAACAGGCATACCGTTCGTCAGGCTGGTCCAGCCGAGTTGCTCGCCAGTGTGGAGCGGAATACTCGCCTCCTTGCGTGAGTAAACCTGTAGCATGCAATACAGCTCTGTTGTGGGAGCTGCCGTCACTGCGCGGTATATACATCAAGACTGGCAGGAAGCGCATGGACTTGTTATATGACCTTTGCCCAGTGATGTATTGGCTATGACCCCCAGTCCCTCTCCAAACGTGCTCCGAGCATCACTGCTGAGTACTTGCGTGTACGCGTACTCAAACTCGTGGATTTGGAACAGCCTGACGTAGGTGTATTCCATCTCCTCACTCGCAGGATGCTCAGGTTATCTGCATCTTGAAGCTTTGTTTTATTATCCAATCCATGTTTGTTTTTTGTCATCACTTTGTCCGATCCGCTGTATCTTCAAATAGGCCTACTCGCGAGTCTCTTCCCTTTGCGTCTCCTTGGTAGTTTGTTTGAACTATGGGGCTGATGACCAAGATGTCCCAAAACCTTCAAATGAATTAACAGCAAACAACATGTTCAAACCGACTCGTAGTGCAGGGGCGTTAAGATCCGCCCTCAGTGACTGCATGCTACTTGCACTGGTCCTTTAGGCAGTGGCACCTGATGTTTATTCACTCCGGGGGGTAGGCTATATACAATTTTTTTTTCGGAGGGGGCTGACTATCCTGGAAAATTGTGAGTATTCTCAGGGGATTGTCACTGCAAAATACCCAGAATTATCAACAAATATCTTAGAGCATAGGCCTATAACTTTCTGTAATTATTTTAGATAAGAGTTAATTGTAAAATGCTATGTAAGTTTATATAGCCTACAATTATTGGCAATACAAAAAAAAGTTGTAAAATACAATCAACATAAAATGTTATACTTAATGAATTTTCTATTATGGAGTATGAATTTATTAATGAGAAAGGTAAACATTTTTTTTTTTTTCTTTTTCAAATTGTGTATTTATTTCTCAAAAGCACCGTACTGTGGAATTCTAAGTTTTGCCTCACAAGGCTGAGTGTAAGGCCTACCCGTTCAGCCCTCAGACCAGAATTAAAATTTCTTGTCAGTGCCGGGAATCGAATCCGGACCTGTGGGGCGGTAGCCAAGAATGCTAGTCACTACACCACGAGGTAGTCTAATATCAATCTTAATATTGTTTATAACTTAGCCAATAAGTTAACATTAGGGTGCAACCAAATATACAATTATTTTATGCTTTTACCAAAACAACACTTTCTTATTTATTTCTTTTTAAGGAGTGGGGGGGGGGGGTAAGAGAGGGGGAGGGGGATAGAGCCTCCACAGCTCTCCCCTCATATACGCCCCTGGTTCACGCAACCTCTTGAGAACAAGATAGACCTACAGTACGTTTGTAATGTTATGTGAATCGCCTGTGGGTTTCGTTATTGCTCCAAGACTGGTTTCTTTGCCCCTTACGCTACAAGCAGCCACAAGCTCATGTTCTGTGACACAGCCTGCTTCCAGTCTCGGACCGGGTCAGGAATGGAATGAATGAAGCCCCCATCTAGCGACGAGGATATGAACTGTGCCGGCTGCCGAGGCCTGACGCACTCTCTGGGGCAATGATTAATGAATGACAAATGAAATGATAGTGGAGTGTGTTGCTGGAATAAAATTTGGACAAGGAAAACCGGAGTACCCGGAGAAAAACCTGTCTGCCTCCGTTTTGTCCAGCACAGATCTCACATGGAGTGACCGGGATTTGAACCACGGACCCAGCGGCGAGAGGCTGGCGTGCTGCCGCCTAAGCCACGGAGGCTTTGTTCTGTGACAAAGCCTTAGCCTAAATCGTAGGCCTGTGTTTCTTCGAATCTCCCAACTATATATTTTACCGTCTTCAACAGTTGATTCGGTAGAACAAGTGTGAAAGTTAATCTCACTTTCCTAATTCCTAATGACTATTTCGCATTTGTTTACAAAACTAGGACCAGCCAGTAGACCCTCTGTAGGTTCCAAATGCTCACATGATGTTTACTGAAATACGTTTCTCCATATTGAATACCGTACATGTTGGGTGCAGCATTCCAGTGAACATGCCATGTTACGATCCCTTGCAGAATTAATCTAGGCCTAAGTGCTGTGTGCCAATGCCAGTTAATCTATAGCAGAGGAATATGTTCCGAAGAAGAAGTTTCCAATATCGTGGATCTATGATAAGTTCTATGAAAAGGAACTTTTATCCGTTTCTGACTACTTTTTTCTATCATTTCTCGTTTAACTATGGGCCTACACTCCTCGACCAGATGTTTGACTGTTATTATGAAATAGGCCTACTTCTGGTTGTATTGTGTCCATCTTGTGCGGTGTCATGAATTTGAAACAGGTGCTTATCCAGAAAACTAGTCAGGAGGGTATAAAATGTGTGAGTTGGCTACCTCTATGCGTCGATCGTTATGAAGGAAAAAAAAAAAAAAAACAATAGCCTTAATAATAATTCTTTACAATGCTGTGATTTTAGATGCACCCGGGTAAGAGATAATGACCTGAAGTGGTTCTATACGAGTCAGTAATCTGCTAGTATGGGTCTCGCGCTTTATAGCTCTCGTAAGATCCAGCAACTATGCGCAGTCGAATCGAAAGTTTTGCCAACTTCATCACACATCCGGCTTTATTAAAAAAAAAAAAGAATTCGGATAGATCCGTTATAACAAATGGACGTGATCGATACAAAATTCATCTTCAATTTTAAAAAAAGTGATTTTTTGAGAGGGAAAGGGATGGGACTGGCGTATTAGTAGTCTATGTAAATAAGATAATTTTACGCATATATCTGACAAAGGTGTATGTTGTAAAATGTTCCTAATTTGTAATTTTTGAGGGATTTCTACCATCAAGGAGGTGCAAGTGACCTTTCTGCTGCCCCCCCCCCCCCCCTAATTCCGCAAGAGACCCAATTTTAATAGTATCGGTTGAAATATGCATTGATTGGTTTTTGCATGTAGGCCTATGTGTGAATGGACGAGGAAAATCATTCTTGGACCACTGCCGTTTGTGTGACAAATAAAAAACATGGCAGGCCTACATAAAAAAGGAGAAAGTAGGCTATAATGCTTGAACTGTATGGACTTCGAAAAATCTGAGATAGCAAGCAGTAAAGCCCCAATCCCTTTTAGCAGTCTATATTTCTTAGTAATACTAGTGAATAGGGCGAGCTCTAATCAGCTAGATTATAAGATTTTACAAAAGTATCTTGATGAAAATGTGGTGAGGCTAGATAATACACAGCACCTGGCAAGCAAGTCCTCAAGTCCTGCTGTGTCACTGTAAATTTGGGTTGTATGGAACTGCGCCCAAGTTTCACTAATGACCCTGGTCATTAGTATCAACCTTCGAAAAGTGGCTGTGGAACTGCGCTCATTGAGAGCGGTCAGGTAGGTCCCCCCCCCCCCCCCTCTACCGAATTATGTTGTGTCGAGTGGTGTGAATTTGAAGTGGCTCATTTCAAATCGGTTGTGTCTTGATTGCGAACAAGTCAAAAACCGTCCAGATTGCGAACAACTTAACATACCCTGTCCAGATTGCGGACAAGAGATTAGCGTTGGCCTGGGATACATAAAACAGGCACAGTTTTCAAAACAGACTCATATTTAATTTTTGTTCTAGCATTATTATCATTAACTGGTACATTGGGATGTTTTCGATAACCTAATCATATTTTAAAAATAGTTTTATTATTGCAAATGTTTAATAATCTAGTTTGAGGTAACCTTACCATTTTGAAGTGTATTATATTTTTTTTTATTGAATAACAAAACTAGAGGGGTACGGTAGTTATTTATGGTGGATTAGAGAGAGTTGTATTATTATTATTATTATCATTATTATTCGCCTCTGTGGTGTAGTGGTTAGTTTGATTAGCTGCCACCCCCGGAGGCCCGGGTTCGATTCCCGGCTCTGCCACGAAATCTAAATGGAAATGGGTTTCCCGTAGTACAGACGTTCAGGACGGGGGACAACCTCTTATTCTCAGCAGTGCAGAAGCTAGTGGTGGGAGACAGTCCGTCACTTCCCCTTAAACCGACCTTGGGCTAACAGCCGACTTGACTATGGGCGCAGTTCCATATCTCCCGTAAATTTAAGCCTACTAAGTTCAACACTAGCCTCCAGGGAGAAAATGGGTGCAGAAAGATCGAGAATAAATTGCACTCATCGTTTTCACCCAGGGACGTAGCCTATGCATCCCGCTTCTCGGTTTGTTAGCACTCTCTTACTATGCCCAAAACCGGGTGAGTTAGCCGTGTTCGTTACGGCGTGGTTGCAGGCAGTCGCTCACATTCGGGAGGCGAGGAGGTTCGAATCCCCCCGCCGGCAACCTTGAAGATGGTCTTCTGTGGTTTCCCATTTTCTTTCGAGGCAAATGCCGGGGTTGGTCCCTAACTATAGGCCCCAGCCGCTACCTTCCAATTCCTCGTCCTTAAATTCACGCTTTCCTACCCGGACAACAGTCCACACGCGACGGTACATGTAACTCACCCCATGGTTGTCCGCATAGAAGCAGCTACAAAACTCTGGCGTGCCGAACATGTCCTCGGACACTCCCGGCACTAAAAGCCATACGTTAAAAAAATCTATGCCCAAGGTTGTGAGATCGAATCTCCACACAATATTGAAACAAGAGACTCATATCAGCAATGTACAGGGATAGCAATACTGTGGGTGGAAGCAGGGTTTGTTGTTGTCGATTATTTAGGGGCCACGGTGGGTGAGTGGTTATCGTGTAGGACTACCAACCCCCCCCCCAAGCTTGCAGGTTCGCTCCTGGCCGTGGCAAGTGATAATTTTTTTAAGGCGACAAAAATCACGGTACGCATGTCACACGTTGTTGGCATGTTAACGAACTCATTCAGTAGGCAATGTTCATAATCGAAAAATTAATCTCGGGACTTTCCTCCAACACAAAAAGTTCCTCCTTTATCTACTAGAAAGCGCTATAGTGTCAAGGAGCTTAGGCTAGATATCTAACCTACTTGACTTTCATAGCACTCCAAGGAGCGATAACATTCGGCATGCAAGCTGCCATCTGGGCGTCAATTAACAAAACTTGCACTCGGCAACCGAGGCCATATTATTATTAGTCTATTATCATTTAGGGGCTATGCGACATCGTGTTCATGTAGCATTGTGTACTTGGGTGTGTGTAAGATTTGTCTGATAACCTGTGATGTCTGTAGTAGTGTGTGTATTTTTAATCCTTTAGTTGGTTTTGGCAGTAGGCGGCCGTGGCCTAAGGTCCGGCATTTGCCTGGAGTAGGCTTACGAGCGAGAAACCACGAAATACCACTTCCAGGACGGCTGAGGTACGAAACGAACCCGCTTCTATTCAGTTTTTGCTTGCGAGGCTGAGTATACCCCGTTCCAGCCCTCAGCCAGAATTACATTTCTTGGTAGACAGGGAATCGAATCCGGGACTCCGCGGTAGTCAGGGTTTGAGCACAAGAACACCCATTATAGAAGGGATGTTAAATGCGTATAACTATCGTTATTATCTTTACAGAATTGGATTTTTTTCGACCGCTTGTCATCACTGTCGAGAAAATGTGACGTTCCGTAGCGAAGAGCATTGGAAGCGTGGGGGCACAAAGATGCGGAATCGATGCTCATTTCATCCCATTTTCAGTACTGAACTATAATAATGTGAATGCACAATCGCGGTCTGTTGAAATCTAAATTTAGATTTTGCGTGGTGAATGTTCTTTTTAATAGGCCATGTATGGGCTGCTTGGCTCTGCTAGGTGAGTATCGATTCCGTGCCGAAGTGTTAACGTGGTAATTGCGACTTCACGCCATCTTTTATACGCTCCCCGCTGGATCATGTTCCCAATATGGCGGCGCGGCGCGTTGTTTTTAAAATCCTTGTGTTAGAGTGTTTTGGTAGCAGACAAAGCCATGCTCTTTCTCCCCTCTTCCCCTCCTCCTCCACAGAGCCTGTGCACAGCACTACACCATTTTTATTGGTCCGTGCTGCTTCCCTTCCTCCCCCTAGGCCCTAGCTCGGCGCGTCCATTTTGTTAGCAATCCGAATGCGTTTTTCTCTCCTGCGACTGGTTTCCTGTTTTTCTGACGGGTTTCGGTCTCCCCCCCTCCTTCCTATCCCTCTTCTAACCATCGCTCTCGGATTATTGGTGTGCGCGGGGGGGAACGAGAGAATGGCTGAAGTCAGACGAATAATATAACTAGCATGGTATTCAAACAGTGTTGCCGCCTCTTGCTGCTAGTCCTTTGTGGGGTTGGCTTCTGTTGAATGTTGCCACGTTTCCGCCACCTTCATTTCTCTCTCTCTCTCTCTCTTTCTCTCTTCCCTTCCCTAATGCCAGTCTCGCGTCTATTTTTTTTCTTGTACGACCTATATAGCAAAAATAAATATCATGAACATTTCTTCACCCCAACTGAAATTGCTGTATTTTCCATTAAAAAGATTAATTCAGTTGTGGTGACTTGAGTAGTAGGTACTGAATGTTGTGCAGGTTTATCCAGATTAGTTGCCGGATAACTGAGTTAATGGACTATTGTATCTGTTTCTCTCGCTTGTTCAACCTACTTAATTAGTCTTAAACGTATTCGAGCAAGCGCGTTTTTCCTAAGGGACGGGGGTGTCGCATTCTCCTCAAATTGTCAATATTAGCTATCCAATGTGAATATTTAGATAAAACATAGGCTCGTCTCTTCTCGTGTATGGGTCAACAGTGTTCATTTTTGCTCTGAAGACAAAATGAATCTCGTCTAGCTGCGTGGCGTAGCGGTAACTTTATCGCCTGCTGTTCCCAATGTCACAGGATCGAATCCTTAAATGTGAGGAAGCCGTGTCAGTACTTAAAAATGATGCAGTCAATGACCGTTTATTTTATTTTCAGGACGGGTTAGGGAATAGATTTTGGAAAGAAATCGGCCGTGGACCTATTGAAAATAACCATCCCGATATTTGCCTTGGGGTGAAAATGAAAAACCTCGAAAACCATTTTCAGGACGGCCGAGGTGGGATTCGAACTCACGATCTCCTGATGCTAGCAAGGCACGAGTTGTGCGTCAATATAGCCTATCTTGCAAAAAAAAATATTGAAATCTTTCTTACACTTGAGAAAACATTTTTTTTTTCTGTTGTTGCCAGTTTAGGCCTACGGGGAAACTTCATCATTCAATTAATATTCTCAAGGACTTACTTCTATTCTCTCCATAGTGCTACATTTAACATATTGTCGGCGCTCCAGGAGAAATCCATTGGGATTGAACTGCAGATGCCTTCCCGCGTACTGTACATTCCAAAAAAATCAAGTCGTTCATTATTGCTTCCCTCGATCAGACGACATACAAATTGGGATCAAAACCTTTGAAATGTCTTGGCCGAGCAGCATTTCCAATGATAGTTAATTTTCTTTTATCACTGCCCTCGGCATTTGTGCAAAAATAAACTAGAGTAACTCGAGTAACTTCTTGGAACTTTTACGGGTGCAGAAGAAATTGTCTCATCGGGCTGCATTCTGAATCATAGACCACTTTTATCCATGCTGTAGGCCTAAATATTTTCCAACGGATATTTGTTGATTAGGCTACATCACACAATATTTACCTTTCATTGCTTGAAACGTTACTGTACTGAAGAAACAAGCATTCTCCATCTCTTCATGTTATACAGGCCGTAAGGCGTGTTGCTCAGCAGAAGCATGTTCTTTAGACCACTTCCTTTTTTATTTACAATGTTACTGCCGACTATTTAGAACAGTCTTTCCCTAAAGCAACGAATAGTGGGATACGATAGTCTGCTGAGTGCTGCATTCACAAGCTTCATGTTTCTATTGAAGGGATGTCTAATATCAACATCCAAAAGATGTAACTTACATATTTATGCAATAATATTAGGTTAGTAGGCCTAATAATATTAGGTTAAATATGTTAATATTACATTAAAAATTTTAAATACGGTATGTAATATTAATTTAATTTTATATTAATGATATATTAAACATATCACTTGCATATTCCTCATTTTGTTCATTATATTTTTTCAAAATAGTGTGTGTTGTAAAAATTAATTAAGCATGTCCACATTATAGCACTTCTTGTTTGCAGGATTTTGGAACAGCAGGTTGAAAATTAGTCTCTCAGGCACTCACTGGACAACTAAAATTATTATAGCAGCTGAGTCTTAGCAGGGTGTGAGGTGAATTCCCATCCTCTTGGAATTCTTCCTTGACCCTTTGTCTGGAGCTTATGAATAGCTTGGAAAAATCCATTTCATATACCTGAGTTTCTACTGAAACATACAAATATAGGCTACAAACTGTTTTGAATCACCATATATATCTCATTTGGCGAAAAAGTAATTTTCTTTTTACAGTAAGAGACAGAACGTGTTATTTTACATAAAAACGTAAACGTATGGTATTCGAAAATATCATTATGATCAAATTTGTAACAATAAAATGTAGGCTAATTATATGATAGCTAAGATTCTCATTCATGGACATTTATCTTTTTTATTTAGTTATGTATAAGCAAAGGGAAAGAATATGTATTTACATAAAAATCCTAGCCCTAGATAAGACTCATCTTTTTGTTTTTCCCAATGACACTGCACCTATTGTGTAACAACAGTGGACAGTAGAGTAGCCCTTCCTCTTGAGCTATCTTTAGACCTGTATAGTTAGAGACAAGATATAGGAATGCGGAAAGTCCGAAACTTGGAACAGAAGGCTTACTCAGCTGCCTGCAGTAGAAGGGGTGGTTCTGAGTACAGTTGATAGCCACTGTTGTCAGTTCTGTAGCATTTCCAGGAAATCTCACTGGCAACATTTTGTAACATTTACATGACATATTATATTGGCACAGGAACGAGCTTTCTCATGTAAGTGATGATGATGATAATTGTTGTTTTAAGGGGCCTAACATCTAGGTTATCGGCCCCTGACTCATGTAAGTTATTTAGCACACAAGTAGATACGTTTGCAAGTATTTCGTGGCACAATGCGAGGAAGGAATGATGATGATGATGATGATTTATTTATTTAATCGTATGGTAATTTATACAATATACAATTATACATAACAAGGTGGACTATAATCAAACTTGTTTTAATGGGCCTAACATCTAAGTTATCGGCCCCTAAACCAGGCAAGGAAATATTATATGCTTCATAGGTTATAGTTGTTCCTTGTTGTTGCTTTTTTAGTGTCTTGACATCGAGGTCATATAGCCCGGTGCATTTGGGTGTGTATGGAATTTTTGTGATAACCCGTGTTATTTGTAAATTGAGATTAGAGTTGGGAAAGAGTCGGCCGTGGCCTTAAGTTAGGAACCGTCCCAGCATTTGCCTGGACTAAGAGTGGGGTAACCACGGAAAACCACCTCCAGGATGTATGAGGTGGGAATCAAACCCTTCTCTTCTCAGTTTTGCATCACGAGGCTGAGAGAGCCGGGAATTGAACCTGGACCTCCGAGGTGACAGCCAAGAACGCTAGCCGCTACACAACATAGGCCTATGCGATGTAGCCTAGTGTATGCTTCACTACCCCAACAGCAGTTTGCTAATACCTCACAACAGTCACGGGGAAAATCTAGAAGATAATAATTATGCTAGAGTTCAATAATAATGATAATAATAATAATATTGTATGGCCTCGGGTGCAAGCTATGTTATTTGTCGCCCAGAGGGCAGCTTGCATGCCGATTTTTGTTGTTCCTTGGAGCACTACGAAAGTCAAGGAGGTTAGATATCTAAGCTCTTTGACACTATAGGCTAAGCCTAGCGCTTTCTAATAGAGAAAGGAGAAACTTTTGCGTTGGCAGAAAATCCCGAGATTAATTTTGTCATTATGAACACGGCCTACTGAATTCAAATGCGTTCTTTACCATGCCAACAACGTATGACATGGGTGTCGTGATTTTTGTCGCCTTTCAAAAATAATTTGCCGTGTCCAGGAGTGAACCTGCAAGCTTGGGGTTGGTAGACCGACACGATAACCACTCACCCACCGTGGCAAGCGGAGTTCAATTACTTGACCGTGAAAGCCAATATTTCAATAATAATAATAATAATAAAATGATGATCGTGTGGCCTCCGAAGAGGCCGAGTGCAGGTCTTTCTAGTTGACGCCCGTGGGCGACCTGCGCGTCGTAATGAGGATGAAGTGATGATGAAGACGTCACACACACCCAGTCCCCGAGCCACGGGAATTAACCCCAGGAGATAAAATCCCTGATGGCTCGGCCGGGAATCGAACCCGGGGCACTTTGGGCCAAAGCCTAGCGCGCTAACCATTAAGCCACAGAGCCGGACATAATCATAATAATAATAATAGCAGTCTATTTGTTCCTACTTATGACAATTTAAATGCAGAATCATTTTCTAATTAGAAACATAGTTACATTTACCGCTTCATAACAGTTAATTCCCTACCGTATTTTTAGCCTATTTTCATTTATAAGCTTATGAGATCACGTCCTTTCGTCCGTGTTTGGGTGTGCGCGTATGTGTGTGTGTCCCTAATAACATCGAAACGGCTGAAGCGATTTCAATTAAATTTACTAACTTCTTGCTACTACCTCGTCTCACCTTGACCGTGTCTTTCAAATTTTAATAAGTATCTCCAATCCAACATAGCGGCCGCGCGAAATATTTGCCTGCATTCAGTAGGCCTATCTCCGAACTAAAGACGGCGGTCCCATGTCATAGATTTATGGCATGTAAAAGATCCTTCCACAGATTAAACTTGTGTGAAGCTAATTTGTTAGGTTAGATTTCGTCGGAACGCTCTATCAAAGTTCCAACGTTCACCACTAGGTATCATTTGATATCTGGTGGCGAAAGTTGGAACTGCTTGAAATTGAACGGAACTTGCAGCTCACCCTAAGAGTGTCCGCTGGAAGCAGCTACAGACTCAGGGGAGCCGAACATGTCCTCGGACACTCCCGGCACTAAAAGCCGTACGATAAATAAAATCTCCGAAACTATTACTACTATTAACATCAAATTTGTATATAGGCCTGTCTACAGTAGACTATATTATTATTACCATTAAATCAAATTATAATTATCGTAATAATAATAGGCCTAAGAGAATTTATAATAAATAGTCTAATAATAATAATAATTATTATTATTATTATTATTATTATTATTATATTCCATTTAATAATGGTTCTCGGCTACTTGGTACGGCGGGTGGTGCACACAGTCTCAGAAAGGTTGAGAATGCCTGTCTTAGAGGTAGAGAAATAAAATGTATTGAATGGAATACAAATAAGAGACTTTGCCCAGTTTACTACCTTCGGCATTGGCTTAACCTATTTAAAATGCAAAAACACTTACCATGTTAGGAAATGTTTGATATTTGCCGTGTTGATTATAATAGATAACCTTTTAAATACAATGCCTATCAATACAAAATTAAGAACATCTATTCAAATTTTTGAACACCTATTCTATCGTTGGTACATGTTTCAACATGTCATTGAGGCCAAATTGCTTAGACTATAAGTAGGGCCCGGATGTTGATGCCGTAAAAAGTTTAAAAAATGCACTTAAAATTTTCAAAAATAACTCTAATAAATGTCCGAAAAATTTGAAAAATGCACTATAAAATATAGAAAATGATCTTATAATAATAAACTCACCAATATTTCAAAAATGACATCTTGCTCAAACTGAAAAATCAATCAAAATAGATTTCTAGCACTTAACAAAAGGTTTATGTTCACTTAAGTCAGAGTTGCACTGCACTATGAATGTCATTCTGATGTTGTGAAATGTAAATGATCTGCAATTATCAGCCAACAAGTTTTTATATCTCGAAAAGCTGCGTTCAGCATCAACTGATGTGATCGGAGTGTACTTGAAATTAGGAAGGTCGTTTGCTGCTAAATCCTCCTCAATCCCATCCGTGCAGTAGTTTTCACCAGAAAGAATGTCTGAGATTTTGCATAATGTTTTATACCCGGTGTTTTTGTCCGTTTTGCAGTTTTCATGCAATACCCGCAGCAATTTCGCCACGATTGTTTCTAAGACTAGTTTCCACCCGTTGATTAAGGAAATTGAATCAATTTTTCAACATTTCAAATTATATTGGATCAACTATTAACTTCTTCATTATTCCGAGATACGTAAATCCGTCATATATAAAGCTGTGACATGACTAAATTGAAAAAAAAAAACTCAAAAGGCCGATTTCTCTAAAATAAGGCCAACAAATCTACCAAACTTTAAAAAATGCTCTAAAAATGGAAAATAGCAAAAAAAAATGCAAAAATATGCAAAATAAAAATGTCATATTTGAAGACGGGGTGGCCCGTCCGGAGTTCATATGTAACTTACTTCAGCATTGTTTCAGACAGCTCAGTAAAAAGATGACATGTCATCAACATCCGGGCCCTACTCATAAGCATCTCATTCTTAAAACTAGTATAGCAATATTATTCATAAAACAAAATGGATATCCTTAGAATTTGCATTTACATAAACGTTCCTTAATAAAAAAATATTGTTGCACTAGTTTTAAGTAGTTTTGGCTGATGAAGACCTGAATGACATATTGAAACATGTACCAATGATAGAATAGATATTCCAAAATTTTAGTAGATGTTCTTAATTTTGTATTGATAGGCACTGTATTTTAAAAGTAATTTATCCTGTTATGTTAACCCTTATGTGAATGTGTCTCTAATGAGGGACGATAAATTATATTATTATTATTATGCCTATTATTATTATTATTATTATTGTTATTATACGTCTCATTAAACATTAATTTATAACATTAACTTATTATAATTAACTTACTATAGTGTAGCTATTTATGTTTTTAACTATTTACATTAATATTTTTCTCATTATCACCTAATATGTTAAATCAAATTATATAAAAAATATTTAAAAAAATAATAGCAATTAATATATATAGGCAAGAACTTAATATAACTGAACCAGTAGTACAGCTAATACAGAGGTCGGGATTAAGATGGTTTGGCCATGTGCAAAGGATGGGAATGGATAGAGCGGCAAAGAGGGAGATGGTGAGGAACCTTGGCGGTATTAGATTGGTTTGGAAGGCCGAAAAAGAGATGGATGGACCAAATCCGACAAGACATATCTAACATTGGACTGGATGTGGCAGAAGTAATGGAGCAGGAGAAGTGGAAGGATAGACAGCAGTGGAAGAGGCTATCTTACAACACCCGGGTGACTGGAGTTGAACACGGATGATGATATTTTTAATTTAAAAAAAAAACATCTATTTTGTATACGTCCACTTCTGTGTTGAAATACAATCTGTGTGTACTGTATGTTGTAAATATTCAAAGTCTCACAGATAATCTGTACGGTACTGGATTGGCCGTCAGATTCGTGAGACATATCATAGTACTGTAATGTAATATCAATAGTATTTAATAAATAATATGAAATTATTATTATTTATTTAAGTGAAAATCCCCCTACAGGAGAGGGATTAAACTTGGATCACATTATGTCATTTGGAGGCGTGTCTCCTCCGCTCCTCCCAAAATCTCTTCATTCTAGCGGAATGTTCCCGCTTCCTCTCATCCGTCCACTTTTTTCCAGGTTGTCGTAATGATCTTGGTTTGAACTTAACATTCTTGATTTTCGTCTGGCACTCAATTCGGTCTTCGAAATTTTGTATACTGATAATTTGTAAGTCTCTTTGTACCTCTTTAAGCCATTCTGTGCCGCATTTGCTCTGTGTTATGATACTGAGTAGTTTCTTGGGCAATCTGGAGGTGGCCATCCTGTGGATGTGAGTGTAAAATTTGGCTCTGAGTTTTCTAATTTCGTCTGTTATCGTAATGGTGTTTTGATAGAGTTCAGTACTAGGTCTCTTCATCCAAATGCCGTTTCTGTTGATTGCTCCGTAGATCTTCCGGAGAATTTTTCGTTCCTGCTTTTCCAATTCCCTAATCTTGGAATGACCATCGATTACTATTGTTTCAGCCGCATATGTTGCTTCTGGAGGAATAACTGTTTTATAATGTCGTAATTTGGCGTTTGTCGAAATGCATTTCTTGTTGTAATGGGCCCATGTTAGCCTGTAGGCCTTCTGGAGCTTAGTGATTCTGTCTTCATTGGCGATTCGATTAAGTCCTGAGGGCTGTATAATTTCGCCAAGGTATTTAAAACTGCAGACTTGTGCGATTTTACCGTATTTGGTGTTTAAAGGGGATTTATTTTCTGGCCTTCTCTCCATATATTTGGTCTTGTCATAAGATATATGTAATCCGGTCTTTTGTGCAATCTCATGGAGCTTTTCCGCTTCCGATCTGTTGTCTGCGACAATTGCAACATCGTCCGCGAAAGCTAGACATTTGACTTTAGTTCTGTTCTCTTTTTTTAATACCGATTTGAATGCCCTTTACAAGAGGTTCCCATTCCCTAATTATCCTCTCCAGAACCATATTGAAGAGGATTGGGGATAGTCCATCCCCCTGTCGGACTCCCGTCTTGATTTCGAAGGGCTCTGATATTTCGCCCATGAATTTCAGTTTGGATATTGTTCCTGTAAGTGTCTGTTCTATGATTTTGCGTGTCTTACGATCGATCCCAAATTCTTCCATGATTTTAAAGAGGGTGTCGCGGTCAACAGAGTCGTATGCTTTTCTGAAGTCGATGAATGCAATCACGGTATTTCTACATTTCCTCATTTGTAAGATCGTCTTTAGGCACCAGATCTGTTCAGCACACGATCGCCCTTTTCTGAATCCAGCCTGGTAGTCACCAATGAGTGGATCCATTTGGGGCTCTAACCTGTTCAGAAGTGCTGTGGAAAGGATTTTATAAGCAACCGGGAGCAGGGAAATTCCTCTATAATTGTTGATGTCCGTCTTGTCGCCCTTTTTGTGCAACGGGTGAATCAAAGCGCATTTCCAGTCATGTGGTAATTGCTCCGTTGTCCAAATATCTGAAATTATGGAATGGAGTTTCCGCGTCAGTGTGGGATCATTCAGTTTCCAGAGTTCAGCAATGATCCCATCTTCCCCTGGTGCTTTGTTGTTTTTGAGTTGTCGGATTATCTCCGTAATTTCTTCAATGTCGGGGGCTTGCGAGTCCAAGTGTACGAATACCGGAAGAGAGAAGTCAAGTTTTACTAGAGGTTGTTCACAGTTAAGAAGAGAGTTGAAATATTGGGCTAATAGTTTGCAATTATTTTTGGAGTTAGTTTCCAATTATTTTTGGAGTTAGTTTCCAATGAGCTGTCGTGTCTCTTGAAGCACAGACTGGGTGCTTGGTATCCCCGTAGATTTTCTCTAAATGTCTTGTAGAAATTTCTAGTATTATTTTTGGTGAAATCCTGCTGGATTTCGTGGAGTCTGTTGTTGTCATACCTTCGTTTTTCTTTCCTAATTATTTTTGAGGCCTGTTTTTGAGTGGTAAGAAAGTTCTCCCAGTTTTCCTTTGTTTGGCTACTGTGAATTTTTTTCTAAGCCATTATGCGATTGTCAACTGCTTGATCGCAAATTGTGTTCCACCAGCGATGTTTTCTGGAGCGAGGTGGTTGTCCTAGCTTCATGGCTTCCTGAATTCTCCCCGTTAGTATTCTCCAGTCTGTTGATTCCTCCTGATTGATTTGCAAAATGATTTCTTCCTTGTGGAGTTTCAGATATTCCGGATCCGGTCTGAAATTTTTTGGTGGGCGTTTTGGTATTCTATTTGGTTGGAATTTTGTCTTTATTTGGAGAAGATAATGATCTGATTCAAAGACGCCTTTACGAGCCCTGACGTTCAAAATGTATTTTATGTTTTTCTTGGAGATTGCGACATGGTCAATTTGGTACTCATCCTGTTTAAAACTGGGTGATCTCCATGTGGTCAATTTATGTGCAGGTTTTTGAAATTGGGTGCTCATGATTTTAAGTCCAACGTTTCTACAGAAGCCAATTAATCTTTCCCCATTTTTGTTGGTACGTTTGTGTTTAGTATGAGGGCCGGTGGTATCCTTGAATTTCCTTTCTTTCCCTAACTGTGCGTTAAAATCACCTAATAAAATTTTCACATGGTGTCTTGGTATGTTATTGTTTTTTTTCTTCCAAAGTTTCCCAGAAATTGTCCACGGTTTCAGGATCAGTTTTATTGTGTTGATTTGTGGGGGCGTGCACGTTGATCAGCGTGTAAGCTTTATTAGCTGATTTTACTGATAGTAAAGAGACTCTCTCGGTTGGAGAAGTAAAGTCGATGATCGAATCAAGCACAGAATTGTGTACGGCGAATCCTGTTCCCAAGAGAGGTAAGTTGTCATTAATTTTGATGGCAGGTTTTCCCTTGTAAATTCGGAAATTCCCTGTGTTGAAGTGTTCTTCGTCCGTGAAGCGTGTCTCCTGGAGCGCAGTGATTTTTAATTCAAATTTTTCCAAGGCGTTGAGAAGTTGTTTTAGCTTACCCGTCTTAGTGAGGGTGTTAACGTTAAGCGTGCCAACAAAATATTTACGTCTGGTCTTGAGAGTATGAAGAGTTCTTGAGAAGCTCCGATTCTTCTCCGCATGGTGTCCCTGATCCCCCAGAATCCGATGATCATGTGGGTCCAGTCCATCGACTGGTGCCTGGGGGTAGTGATTCTATGATCGTCTCTTCCATCATGCGCTCAAGTTGAGTTTTGAGTGTTTGTGGTAGTCTCAATTGAGACCACAAGTATACGACTCGATTTTTGAGTTCGAGAAGATTTAAGTACAGCCGCCTCAACTAGAGGAACAGACGCTGACCACTGGCCGTCGGATGCCGAACAAACGCCAGTGGATTTGCTATTGATTTTCATGTTTTGCTATTCTTTATTTGAGAGAAAGTAAAGCAGGACAGTCTTGTTGAAAATGGGAAAGCACTCCTTCTCGCCCAGGTGCCTCCCCCCTTAGATCCCGATCATAAATAGTTGCCCAATGACATGACAGGAGGCGTGTCCATCACAATGTGGAGCGCAGTGCATTTTTTTAATCCGTTGTATTCACCAAGCAGAAGAGGGGAACGAAACAGCTGATTTGCTTTCTCTTTGGTGACCTTGGCAACTGTCTATTATGTGGGCAGGAATTCTATCTGTTGAGAGAGAAGAGAGAGAGAGAGCGCGCTGCAGTGCAGCGTGAAGGGGACAGACAACGCCGCGCCGCGCCGGGTGCCAATCTTGTATTAATTAAAGAATGATAAGCAATAGACTACCCATATTGAAGATCAGGAATTCAATAAACGAGAGTTTGTATTTTTGTTTTTATATCTTGTGTGTTTGAGTCTTCAGTCTTTTGACTGGTTTGATGCTGCTCTCCATGTCTCCGTGTCCTGAGCTAATCGATTCATCTGTACATAGCTACCACACCCTACATCCGAGACAATCTGCTCAACATATTCTAACTTTGGTCTACCCCTGCAGTTGTTTTCCTCAACCCTTCCATAACTAACTTTGCTATTCATGGGTGTATTAGTATTTGTCCTACCAACCTATCTCTTCTCTTCATTAACGGGGCGTGGTGGCGCAGCGGCCAAGCTGTATGCCTCTCACCAATGCGGACCGGGTTCGATTCCCGGTCAATGCATGTGAGATTTTCGATGTGAAATGCCATGTCCTGTGGTTCGGATTCCACGTAAAACGGAGGTCCCGTGGCTTATGATCGCGAGATTAATGGTCACGTTAAACTACAAGCTTCCTTTCTTCCTTCTCTTCATTAACAGTCGCCAGAAACAACTCTCCTCGCCAATTCGTGTTAATACCTCTCCATTTTTTACTCTATCTAACCATCTGATCTTCATCATTCTCCTGTAACAGTATATTTCAAACGCTTCAATTCTCCTCTTTTGTGCTGCGTCAACAGTCCAAGTTTCACTTCCATAGAGCGTGACTTTCAAAAATGACTTCGTAATATCTAAGTCTGTATTTGATTTTAACAGATTCCTTTTCTACAGAAATTGCGTGAGCCAATCTACTTTCTATAACCTCTTTGTTTCGTCCATCACTGGTTATTTTGCTTTCTAAGTAACAAAAGTCTCCTACTTCCCTTATCCTTTCATCTGTCAATTTGACGTCCATGGGGGTTTCTGATTTATTTCGGCTGCATTCCATTCTTCTTGTTTTATATTGATTTTCATCATGAATTCTTTCCTGAAGACAGAGTCCATACCATTTAAAAACTCAGCCAAATCCTCTGGTGTATCGGCTTAGATGACTGTCATCAGGAAATCTCAAGCTCAAAATGACTTATAATTGATTGCATAGACATTAACCATTTGACAAGGTGGATTTTATATTTGAAGATTTTTATCATTGTATCTTTACTCTTACTTTAATTACTTCTCTAATTTCCATCATTTCCTGTTCAATGTTTCCTATAGATTGAAAAGTATGGGTGATAAGTTGCAGCCTTGCCTTACACCTTTCTGAATGCTAGCTTCTCTCTCTTATTCTAATGACTGCTGTCTGGTTTCTATATGGATTGTAGATCACCCTCCTATCCCTATACTTTATTTCAATCCTTTTCAAAATATCAAGCAACTTTCTCAACGTTATCAAAAGCCTTTTCTAAGTCTATATTCCTTATTCTACCTTCCAAGATCAGCCTAAGACTTAGTACAGCTTCCTTTGTTCCTATGTTTCTCCTGAAGCAAAATTGGTCTTCACCCAACTCTATTTCCTATCTGTCCTTCCATCCTCTTGTAAATTATTCTAGTCAGGATCTTTGAAGCATGAGTGATCAAACTGAATGTACGGTGATCTACATATCTGTCAGCTCCTGCTTTCTTCGGTATAGGGATGATACCATTCTTCTTGAAATCAGAGGGTTATTCACCTGTCTCATAAATCCTACACACCAAGTGAAATAACCTGATCAGACCTTCATCGCTAGGGCTCGGATGTTTAAGACCTAAAAGTAGCCCGAATATGCAAGTAAATATGATCTTAAAATGACGAAATATGACTCAAAAAAGACAAAATATGACCTGAAAATTACTGATTTAAATATGGCCTTTTTTTTTTTTTTACAAATCCAAGCGACAATCCCTTCGAGATTAAATTGTTAACTAAAAACTTTATTCCAATTTTCATATTATTTTTCTGAATGCAGGCCTACATGTTTAAGTGGTTATTTAGTCAATTTCTGTAAACATTAGTTCCCGTTCGGTAAGTTGAGGATGATTGCACACCTACAGCTGCCGTCAAACTACCGAAATATGACGTTCTTATATAAAAAAAACAACTCAAAATAAGACCTATGGTAAAAAAATGTTCGAAATATGCATTTATATGACAAATAAAAACCACTTTGGTATATTGGCTTTCACGGCCGGTGAATTAAACCTCAGCAATTCTTCTAGGTTTGTGCCGTGTCTTGTGTGGGGTTTCGCCTAGGACACTAAGCTGGCTCATCGGCGGGCTCTTGGTGTCCCCGCCAGGACCCCCACAGGAGTGATGAACTGCGGGCCACCTCCCTTTATATTAGGTGCAACTGCACCACTTGACTGCGAGAACTAAAAGCTCAAGCAACCTTAACCTCCCTATGAAGGCTTCCAAAAAAGATGGTTTATTGGCTTTCACGGCCGGTGAATTAAAACTCAGCAATTCTTCTAGGTTTGTGCCGTGTCTTGTGTGGGGGTTTCACATAGGACACAAAGCTGGCTCATCGGCGGACTCTTGGTGTTCCCGCCTGGACCCCCACAGGAGTGACGAACTGCGCGCCACCTCCCTTTATATTAGGTGCAACTGCACCACTTGACTGCGAGAACTAAAAGCTCAAGCAGCCTTAACCTCCCTATGAAGGCTTCCAAAAAGATGGTATATTGGCTTTCACGGCCTGTGAATTAAAACTCAGCAATTCTTCGAGGTTTGTGCCGTGTCTTGTGTGGGGTTTCACATAGGACACCATCATTTTGGAAGCCTTCATAGGGAGGTTAAGGCTGCTTGAGCTTTTAGTTCTCGCAGTCAAGTGGTGCAGTTGCACCTAATATGAAGGGGGGTAGCACGCAGTGCGTCACTCCTGTGGGGGTCCGGGCGGGAACACCAAGAGTCCGCCGATGAGCCAGCTTGGTGTCCTAGGCGAAACCCCACACATGACACGGCACAAACCTAGAAGAATTGCTGAGTTTTAAAAAACACTTTATTGTGGCAACAATCACTTGATTTGCATCAGAAACCAATCGGGCATGAAAATAGAGGCAAAGAAAAGAATTGATTTTTCCTAAACAGCCGAGCCCTATCCAGCGTAGGAACTCAGTCGGTTTATCATCAATGTCTAGTGGTTTGTTCCTGCTTAAGACTTCCAGTGATTGTATCAAATTCTGATCTCAACATTAAATATCCTTTCTCATCCTCATCATTTAACCCGACAAGGACTAAGGTTTGGTTGTTACACAGAGGACCAGGGAGGGGGCTTCTGAAGCCCATTCTAAAAAAATATGTCATAGTTGCGGATTATACAGAAATAAATTATGAAATATCATTTCATAAATAATTTTAAGGAAAACATCAGTATAAAATATTAAATTGAAATTACATTCACCCAAATATTAATTACAAACACAAATCAAACACGAACATCGTTTTAGTCAGTGCCAGTGTCACATTGTAAACAGATTACAGTTTATTGATTTAATTTCCATAGTTGTGCATTATTTCCATTATCTGTACATTATTGCAACCTTTATGGGAAAGGCTGACTTGAACATCCATAGTATTTATAAGTAGACAAATTGGACCATGTTATGCATAAAGGAACAAAGTGCCAGTTTTACTGAAATTGGGTTATAACTACCATCTTGTGGAGGAAATATTGAACTACCTGACTACCAATATCATGGACTTCAGGCATGGAATACATATTTTAAATTTTAATTGTGAAAAAATTGCTTCCTCTGTAACGCAGATTGGAGAAAACCAAGTGCCTTGCATCTGATGTTTTGTAGTGCTCTTCTTATGTAATTGTATTTTAGCTGTTCTTCAATGAATACGTTTTTAAAAGTCAAATAGTGATTTATAAAAAAAAAGAGAAAACAGGTTGTAACAAGAAGTTCCGTGAAGAACTAAAGAGCCTACTTTTCTTGAAATTTATGATGCAAGCCAATGATTAACCTATATGGATCTATCTAGAATAATGACGAAATTAAGTTGGTAATATCGAAATTTCTAATAAGTTCGAAATACTCTATACCTGGCATAATGTAGCCTAATAGAGAACTACAGTTGGCAGCCCTGGTGACTGAATATATTCTTAGTTCCATCTCTTAAGGTACAGAATTCAAAATTTGGTTGAAGTCCAATGGATAGCATGGACGTTACATGCAGTTAAACATTGGATCTAACAGCGCGCGTAAAATCATGTTGGCAACAATGACATACATGTATTGGTCGGAAATAATCTGAAATAATATGATCTCTTGTTGTGTCAATTTTGATTGAAATCCATTAGTTAGTATAGAAGTTACATGCATTTTAAAATTGAACCTATCAGCAGCTTAGAATCATGTTGGTAGCACTGACGTATATAAATTACTCCAAATTAATATAGAATGTCAGGTACTATACGTGTGCATAGTTTAAAGCTGTCGGCTTGTATACTTTCTGATATATGGGTATTTGGATTAATAAAATTGAGAGCATTTATTAACAGTTGGCAGCCCTGGTGGCTCTTAAGAATACGCTCAGTTATATCTGTTTATGTACACATACCACATACGAAATTTGGTTGAAATCCAATTGATAGTGTAGAAGTTATATGCATTTAAATATTGGACCTATCAGCAGGCTTATAATCATTTTGGCAACACTGCCATGTATGGCCTCCTGGAAATTAAACTGCAATATTATTATCTATACGTGTGCCAATTTTGAAATAGCTCCCATTCATACCTTCCAAGATATCCAACATGGAGCTCAAATTTCAATTGCGATTTTTCAGCAGTTGGTAACACTGACATCATTTTCAAATATGGCCGTGAGATATTACTCCTACCAAATTTTGTTTCGATTGCTGCAGCCGTTTAGGAGTTGATAGGGGGGGGGGGGGACACACACAGCCAGACAGACAGACAGAAGGACAGACAGACAGACACACACACACACACACACATTTGCCCGATCTCATAAGTCTACTTTTTCTTCATTTTTGCAAAATGTGAAAAGTAGGCTAAAAATAAGCTACCAGAAGAAGAAACAATTAAGAAGATTTAAAAAAATGCCCTGGAAGGTACAATTCCTATCAAAAGTTAACTTTGAGCCTCAATATCTAAGTTCTATCTTGATGGTGGATGGTTCCTTTATGCATAACATGGTCCAATTGGTCCTCACTTGGAGCAAGGGAGGGCCTCACAGGCCCATAGCGGTTTTGATTTCCTTTCTAAGGTAAGAAAAATGCTTTAAAATAGTTTAGTTTATTATGATAGTTAACTTATGATGAAAATTAATAAATGTAAAACAAAAATACTGGAATGCAGCCGAAATAAATCAGAAGCCTCTATGGAGATCAAATTGACAGGTGAAAAGCTGAAGGAAGTAGGAGACTTCTGTTACTTAGGAAGCAGAATAACCAGTGGTGGACGAAGCAAAGAGGATATAAAAAGTAGGTTGGCTCAGGCAAAGAAAGCATTTCTACAAAAAAGGAATCTGCTGACATCGAATATAGATTTAGGTATTAGGAAGTCATTTTTGAAAGCCTTTGTCTGGAGCGTGGCGCTCTATGGAAGTGAAACTTGGACTATTGGTGCAGCAGAAAAGAGGAGAATTGAAGCATTTGAAATGTGGTGTTACAGGAGAATGGTCAAGATCAGATGGGTAGATAGGGTTACAAACAAAGAGGTATTAAGACGAGTGGGAGAGGAGAGATGTTTCTGGCGACTGCTAATGAAGAGAAGAGATAGGTTGGTAGGACACATACTAAGACACCCAGGAATAGCAAGCTTAGTTATGGAAGGAAGGGTCGAGGACAAGAACTGTAGGGGTAGACCAAGGTTAGAATATGTTAAACAGATTGCCTCGGATGTAGGGTGTGGTAGCTACGTGGAGATGAAACGATTAGCTCAGGACAGGGAGGCATGGAGGCTGCATCAAACCAGTCAAAAGACTGAAGACTCAAACAACAACAACTTATGACTCAAATAACAATAATCTATCATCTATTCTCAACAATTTAAAACACAATATTGCATTACAATAAGCAATGTAGCCTATTATAACTGTGGGCTTCCGAGGCCCCCCTCTCTGGTCCTTGTAGGATTAAGACAAGTTTCCGTTTAATAAAGCGTCCCTTGAAGCCAGGTTATACGTCAGTATTGGACTTCACTATCACCGCCTTCAAAACGGGGACGGAAGGAAAAGTAGCCTCCCCTACATCTTCCTATGAAATAAGAGGATAAAAGTCGTCAGACGTGGAGGAAGTTATTTTCATCTGTCGAAAGTGCACGTAAACCTTCCTTTATCTTCTGCCAATAAAATCGTTGGTCGTGTGTTTGCTAGCAGAAAAAGTGCCAGCTACTGACAGCCATATTAAACATTTTATTAAAAACCGTTTCTTTGTGGCGGTCAGAAAGCTCGTTCCGTCTGACCTCATCCTCTCAGTTCCGACAAACTTTGAGATGGAATTAAAAAACCACGCTCTTGTGGTTCTTGGCTCAAGATAGCTTAGGGACAATATTCTCCAAGTGGAAATGCTTCCCGGCAATATCATTAGCCCAACTATCGTAACCTAGCCTCGTAGTATCTTGGCGCATTCAAACATGCCCATTAATTCATTATAATATGATTTATGTAGATGATCGATAAATATCACAGTTTTGTTGAGTTTCCCAGCATTTTAGACCTAGGCAGCTTCGTTAATATTTGAAGACCCCACGGAAAGAACGCGGTAAGTCCATATTTGTTGGAAATGAGTTTATGGCGCATTCTGGTGGCCAGTCATCATTACTACAGATCTCTTGAAATTAATTTCAAATAAAGCGGAATGTTACCAAGATACAGAGGTTTTATTTTTAGTGGAAACTGAAAGAACGTCGCATATCCTCTCTCTTTTTCATAATTACTTGAGTTTTCATTTGTGTTACATGTACTTGCTTTATAAGAAATAATTTTGGCAAAAAATACTTAATTGCTTACCCTCAATTGGTGTGTTTTAAATATTACTTTTTAGTGTTGAAAGTTTAAATTCGCTCTCTTGTAAAATGTACAGAATGTGACTTAGCCTACCCCGTTTTTCCCGAGGAGTCTTCATTTACTATCAACAGAACAACATCAAGCTAGTTCTGCTGTCTGAAGTTCTGTAACAGATTACATTGTTGTTGTTAATGATGATGATAATAATAATAATATAATAATAATAATAATTCGTCTTAGGGGCTTGGGACATTGATTATCAGCCCCATTGCCTGCACTGAACTAGAATGAATTCCCTGTCTTGTCTCATTATCTCTTATCATCCGTGGCCTTCTACCCGCATTCCTAACTTTCTGTGTTTGTTGGGCAATGTTGCTGCCAAGTCTAGAACATCCTAATAAATGGTGTATGTTACTGTATCCTGGACATCTTGAACTATTAAAGGCCAGTTTTCATTCTCGCCACGCATAAGCTAATCAGCCCTCATTAAGTGCAACCGGTCTTATGAGAATGTCCTGGGAAACTTTAATATTCCCGTTAATCCCGGCCTTGGTTTATTGAAGAAAGTACATCCTGATCCAGCAACATTTTCCCCTTGTTGCTCCCTTAACTAGCTTGGCTGCAACGATATTTTGTTTCTCGTTTCCAACGGGTGTGTGTGTTCAATTAGTCTGTTATTTTTTTTTCTGAGATGCGTGTAGTAGTGTCTTTTAAAGATTAACAACTAAATTTTGGAAAACTCATTAGTAGTCAGACCCATTACATTCCTCTTAAACTAATAAGAACAAACACACAAAAAAGAAGGCTATCGTCGAATAACATGAACTAAAATTTTGAAAAAAGTTACTTTGACGCCACAAAGTTACCCACAAATTACTCGAAGCACGAATACAAATAAGTAAACGTATCATATAGGGATAAAATCATCTTGATCACAGTTAGGGAAAAACAACAACCGTTAAGGCCAAATTTATCAAGAGGAAACGCCGCATTAAAACAAATCCAAGTAGTAATCGGTGAAATCTTGAATTAAAAATTGTGTTGTTTTGTGAGGTTTGAAGCCATTTTTCAGTGTTGCCTAAGTAAACAAAAGTTTGGTGCTTTTCAGTCGGTCAACATGAATGTACCCAAATAGAGCTGGGATATGCCCTGATACTGAAATAAATTACATAAGATTAATAAATACACTAGGATGACCAGTTTCGATCGTCAAGCGATCATCATCCGATCCCCTTCAAAAAGAACAATGAGAAAATACATAAAGATGATAATAATAATCGTATGGCCTCAGCTACAGTGGCGTAGATCTTTAGAGTTGGAGCCATTGAGGTGATCTACTCTCCAATTTCGACGTTCTGCTTAACACTTCACCATTTGAAGACTCCATGAGAAAAACGGGGTAAGTCACAATCTTTAAAATTTTCAGGAGAGCGAATTTAAACTTCTAACACTAAAAAGAAATAGACTACTTAAAACACCCCAATTAAGGGTAAACAGTATCTTTTTTTTTTTTTTTTTTTCCAAATGTATTTCTTATAAAGGAAGTACATGTAAAACAAATAACAACTAGCCTAAAGTTAAATTATAAAAAAAGTGAGAGGATATGGGACGTTCCTTCCGTTTCCACTAAATATAAAAACCTCTGTATCTCGGTGACATTCCGCGTTATTTGAAATTAAACTGATCTGTAGTGACGATGGCTGGACACCAGAATGCACCATACACAAATTTTCGAAAGAAAAATGGACTTACCCACCCCATTCTCTTCGTGGGGTCTTTAATTGTAATAAGAGAGAAAGGGGGGTGGGAGTAAGTAACCTGCCTCGGAATTCTAAATAAGGTACTTTCCCGGCATTTGTCTGGTGGGATAACCGCTGTCAGAGCCAGGATTCGATCCTCCAATCTCCAATTCCCGGACTTGCAAGTTGGGATTCAGAAGGCAGTGTTCCACATGTTTCCCATACTGCTATTGTGCTGACTTGACAATCCATCACGCGAGGACCATAGATCAAATCAGTGGGTCACCACTGTAGATTCTACACTCGCTAATCAAAAATGCGGTGATGTATTTACCAACGCACTAATGAAAAACTCACTCTGTAAAAGAAAATATTACAGAGCATGAAAAATGTTGACGTTAATATAATATGGGAAATGACGTCGGGTGACGAACGATTACACGCCCAAATCAAATTACGGCTATGAAAATGACAAGCCTCTAATAGGGAGCTGGATCGATGCAGAAAATTCAATTTGCTCCGGAGATCGATGTTCACCATCACACATACTTCGAACGTGTGGCTTGTGAGTAACGTCAGCTCCCGCCAGTAGGGTGACATTGCAGTATAGCGGGCGAGTTGTTATTGGTTATCAGCTCCGTGTACTTAAGGGGGAACATACTGTACTGCTAATACAATAACTATTTTAATATTATAATTGTGCCTGTTATAATAACATTTTTTTTTTCTCGTGTGGCCTCCTAAGAGGCCGAGTGCAGGTCTTTCTAGGTGACGCCCATGGGCGACCTGCGCGTCGGGATGAGAGATGGGATTGATGAAGGCGAATGAAACTGGGCAAGGTTGTGGAAGGAAGAGGCCGTGGCCTGTCAGTAGGTACCGTCCCAGCATTTGCCTGGTGTTGAAAATGGGAAACCACGGAAAACCATTTCAAGGACGGCCGACGGTGGGGCTCGAACCCACGCGTCTACCGAGTCAGCAGAGAGCTTGGCCCCATGACCTAACGCTGCGCTTTAGCGCGCGTAGCCACTACTGTCGGTATAATAACATTTACTAACCATAAGTCAATATATTGTTACGTGCCACCCCCCTAGTGGCACTTTTGTTAACTGGATTACGGTGGGTTGAAGCACAACACAGGTTGTTCCTTTAAATGAAATAATTAACTTTATTGCGGCCAGAACATACACCACTCATCAGCAATTACAGACAATTAGAACCTTACTCCAGTTTCCTCAAGTCTCTTCCTTGAGCGCTCTTGCCCCTTTCACTTGTCAACAAACCACAGAAGTTAAACCGTCATAATGAGTCCGGTGGCCTTGACAGAAACTACCTGCCCCTCTTCCTCATGTACACCAACTAAAGTTACTTACGGTAATCCGTTACCCGCTGTTTCGCTGTCCACAAGCTGGGGAAACAATGTCACTGGATTTCGTAACTCGCACGGCACTTCGTCACCACACTTCTGTCGCACTCGCTCAAAAACACCCACCCACAGAAAACTCGGTCCCCTCACTGTTGAAGCCGCTTATATAGCAGGCTGGTGACTCAATGAATTCTAGAATCGTCCAGGACACACGGCTTCTCGACATTTCCTTCGCTGGCGGGGTCACGAACATTCTGGACCATCCCTTTGTCCTAGTAGCCCTGTTGCATAAGGCGCACGCAATACTCGAGGCAAGGCACAGCCTAGCCCTGGGGCAGTTGTGACTCATGCGGCGAGCGATGACACAAACTCACAGCCGTAACAATATGTTGTACCGTACCGGCTTCAGTCACATTGCGACCTTCCTCAGCGTAACTATGTAAATGTGCAACAACATTTACTTAATATAATTTTTGCCATAACAGAGGATACAAAAAAATCTTGTTCCAAAAGCTCACAAATAAAAAAACAGATCTGTTACAAAATGTGTTAAGAAATACATTAAAAAGTCTTGATAAGAAAGATACAGTCAGTCTGAGAGACTTTAAATGACGCATGCTACACATGCTACACATGTTAGAAAGGCTCAGGAGGGCCCTTTCAAGACTCCATTACCCATTAACTTTGGTTTCCCACGCGGGGAAGGAGAGCGGGAGGTGCACTCTTTTGCATGACTTCACGCACTCGCCGTCTCCGTATCGCATAACGCCAGACCCCAGGAGTAAACTCAGACTCAACAGACTCCATTACCCTTTAACTTAGGCTTCCCGCGCGGGGAACGGAGAGCGGGAGGTAAACACTGCTGCATGACGTCAAACACTCGCAGTCTCCGTATCGCATAACGCCAGACCCCAGGAGTAAACTCAGACTAAACAGACTCCATTACCCTTTAACTTAGGCTTCCCGCGCGGGGAACGGAGAGCGGGAGGTGCACTCTGCTGCATGACGTCACGCACTCGCAGTCTCCGTATCGCATAACACCAGACCCCAGGAGTAAACTCAGACTCGGTGCATATGCACTGAACATGATGTCGTCATACACGCCGTAATCGTAACGCATAACGGTAGACCAAAGCATAACGATGAAGTCGACAAGATCATTTGAAATGATAAATCAGCCTGGAATAGAAGAGATGTGGATGTGAAAATAGGTAAGTTGAAATAGTTAGGTTATAACAGGTACTTTGGTAGGCTATGTATCTGCAAGGTAGAGAAATAATGAAAACGTTGGAAATAGCCTACGTGTTACGAGGTAATGTTATAACCTAACTATTTCAACTTATCTATTTTCACATCCACACCTCTTCTATTCCACGCTGTTTTTATCGAGAATTTTTCATGTTTTTCTTAACACATTTTGTAACAGATCTGATTTGTTTCTTTTTTATATTAATTTACTAGCAGAATACCCATTCTTCGAACGGTCTTCGGTATTAATAACCAGACGTAATCAATTGAGCTACTGTTGCAATGGTTAGGGGCTTGGAACCTGTTTTTCGACAAAGATAAATGATTAGTTGAAATATGTTCTGAAACTAATTTACATAACGTGTGTGCTTCCTGACGTGAAAATAAAATTGAAAACCTCGTAGACGAAACGGAATACATGTCACATAAAAACTGACCCTCACTGTTGTGTCAAGTCCGCATTCAGAGGAAGACCCCTTTAATCTATATATATAAAGCACAAAGTTTGTCTGTCTGTCTGTCTGTCTGTCTGTCTGTCTGTCTGTCTGTCTGTTATGTATACAAATCTACACCGTTTCACCGATCTGAACCAAAATTTGTATACTTACCCTTTGGAACCCAGCGGGTAACCCCGTCAACATTAAATTTCGGACATACCACCCCATGCCCTGCATTTAGGCCCTTTTGGACAAATCTACACCGTTTCACCGATCTGAACCAAAAGTTGTATATTTAACCTTTGGAACCCTGCGAGTAACACTGTCCACTTGAAATTTCGGACAGACCACCCCATTCCCTGCATTTAGGCCCTTTGGTCCAAATCCACACCGTTTCAACGATCTCAACCAAAATTTGTATATTTACCCTTTGGAACCCTGCGAGTACCAGTGGCCACTTAAAATTTCGGACAGACCAGCCCATTCCCTGCATTTAGGCCCTTTGGTCCAAATCTACACCGTTTCACCGATCAGAACCAAAATTCGTATTCTTACCCTTTGGTGCCCTGCGAGTAACACTGTCTGCTTGAAATTGGGGACAGACCACTCCATTCCCTGCATTTAGGCCCTTTGGCCCAAATCTATACCGTTTCACCGATCTCAACCAAAATTTGTATATTTACCCTATGGAACAGCGACTAACACTGTCTGCTTGAAATTTCGGACAGACCACGCCATTCCCTGCATTTAGGCCCTTTTTGCACAAATCTACACCGTTTCACCGATCTGAACCAAAATGTGTATACTTACCCTTTGGAACCCTGCGAGTAACACTGTCTGCTTGAAATTGCGGACAGACCACTCCATTCCCTGCATTTAGGCCCTTTGGCCCAAATCTACACCGTTCCACCGATCTCAACCAAAATTTGTATATTTACCCTTTGGAACACTACGACTAACACTGTCTGCTTGAAATTGCGGAGAGGCTACTCCATCCCATGCATTTAGGCCCTTTGGCACAAATCTACACCGTTTCACCGATCTGAACCAAACTTTGTATACTTACCCTTTGAAACCCTGCGAGTAACACTGTCCACTTAAAATTTCGGACAGACCACCCCATTCCCTGCATTTAGGCACTTTGGCACAAATCTACACCGTTTCACCGATCAGAACCAATATTCGTAAACTTACCCTTTGGTATCCAACGACTAACACTGTCTGCTTGAAATTGCGGACAGACCACCCCATTCCCTGCATTTAGGCCCTTTGTCCCAAATCTACACCGTTTCACCGATCTCAACCAAAATTTGTATATTTACCCTTTGGAACACTGCGACTAACACTGTCTGCTTGAAATTGCGGCGAGGCCACTCCATCCCTTGCATTTAGGCTGTTTGGCACAAATCTAACTGTTTCACCGATCTGACCCCAATTTTATATACTTACCCGTAGAACCCGACAAGTAACACTGTTCACTTTAAATTTCGGACAGACCACACTATTCCCTGCTTTTTGGCCCTTTGGCAGAAAACTACACCGTTTCACCGATCTCAACCAGATTTTACATAATTACCCTTTGGAACTCGACGAGTAACACTGTCCACTCGAAATTTCGGACAGACCACTCCATTCCACGCATTTAGGCCCTTTGGCACAAATCTACATCGTTCACCGATCGAAAACAAAATGTGTATACTTACCCTTTGGAACCCGATGAGTAACACTGTCCACTTTAAAATTTGGACAGGCCACTCCATTCCCTGCATTTTGGCCCTTGGCACAAAACTACACCGTTTCACCAATCTCAACCAGATTTTACATAATTACCGTTTGGAACTCGACGAGTAACACTGTCCACTCGAAATTTCGGACAGACAACTCCATTTCCCGCATTAAGGCCCTTTGGTACAAATCTACATCGTTCACCGATCGAAAACAAAGTGTGTATACTTACCCTTTGGAACCCGATGCGTAACACTGTCCACTTGAAATTTCTGACATACCATTCCATTCCCTGCATGTAGCTCAGGAATTCCTCGGGGTTGCCAGCTTCCTAACTCACCAGTCATGAGCCCTTGAGGGTGTACCAGAAGTGGTGGGTCTACACACACCCTGCCTATTTGAGGGCCTTGAGCAGAAGACAGGAGATATTATGAAAAGGAAAAGAAGGCAGACCCCTCGAAGAATGAGGTTATCAGGAAAGATGTGACAAAGCCAATTAAGGCGGGAAATTGAAAGACTCCCTAGCCCTCGGATACCCTAATACAGTCTGGGTCGGAAGAGAACAAGTGTTGACCAAGGGAGGCCGACAGGAAAGAGAACTGAAATGAGCCCGGCACCAGGAAGTAGAAGCGATGCCAGACTCAGCTGGGGTTCCGTGGTCGCCAACCCACGTCCCACAAGTTGTGAGACCCTGGGGAGGGGAGGTCAGTTGTGAGAATAGCTTGCTGATTCATCGTGAGGTGACTTGAGAGTACTTTCCAGAGCCCGCCGTGTTATCTCCTGCTGTCTATGCTGATGCCAGCACAGGGCCGTTGCGAAACAGTGAGTGATTCCCGGTCAATCTGTATAGGACGGGGAACCCCGAACGTGTGTCATCATATTTCGTCATCATCTGCGATCATCTCAGGTTCGTGCAGCTTGGACCTATATTCTTTGTCTTTGCCGAGCAGTACGCTCTTTCACTAGACGCATCCAGTACAGGCCTAAGCCAGAAAATAAGGTTGAGACTTTGGAAGACATCGAAGCTAGACACCTGAATTACCTATATCAGTTTTAAAATAACACCATGTTCGTTTAGTAGTCATTTTTTCATTACCTTATTATTATCATCATAAGTGCAAATGACCTAGATGTTACGCGCATCATACCAATAATCACCGCCGCATAAAGTCTTTCTCGACTGTGATTTTTAAAATATTTATTTTTGGTTGGTTGGTTCTTAAGTTTAGGGGCTGCGACAACGCGGTCATGTAGCCCCGTGTACTTTGGGTGTGTGTAGAATCTGTCTCATAACCGGTGTTAATTGTGATGACTGTATTAGTGTGTGTTATCTGTTTTTTAATTTAAGTACAAACTGCAACTTAGAATTCTTCAAATAGTTCGTACTTTTGCCGCCAAGCGCCACCGTCAACGACTACTAGGCCAAGTTCGGAACTTAGCTACTAGACGCCACTGCAGTCGGCTCTTGGCAACGGACGTAGACATCTATGAGCGTTGTTTACCTATCCAATTTAGCTTCACACAGGTGTAATTAGTGGAAGGTTCAATAACATGCCATAAATCTGACATGGGACCGCCGGCTTTACTTCCCCTCCGAAGAAAGGCATTATGACGAATTTTTAACGCTCTTAAAATATCCGACGGCTTCGGCCGGGTTTGAACCCGCTATCTTGGGCATAGAAGCTCAGCATGCTACCAAATACGCCACCGAAGCCGCCATATAGTTATTTTTATTACAGTACATTGTGTACATTATACGTTGAAGTGTCAATTCAATACCGTTAGTAGTTTCCCTTATCATCCTCATCATAAGAGCAAATGACCTACAGTAGATGTTACGCCCATTACACCATTAATCACCACACACAATAAGTCTTCCTCGCCTGTGAATTTTGAAATATGTATTTCTATTACGGTAGTTTGTAAGTTTGACGTGTCAATTCAACAGTAGTTTTTATTATCATCCTTATCAAAAGGGCAAATGACCTAGATATTACTCCCTCATTGTCTTTGGGGGCAAATGACTTAGATTTTAAGTCCATCATATTTCTAAGGAGACCTTAAAACATTATCATCATTCCACCGGGCGAAGCCGGGTACTACTGCTAGTAAATTATAAAGGCTTGTGGTGCACGAAAATTCAGGTTTTTTAGCCTCCAATGGCC
Organism: Meconema thalassinum; assembly: GCA_946902985.2. Classification (NCBI taxonomy): domain Eukaryota; kingdom Metazoa; phylum Arthropoda; class Insecta; order Orthoptera; family Tettigoniidae; genus Meconema; species Meconema thalassinum. The sequence goes on from OX336394.1 coordinate 54,444,301, forward strand.
CAAATTTCTAAAAGCAAAAAAATAAAATAAAAAATAACCTATTTCAATTTAGGAATTGATGAAAATAATGTTGTTGTTTGAAGATATAATATACCTTCTGTACGACATATCGCACGTTTAAGTCTTGTGAAAAAATGCAGGGTACCCCTTGATCCCCTCAAGCGCATTGATAAATTTTTCAGTTTTTGTTGGTTCCGTGATAACCTTATAGCCATTTGCAAACTTTCACAGAAATTTAATAAATGGAGTGCCATTACTTCTTGCAGAAATAGATGGAAAGTTGGATGTAACTTTTTGAGACACTGTTGTCATGTCTTACATTCCTGCATTAGTTTGAAAAAAAATGAAAATCCACAGCCTGCTTCCAGTCTCCGACCGGGTCAGGAATGGAATGAATGAAGCCACCATCTAGCGGCGAGGATATGAATTGTGCCGGCTGCCGAGGCCTGACGCACTCCACTGGGGCAATGATTAAATGAATGACAGATGAAATGAAATGATAGTGGAGAGTGTTGCTGGAATGAAATTTTGACAGGGAAAACCGGAGTACCCGGAGAAAAACCTGTCTGCCTCCGTTCTGTCCAGCACAGACCTCACATGGAGTGACCGGGATTTGAACCACGGACTCAGCGGTGAGAGGCCGGCGTGCTGCCGCCTAAGCCACGGTGGCTCGGAAAACCGGAGTACCCGGAGAAAAACCTGTCTGCCTCCGCTTTGTCCAGCACAGATCTCACATGGAGTGACCGGGATTTGAACCGCGGTGAGAGGCCGGCGTGCTGCCGCCTAAGCCATGGAGGCTCTCTGCATTAGTTTATTAAATGAAATTAGTTTTCTGGGAATATCACGGAAATTCTTGGTTTTAGAGCCTTAAAATGTAGTTTTCGGGGACCCTTTCGGCTGTTTACGTGCCCCGAGTTTTGTTTTTGACACCAAGGGGCTGGAAATAAGCTTTGTCTCGTCGTTGTAGGCGTAGTATAATAATTATAATAATAACATAACAATATAGGGATAGGGATATAATAGACCTTCCGTACCACCAGCACGTGTAAATCGCGCGAAAAAATTCTAGAGTACCCCTTGACCCCCTTAAGCGCATTATATGTATTGATGAATTTTACTGCTTAATTTGGTTCCGTTATAACCTTATAGCCGTTTGCAAACTATCTCAGTAATGTAATTAATGGAATTGTATTGCGTTTTACAGCAATAGATGGTCCTGTGAGTTTCTGTTGCCATAGTTACCGGCTTGCTTTCTTTCATTATTGTATTAAAAGAAATTATTGTATTTTCTGGGAATATCTCAAAAACTGTTGGTTTTAGGGCCTTAAAATGTGGTTCGGGCCCCCGAGTTCCATTTCTCATATTGAGGGGGCGACCACGGGACCCCAGCTGAGTCCGGCATTGCTTCCACTTAATTGTGCCGGGCTCCTCTCCGTCTTCTTTCCTGTCGACCTCCCTTGGCCAACTCTTGTTCTCTTCCGACCCTGACGGTATTAGGTTTTCCGAGGCCTAGGGAGTCTTTCACTTTCCCTCCTTAATTGGCCCTTGTCTCATCTTTCCTGATACCCTCCTTCTGTGAGGGGTCAGCCTTCTTTTTATTTTCCTTTTACCTTCTGCCTTGTGCTCAAGGCCCTTAAGGAGGCAGGGTGTATGTAGCCCCACCACTTCTGGTGCACCCTAGATAATGCTACACCCTCAGGGGCTCACGGCTGGTGAGTTCGGGAGTTGGTGACCCCGAGGGATTCCAGAGCTGGGTCCGTTTTCCCCTTTTGTCCCTTACCTTTGGGGCGGACCCTCTCCTCTCTCCCCTCTCCTCTCTCCCCTCTCCTCTCCTCTTTTCCTTATATTTCCTTTTCTCTTTAAGACTCCCGCACTGTTTTTGTTACTTGGTTCACCGTGTATCTAAATTCCCTTTTAGCGATTTTTTACGGCTTTTTTGATCTACGTTGCATTTTGTAAGTTTTTTTTTCGATCCAAATTACATCTCGCGATTGTTTTCAACCTCAATTGCATTTTGTAACGATTGACAATCTAAATTGCTTTTTAGTAAGTCTTTCAATGCAGGTAGACGGGCCTTTTAGTGAGTATTTTGAATTTCAATTGCATTTTGTAAGTATTTTCAACCAAAACCGCATTTCGCACGAATTTTGAATCTCAATTGAATTTTGTTTGGTGGGCATTTTGCACATATTTTGATTCTCAATTGCATTTTGTGGGTATTTTGAATCTAAATTACATTTTGTCAAGTATTTTCAATCTAAATTGCATTTTGTAAGTATTGTCAATCCACATGAGTCGTTTGAATCTACCGTAAATTTTGTAAGCATTTTCAATTTCAATTGCATTTTGTAAGTATTTTGAATTTCAATTGCACTTTGTGAATAATTTGGATTGGAAGTGGGATATTTCAATCTGAATTGCATTGTGTATTTTCAATTTCAATTGCATTTTGTAAGTATTTTGAACCTCAATTGCATTTTGTACGTATTTTCGATCTCATTTGCATTTTGTAAGTATTTTAAATTTCAGTTGCATTTTGTAAGTATTTCGACGCTACATTGCATTTTGTACGTACTTTGAATCTAGCCTACGTTTTGTGGGTATTTTTCAAACTATTCTTTTTTGTGAATCTTTTCGTTCTAAATTCCCTTTTGTAAGACCATATTGTGAGTTTTTTCCATCTGAGTTTCTCTTTGTAAATATTTTCCGTCTCACATAATTTTCGTTCTGGTTTCCATTTCATTCTCATTTTCGCTATCACCCAGATCATTAGGGGCCGATAACCCTCGATGTAAGGCCCCTTAAAACAACAATTATCATTTTCATCATCATCATCATCATCATCATCATCATCATCATCATCATATTGAGGGGCTGAAAGTGAGCTTTGTCTCGCCGTTCTACGCCTATTTCAGCAAGTATTTTAAGGGGGTAGGCCCCCTCTTATGATAGGTACAGAGAAGAGTTACATCAATGATTAGTGTCGTGCCTCTGAAAGATATCTGTACCAAATTTGACGTTGATCCACCCAGCCGTTCTCGAGTTATAAAGGAACAAAATTGTCCACAGACAGACAGACAGACAGACACAAATTTTATTTTCGCGCGCCTCCGTCATAAAACAGTCTGAAACGCGTAAATAACGCAAATTGCCGTAGAAATTCAGAAAAAACAGACAAACTTTCATTCTTATGCATAGAGAGATGAGCTTTTGGAGCCAAAATATTTTTAGAATCTTCTGTTATGGCAAAATTTATATTAAGTGTATGTTCTTGCACATGTCCTAAATTATGCTGAGGAAGGTCACAATTGACTGAAACCGGTACAACTTATATTGATTTACGGTTAATAGACTTTTATTATAATTACATCGTCAATGAGGAATCAGGCTATCATGGTCGTTTTTATGTCATTTTATACTGTGCCTGTCATAAATCTCGCACAACAATAATAAACATTTCCAAGGAAACACACACATTTTGAAATTAGGAGCAAAGTTTTAATTCTTCAAAATTCAAATCGCAACAATTTTTATCCATTTTACAAAATTTGGTTCTCACTTGGTGTTGATCTTCAAAGTTTCCCTCATATCTCCCATGTTTATCGGAATTTATGGACTTCTCTTTTCTTTAAAGTGGTGTTAACCCTTCAGCTACAAAATGAATCTCGCATATTATCATATTATTAATTAATTAAATGTTGATATTTCATTTTTTTAACACTCAAAAATACATTTAAACGTTTCTTAGAAAGACTAATTAAAACTACAAATGTTCGAGTGAGATTCATTCACTTTAAGGAGAAGATAAGTCCATAAATTCCTATAAACATGGGAGATATGAAAGAAACGCTGAAGGTCAGTGCAAAGCTAGAACTAAATGTTGAAAAATGGATACAAATAGTTAAGATTTGAATTTTGAACATTTTAAACTTTGCTTCTAATAGCAAGAAGGGTGTGTTTCCTTAGAAATGTATATAATATGTTATGCAAGATTTATGACAGGCACAGTTATAATATTAAAATCGGTATTGTTTTGGCTCCTTAAGCTGTAGGCCTCGAAACTTGGTATTGTAAATTAGCAAACAATGCAACTGCTTAATTTAAGAGTTATGAGCTGCGAAGAAAGCTGAAAGTAATCAGAGTAAATTATAAACCAATTAAAATATCTGTAATAATGGCATAAAGAATTGACGAAATCAAATATTATAAGATCTAAACCAAATGTAGACTTATATAAAAAATAAATTTATTTTACAAGCTTAACGTTTATTATTAGATTACGATTTACAGCTTTCGTCCAATTATCTACAATAACACCAAGGGTGCCTAAGAAGAAAAAGTTTTTAAAAAAATTCAGAATATTTCTAAATAACCCCTGGTACTGCAGGCCTTGAAAGGCCTAGGCCTACCAAGCGACCGCTGCCCAGCCATTTGACCAGCAGATATTGGGGTGACGCGTGGTCAGCGCTGCCCCACTGTCAGACAGCTACTCAATTGTCCTCACGAGGCTGAGTGCACCCCGTTCCAACCCTCACGTCAGTTTCTAAAATCCCTGACGGAGCCGGGAATCGAACTCCAACACCACGGGGCCGGCCAGAATATTTCTACTTTCTTCAAATGTCCATAATTATTGAAATATGTTATCAATTTCCAAAATACTTTAGTAGTACGCAGCCATAAACGGTATTGAAAAATTGTTAAAATTTGAAGTTTTTGGATGTCATAGTTCCTTAGAATGAAAATTTACTGGGCATTTGCATTGTTGGCTTATCTACACTACTGCCTCCCCTTAAGTGTATGTTGGACTTGCTTGACAGCCTGTGATTAGTAGTGTGTGTAACTGTAATGATTAGCATGGGAGCCAGCAGGTTTTTTTTTCAGGTGGGGGGGGAGTAATATTTTTCATTTTATTACCAACCTGTCACTAGGTGATGATGAGACGTACACCCTCCCCCCGCAATTTTCGTTTCATTTCTTACTTGCTACGTGATAATCATTATTTGGCTGCTCTGAAACCGTTGGGTACATTATCTTTATGGCATGAATGGGAGAAATAGCTTTTTATAGTTCAGAGTTGTTGTCCATAGAAGTTCGCTTTTCTTTGTGAATCGTCGTCATAATGTTCATTTCTTAAAACAGGTAAAAAGTTGTTGTATCACCATGTATCGACAAAAAATCAAGCAGTTCATTAAAATGGTCATGTTCTACTTCGCCTATTTTCTAAGTAACTAGAGATACTTTCAAATAATCCCAAATTACTAAGTTAAATTAAACTGTGTAATTATCCCTACATATAAAGCAGTTAACTATCAGTAACTTCAATTTATGAAATAAACTGGTGTGACAATGAAGTATTCTCGGGATTCCTGGGGGAGGGTAAACCCCCCCCCCCCCACTTCCCCGCCCCCCTCCCCGCACCACGTTTGTGCCCATGATGATTAGGGTGGGATTGGGGTAAGTGTCCCGAAATTCGATATTAGGTAAAATCCCGGCATTTACCTGAGAGGAGTGGGTGGAAACTACTCTCAGGATGGCCGCTGTCAGGTTGCTGGAGCTCCTCATAGCAGTCGTCGCAGGGTGATAGTAGTAAAAAGGCTGAAGTACATAGCGACCCAAATGTAGTAGGGGCCCTACAAATGCCAGATCATTAGTAGTTTCCGCCCTTAGTGGAGACAATGATAGAATAGCAGTATGATGGGCGCAACCAGTGCAGTTGGAGCAGTAGTACAGGTATTATACATTAGTAATAGTCTTACACCTGTGATGTCTAAGAGATGTTCATGTTCCTAAATTATTCTGAAAATGAATTTAATGATGTCCTTTGGCGTATCCCAACAACAGTTTACTGAGCCTGCCATCAGAGTGCAGCACTTGCCATTCTCACGGTTCTCATAGGAAAGCATTTTTGGAATATCATGAAAACACTAACATTATTTACATCGCAGGTTATTGAACTAGTGTCTGACATCTCCTCTAGTAGTTGTCAATCCCACCATTCAAATATCAGGATATGTACAGTAGTTGTACCATTTCGAAAATATTGTTGATTATGTCACCGTTAATCTGTAGGCTATTACTTGTCATACTTTAGAGATCATGAGAGCGGCTTCGGTGGCGCAGTCGGTAGCATGCTGAGCTTGTATGCCCAAGATCGCGGGTTCAAACCTGGCCGAAGTCGTTGGATTTTTTAAGAGCGTTAAACATCCCTCAGAAAGCCTTCCATTGGAGGCGAACCAAAGCCGGCGTACTCATGTCATAGATTTATGGCATGTAAAAGAACCTTCCACTAACTAAAATTGTGTGAAGCTAAATTTCTAGGTTAGATTTGATTAACGCTCTATGAGTTCCAACGTTCGTTGCCAGGTGCCGGTTGCTGTGGCATTTAATAGCCAAGTTCACAGCTAGGTGTCGTTGATAGTAGCAAAAGTAGGAACTACTTGAAATTGATCGTCTGCAATCCTCACCTGAATTACAGATAACACACACTAATACAGCCATCACAATTAACATAGGTTATCAGACAGATTCTACACACACCCAAAGTACACGGGGCTACATGACCGCGTTGTCGCAGCCCCTAAACTAAGGAACCAACCAACCAAAGACCATGAGAAAATATTGTCAGAATGGATAGTTTTCTATTTAAAGTCGCACCCTGGATTCTAGCTACGCCCCTGTGCATAAGTCACCTGAGATATCTCCCTTTGGAACGTTCGCGGGGCAGACGATGGTATTATCCCATCTGCGACCAGCTGGCGCTCTCCGCTGTTATTGTGTTCTACATAGGCTAAGTATCGAGTTAAGTCAATATAAATCCCAGCGCAGTGCTAAACTTGTGAATTTCCGATTAAATTCCAGTACAAAAAAAAAAGAGAGACTGAACGTTTCTGATAGGGAGGTCCAGTTTCCGCCAAAATTACCAAACATTTCACTGTAGTTGCCATAGAAATGGTAATTGCTGGCACATTGCTTTCGTGCTTAAATTTATTTCTATTCGAGGCAATATACGAAAAGAAAAAAGAGAAAAAAACAGAAAAAAAACAGTGTGTTCAGAACTTTCCAATGGTAGAAACGAAAGTGTTGTACCAAATGTATTTATTTAAGCCTGTGGCGGCTTCGGTGGCGAAGTTGGTAGCATTGTGAGCTTCTATGCCCAAGATCGCGGGTTCAAACCCGGCCGAAATCGTCGGATATTTTAAGAGCCTTAAAAATTCCTCAGTATGCCTTCCTTCAAGGGGAAGTAAAGCTGGCGGACCCATGTCATAGATTTATGGCATGCAAAAGAACCTCCCATTAACTACAATTGTGTGAAGCTAAATTTGTATGTTAGATTTGATTAACGCTCTCTAAGTTCCAACGTTTGACGCAGCTTCTGATTGCGATGGCATCTAGTAGCCAAGTTCACAGCTAGGTGTCGTTGACGGTACATTTGGTAGCGAAAGTAGGAACTACTTGAAATTGGCCGTTTGCAGTCACAGATAACACACACTAATACAGCCATCACAATTAACACCGGTTATCAGACAGCTTCTACACACACCCAAAGTACACGGGGCTACGTGACCGCGTTGTCGCAGTCCCTAAACTGAGGAACCAACCAACCAACTTGTTAACGCAGAAAGTGGCTGTGCTTAGAAATTATCGTCCAACTGTACAGCCCCATGCAACCATGATATTGTTCCTAGTTTGGTATTCAGGGGCAATGAATAAAACATTACTCTTGCAGAAGTCGTCATTATAACTGGAGTATCTACAAGTGTGGGAAGCACGGTTTCATGCTAGCGGGAAAATCAATCATTTTGCAGGATGTCCCCACCACCATTATTATGTAGGCTACATACAGGTGGGTCATTCTACTGGCAACTATGGCATATCAAATACATCCATGGGAGGCAGTTGCTCTCGATGAACAAGGACATAGAACTGCAACAAGGACGGAAGACGCTACGGCATCCGACACAATATATGGCGACACGTTAGATAAGAAGTTTTCGAGAATCGCGAGACGTAGGCCGGTGTGCTGGCTTGTGTTCGTGGCGGGTCTCGAACCGGGAACAAGATGATCGCTTGATCGCTGAGGCCCACTCGACCCCATTCATGAAAGCCGTGCAGCTAAGCTGTACCGTGTGGTATCGCGACTGCTTGTGGACATAGACGGCTGAATGAGCCAGGATCCAATCCCGGCGATTGGCTAAGAAACAAATTTTCACTGATGAGCAGAGGGTGTAACGCCTGAATTTGCCGAGGACAACCTACTACGAGATTGGTAGATTTTTATATTCTCCGACGAGATCACGTTTTCTTGACGAGCGATGGGCCCGGACGCATTTCGCCTTTTTGACACCGGACAGAATCCAGCATTCGTGGCCGATCATCGGCGCTCTGCCCATGTATCTGTTGCGTGTTGGGGTTGGATGAGCTCGCGCAGAATAGGAATGATGCACAGAAAATAGCAACGTCCACGTGGACACACTCTCACCGCTGGACAATAAAACACATTTTAGAGAATATCAAGGTTTATTTTGTGCAGTTTTATACAATTTTTAGCTGGACCTGTATTCGTTCCACACGTGCTGATTGGTTCCACGAATGGTTCGCAAGGTAATGGCAAGTGTCCTTTTGGGGGCAGACATGAATCCCACCGAGAACGTTTGGGCCGAGTAAATGGTGGAGACTTGGCCCGATCCCGCGCCAAGTACGAATGAAGATCTCGGGGTTGTTATCAGTACGGTCTGGGATGAGGTGGATGGTGTACTAATCGACTGGATAGCTACACGCCTGGAAGAGGACGTGCACAACGGTGGTACGTGGTCCACTCACAGTGAGTTGTCACTGAGAATGACCCTTTTCAGGTCCTCAGATAAGCCCACTCAATGTCAATAATAGCAAGATAAAATTAAAGGAGTTACGTGACTTGCCATATACTTCACTGTATGAATAAAAATATTTCCCCCTACCAATACTCTTGATACCAGAGGTAAGCGTTAGAACAATTTAGTACCCACGGTTACCTCCCTTGGCTGACAGAGCCTGCACGTTTGGAGCCACTTCTCAAAACTATAACACGACCGCCAGACAAAATATACCGCACACGTTACTATATTACGACTAATGTGACAACCGGACGGATACAGTATATTATATCCCAGGCTGAGACGCGTATCAAGCCATATCCCGTGGGCGTAGCACTGCGAAATAGAACGTAAGTCAGTAATGCCATGTTGCATGTCTTATACTCTCATCTGTACTTCTTGCGGATAACCATGCCTTCAAGAGGACGCTCATTTATTGTGTCGGCCACTGTGCTTTTTGTACTTAGAACTTGGCAATGGGGTAATATTTTTTTGTTTTACTTGTTTTACTTCTTACTGCTTTTTGTATATTTTGTTGCGGACCTTAAATTTTCCGTATCATCTCCTCGGCACGCCAATTATAAGAAAATACTTTAAATCTACACTCACGCCAGAAATTATGGTAACAATCTTGTTAATTTAACAACTCTTGAGTCGCCAATAATGAACGGAATGAGTGCAAGCAATGAACTGGAATGCAAAGTTTTTAATTGGCGTATAATCGCACGCGAAAATTGAATGTTTGATACCAAGCTCCCCAGTCGTAAGAAGTCGATCAGCTCAACATAAATAGCTCATTTTTCTTAACAAAGGACTGAGAGGGAGTCCTTAAAGAAGAGCACGAATAGTGAATCAATACTTTCTCTCCCGTTCTTTTCAATTGAAGGTGACACCACTCAAGTAAAGGACCTGGAGATAAGGATATAGTAGGATATTTTTCAACATTGTAGGCTTATTATTGTCTGACTTCTAATATTTCAATACAAATTTAAAACACACTCAAGTACTTGGTGCTTATGGCTAATATGGTCTAAGTCTCTTAATTGAATTAACAACAAAAAGTACTAACAATAAAAGCAACGGAATAAAATATAATTTGTTTAAAAAATCAGGAATTGACTCGGAGAGCACAGTAACACGTGACGCTATATTAAGGGAAGGGATTTTGGAAAGAAATCGGCCGTGGACCTGCTTAAAGGAACCGTCCCGGCATTTCCATGGTGGTGAAAATTGGAACCCACGAAAACCATTTTCAGGACGACCGAGGTTAGATTCGAACTCACGCTATCTTGATGCCTGCTAGGGACGAGGTAGCGCTCTCAGCCACAGCGGCCAGTAACACGTTATATTGAACACTGGATATCTCAGTTTTCAGGTAGCATGCTGGGCTTGTATGTCCAAGATCAAGGGTTTAAACCCGGCCGAAGTCGTCGGATTTTTAAGAGCGTTAAAAATCCCTCAGTATGCCTTCCTTCGGAGGGGAAGTAAAGCCAGCGGTCCCATGTCATAGATTTATGGCATGTTAAAGAACCTTCCACTAATTACACCAGTGTGAAGCTAAATTGTATAGGTTAAGAATGTAAACAACGCTCTAGGCTCCTACGTTCGTTGCCAGGAGCCAACTGTGGTGGCGTCTAGTAGCTAAGTTCTGAACTAGTAGTCGTTGACGGTGGCGTTTGGCGGCAAAAGTAGGAACTATTTGAAAAATTCAAAGTCTCCAGTCGTTACTTGAATTAAAAAACAGATAACACACACTAATACAGTCATCACAATTAACACCGGTTATCAGACAGATTCTACACACACCCAAAGTACACGGGGCTACATGACCGCGTTGTCGCAGCCCCAAAACTTAGGAACCAACCAACCAACCAAGGTCGCGGGTTCAAACCCGGCCGAAGTCGTGGGATTTTTAAGAGCGTTAAAAATCCCACAGTATGCCTTTCTTCGGAGGGGAAGTAAAGCCGGCGGTCCTATGTCATAGATTTATGGCATGAAAAAGAACCTTCCACTAACTTCACTTGTGTGAAGCCTTAATTTGTTTTAAAATTGACAACTCCCTATTAGTTCCAACGCTCGCCGCCAGGTGCTGACTGCGATGCAATCTAGTGGCCAAGTCCGCAGGCTTGGTGTCGTGGTCGGTAGCATTTGGTAGCAAAAGTAGGAACTACTTGAAATTATTGTCTGCAGTCCTTACTTGAATTAAAACAGATAACACACACTAATACAGTCATCATAATTAGCACCAGTTATCGGACAGATTCTACTCACACCCAAGATACACGGGGATACATGACCGCGTTGTCGCAGCCCCTAAACTAAGGAACCAACAAATCAGCTTTCAGCTTCGTCAAGTTCTCCCGCAGGGAAGGCACATCCCGTACGTGGCTGTGGTCAGAGCGATAAGAGCACTACGCTGTGAACAATGATAAAACATCCAACGGATCGGAATACCAGAGATCTACGATAAAATATTATGTTCAGCTTCTAAACTTCATAGTTTTGGTTGGTTCCTCAGTTTAGGGGCTACGATAACGCGTCATAGCCCCGTTTACTTTAGGTGTGTGTAGATTCTGTCTGATAGCCGGTGTTAATTGTAATGGCTGTATTAGTGTGTGTTGTCTGTAATTCAGGCAAGGACTGCAGACGATCAATTTCAAGTAGTTCCTACTTTTGCTACCAGATGCTACCGTCAACGACACCTAGCCGCGAACTCGGCTGCTAGATGCCACCGCGACGGGCACCTGGTGGCAAACGTTGGAACTAATAGAGCGCTAATCAAATCTAACCTACAAATTTAGCTTCACACAATAATTGTAGTTAGTGGAAGTTTTTTTACATGCCATATCTATGACATGGGCCCGCTGGCTTTACTTCCCCTTCGAAGGAAAGCATACTGAGGGATTTTTATCGCTCTTAAAAAATACGACGACTTCGGCCGGGTTTGAACCCTTGATCTTGGACTTTGAAGCTCAGCATGCTACCAACTATACCACCGAAGCCGCCATTGGAAGTAGGTGGCCATGGCCTTAAGTTAGGAACCATCCCGGCATTTGCCTGGAGTAGAAATGGGAAACCACTTCCAGTTTGGCTGAGGTGGGAATCGAACCCTCCTCTTCTCAGTTTTGCCTCACGATGCTGAATGTCCAGCCCTCACACGAGTATTAAAATTTCTTAGTAGAGCCGGGAATCGAAACCAGACGTCAGGGGTGACAGCCTAAAATGCTAGCCGTTACACCACTTGGTGGACAAAACAGCAATAATACTACAGTATAGTTGTAAAACCTGAGGGATTATATGCATCCGAAACTTTCACCATGAATAGTAAGGGTCAAGCTGACCAACTGGAAAAAACAGAGCGCATGATATTAAGAAAAATCGTAGGTGATAGATGGGTTGTTGGATGGTGGCGAATGAGAACAAATGAGGACTTGTACAACAAAATAGACCCTATCGCAGCATCAATTAAGACGAGACGGCTACTATTTTACGGTCACGAAAAGAATGTGGAGTTTCATTAAGTCTAAGGCAACAAGACCGAGATGGTTCGAGGAATGCGAAAAAGATCTCAGGTAAATTCGTATTCCAGACCGAGAAATTCCTGACAGGAACACATTTATTACATTATTTAAATGACTCATGGTGGTTCCGTATTGATATGTTAGAATAGTTATTAACAAGAAATGAACATTTGTATAGTATTGATTCAGGCAGATGTTCATTTCTTGTTAATAACTATAGGAACACATTTATAAGATTGGTGAACAACTAACTTACCAAGGTTTTAAAATGGTATCTACTTCCGGAAGACGGAGAGGACCTTTGTTCGAAGAACATAAACAGGCACTCGTCGCTGGGGTCGGAAGATACTGGCAGGAAGTCAAAACCGGAACAAGAACAAGACCTAGACACTAAAGTGAAGTTGGTTGTTGACCACGCAGGTCATAGAGGCTCAACCCGGTGCATAAAATAATAATAATAATAATAATAATAATAATAATAATAATAATAATATCGTATGGCCTCGGATGCCGGGTGCAAGCTTTGTTATTTGACACACAAAGGGCAGCCTGCATGTCGAATTTTGTTGTTCCTTGAAACACTGTGAAAGTCAAGGAGGTTAGATATCTAAGCTCCTTGACACTATAGCGCTTTCTAGTAGTGAAATGAGGAACTTTGTGTTGGCGGAAAATCCCGAGATTAATTTTGCCATTATGAACACGGCCTACTGAATTCAAATGGGTTCTTCAACATGCCAAGATCGTATGACATGCGTATCGTGATTTTTGCGGCCTTTCAAAAATCACTTACACGGTCGGGAGCGAACCTGCAAGCTTGGGGTTAGCAATCCGACACGATAACCACTCACCCACCTTGGCAAGCCATAATAATAATAATAATATTAATAATAATAGTCACATGGAAAATCTGTTTTTGAATGGGAATTATGAGATGGAAAGGACCAGTAGAAGATATTAAACTAGGCGATGTTAGTTCTTCACCGAACTCCTTGTTATAGTGTTGTTTTAGCTACAGCCCAAAATTCGTCTCATTGTGTCCCCTTCGTCTTGCTTGCGTAACTGTTTCTCTGCATGAATGAAGGAATGGTGAGTTGATTGAACCGGTGTCCCACTAATTGAATGGTTTCATTAATGATCTACCGGCTGAGCAGCTCTCCAGATGGAGGTTGCACGAGCGGAAAGAAAAATCAATATGCAGGAGAAGAGTGCGGATCCGCGCCAAGAGATTACGAGTTCCACGGCTGGTGGTAATTGGGGCTTCAATTAACAACTTCTGTCCACCTCAAACCGTGAAAATAACATCATGCAAATGAACTCAAAACACAACTAAACTGTTCCAAACCTCTCCTCCCATCAGGCGTGGCAAATCCTTGTAGAATAGAAAATTAAGTCCTTTGCACTGGTAAAAGCGACCGCTCCTTGTATAACCACCTGACAAAGTTAAGTTTTAGAAACCTGCCTGGAAATGCCACAACAAAAGATATTCTCTGACGATCTCTTTTCGTAGTATTACTTGGGAAGGAAAATAACCAGTGATGGCCGAAGCAAAGAGGATATAAAAAGTAGGTTGGCACAGGCAAAATAGCATTTCTACAGAAAAGGAATCTGTAGACATCAAATATACAGTTAGGCATTAGGAAGTCATATTTGAAAGCCTTTGTCTGGAGCGTGGCACTTTATGGAAGTGAAACTTGTAGACTACTGTTGGCGCAGGAAAATTGAAGTGTTTGAAATGTGGTGTTACAGAAGAATGATGAAGATCAGATGGGTAGATAGGGTTATAGATGAAGAGGTATTGAGACTAGTGAGAGAGGAGAGATGTTTCGGGCGATTGCTAATGAAGAGAAGAGATAGGTTGGTAGGAGACATACTAAGACACTCAGGCATAGCAAGCTTTGTCTTTATAGTGTTTGATTATGGTGTTTGAAGCCATTTTTAAGTGTTGGCCTTAGTAAATAAAAGTTTAATGCTTTTCAGTCTGTTGGGTAGTCAAACTGGAGGCTGGTCGGATCCTCAAAAAGTACCACCGTAGGCATGGGTGTGTGTAGAAACCCACAACAACTCAAGCAAGGCGTAGGCTACTAGGCAAAAAGAGGAGTGAGGTAGTTTGTTATTACTTTCTTCACTGAGTCAGATCAGCAGTACTAACCCTAGGAGCAGAACCTTTCACAACACCCACAGGCACTGACTGTGTCCTGAAGGCCATTACTCAGCACCACACATACCTCAGTAGCTTCCATACAATCACAGCCATGAGTGAGACTGAGACATCGGTGAAAAGCCACATTTTACTCTAGCCTGTGCCAACAGACAAATGCAAATGTACTGCATTCATCAACAGATATTAATACATGTGTTTTTTCCGAAAGTGTTTATTTACATTTACAGTCATTGAGCCAGCCGCTTCGGTGGTATAGTTGGTAGCATGCTGAGCTTCCATGCCCAAGGTCGCGGGTTCAAATCTAGCCGAAGTCTTACTTTGGATTTTTAAGAGCGTTAAAAATCCCTCAGTATGCCTTCCTTCGGAGGGGAAGTAAAGCCGGCGGTCCCATTTCATAGATTTCTGGCATGATAACCTTCCACTAATTACACTTGTGTGAAGCTAAACTATAGGTTATCGCTGCGTCGGGCGCAGCTGGCCTGACAGGCGCCGCAAATCTATTCTTGCTCCCCCCTTCCACCCTAGGGTGTATATAAGCCTGTCCCTTTTAGTATTTTCCTATCTCTAGGTCCCGTTCCAAATGCCCCCAGTTAGTTTTCCCGCCGCCTGCGTCAAGTGCAGCAATTACCCTCTAGGTCTGTGAGGCGTATTGCGCCCGAACTCGTTCGACTTCCTATTTGCTTATTATTCCATCGCAATACTGCTTATTTTATGAATAAGAAATACATAGAATTTGGTTATTTCGTGGAATAACTGGGTCAAAGGATGTCGAATTATGAATGCTATGAATGTCACAAAGCAATCTGCCTACCCCATACAGATTCAGTATGACTTGCCAACCTTGCACTTTACTGGGCCAATGTAAGTTATCTTTACTGCTGAGAATTCAAGCAGTGATTCCAAGCAAGAATGACTCTATTGTACTGTATTTTATTTTGTAATAAAAACATAACTTAAGTTTTGTTCGTAATTGTAATGTTTGTTTGAATTTTTCTAACGAAGACTGAAAGCAATTTGGTGGTGGGTTGCAAATGTGAGCTATTTTTTTAAGTTTGATTATGAACAATAAATTATATTAAGTTTTAAAAACCTGATGTTGAATTAACTCCCTATGTATAACATAATGAATGCCACTTATCAGTTTAAAAAATAATTACGTTAATTGGGTGTTAATGAAGTCTCTGCAACAGGTACCATTCAGGCGCACTGTGCCCGAGCTCGGGGTTCTCAGAGGTGCGCCTGACGCAGGGTTATATTTGACTAACGCTCTTAGGTTCCAACGTTCGTCGCCAGGAGCTGACTGCGGTGGCATCTAGTAACAAAGTTCAGAATTGTTGGTCGTTGACGGTGGCGTTTGGTGGCAAAAGTCGGAACTATTTGTAAATCGATTGTCTGCAGTCATAATACACACTCTAATTCAGCCATCACAATTAACACCGGTTATCAGACAGATTCTACAAACACCCAAAGTACACGGGGCTACATCACCGCGTTGTCGCAGCTCCTAAACTGAGGAACCATCCAACAGTCATTGGGCAAATTTGCGTTCACCGATTGAAGAGTTACAACTGTTTGTATAGGTAACACTGATAGAATGGCTTCAAAACTTACATTTCAGTACTGTACACACGCTAGTACAGACACCACAATAGCCTCTGCCAGCTGTGAGATGAGGACGTAAAAGCTTTGCTCACATTTTATTCAGGGGAAAACGTGAAGCATGTCGTGCTTGGAGGGGAAAGAGCATGACAATCCAGGTAACAGGGAGTCGAGTGAAAGGGCGGTCATTCCCCCCGGGCGAGCAACGGGCTGTACAAAGAGCAACTTACAGAACAAATTAGTGAGTGCCGGCTTTAAACAGTTGTTGTTTCATTTGAGAGGCTTGGACATCGTCGTCATTTAGCCCCGAGTACTTGGGTGAGTGTGGAATTTTTTGTCTGATAACCTGTGTTATTGTGATACCGACAGTGCTAGGCCACGGGGCCAAGCTATCTGTGGACACGGTAGACGTGGATTCGAGCCCTGCCGTCGGCTGTCCTTGAAATGGTTTTCCGTGGCTTTCCCATTTTCAACTCCAGGCAAATGCTGGGATGGCACCTCCTGACAGGCCACGGCCGCTTCCTACCACACCCTTGCCCAGTTTCTTAGATTCCAACGTTCGTCGCCAGGAGCCGACTGTGGTGGTATCTAATAACCAAGTTCAGAACTAGTTGTTGACGGTGGTGTTAGGTAAAAAAGTAAGAACTACTTGAAAATTTAATGTCTGCAGTTCTTACTTGAATTAAAAACAGATGACACACACTAATATAGCCATCACGATTAACACCGGTTATCAGACAGATTCTATAAACATCCAAAGTATACGGGGCTACATGACCGCGTTGTCGCAGCCTCTAATCTCTTATTAACTCCTCTCGTGAGGTTGGCGTCAGGAAAGGCATCGAGCAGTAAAACCATCCACCACTTAGACTTTCATCACATCTCATCCCCGACCTCGTTGAAAATGGGAATAATAAGGGGTAATTAATTATTTGTTGACGGTACACAACAGGGCTCAGTGTTATTGTGATGGCTGTAGTAGTGTGTGCATTTGTAATTCAAGTGAGGATTGGGTAGGAAGCGGCCATGGCCTTACGTTAGGAACCATCTCGGCATTCGCCTGGAGTGTAAGTGGGGAAAGTCACGGAAAACCACTTCCAGGGACCAGGATGGCTGAGGTGGGAATCGAAGCCATCGCTTCTCAGTTTTGCCTCACGAGGCTGAGTGGACCCCGTTCCAGCCCTCAGACTGTAATTAAATTTCTTGGTAGAGCCGCTACACCGAGAGGCTCTGCAATCAAATTCTCGCCTTCTGAGGCCAAAGTTGCAGGGTCGCAGTCGATTGGCATTTGAAAGCTCGTAAATGCGCTAGAAAGTCAGTAGATTTACTGGCACGATAAAGATTTCTTTGGGCAAATTTCCAGCACCCCGGCGTCTCAAAAGCTGCAGTAGTTAAAAGGGTCTTTATCCCTTATTATTATTATTATTATTATTATTATTATTATTATTATTATTATTACATTACATTATGCGAACCGGCCAAAACTAAGGACCACGCAAATATAATTTCATTTCCTTCTCATAGTTCTTTCTTCCTTTCTTTCTCTTCCTCCACACTTCCTTCATTCTTTTAGAGTGTTGCGCCTTTCTCTCCGCTGTACATCTTCCTCCCCTGCGTTCTCTCTTTTCTCCCACAAGAACCTTTATGTTGGAAAGTATTTCCCTGAACTGTGATCTGTCTCGACAGTCGTCATCTGTAATTTCTAGCCTCCGGAGTTCTTCCTTCATCTGCTTGGTGTAACGCCCTTGGCTATTCAGATTATATATTTTTTGTTAAAAATGTGTTTATTTATTTATTATTATTATTATTATTATTATTATTATTATTGATCCTACCATCAAACTACCTGGATTCCATCTCCTTCGAGCTGTCTGGTCCCCTCTCAACATAATTTGATGGGGCACTGCTCGAACTAGAACAGCCTTACATCAGTGGGGTTGGATAGACTCGCCTCGTTGTGAATGTGGATATGAAGAGCAAACCATCAAGCACATCGTGCAGGAATGTCCTCTTTATATGTACACTGGAACCTTAGTAGAGCTCCATGCATCCACTCCACAAGCTCTTGAATGGATTCAAGACCTGGCAGCCCATATATGAAGGGTCTTCATGCTGAAAATTGTTTATTTGTACATTTATACTGTATATATTAAGTACTGTCCGGTATGCATCATAAGCTAAATAAATTATTATTATTATTGCTATTCTGTCGATTTTGGCCTACTGTGTACCGCAATAAATAATCGGCCGACTTGGCAATCTCTATTTTTCCTCCCAGAATTTCTTAATACGGTTGCTAAGTCTTCTCCTTCTGTCTTCAGACTAGGACACATACTACGACACCCAGGAACAGCAACCTTAGTCATGGAAGGTAGGGTCGAGGATAAGAACTGTAGGGGTAGACCAAGGTTGGAATATGTTAAACAGATTGCCTCAAATGTAGGGTGTGGTAGCTATGTAGAGATGAAACGATTAGCTCAGGACCGGGAAGCATGGAGAGCTGCATCAAACCAGTCAAAAGACTGAAGACTCAAATAACAACTTCAGACAAGATGACCTTGGTTTTTGAGTTATGTTTTTCCTGAAACCCTTCGTTTTCAACTATCTTCCCTCAAAACTCTGTCCTGTTTAGTATATCTTCTGAATTAATTCTAACTTTCTGGAGACCCTTTCTTGTTTCTTCAACCAATTTAGTGGTGAAAACAACTTGGCAGTGTAAGTG
This sequence comes from Meconema thalassinum, assembly GCA_946902985.2. Taxonomy (NCBI): domain Eukaryota; kingdom Metazoa; phylum Arthropoda; class Insecta; order Orthoptera; family Tettigoniidae; genus Meconema; species Meconema thalassinum. The sequence goes on from OX336394.1 coordinate 54,463,156, forward strand.
AATATCCTTTTGGTCAACTTGCTGTTATTCATCCTTGTGGGGTGTCCAAAAGATTTCATCTTTCTCTTAAGTATTGTGTCCGTAAGTTTCTCCGCCTGGCTGTAGGCCTACAATTTACTATGTCTCCTTTTCCTCCGTAAACCGTTTGCATCTCTTTTCTGGCCCCACTATTTTCCTTAGAATTCTTCGTTCTTTCTTTTCTAACTCCTCTACTTTCCTTTTTGTTGCGAATCAGGCATTCTGAACTATTGAGTGCTTCAGGTTTAATCACGTGGTATAATATCTTAGCTATTCTCTGAAGGATATAGCTTTTTTGCTATACGTTATTATTATTATTATTATTATGCTTGCCATGGTGGGTGAGGGGTTGTCGCGTCGGACTATCAACCCCCAAGCTTTCAGGTTCGCTCCTGGCCATGGTAAGTGTTTTTTTTTTTTTTTTTTGAAAGGCGTCAAATATCACGACACGCATGTTATACGTTGTTGGAATGTTAAAGAACCCATTTGAATTTAGTAGGCCGAGATAATTATCTAACCACCTTGACTTGCAACGACAAAATTCGACATGCAAGCTGCCCTCTGGGCGCAAATAACAAAGCTTGCACCTGCGACCCGAGGCCATTCGATATTATTGTCTGTCTGTTAGGTAGTCAGCCCGGAGGCTGGTCGGATCCTTAAAAAGTGACACCATAGGTTATGTAGGTTGAAACCCACAAAAACCAAATGGAGCACTATGATGAGGCGTACTAGGCCAGTAGTTGTAGTATTCCCTATCGTTGGATGCGATGCGTTATAAAAAAAAAAACACTGCCTCATTCTCAACTTAGGTTATTACTTCCTGAAACGTAATGATGATGCGTGGCCTCCGGGGAGGTCTGGTACAGGTCTTTCGAGTTGACTCCAATGGGCGACCTGCGAGTCGGGTGTAATAGTGGGCGGAAGCGCAACATTGCATATCGTGACGTTTGCACGTACCTGTTGAGCATAGCAAGCAAGGCGAGGGGTACGTAGACCTATGAGCGACACATTCACATGAGCACTAAATTGAATCTTGAGTCTTTATTTACCCGGCGTTGGTCGGGCGGTATAGTAACTTTGTTTAGCTCAGCCATAACCAGGTTTGGGTACTTCAAAATTAATTGACAGATGGGTTGAGTGGCGCAGTTGGTAAACGTTGGTTCTAAAAACACAAGACAGTGAGTTCGATTCTGACCAGCGCAGCGGCGGCTCGTCCAAATTTGCCTGGGGATTCAGTAACACAGTTGTTTTCTGCTCTACTAGCAAGGTACAGTATTTTGATCTTGTTTTTTCCCGAAGCGTAGCACTATTAAACGTCTAGTCAGTATTTGGTAGGTTTATCTATCCCAAGTTAGGGGCAGATGACCTCGCTATTGAGCCCCTTAAAACCTCAATAACTATCAATAACGGCACTGGAACAGGACATCTAACAGCGAGTTCGACTGTGAAGGGCCGACACTGGTCTTTCTGAGATTGTTTTCATCTCGAAATGTTTCCACTCTCCTTCCAGACAAGAGCCGGGATATAGGCTTACCTTATTTCAAGTCGTGGGCATCTATCTCAATCCTGAGCCTTAATAATTTAGTTACTCACATTCGTACAGCCACCACAGAAACATAGGTTGTCTGCCAAATTTAACATACGAGAGCTGGCTTTCCCCCTAAGTTCCAATGGAATGTATAAAAATAACAGCTTTACTGTACATACCAAACTGATTTTACTACTAAATGTTTGTTCGTGTTATTCTTATGTCTCAACATAATCGCCAAAACGATTGAAACATTTATCGTATTGTTATACCAGCTTTCCAATGCCCGCCATTGAGGTGGGTAAGTCTGGAGAGACTCCTGAAGTTTTTTTTTTCTTTTTGACGAGGCGTTGCCGCCCATCCATACTTTCAATTCACGAAAAAGTTGAAAATCATTCAGTGCTGGTTTGAACTAAACGGCAGATGGTCCAAAACTTCACACTTGAATTCTTTGTAAACGTCTATCATAACGTTGGCACAGTGCGGTCGTGAATGATTTTCACCTTTTTCGAGATTAGGTATGGTTGAGCGGCAACGACTCGCCAGAAAGGAAAAAAAATAATTAGGAGACTCTCCAGACGTACCCACCTCAGTGGCAGCAGACATTTTGCCGAGAGCATTGGAAAGGTGGTGTAACGATAGGTCAAATGTTTCAATCGTTTTGGTGATTAACTTATGTTGAGACATAAGAATAAAACAAGCAAAACATTTAGTAGTAAAATCAGTTTGGTATGTCAATCTGTTATTTTCATACAGTCCATCGGAACTTTAAAAAAATAACAGCCCTCGTACAAACCCAAATTCACAAGATGTCCCAAACTCCCAAAAACAATAACAACAATTTCTATCATGGTCTATTTGGAGTGAGGTGGAGGACGAGTTCTCCCATTTTAATGTACCATACTGTAGCACGAGCTGTGCTGTATCGAGATTGGAATTCAGCCGTAAGGTTATTCTGTGATCAGAGAGAGAGAGAGAGAGAGGGAGGGAGCCTTTGTAATCCGGCAACAGTGTTGAGATGCGAGGGGAATAAGCGAGGAAGCTGCGCCAGTCGATACCAGCTCGTCGGGCTGCCCGGACCACACTGCAGCTTTCTACTATTGGACGTTTTTAAATTTCTCATTTACACAAATGAAGATCAGATCATACAAATACTTGGGTTTCATGTCCTTACGCAGGACAAGGTTTTGGCTTAGGAGTGACAAATTCAAAGAACCTGAATATACGTCGGAGCATGGTTATCTCTATTTACAGATGTGTGCAATTATTAGAATCAAGTAGAGAATTTAATTCAGTCAGAATTATTTTATTCAAAATTATTTTATTGAACAAGGGATGACATCCTCTATCACCCTACTTGGTGAAGTTTTCTCCCCTTTTAGACTTATAACTTTTCACATAAGGAATTATGACTGGAAATGTTCATAATTGGATATTCCGAGGGATACCTGAGCTGGGTGCGTTTTCTCTTTTTCATTGACTTTGGAATGTGCCTTCTAAATGAAGTGATTTCAATCCATGGTCCACGAATCTTTGTATAATTCAAGCGTGGATGATTGAATTCCTCAGCTCAAAATTCACACGAAAAGTAGAATAAATTAAAGAAATAAAAATAAAACGCGTGGCTATCTGCATTACAGAGGCTCCTCTTTTAGTGGAAATTCTAAATAATCACTTTACTATAAACTTCTTAAAATAAAATGTAATTAAGACTAATGATAATATTTCAAACTAGCACTACCCGTCGCGGCTTCGCGAATGCTATGACTGATTTATCCTTGGTATGAATAATCAGACTTGATCAATTCAGCTACTGGTGCAGTGGTTAGGGGTTTGTCATTCCTTCATAGGTGTATCAGAGCGAAGTTAGTTTTCTGGGAATATCACACTGTTAATTTAAGGGCCTTTAAATGTGGTTTTCGGAGACCCTTTATAGACGGGTGAAAAAGACCTTTCGTGCCACACTCACACGTGAAAATTGCGTTAAAAAATTCTAGAGTGCCTCTTGACCCCCTTAAGCGCATTATACTGTATGTATTGATGAATTTTACAGCTTAATTTGGTTCAGTGATAACCTTATAACCGTCTGGAAACTTTCACAGTAATGCAATAATTGGAATTGCATTGCGTCTTACAGAAATAGATGGACCTGTGTGATTCTGTTACTATGGTTACCGTGTTGCATTCTTTCATTATTTCATTGTAAATATACATGTTTTAAGGTATTTATTTAATTGTGAGGCATTTAAAGAGTAAGTGAGTGCGTTTCGCTTACGCATTGGGTTATGCTGAACCTGTAGGTACCCCATTAAGTGTAGGTTGGTGTTAATGGGACCTTATTTTCGGTACAAAACAGGAATGGGACCTTAACATAATAATATATAACTTCAGCGCCTTGTAAATATAATATTTAGTGCATTAAATCATGAAAAGTATAACATTTTGGAAAACTGGTGTTGATTCTAATAATTTGCACGCCTCTACAACCTATGAAGTGAGCCTTCTGTTTGTAAATTTGGATTTTTGGCTAAAACATAGTATTTATCCCGAATGTTGTGTGTAAAGATGACCAAATATACCCGAGTTTAATTTTTGCCTGTCGTTTGTTATGTTTTGACGTCAAGACTGCTGGAGCGAATGGCGATGAGTACGATAACGTGCAGGGCTCTAAACAGCACATGGACTCGGCCGCGTGCGCATGTGACACCAGGTAATAATCGCGGTCTGTCCCCTCGCCCAATTTAATTGGGCACATTAACTTGTTGACGGACTGAAAAGCAGTTATTTGACTACGATTTTCTGTTTCCAGTCATATTCCGAAGTCGCCGTATTTGTACGAACTATCGGCCTCTAACTAGCCTACCTGCTAGAGATATTCGCTCTCAGTTACGCCTACAAGTTCTGGCTTTTTGGGAGAGTGAGTGGCTAGCTGACCCACTGCCCAGTAAACTGAGAGCGATCAAGGGAACTACTCGCGTGTGGCGGAGCTCTTTCCGGTCACGGAGAGAGTCCGTCATTTTGTGTAGGCTAAGGATAGGTCATACAAGATCCACCCACTCGTATCTGATGAGAAGGGAAGACCCCCCACTTTCTACCTGTGGAGCCGTTTTCACCGTGGCCCACATTTTCACCGAGTGTGTGGATCTTGCTGACTTACGAAGAAACCTTGGTTTGCAGATGACACTCAAACTTATATTAGCCGATGACGCGGTGGCTGCTGATCTGGTCATCCGCTTTATAAGTGAGAGTGGGTTAGGGCCAGCAATCTAAATTTTCCAGTATAAATTGACTCAACGACTTGTTCGTTTTTGAATATTAGTGTTTTGTTTTTCCGTAATTTTGGTTTATTTTTATAATTTTTAATTTTTATTTATTTTTTGTTTTTGCTTTATTAATTTTTGGTCTTTTTAAATCTAGGCGTCCACCTCAAAATTTTAAATTCAATTCCAAATTTGTATTCTTTAATCTGTGTTAAGAGGGGCAGATGACATCGTAGTTCCGCCCCTTAAAACAACAATAACTAATAACTAACTAGCCTATTTTAATTTATCAAAAATACGTAATTACCAAATCTCATCCATGTACTACCAAATACAAACCTGCAGTTGTATGGTCTGCCTGCGTGGCTCAGGGGTAACGTTCTCGCTTGCTGAGCCCAAGGTTGCAGGTTCGAAACCTGGCGCAGTCAGCTGGCATTTGAGGGTGCGCAAATGCGAGGGAGCCGTGTCAGTAGATTTACTGGCACGTTAAAGATCCCCTTCGGGGCAAAATTCCGGCACCCCGGCGTCTCTAAAAGCCAGTGTAGTTAAAAGGGACGTAAAACCAATAACATTATTATTATTATGCAGTTGTATGAAAGATCCCATGCCTGATAACTCTGATTGTCGGAAAACATGCACATAAGAAGGATACTAAGTTGGTGACCACATTTTTCCTTGCCTCCACGACTGTTCAGTTAGGCTTCTAGGTTCAATATAAAAATAAGAACGTAATGAGCAGTACAAACCCAAAATTGAACATTTAGAAAAACTATAAATAAATAAATAAATAAATAGCCGAAATAATTACAGTTATCTAAACACTATGTTAAAGAAGCGAGTTAACATTCTTTCAGCTAAAACAAGCATTTATATATCAAACAAGAAGTTCCGTGACGAACTAAAGAGCCTACTTTTCTTAAAATTTAAGATTCATGCCAATGATTAATCTGTATGGATCTGTCTAGAATAATGACGAAATTAAGTTGCTAATATCGAAATTTCTAATGTAGCCTAATAGAGCACTACAGTTGGCAGCCCTGGTGACTGAATATATTCTTAGTTCCATCTCTCAAGGTACAGAATACAAAATTTGGTTGAAGTCCAATGAATAGCATGGACGTTGCATGCAGTTAAACATTGGATCTAACAGCGCGCGTAAAATCATGTTGGCAACAACGTCATGCATGTAATGTTCAGAAATAATATGATCTATTGTTGTGCCAATTTTGAATCAAATCCATTAGTTAGTATAGAAGTTACATGCATTTTAAAATTGGACCTAACAGCAGGCTTAGAATCATGTTGGCAGCACTGACGTATATTAGTTACTCCAAATTCATCTACAATGCCAGGTAGTATACGTGTGCAAAGTTTAGAGCTATTGGCTTGCATACTTTCTGATATATTGATATTAGGGTAACAAAAAGAGAGACAGCACATATTAACAGTTGGCAGCCCTGGTTGCTCTAAAGAATCGGCATAGTCATATCTGTTATTGTACACATAGCACACACGAAATTTGGTTGAAATCCAAATGATAGTATGGAAGTTACATGTATTTAAAGTTGGACCTCTCGGCAGGCTTAGAATCATGTTGGTAGCACTGACGTATATAAGTTACTCCAAATTAATATAAAATGTCAGGTACTATACGTGTGCATAGTTCAAAGCTGTCGGCTTGCATACTTTCTGATATATTGGTATTTGGATAAAATAAATTAAGAGCATTTATTATTTATTGGCAGCCCTGGTGGGTCTTAAGAATACGCTCAGTCATAGCTGGTTATGTACACATACAACATACGAAATTTGGTTGAATTCCAATTGATAGTGTAGAAGTTATATGCATTTAAATATTGGACCTATCAGCAGGCTTATAATCATTTTGGCAACACTGCCATGTATGGCCTCCAGGAAATTAAACTGCAATATTATTATATATTCGTGTGCCAATTTTGAAATAGCTCGCATTCATACCTTCCAAGGTATCCAACATGGAGCTCAAATTTCAATTGCGATTTTTTAGCAGTTGGTAGCACTGACATCATTTTCAAATATGGCCGTGAGATATTCAGGTATAGATCTTTACTCCTACCAAATTTTGTTTCGATTGCTCCAGCCGTTTAGGAGTTGATAGGGGGGGGGGACACACACACACACACACACACACAGCCAGCCAGACAGACAGACAGACACACATTTGCCCGATCTCATAAGTCTACTTTTTCCTCATTTTTGCAAAATGTGAAAATTAGGCTAAAAATACTAGCTTTCTAGCTCAGTAGTCTACTCTCCAGTGAACCGGATAACGAAATCAGTAGCCAACTTGTCATCTTGCCGTTTCTGGGAGATACTTTCTTCGTATATTGAAAAGATTGATTGCTACATTGATACGGCTTCACAGCTGCAACTGGATGGGGGACGACTGCTTTTCATCAGGTACAAGTGAGTAGGTCATGCGTAACCTATCCCTCCTAAAGGCTAGATGGAAGTCTGTCAGACCCAGGTGCTCCCATCATCGCCTCCTGTTTACTGAATCTGGAATCAGTTAGCCACAGTTTTCCAGAACAGCAGTACTGTACTTGGCGGTGTAACTGAGAGCGAGATACTGTAGATACCAGCATTGTTCAAAGTGGTAATAAACCCGTGTGTTTGCTGCTCGATTCGCTAGTGATTTTTTCCATTCCCCACGCCGGACTAATAGCCTACTGTATGTGTTGATCAAGGTATTCATAGCACAGGATACCTTTCATGATATTCTTTTGGATATTTGCAGTGTTGATATTAAAATTAAATGAAAATGTCCCGGATGGTTCACGAGGAATCTTGCAACCTTTGCAATCTAATAATGTGGGGACTCGTTGAGGTTTGAACGTTAGAAAGTAGTTATTGTTGTTTTAAGGAGCGGAACAGCGAGGTCATGTGCCCCTAAGGTTCTAGGTTCTGTATCATTTACATCCCTTGTATTAATGTTCTATCTCACCTTCTCCGTTTCAGGACATCCTCTTTCTTCGAGAAGTATCATTCGCTCTCCCACCCTCCCTCCTCTTCCTCAAATATTTGGAGCTTATGTCCGAATCATTTGAATTTTAGGCTGAAACTTGGTATTCATCCCGTATGAGACCTCAGTACAATTTGTCAGCATTTTCAATTTCAATTGCATTTTATAAGTATTTTGAATTCCAATTGCACTTTGTGAGAAGTTTGAATCTGAACCGGCCTTTTTCAATCCAACTTGCATTGTGAATTTTCAATTTCAATTGCATTTTGTAAGTATTTTGATTTCAATAGCATTTTTTGAGTATTTCGAATCTGCATTGAATTTTGTAAGTAACTTATTTTGAACCTAAACTACATTTTGTGCGTATTTTTCAATCTAAATTACCTTTTGTAAGTATTTTTGTACATGTTGTGAGTCATTTCAATCTGAGCTCCATTTTGTAAGTATTTTCAGTCCAGCCTAATTTTCGTTTTGGTTTCCATTTCATTGTCATTTTCGCTATCACCCAGACCATTACGGACCGATAACCTAGATGTTAGGCCCCTTAAGAAACAAATTTATCATCATCATCTAAAATAAAACTAGACTACAGATTGTTCATACAGCCTAAGGGATTAGCGGTTTAAGAGGAAGTCCTTAATCGTTCGCTCTTTTATCCAAAGTGTTCAGTTTAATTTAGGAACTGTAAAGAACAACATTTATTGGGAATTTAATTCTAAACTTTTTCAGCATTAATAATATTAATTTACTGAAATAAATGGGAAAATATATCCAGGCAAGTAAGTCAATTGTACAATCTATCAATTTCTTTCCTCACAGACGAACTGCCTTTGATGACATGGGCTTATGACTTTCGCCATCCGCTAGTAGACTACACCATAACATTGAAGGTGAGATAGACGTGACATATGAATACATGTGTCCCCAACAGTGGCGTAGCTACGGGGGCGTGATTTGGGGGATCAATCCTCCCCAAGCCAAATCATTTTAAAAAATGTTGAATGAAAATCCACAGCCTGCTTCCGGTCGACCGACCGGGTCATGAATGGAATGAATGAAGCCCCCATCTAGCGGCTGCCGAAGCCTGTCGCACTCCTCTGAGGCAATGATTACATAAATGACAAATGAAATGATAGTGGAGATTGTTGCTGGAATGAAATTTTTGACAGGGAAAACCGAAGTACCCGGAGAAAACCTGTCTGCCTCCGTTCTGTCCAGCACAGATCCCACATGGAGTGACCGGGATTTGAACCCCAGACCCAGCAGTGAGAGGCCGGCTTGCTGCCACCTAAGACAAGAAGGGTCCTAAGAAGAAGAAAAAATGAAAAAAAAAGACCAATTTTTGGTTAAAGAAACAATTAAGTTAATTCTACGCCAAATCAATACTAACAAAAACACACTTAAATGTCTACAATTTATAGACTATTTGAAGTGTACAAGTTTCGAAACAACAATGGTTTCTTCTTCAGCACAATTAAGAGAAAAATACTTATTCTAAGGAAAAACTTAAATTAAAAATGGATCCTTACAATACGTTTTAAAAGAATAATTTGGAAAAAACATTTATAAATCCTTAAAATTATCTATGAAAATTTAGGCAATTATATGGTTAATCTTCTGAAAAATATATCTATGAAAAAATATTGTAAATATTCCTCTTCTGAAAAAATTATTATGGTTCGCTGAACCAAGTTTTTCCGTAGCATAAGTATTTTTCTCTTAATTGTGCTGAAGAAGAAACCATTGTTGTTTCGAAACATGTACACTTCAAATAGTCTATAAATTGTAGACATTTAAGTGTGTTTTTGTTAGTATTGATTTGGCGTATGGTTAACTTAGTGTTTCTTAGTTATTCTGTCAAAACGGATCCTAACAATTTGCTACTATGGCAAATATTTTTGCTTATTATATTTTTTGGTTTGTTGACCAAGGACTGGATTCTGTACGTTTATAATTTGCGAACATTTATCTTTACTTGTTTAAGATATTTAGTGTTAGGCCAACCAAAACTGTTACTTCCAAGGTTTTGCACATTGAGAGGTGCATATAAAACGTAGGCTATCTAATGCTATCGAGATCAAGCATGAAAACTTGTAGCTTTGCTCCCATTGATTGTCTCATTTTCCCCCCACACAAAACAAAAAGCAAAAACAAACACATGACAAAAAAAAAGCAAGAAGTTATATTCAAAGGCAAAAACAGAAAAAAAACAAAATAAAAAAATACAAAAAGAATAAAGTAGAAAACAACAAACACAAAGCCAAAAACGTAATTAGTTCAGATTTGACTCCCCTGATCCCCCTTCAGAAGCAAATCCTAGTTACCCCACTGGTCCCCCTCCAGAAGCAAATCCTAGTTTCCCCACTGGTCCCCCTCCAGAAGCAAATCCTAGTTACCCCACTGGTCCCCCTCCAGAAGCAAATCCTAGTTACGCCACTGGTCCCAAACCAAGCCCCTTGCTCCCCACCCCCCACCCTTTCCCGGCCGGCGTGGTCTTGAAACTGAGCTCGCGCTTGGCTGTCGGCTAGAATCCTGAATCCCTTTACAGCATAGTTGTCTATATATTAACCACATACTATTAAAAGAGTTTGTAGGCTATTATCAAAGGTGCTAATATTAGAAACTTTCAGCCTAATTACAACAAAATTTCTTGTAATGCTTCTGATTTATTTATTTATTTATTTATGTATTTATTTATCGTATGGCTTTTAGTGCCGGGAGTGTCCGAGGACATGTTCGGCTCGCCAGAGGCTGTAGCTGCTTCAAGCGGACACCCCTAGGGTGGGCTACAAGTTCGTTCAATTTCAAGTAGTTCGAACTTTCGCTACCAGATGTCAATGATACCTAGTGGTGAACGTTGGAACTTTGATAGAGCGTTCTAACGAAATCTAACCTAGAAATTTAGCTCCACACAAGTTTAGTATGTGGAAGGATCTTTTACATGCCATGAATCTATGACATGGGACCGCCGGCTTTACTTCCCCTCCGAAGGAAGGCATACTGAAGGATTTTAACGCTCTTAAAAATCCGACGACCTCGGCCGGGTTTGAACCCGCTATCTTGGGCACTGCAGTTCAGCATGCAACCATCTACACCACCGATAAGCATATATTATATCTACCGGTATCTAGTTTTATGGTGATGGATAAAATTTCAACTAGTAAATATAATCATAAATATTAAAATTAAACAATAAAATAAATATACAAATTAAAATAAAACACACTAAAAATAAAATTAAGATTATAAAATTAAAAGGTTTAAATTAAAAATAATAAATAAATAGATAATTTTTGAAATTTATTTTAAAAATTGATATTGAATATTAAAAATCAAAATAATAATTAGAGCTGAAATGAAAATTTAAATTTAAAAAATTAAAGTAATAATTAGAAATAAATAGTCTGCCCTATAAAGTGTTAATAAGTACTTTCCATTCATCATTCCTCACAATAACGAGACACATAATGCAGGTAAAAATAAATTGGAGGGCTACATCTAATATATAAAAGTGAAAGTCTGTATGTATGTATGTATGTATGTATGTATGTATGTATATATGTTGGTTCCGTATACAAATCTACACCGTTCCACCAATCTCAACCATATTTTGCATACACATAGTTTAGGACCCAGAAGGAACCGCTGGCTACATGAATTTTCGATAGTCTTTCTCATTCTTCTGATTTCGGCCCTTTTTCACTCAAAAACAGGCTAATCAAATCATAAAATATACTCATAAAGGAATGGCAAGGCAGATAGTTTCCATGGCAACATAGCTCAAGTCGAGACACGGCCGACTTGATGCCAATTGCGCTCAGCACTACCGGTATAGAAAATGAGGATCTTTACTTGAAATCCCGTTAGTTACTCAATTGCTCACACAGCACTGTCAACCGAGTTTAGCATAACAAAGACTTGACACTATCTTCTTTCTACTATATATTTGCCAAATACCACTCACTCACTCACTCACTCATTCATTTATTCATCACGAAATCTCAGAAACCACCGAACGGATTGGAATGAAATCTGTATGCAGCTTCCTCAAGGGCCGCAAATGCCCCCTAAGAGAGAAATCCTGGTTAACATATAGGTTACTTTTGATTTCAATACTTTGCACTATTTAAAATGGCGACCATTTTAGTGACGTCACTACACCCTTTGGTATCAAACTTTCATATTTCCATTTCAAATAAAAAGAGAACGCTAAGAAATAGCAAACTTTTGATGACATATGCGAGGTTTAAAACTACAATTCCTATCCGAAAGGTATCTGCAACTGTTAGCGAGTAAAACCTAAATTTGTGCTATAAAACACGGTCAACGCCGAGCGGTGTAGTTGGACAAAATGTTCCATCCTTAATCTCCCTCTGCGCAGCACCTCGCCTATCCCCTGTTTTAACTGTCACCTTCACATTTTAATTTATTTATGACGCGTAGCGAAGCACGGGTACTTCAGCTAGTGGTCTATAAAGGTCAAAAGTCGATACATATTTTTGTAAAACTTTTTCATACACGTGTTAGTACCATTTAAAAATATAGCATATCTATACTACACTTTTCCACCCTCGTACTAAAACAGGGGCGTATATACATTTTTTTTTGGGGGGGAGGGCTGGCTAGCCTGGAAAATTGTGAGTATTCTCAGGGGATTGACACCGCAAAATACCCAGAAATATCAACCAATATCTTAGAGCATATAACTTTGTGTAATTATTGTAGATAAGATTCAAAGTTTATAAGTTAGGCTTATAGACTACACTGACAATACAAAAAAAGTTGTAAAATACAGCAAAACACGCAAATAAAATGTTATACTTAATTAATTTTCTATTATGATCTATGGAGTATGAATGGCAAATATCTAAATATTTGTCAATTTACTAAGCAGAAAGGTAAACAGTTTATTTTTTTATTTTTTACAAGTTGATAATTTATTACTCAAAAATACCGTACTGTGGAATTCACAGTTTTGCCTCACAAGGCTGAGTGTACCCCGTTCCAGCCCTCAGACTAGAATTAAAATTTCTTGGCAGAGCCGAGAATCGAAATCGGACCTCCGGGGCTAGCCACTACACTACGAGTTAGTATAATTTCAATCTTAATATTGTTTATAACTTAGCCAATAAGTTAAGATTACGGTACAACCAAATTTACAATTATTTTATGCTCTTACCAAAGCAACACTTTCTTAATTTTTATTGCCTTTTGGGGAGAGGGGGGCTGGAGCTCCCTCAGCACTCCCCTTATATACACCTCTGTACTAAAAAAAGGTGCATTGTCTGCCTAACTCCAGAGATCGGCTCCAGTGAGCCATCTATAGGTGGACAGACGCGCACCCCCGGTGCAAGACTGCCACAAGTCAAAAAACATGAATTTTGAAGTGTGTAGTACTTGTAAATGCGTATCATCAAGTCCGCATCTTGTAAAACTGCTACAACTCAGATCCTATAAATAGGAATTTTACGATACTGATAGAAAACTGCCATAACTCAATTTTTATTTTATTTTTATTAAAACACATAATTATAATCCATAAAGGAACTTTGTATGTTATTGTTTCGTACTAAACAATGTTAGAAGTTAGTAATACGTTACTTTCACTTTATTTGTGTAAATATTTATATTTTTCCTATTAGCTCAAAATCTTTAAATGCTTCTCCTGAAAAAGTGTCCTTTTTGACATGTGGCAGTGGCGAGGGTGCGTGAGGAATTTCCGTACATTTTAAAACCTCAACGTCATTCAACCATTGACAAAGCAGGCAAGGTTCTTCGCGAAACGTCTTTAGCTTCAACATTTCAAACGCGGAAAAAAACCAACTGAATGAACATTAATAATAATATGACTTCTTGGGGCCAGACAGCCTCGATCACCACTACTAAGCACGTCCTCTCGTCTGGAACTGAGTCCCCTAAACCAGTAGATGGATACGCACTGATAGGTAAGGCATGATTTCCATAAACTTCGATTTCCTGTGATTGTTACCGTGAGAGAATATTGCTGGATTCAGGCCGGAAGTATTGTACCGGATGTAGCCACATTCCTACGAGCAGACGGTCAAGCTAACCCGTCTGGTATCACGTACAGTATTTGCCATCAAGTATTGCCAGGAAGTGCATTTCGCGTCAAATGCCAAATTAGTTGTTTTCCAAGTAAATCTATTTGTTTGTAGCGGCTTCTATGCTCAAGGGCGCGGGTTCAAACCCGGCCGAAGTCGTCGTGGATATCGTGTCGGTCTACTAACCCCAAGATTGCAGGTTCGCTCCTGGCCGTGGTAAGTGTTTTTTTTTTGAAAGGCGGCAAAAATACGATACGCATGTCATACGATGTTGGCATGTCAAAGAACCCATTTGAATTCAGTAGGCCGTGTTCATAATGGCAAAATTAATCTCGGGAGTTTCCGCCAACACGATGTTCCCCATTTCTCAACTAGAAAGCGCTATAGTGTTCAAGGAGGATAGATATCTAACATCTAACCTCCTTGACTTTCATACAAGGAACAACGAAATTCGACAAGCAAGCTACCCTCTGGGTGTCAAATAACAAAGCTTGCACCCGGCCCCGAGGCCATACGATATTATTATTATTATTTAGAGCGTTAAAATCCCTCAGTATGCCTTCCTTCGGAGTGGAAGTAAAGCCGGCGGTCTCATGTCATAGATTTATGGCATGATAAAGAACCTTCCAATAATTTCACCTGTGTGAAGCTAAATTATAGGTTATCTTTGACTAAAGCTCTTAGGTTCCAACGTTCGTCGCCAGGAGCCGACTGCGGTGGCATCTAGTAACAAAGTTCAGAACTAGTTGGTCGCTGACGGTGGCGTTTGGTAGCAAAAGTTGGAACTACTTGAAAATCGAATGTATACTAGCTGTACTTACTTGAATTAAAAACAGATGGCACACTAAGACAGCGATCACAATTAACACTGGTTATCAGACAGGTTCTACACACACCCAAAGTACATGGGGCTACATGACCGCGTTGTCGCTGCCCCTAAACTGAGGAACCAACCAACCTATTTGTTTTCAAAGGCAGTTAAACTGATAATATAAAAATTTAGTGCCTAGTGGGAAATCTAGTTATTTTTGAATGCTGTCTAACTGGAATCTAGTCGTTTGTGTGTGTTTGCAAAGTGATAGCTCGCAGTTTGTGCCGTTGTGAATATCCTGTATGCGAGAGAGAGATTCCCGTACCGATGTGCGAGAAAGAGAAAATATGCATTGATCGCGTGGAGTAGAGGGGATAGAGAAACGATAAATTCGCGAACTCAGTCTTCTTATCCTTGGTCTCATCATCATCATCATCATCATCATCATCATCAGTTTATCTGGTGTCGCGAAAAAAGCGACCAGCGAATTTAGCGACCAGCGAACTAAGCGACCATCACGAAATTTTACCTGCGCCTCGAAGGTCAACACTTCTGTGAATTTAGCGACCAGCGAACTAAGCGACCACCACGGAATTTTAGTAGTTAGAGGGACGTAAAGCCAAAAACATTATTATTATTATATTATTTAGGCGTGTTTAAAATCTGCTTTAAAATAGCGTCATCAGTATATTTTTTAAACACTGATTTCCATCACACTTTATTCAGGCTTTGGACTGGCTAAAATCAGCTTTAAAATAGCGTCGTCAGTACATTTCTTGTAATGTTTTAAAAAGCAATATTTACAGATATATAAACATACATTTACAGAGTGTTTTCATGATCGTGAACTTAATCCAACTTTTGAAGGTAGAAGAGGGTTTGGAGACATGCCATTACGTCACCCGTTTCTTCATACTTCTTAATTGTTTTTTCATTAGCCGCATCCATTTTTCTGTATGAGTTTTCTTCGCTTTCCTTCCAGATTCAGTTGTAATTTCATATACATGCAT
Source organism: Meconema thalassinum (assembly GCA_946902985.2). NCBI lineage: Eukaryota > Metazoa > Arthropoda > Insecta > Orthoptera > Tettigoniidae > Meconema > Meconema thalassinum. The sequence continues at coordinate 54,478,846 of OX336394.1, forward strand.
GCTGAGTTTTCAGCTTCGGTCTTTAACACTGGATCAGTTCTTTGATTCTGAGGTTTGGTCCTTGAAACATACTATTTAGTTTATTGTTCCACCCTTCAACTGCATTTGTGGTCCTATGTCGGCTACTGTGGCAGTTCCATTGCTGTATGTCATTTTGCTCATTTTCAATCCAATTTTCAATGAAATAATCAAAGAACGCAGTTAACTTCTCACTTTCTGGTTTCAGGGAGTAGATCTCCATCTAGCCATCGCTTCAGAAATGCAAGCGATGCACACATTTTTATGAGAGTACGAATTTCCTCATTTTCTTTGTAGTTCCGTGTAAGACCAAGGTCTTGAACTCTTCTCCATAGACACTTCTTCATATGGAAGTAACATCCCTTTACTTCTACTGTCGCGAAAACCTCTTTCAAAGCCAATATTGCTGCCACTTCTTAATCTGCATTTACTCGCCTTGGTGCCCAGTTAGGTATAGCTTTACGTATCAGCTGAAAAAGCCTGACGTACGTTTCTTTCTTTCTATTCGGCAAAAGAGCAAAAGCCACTGGATATACATATATTTGTTTCCTCGGTCGAGCTTCCATAGTCAGCATGGATGGAGTAAATCTCAGCAAATTGTTTACTGGAGCTTTTGAAGGTTCCATCCATAAAAAAGTCTTCACATGACGCCAACCCCTCTTTCCCCAAAGTTCCACCTGATTTGTCATCCTCCAGGAGGAAACTGCTGCCGTCTTTCATCTTCAGAATTTCTTCGTCAAGAAGCACATCATCGCGCTTCTCTGGCTCTGCTTGAATTCCTTGAGATGTGCACCTTTGTTTGTATAGAACTCTCTTTGTCGTAAGTTCAGCTGGCATCTTTGTTACGAATTCGTACCCTTTGTTGTGAAGTTCGCCTAATTCCTGATTGTAGATTTTCGAGACAGCCGTATGTTCTTCCCTGGCCCGCTTCTTCGCCTGTTGAAGAGTTTTCCTGACCTCCAACCGTGCTTCATCTGAGCGCCACACTGATGTTCACTCGTACTCAAGATCTCGCCATTTTTACTTTTCATGATACCTCGACAACTTTTTGACCTCCTCTTATGCAGTGTCCAATCCAATTCATTTTTATGCTCTTATCTTCTTGAGGACCATTCTTTCTTCTCCTACCTTCTTTAATACTTGGTCTAATATATTAAAAAAATGGCCAAAAAATTCAATCAGCTAAATTCTTTTAAAACAAAAACTAGAAACATAATGAGTACCGATACTCAAAGGTAATTGTTATTTTGGGAATCGTGCTCATGTACGCAGAAATATCAATGCTGTCACAATTTTGAACTTACTGCAAAAATTCTAAGCATAAAGAAGCAACAACTGAAGCATACAAATTGCAACCAAACCACACAACTTCCAGTTCAGCTCAATCTGTCGAGGACCGTGATGATTTTGATGACAACCTAACCCATTGCATTTTTTGTGATCTGCTGAAATATTATATACGAACTTCAAGAGAATAAGGCATTATTGTAGTTGCTTTGACCAGGTTGCTAGTTGGATTATTTTCCCACTATTGGCGACACTGCCACCTTAATTAGTTCGTTGAGGCGTCCACCAACTAGTTTCTAGCCTGAAATGTCGAACTGATTCGAGTTCCAAATTTCGGACGTTGGAATTGTGGTTGGTTGGTTCTTCAGTTTAGGGGCTGCGACAACGCGATCATGTAGCCCCGTGCACTGTGGGTGTGTGTAGAATCTGTCTGATAACCGGTGTTAATTGTGATGGCTGTATTAGTGTGTGTATCTGCTTTTTAATTCAAGTAAGGACTGCAACTTTGAATTTTTCAAATAGTTCCTACTTTTGCCTCCAAACGCCACCGTCAACGACTACTAGGCCTAGTTCAGAACTTAGCTACTAGACGCCACCGCAATCGGCTCTTGACAACGAACGTAGAAACCTAAGAGCGTTGTTTACATTCTTAACCTATACAATTTTGCTTCACACAGGTGTACTTAGTGGAAGGTTCTTTAACATGCCATAAATCTATGACATGGGACCGCCGGCTTTACTTCCCCTCCGAAGGAAGGCATACTGAGGGATTTTTAACGCTCCTAAAAAATCCGACGGCTTCGGCCGGGTTTGAGCCCGCTATCTTGGGCATAGAAGCTAGTTTGACACAAAACAGAGTTTGTTTTTCTCTTATATTGTATCCTTATCGGTGACAATATTGTACTAAGTCACGTGTTTATACCCAGTGTTATTCCCGTTTCTGCGGAGTTGGGTATATGGTGGGATGAATGTTCTGAGTGGTGGATGCTTTTTACGGCCGGATGCTCTTTCGATCTCCAACATCATTAAGGAGTTAATGATAGGGTGATTGTTGTTTGAAGGGGGCGGAACATAAAAGTCACCTGCCTCTTGTTAATCAGTTTAAAACACAAACAGAAATGTTCTAAAAAGTTGAGAGATGGATGCCTGGTTAAGAAACCCGCCTAATTTAAATTTTAAAATGTAAAAATTATAATAACAAACAAAAAAGCACTAATAGAAATAAACAATTAATACATCTTATATTTAATTAGATAGGTCCGTGAGTCACTTAACACCGGGAAATTTAGATTTATTGCCCTATCCCACTCCCACGCGGATGACGCGATTAGCAATAGAGAGAAAGAGTGTATTGTTCAGACCAATGTTTCTTCGTAGGTCAGCAAGATCCATACACTCGATTAAAATGTGGCCACGCAGAGGTTCGTAGATGGCAACGCGACATGTAATGAATACACAGCAAGATTGAGGCAAAGATATCTACTAACTTACACAGCATATCTACGTAGTATAAAACAAAAGTCCCCGATTATTGCATGTAACGGGTAATCTCGTGAACCAACGGATGGATTGTGATGCTGTTTTCATTCTGTAAGGGATTTATCGAGGAAGATTTCTATAGAAAAACATTCATTTATGGCCAAAGGAAGCCGAGCCATAACGATTTCAGTGAACCGAGTCGAAGAAAAAACTGCCGTCCGTGCGCCTTTTAAGCTTACGCTGGGTAAACCGTTAAAGATACCGGGCGAAGCCGAGGTGGTTTGCTAGTTTAAATAATAATAATAATAACTCTTCTAAACGGTTTACACCGTATGTGTGTGATATCCCTAATGATCAGTGAGACATTCCTTCAAAACCCAGTCATCCCAGGGCCTCACATCTAAGTTAGTGGGACGTGGGTTGCGACCACGGGACTCCAGCTGAGTCCGGCATTGATTCCACTTACTTGTGACGGGCTCCTCTCAGTGTTCTTTTCTGTCGACCTCTCTTGCTCAACTCTTGTTCTTTTCCGACCCCGACGGTATTAGGGTATCCGAGGCATAGGGAGTCTCTTTCTTTCCCGCCTATATTGGCCCTTGTCTCATGTTTCCTGATCCCACATTCTTCGAGGGATCGGCCTTATTTTTCTTTTAATTCTATTTCCTTTTCTCTTAAAGATTCGCGCACTGTTTTGTGAATTGGCTCCCCGTGTATCTAAATTACATTTTGTAAGTCTTTTTCCATCCAAATTACGTTTTGTGAGTATTTTTATTCTACGTTGCATTTTGTAAGCAGTTTCGATCTAAACTCCATTTTCTAACTATTTTCAATTTAAATTGCATTTTGTAAGTACAGTATTTTGAATTGCGTGCCGACGAGTATTTTGAATCTAAATTACATTTTGTATTTTTAATTTCCATTGCATTTTGTAAATATTTTGAATTTCAATTGCATTTGTGAGTAGGCCTACTGTATTTTGAATCCTGTTGGGTACTTTCAATCTAAATTGCATTGTGTAAGTATTTTCAATTCCAAATGTTGTAAGTATTTTCATCTAAATTGCGTTTTGTAAGTATTTTCAATTTCAATTGCATTTTGTAAGTATTTTGACCCTAAACTACATTTTGTGAGTATTTTCCATCTAAATTACCTGTTGTAAGTATTTCCACTCAACATTTTGTGCGTCTTTTCACTCGTAAGTCCCATTTTTGTAAGTATTATCCATCTACCTTGGTTTTCATTATGGTTTCCATTTCACTGTCATTTTCGCTATCACCCAGACCATTAGGGGCCGATAACCTAGCTGTTAGGCCCCTTAAAACAACAATTATCATCATCTTCATCAGCAATCCCCAGTAACATTGTGAGCCAACAGACGTTTTTCTTGTGGTATGACCTACATTTGTGCCACGTTTCATCAAGATCGCGAGTTCACGTTGGGGCGGATGACAATGACCAGCAGGAGCAGGTCTCGTTGTCTCCCTTCGCCATGCCTATGAATGTTTGATGTGCGTGTGTGCGTGCGTGCGAGCCAAAACGCTTCCGGTAAGCCTTCCCCTCCCCAGTGACACATTTCCATGTCCTGCATCCCTACTTTTTTTTGGTCAGTGGTAATATTTACAAGTTGTGTTTTATTTTACCTTGTATTAATTCATATTTGGGATATATTGGTTGGAAAATTGTTGCGGGGAACGATATCCTGGTACTCCCTTCTTTATCCGCCCCTGATCGAACGAAGACCCTAATGACAAATAAAAGCACGTGATAATTTGAAGAGATTACTTACTAAAAACAAATATTTAAAGAAAATTATTGAACTTGAGAATAATTGACTTATATAGTCTTAACTCAGAATTAAACAGGGAAAATATTGGTATAACTCATATGTCAATAGATCTGTTTGTAAGTAAGGCCTAAACTTGGTTATTCATAGTAAAAGAATCCAATAGTAGTGTCTTTTTTTAATAGATTTTCTTTTACTAAATGATTGCGATGTTCCGTTTGGCTGACCAGCTTAATAAAGGACAATGATGTAAGTTATGCCAATTGTCTTCAACCGACCAGTGGGTCGCGGAATATATTTGGTTGTGTCGTCGCTGTATTTTGAATTGTAAATTTTTAAAAGCGAATAGATACGTTTGTAAGGAAACAATAGCCCATTTAAATACTCGTACTTAACTAGAGATAGGTTTTTAAAATCCCTGATATGCAATATTTCCGTATGCAACTCGCCTATAATGGTAATTAAGACACTCGTATGGAAATTATAAAACGAGCGAAGCGAGTTTTATAAACATACTCTTGTCTTAATGATTGCCATTATAGGCTCGTTGGTTTTATAAACATACTCTTGTCTTAATGATTGCTCGTTGCATAATATACTATTATGCATTCATTTACTCTTATATTTCCATAACAACATTATAACAGTTGACACCCCTGATCAAAAGGCTGTGATGTGCCAAGATCAAACACAGGCAAGTCTGTGTATCGTTCATTAGCCTATATTATGCAGATTACCTAAGTTTATTTGTTTAAAAGAATTTGGTATATTGGTTTCCACGGCCAGTGAATGAAACCCCCACACCAGACACGGCATAAACCTAGAAAAATTGCCGAGTTTTGTTTAAAAGAAGTTAAGTCAAGTCAAGAAAAAAATCTTCGAACCTCAATCGATGTTTCGTGTTGAGCTTGATGCAGGAAGTTCATCAGTTGTTGAGCAGGAACCTTTAAATTACTTTAAATTAATATAGTTATGAGAAGACAGTTCATGTTACTTCCCATGGTGTTTAAGAAATAAGCATCATTGGACCTTTTTCTTTCCAGTCTTTCTGTGGCCGATCAGGCTCATAGACCAGTCTGTATTTGCTTCACATTATTAATCGTTCTTGATTTAATAAACAACCATCTACTTTTTGATCTTATATTGTCAAAACTGCTCAATAACGGAAGAATTAACATTAGCTTATATTTTGAAATTTATGCTTATAAAATCTGCTTGTTCGGATCGTGATAGATACTCCCCGTTGGGCATGATGTGATTCTATTCCTCGTAGTCGATCTCTGGTAAGTCAAGAAACAAAAAATGGTTGTATATAACTCAACATATATTCAAAGACTGTTATATGAAAGGGAATCTTGGATAATCACCAGTAAACTGAAACCTAAAATATAAACTGCAGAAATGAAAATTCTATGAAATGTAGCAGGAAAGACTAGACGAGACAAAGTAAGGAATCACACTATTAGGAAGACTTTAAAAGCTCAACGCCCAGCTGAGATGGTTTGGATACCTGAACAGTTTAGATAGGGATAGGTTACCGAAACAGGTGTGGGAAGCACAACTGTGAGGGATGGGAAAGAGGCCCAGGAGAAGACATGCGAAGACTGTGAGAGAACAACTTCTCAAGAGGAAAGTATCGTGGGAAGAAACCAAGCAGATGTCCTTAGACAAAAAGGAATTGTGATCTCACTGTCAAACCTCGACGCCGGTAAGTAAGTAAGTCGATCTCTTTTTTGGATACGATGTTGGAATTTGGACGTGGAGCACTGGGACATATCAAGAATAGCCCTAGTATCCGAATAACCTAGTTTTCACTTCACTTGTGAAAATATGAGGTGTTGATCTATCTATTCAACCTATTCAGTTGATGGGTACATAAAGAGTCACAGGTCATATCCCGGTCACCGGAGAAAAGAGAGATACGTATTTTGACACAAAAAATGGAGGACATCCTTGCCCTCTAAATCATACACCGAATCATATAAATGATAAGACGCCTATCAATACACATACTCAAAAGACACAAATCTTATTAAAGATTAGTGAACATGTGTCGATTTACGTTGGTTTCATCTTCAACACAACATTAACAAAAAGAAGCATACAAGTAATAATAAAATTAAATGTAAGGAAACTAATTAAAGCTAATCATAAGAAGAACAAAACAAGTCTAAACAAATATAATTAAAACTAGTTTGAAAATTAAATAACACCTAAATAAAAGAGTTAGCAAGATTCTCATAACCACAATTTAAATATAGTATTCTGCCCAACAATGTCCGCATTTTGTATGTGATTTTCACTCACAAAACTGGAAATATCCTTGTGTTAAACAACGGCCTGCAGGCAATAGATTAAGGCTCAAAAAGTACTCTATGGTGGCGACATGTTAGCAGAGAACATAAAGCTGAAAAATATATACGAGTTCAGTAATGTTTGATATGTGACTATACTAGTTCTCAATGTCGCAGTCACAAAATTTGGGTCTGAAGCAGCTCTTTCTTTGTCAGCATATTTTGCTGTATTACAATGTTCTTTTCTTTGTTGATGTTCATCATACTCATTCTGAAGTAATGATTTCGCATCACGGGACGCATTTTTGTATTTTGCACACAAACTACACTGATATTTTTTAAGTTTATAAAATGACATGTTGTAAACTTTACCAAAAATTCGCCTGTACGTTATTTCTGAAGCAGGCTGTTTCCCTTCATTCTCACACGTGTCTTTGTACAAGTTATACATTTTTGCAAGGCTCAGTCCACTATTCAAGTACAAACGTTTTGTTGTTTTCCTTGAAAAATGTGATTCTACCACTGGAAAACTTTCAATGTGACGTTTAACGTCTTTGATAATTGCCGGTTTTGTTTTGTTGGCTGGTGTAGGTTTCCCTCTCTGATCCTCACCATCGAAACTACCACAAGAATTCCTATTTTTGAAAGCTGTCAAAATTACTTTGTTGCTAATGTGAAGTGTTTCCAGAAACAAATCCTGACAAACCCTTAACTGTTCTCCCTCTTGTTCAAGGAAGTACTTTCTGGAATCTTGACGGTGTTTACCATTGTTCAGACGAACATGGATCATGAAATATTTGTGAGATGCATGATCAGTAATGGACTTAAAGCATTATGCTTGCACATTATAGTTTGAAGATCGCACATTCAATGAACAGGCAAAAGGCATTATGTGCACTTAATGCCTTTCCCTGCCAATATTTTGGTTCAAAATGGACTTACTGCTTTCTTACATGCTATTATGTTGGAAATGGTAAGACTTAGGACTAAGTGTTTTCTCCCGGTGGATAGAGCACACAATGTTGTGCATATTACCACTCATAACTCATTTTGGCCATTTTGGGACTAAGTGCCTTTTCCTTGTATGCGGACGATATGTGCAGTCAAATGTTCCTTTATTAATAGGTTGCCACAATGACAACGCTTAATTAGTAATTAATGTAAATTAATACGGGATCTTATCTTATCTTAAAACTACATATTATATAATTGACAATTTAAATCTGTTTTATCTAATAACCATCTGTAAAATATGCAAATTAAGAGTAACTTCGGTTTGTAAGGATTGCCTGTTAATCGGAAAGAGGTACCCAATGAGGGTTTCAGCTGCTAGATTGTTCAGAACACGAAAGCCTTCTTAGGCATCAATACAGTCGTAAAAATCCGATTGTTGGTTAGAAATAGTTGATGAATTCTTAGAATTTCGTAGCAAAGTGGTATTTCAAAGTGCTTCAATATTACAGAATGTGTAATGAATTGACATCTTCATTCCTATTTATGAGCATTGTATTCAATCTCAAATTTTACAGAAGATAAGGTTTTTCCCCTTTCATTTGTGTTGTGATGAAGAGTGCTGTTCGCGAGATGATCCGGCTTTTGTAGGGAAATTGGAAAGGGAAATAAGAAATGGCCAACGGCGGCTTACGAATGTCAGGGGGAGATCAAATTTCAATTAACAGAGTTTTAGAGAATAATGCGGTTGATAAGAGAGGTGAGTTGCTCCCAGGATCTTGGTCTACTGGAGCGGGGAGAGAGGGAGAGAGGAAGAGCGAGTCTGCTTTACGTTTCTTTTAATGACGAAGCTCCGTTGAAATACTTCTATCTTGCAAACAAAACTCAATGGTAGCAGTTATACACATCTTTGACGAATGTAACAGTATGACTTGACCAGGAAGATCGATTATGGAGGCTGAATGATGTCAGTAATGGTGAACTTTTTACGACAATTCTGCCTTTTAGGGATTGGCTTATTGCCTTCAGTTGTGTGCTGTGTCACCCCATATATTGTTGTTATTGTTTTAAGGGGGAGGAACAGTGAGGTCATCTGCACCTACGGTATATAAATTAGCATTTCTCCATGAGACTTCTATTTCTACATTATACTTGTATTAATGTGCTGTTAGTTTGTCATCATTCAATTACTCTTATTATACACTTCATTTCAAGTTCTGTATTATATAACTTACTGTATAGGCTATACATGTAATATTAAAATTATATTTTAAGAATAAATCATTGGTTGTTTTAAAACTATTTTGTATGATCGTTGTGTAATTTGACAGGAATCCATATCAATAGGCTTGTATATGACACGCTGCTTTTATCGTCCGTACCTTGGAATACAGTTTTTAAAGAGTATTACGATTATTGAATGTGATATTTCAAAACCCATCAACTCCTACAGATTTGAAAGCAAAATCGTTTATTGAATCCATAGCTCATAAAAATATGATAAATGCATTTTAAAAGTCTACATTTCAAAGTTGGCTCACGCCATTGTGTGTGTCGAAAGGTATTAACAAAATAGTGAGAGAGTATGTTATCGAAATATTATAAAATCAATTTTATAGTGCCCGTTTGTCCTCTGTCGTGCTATCCAGTGTCTCGAGTGTCATTGGTTCGCTACTCGTCCTCTGTCCACCGAATGATCTCGCTATAAAAAATAACAAGGAAAAACGTAAAAGAGTTGCTGGTTTGAACACTTGGTCGTGAAAGCCAATATGTTAGCTCACCATACAATGTTTTCGATCACCCACGGTTATTACCCTTTCATGAAATGATTGCCGGCGGTCGAGATGGGAACTATTCTCTGTTTACTTGTGTCACACGTCACTCTGCTTCGTTGACAGGTACAGTTGCGTGAGTAGGATATGACTCAGCTACAGTAGTTGTCCGTGGTGACATGAGCTCCTGTGACGCTTATCTGCGCTAGCGCGCGCAATACTGCTTGACTTATTTGCAGACTGCACTGTGTCATCACTGTGTCCTCCTCTTTACCCCCGTGGGGCTCCTGCTACAATAATTAACAAACGGTGGCGCAGCCAGGCTCAGCAGCAATCAAATCTTAAATGGGTACACAGAGAAGCTTCGATGTGATTCAACAGTAACTCAACTGTATTGCACACTGAATAATCCGAATAGCCTATCTGAAGTAGTCCTTTCTTTCTTTCTTTCTTCATACTTAGTTTGGTTCAAAAAACAACAATCGATCTATATAGATTGTATAACCTCCGAGATTCAGTTACCCCCCCTTCCCACTCCCGTCCCTGTATACTGGGGACTTTAGCCATTTTCAAAAAAGCTATAGTAGGTGTCAATTTTAAAGATCTTGCACTTGTATCCCTTAACTGAATACTATATATAATTCCCATACAAATGCTTCACCTACCTTGGAACAGTGTTAAACCGCGAGAACTTGGTAACAGAGGAAATAAATAGACTACTGTCGACCAAAATATTATGTGCACTCGAGTTTGAAGGTTGTTTGTGAAGTAACCAATATGCCTACATAAAATCCAATAACATCATCATTTTTGTCGTTCTATTTTACGTTAGTTCATGTAGGTTTGGAATTTTTAATTTATATTTTAATATTTTTTATCACAGTTGGAACACAATAAGTGCTCGTTTTCAAGCGTGTTTCAACCATGCGTCCCATTTAAGAATTATTTTCTCAAACACCCGTCATCAGATCGAATCCAAATTTTAACACAATATACATTGGAATGTTGTATAACTGGTTTATTAATTTCAAAATTGTGTGTATCCATCACGCGTAATGGCGCGCCTCGCTCGGAAGTGATGGGCTCCAACTCGGCAACACTGTAGAGCGTTCTCTGTAGCGGCTAGCTGCTAAACGATGTCTTATTTTCCCATACAAATACAAACCGATATAAAATAAGTGAATTAATTTACGTATTTCACAGTCATACATCCATAACCTTTTGATGTATGAGGATTACAACGTGACCAAGAACTTCATTTTCCAACCAACCCGAGCCGAGAAAAAGTTATCTTACAAAAATTATAACAACTTTGTTTCTTGGACACACAAAATGTTGAAATTAATAAACCAGTTATACAACATTCCAATGTATAATGTGTTAAAATTTGGATTCGATCTGATGACGGGTTTTTGAGATAATTCTTAAATGTGACGCACGGTTGAAACACGCTTAAAAACGGTCACTTTTTGTGTTCCAACTGCGATAAAAAATAATATATAAATTTAAAATTCCAAACCTACATGAGCTAACGTAAAATAGAACGACAAAAATGATGTTATTGAATTCAATGTAGGTCTATTGGTTACTTCACAAACAACTTTCAAACTCGAGTGCACATAATACTTTGGTCGACAGTAGTCATGATGGGGAACAGTGCATATTTTACCAACACCAAATTATTGAAATCTCCCTTATTTTCAAGGTAAACAAAGATGACGATATATAAAACTCTGATTAGATCTGTTGTTTCCTATGGTGCAGAGACCTGGACAAGACATCGATGGATGAAAATTCTCTTCATTTTTTTGAAAAGAATGGTTTTACGGATGATCTATGGTCCAGTAAGAGTAGGAGATGAAGATCAAACACAATTATTCAAGGTGAAGATATTGTGATATTTGTGAAGTCACGGAGGATTGCATGGTTGGGACATGTGGAATGGATGGGTAGTGAAAGAATTTAGAAGAAAGAAAAGGAAGATTGTAGTTTTACGTGACCTTTAATCTCGAGATCATAAGCCACATGACCTATTTTTTACGTGGAATCCGAACCACAGGACATGGCATTTCACTTTGAAAATCTCACATGTGAATTTAGAAGAAGTTGTTGCATGGAAAAATGATAGGAACGAGAAAACGTGGAAAGGCAAGAAGGACCTGGATGCAAGATGTAGAGAAGGCTCTGAAGACTATGCAAGTCGGGAGATGGTGGGAGAAAGTGGAAAGAAGAGATGAATTGAGAATCATTGAGACGGAGGCCAAAGCTCACCCTGGGCTGTAGCGCCGAGGAGGTAAGTAAGTAGCACTCCCATAGGCTATTGTTTCCATGTTATATGTATGCACCAACGTGTAAAGGGACAAACAAATTGTAAGAGCAAATTAGAATCACAAATTTGATTCTACCATTCTAATTTGATACAGAATACTATCTCACTACGTGAGTTTACGTGTCAAATAGTAACATTATAAAATGAGCAAGACATGTTTTACAGTGCGTTGATTTCAATTGAATCGAAACAAATCATGATTTTAACATTCAATCAGGGGTTTTAGGAGCGATATCTAGTGTGAGGTTTAAGTTGAGCAATCGATTTGTGATGATGATGTTTGAGTCATTATGTGCTATAATGTGTGAGCCACAAATACATTTTGCAACTAACTGTAAGTAAAACTGGGCCGAGTCCAGGTCTGCCTGGAATTGCACATACCGCGGGAAGATAAAAACTCTGCATAATGTGAACGTTTTTGTGCACACATTTACATAACTGCAGTGGTGTCGTTAGACCAGAAATAATTGGTGGCGGAGAGTTACACGTTTAATAAAGGAGCATACAAATACGTACGCGTTAGAGATGGGAATTTCTTTACCACAGTCTCGAATGCAAAACTTTATATCGTGCTGAAAACCAAATACGAATTATGCCACAAAGCACATAGGCCTACCATAATATTGTCCTCCTCTTTAATAGCCAATATACAATGGTATAACAATCAACTATAGATGACTTTCGTTATTTTCTTGGTAAAGAAAATTACACTGTTCAACGATGAAATTTTTACATTAACAAAAATACCTAATCTTCTTAGATTTTGGTTCGTTTTTTAGCTCCCGTTTTCGTGCTATATGAAGTTTGTTACGACCTTATTTCAGTTTTAGCTCTCTCTTTTTTTTTCTTATTAAGGAATGCCAATGAATGCTGTGTTTAGTTTCTAGCTAAAACAGTCTAAGATTGCTTGTCTTCCGTAGTGCTCCATTGTTATTGTGACCTTTACGTGAGTTTCTGCGTTACTGTCTGGAATCAAAACTTCTGTTATGCCCCACAGATGTGCTAATAACCCCAACAATTTTTGTCCCATTATAACATGTGAAGGACATAAAAGTTTCAATAACGTCCAGACCTGAGCTAATCTAGATTTTTTAACTGTCATTTTCAACTTCAGCACACTCAAATCCATATAAATCAACTAACTTATTTATGCCTTGGTAAAAAACAAAAATTAAAATGTGTTGTCTAGTGTTATTCGTTATAGAAGAAAATGCAGTGAGGTCCTTCTCTAAAGAATGGGACCTCGCCGGAGCCGTATGACTGGCGAAGAGCGATAAGTTACGGCCAGATGACTAGCTGTGCTATTTAGAAAACAGCGGGTCGGTTAACACTGGATGCTGCACAGCATTGATTACATTCGCAGCTAGCAAGATACCGTAGTTGAGAGAGTTAAGACTTATGGTGAAGTACTGTAGCCTATCTCGTATCTCGTGAACATGGTTAGGTATAGAACAAAACATCATCTCTGTTTGAGTCTTCAGTCTTTTGACTAGTTTGATGCAGCTCTCCATGCCTCCCTGTCCTGAGCTAATCGTCTCATCTCTACATAGCTACCACACCCTACATCCGAGGCAATCTGTTTAACATATTCTAACCTTGGTCTACCCCTACAGTTCTTGTCCTCGACCCTTCCTTCCATAACTAAGCTTGCTATTCCTGGGTGTCTTAGTATGTGTCCTACCAACCTATCTCTTCTCTTCATTAGCAGTCGCCAGAAACATCTCTCCTCTCCCACTCGTCTTAATACCTCTATGTTTGTAACCCTATCTACCCATCTGATCTTCATCATTCTCCTGTAACACCACATTTCAAATCTTCAATTCTCCTCTTTTCTGCTGCACCAATAGTCCAAGTTTCACTTCCATAGAGCGCCACGCTCCAGACAAAGGCTTTCAAAAATGACTTCCTAATACCTAAATCTATATTCGATGTCAGCAGATTCCTTTTATGTAGAAATGCTTTCTTTGCCTGAGCCAACCTACTTTTTATATCCTCTTTGCTTCGTCCATCACTGGTTATTCTGCTTCCTAAGTAACAGAAGTCTCCTACTTCCTTCAGCTTTTCACCTGCCAATTTGATCTCCATAGAGGTTTCTGATTTATTTCGGCTGCATTCCAGTATTTTTGTTTTACATTTATTAATTTTCATCATGAATTCTTTCCGTAAGACGGAGTCCATAACATTCAAAAACTCATTCAAATCCTCAGGCTTGTCGGCCAAGATGACGATGTCATCAGCAAATCTCAGAGTTGAAATTATTTCTCCTTGAATCTTCACTCCCACTTCACATTTTTCTCTAATTTCCTTCATTGCTTGTTCAATGTAAAGATTGAAAAGTATGGGTGATAAGTTGCAGCCTTGCCTTACACCTTTCTGAATACCAGCTTCTCTTTCATGTCCTTCAACTCGAATGACTGCTGTCTGGTTTCTGTATAGATTATATATCACCCTCCTATCCCTGTACTTTATTCCAATCGATTTCAAAATGTCAAACAATTTAGTCCAATCAACGTTATCAAAAGCCTTTTCTAAGTCTACAAAAGCCATGAACGTTCTCTTATCTTTCCTCATTCTACCTTCCAAAATCAGCCTAAGACTTAGTACAGCTTCCCTTGTTCCTACATTTCTCCTGAAACCAAACTGGTCTTCACCCAACTCCGTTTCTATCATGAGTAATCAAGCTGATTGTACGGTAATCTTCACATCTGTCAGCTCCCACTTTCTTTGGTATAGGGATGATTACATTCTTCTTGAAATCAGGGGGTACCTCACCTGTCTCATAAATCCTACACACCAAGTGAAATAACCTGATCAGACCTTCATCTCCTATGCAGCGTAGCAACTCAATCGGTATATCATCTATGCCTGGTGCTTTGTTTCTGCTTAAGTCTTCCAAAGCTCTATCAAATTCTGATCTCAATATTAAATCTCCTTTCGCATCCTCATCAAATTCCTCCTCCCTTTCCACTACATGATTCTCAATCTCCTTTCCCTTATACAAACTCTCTATGTAAGCTTTCCATCTCTCAACATTTTCTTCCCTATCTGTTAGAGGCTTTCCATTTGTGTCCTTAATATTACAGCACTTAGTCTTCTTTTCCCCAAAAGTATTCTTAATCCTTCGATAAGCTGTGTCTACTTTTCCTAATTTCAGACAATTTTCTATACATCATCTCTTGAAGAAGTCTTACCGTGAATGTGTTTATATGAGGCAAAAACATTAACCATATTCGAAAATGATTTGATAACTAATTAAATTCGCTTAAAATGTAAGTGTTAACAGGTGTTCAAAGCGAATTTAATTACTAAATAGCCTAGGTTCGTAAGTTTCAGCGCCGTGCGATTTTTACTTGTGGGAGAACCTCAAACACAATGTACCTATGCAGAAACAATCCGTGTACTCTGTAGGCTCTCGAGAACGAAATAACTGCACTGATACCAAATATCGGTGAGGATGAACTACATACAGGAATTGTACCTAAACGTCCTACGTCGGTGCAACGTGTGTTAAGAAAAAGAAGGACAACATTTCCAGCAACTACTCTGAAATTCATGTAAGTTATGATGCTTATTAAATACGTTAAGAAGTGTAAATGTGTTAAAGAAATTGGGCGCTACGCTGCTGCTAACGCCAGTGACTTGCTCGACACGCTGCGATGCAAAGTGGCCTGTCCGCCACACGGCGCCTGTGAGGTTCCGTTCTATAGAGAACGATCTCACAGTATAACATAGTTCTCATATTTCAATAGCTATCTGTATGAAAACATTATCTGGCGTAACATAATTATGCATTTACTAAAGAATGCCAATGGCATTCAGTGTCCTTTGGAAAGGCTAGCCCTATCAACTCTCAAGAGAGTACTCGGACAATGTCATGTGACCTCCTGAGAGGCCTGGTGCCGGTCCTTCAAACTGACGCCAGTGTACGACCTGCGCGGCGTGATGACGATGAAGTCACAAACAGCCAGTCCCGTGCCAAGGAAGTTAACCGTAAGAGATCACAGCAATCGACCACGGGAGGTTTCGGTGCAAGGCTAAAACGCGGTTGGACGTACAGGGTGATTCTTATTAACGTTTAAAACTCTCTGTAGCAACGTAGATGGCATTGAAACAAGTAATTTGATATAGGACACTTAGGGTCGCAAGTGTCCGGAAATACCTTAAAAGTGAACCACAACTGTTAAACTTATGACGTCATCAGGTGACGGCTCAGCTCGAGCGGTCAGGCCAGTGCTCTCTTACGCACATCAAACCATCCAAAGTAAACGTTGAATATCATATCACTCTGCCTCCGTGTCTGCGTGTGCGACTTGGGCGCGTGGGGTTCGAGGTTCGAATCCGGGGCCTATACATCATTTTTAGCCTACTTTCGATTTTTGCAAAAAATGAAAATAGACACGAGATCAACACAGGGCGAAAAAAGTGTGTCTGTCTGTGTGTGTGTGTGTGTATGTGTGTGTGTGAGTCTGTGTGTGTGTGTATGTGTGTGTGTGTGTGTGTGTGTGTGTGTGTGTGTGTGAGTCTGTGTGTGTGTCTGTGTCTGTGTGAGTGTGTGTACTCTGAATGTCTGTCCCCCCCCCCCCTATCAATTCGAACACGGTGAATGTGAATTGAACGAAATTTGGTACAAAGGTAGCACTAGCAAAGGACACCTCAGTGTCATGTTTTATATCGCCGCCATCTTGACGGAAACGTAATGGCGGCCACACAAATGTTCAAAGCTTAAATCAAATTACGACTAACCTAATCATCCGATCTCTACCAAATTTTGCAACAACATACCTTTATGCGGGGAGCATCCTTTGACCAAACCAATAGGTCATCAGCGTAATAGTTTGCGGATGGTGGCCATCTTTGTGTGAAAATCGATTCCCCCTATTAATTCGAACACGGTGCAACCGAATGGAACGAAATTTGGTACAGAGGTAGTACTAACAAAAGGCACCTCAGTGTCATGTTTTATATCGCCGCCATCTTGACGGAAACGTAATGGCGGCCACACAAATGTTCAAAGCTTAAATCAAATTACGACTAACCTAATCATCCGATCTCTACCAAATTTTGCAACAACATACCCTTATGGGGGGAGCATCCTTTGACCAAACTAATAGGTCATCAGCGTAATAGATTGCGGATGGCGGCCATCTTTGTGAGAAAATCGATTCCCCCTATTAATTCGAACACGGTGAATGTGAATTGAACGAAATTTGGTACAAAGGTAGCACTAGCAAAGGACACCTCAGTGTCATGTTTTATATCGCCGCCATCTTGACGGAAACGTAATGGCGGCCACACAAATGTTCAAAGCTTAAATCAAATTACGATTAACCTAATCATCCGATCTCTACCAAATTTTGCAACAACATACCTTTATGGGGGGAGCATCCTTTGACCAAACTAATAGGTCATCAGCGTAATAGTTTGCGGATGGCGGCCATCTTTGTGTGAAAATCGATTCCCCCTATTAATTCGAACACGGTGCAACCGAATGGAACGAAATTTGGTACTGAGGTAGCACTAACAAAAGGCACCTCAGTGTCATGTTTTATATCGCCGCCATCTTGACGGAAACGTAATGGCGGCCACACAAATGTTCAAAGCTTAAATCAAATTACGATTAACCTAATCATCCGATCTCTACCAAATTTTTCAACAACATACCTTTATGGAGGAAGCATCCTTTGACCAATCTAATAGGTCATCAGCGTAATAGTTTGCGGATGGTGGCCATCTTTGTGTGAAAATCGATTCCCCCTATTAATTCGAACACGGTGCAACCGAATGGAACAAAATTTGTTACAGAGGTAGTACTAACAAAAGGCACCTCAGTGTCATGTTTTATATCGCCGCCATCTTGACGGAAACGTAATGGCGGCCACACAAATGTTCAAAGCTTAAATCAAATTACGACTAACCTAATCATCCGATCTCTACCAAATTTTGCAACAACATACCTTTATGGGGGGAGCATCCTTTGACCAAACTAATAGGTCATCAGCGTAATAGTTTGCGGATGGCGGCCATCTTTGTGTAAAAATCGATTCCCCCTATTAATTCGAACACGGTGCAACCGAATGGAACGAAATTTGGTACAGAGGTAGTACTAACAAAAGGCACCTCAGTGTCATGTTTTATATCGCCGCCATCTTGACGGAAACGTAATGGCGGCCACACAAATGTTCAAAGCTTAAATCATATTTGATTAACCTAATCATCCGATCTCTACCAAATGTTGCAACAACATACCCTTATAGAGGAGGCATCCTTTGACCAAACGAATAGGTCATTAGCCTAATAGTTTGCGGATGGCGGCCATCTTTGTGTGAAAAGCAATTCCCCCTATTAATTCAAACACGGTGAAACCGAATGGAACGAAATTTGGTACAGAGATAGCACTAGCAAAGGGCATCTCAGTGTCATGTTTTATATCGCCGCAATCTTGACTGAAACGTAATGGCGGCCACAGGAATGTTCAAAGCTTAAATCAAATTACGACTAACCTAATCATCCAATCTCTGCCAAATTTTGCAACAACATACCTTTATGGGGGGAGCATCCTTTGACCAAACTAATAGGTCATCAGCGTAATAGTTTGCGGATGGCGGCCATCTTTGTGTGAAAATCGATTCCCCCTTTAATTCGAACACGGTGCAATCGAATGGAACGAAATTTGGTACAGAGGTAGTACTAACAAAAGGCACCTCAGTGCCATGTTCTATATCGCCGCCATCTTGACGGAAACGTAATGGCGGCCACACAAATGTTCAAAGCTTAAATCAAATTACGATTAACCTAATCATCCGATCTCTACCAAATTTTTCAACAACATACCTTTATGGAGGGAGCATCCTTTGACCAATCTAGTAGGTCATCAGCGTAATAGTTTGCGGATGGCGGCCATCTTTGCGAGAAAATCGATTCCCCCTATTAATTCGAACACGGTGAATGTGAATTGAACGAAATTTGGTACAAAGGTAGCACTAGCAAAGGACACCTCAGTGTCATGTTTTATATCGCCGCCATCTTGACGGAAACGTAATGGCGGCCACACAAATGTTCAAAGCTTAAATCAAATTACGACTAACCTAATCATCCGATCTCTACCAAATTTTGCAACAACATACCTTTATGGGGGGAGCATCCTTTGACCAAACTAATAGGTCATCAGCGGAATAGTTTGCGGATGGCGGCCATCTTTGTGTGAAAATCGATTCCCCCTATTAATTCGAACACGGTGCAACCGAATGGAACGAAATTTGGTACTGAGGTAGCACTAACAAAAGGCACCTCAGTGTCATGTTTTATATCGCCGCCATCTTGACGGAAACGTAATGGCGGCCACACAAATGTTCAAAGCTTAAATCAAATTACGATTAACTTAATCATCCGATCTCTACCAAATTTTTCAACAACATACCTTTATGGAGGAAGCATCCTTTGACCAATCTAATAGGTCATCAGCGTAATAGTTTGCGGATGGTGGCCATCTTTGTGTGAAAATCGATTCCCCCTATTAATTCGAACACGGTGCAACCGAATGGAACAAAATTTGTTACAGAGGTAGTACTAACAAAAGGCACCTCAGTGTCATGTTTTATATCGCCGCCATCTTGACGGAAACGTAATGGCGGCCACACAAATGTTCAAAGCTTAAATCAAATTACGACTAACCTAATCATCCGATCTCTACCAAATTTTGCAACAACATACCTTTATGGGGGGAGCATCCTTTGACCAAACTAATAGGTCATCAGCGTAATAGTTTGCGGATGGCGGCCATCTTTGTGTAAAAATCGATTCCCCCTATTAATTCGAACACGGTGCAACCGAATGGAACGAAATTTGGTACAGAGGTAGTACTAACAAAAGGCACCTCAGTGTCATGTTTTATATCGCCGCCATCTTGACGGAAACGTAATGGCGGCCACACAAATGTTCAAAGCTTAAATCATATTTGATTAACCTAATCATCCGATCTCTACCAAATGTTGCAACAACATACCCTTATAGAGGAGGCATCCTTTGACCAAACGAATAGGTCATTAGCCTAATAGTTTGCGGATGGCGGCCATCTTTGTGTGAAAAGCAATTCCCCCTATTAATTCAAACACGGTGAAACCGAATGGAACGAAATTTGGTACAGAGATAGCACTAGCAAAGGGCATCTCAGTGTCATGTTTTATATCGCCGCAATCTTGACTGAAACGTAATGGCGGCCACAGGAATGTTCAAAGCTTAAATCAAATTACGACTAACCTAATCATCCAATCTCTGCCAAATTTTGCAACAACATACCTTTATGGGGGGAGCATCCTTTGACCAAACTAATAGGTCATCAGCGTAATAGTTTGCGGATGGCGGCCATCTTTGTGTGAAAATCGATTCCCCCTATTAATTCGAACACGGTGCAATCGAATGGAACGAAATTTGGTACAGAGGTAGTACTAACAAAAGGCACCTCAGTGTCATGTTCTATATCGCCGCCATCTTGACGGAAACGTAATGGCGGCCACACAAATGTTCAAAGCTTAAATCAAATTACGATTAACCTAATCATCCGATCTCTACCAAATTTTTCAACAACATACCTTTATGGAGGGAGCATCCTTTGACCAATCTAGTAGGTCATCAGCGTAATAGTTTGCGGATGGCGGCCATCTTTGTGTGAAAATCGATTCCCCCTATTAATTCGAACACTGTGCAACCGAATGGAACAAAATTTGTTACAGAGGTAGTACTAACAAAAGGCACCTCAGTGTCATGTTTTATATCGCCGCCATCTTGACGGAAACGTAATGGCGGCCACACAAATGTTCAAAGCTTAAATCAAATTACGACTAACCAATCATCCGATCTCTACCAAATTTTGCAACAACATACCTTTATGGGGGAGCATCCTTTGACCAAACTAATAGGTCATCAGCGTAATAGTTTGCGGATGGCGGCCATCTTTGTGTAAAAATCGATTCCCCCTATTAATTCGAACACGGTGCAACCGAATGGAACGAAATTTGGTACAGAGGTAGTACTAACAAAAGGCACCTCAGTGTCATGTTTTATATCGCCGCCATCTTGACGGAAACGTAATGGCGGCCACACAAATGTTCAAAGCTTAAATCATATTTGATTAACCTAATCATCCGATCTCTACCAAATGTTGCAACAACATACCCTTATAGAGGAGGCATCCTTTGACCAAACGAATAGGTCATTAGCCTAATAGTTTGCGGATGGCGGCCATCTTTGTGTGAAAAGCAATTCCCCCTATTAATTCAAACACGGTGAAACCGAATGGAACGAAATTTGGTACAGAGATAGCACTAGCAAAGGGCATCTCAGTGTCATGTTTTATATCGCCGCCATCTTGACTGAAACGTAATGGCGGCCACAGGAATGTTCAAAGCTTAAATCAAATTACGACTAACCTAATCATCCAATCTCTACCAAATTTTGCAACAACATACCTTTATGGGGGGAGCATCCTTTGACCAAACTAATAGGTCATCAGCGTAATAGTTTGCGGATGGCGGCCATCTTTGTGTGAAAATCGATTCCCCCTATTAATTCGAACACGGTGCAACCGAATGGAACGAAATTTGGTACAGAGGTAGTACTAACAAAAGGCACCTCAGTGTCATGTTTTATATCGCCGCCATCTTGACGGAAACGTAATGGCGGCCACACAAATGTTCAAAGCTTAAATCAAATTACGATTAACCTAATCATCCGATCTCTACCAAATTTTGCAACAACATACCCTTATAGAGGAGGCATCCTGTGAACAATCAAATAGGTCATCAGCGTAATAGTTTGCGGATGGCGGCCATCTTTGTGTCAGAATCGATTCCCCGTATTAATTCAAACACGGTGAAACCGAATGGAACGAAATTTGGTACAGAGATATCACTAGCAAAGGGCATCTCAGTGTCATGATTAATATCGCCGCCATATTGACAGAAACGTAATGGCGGCCACACAAATGTTTAAAGCTTAAATCAAATTACGACTAACATAACCATCCGATCTTTACTAAACTTTGCAACAACATACCTTTATGGAGGTAGCATCCTTTGACCAATCTAATAGGTCATTAGCCTAATAGTTTGCGGATGGCGGCCATCTTTATGTCAAAATTGATTCCCCCTATTAATTCCAACACGGTGGAACCGAATGAACGAAATTTGGTACAGAGGTAGCACTAGCAAAGGGCACCTCAGTGTCATGTTTTATATCACCGCTATCTTGACGGAAACGTAATCGCGGCCACCCAAATGTTAAAAGCTAAAATGTAATTACGACCAACCTAATAATCTAGTCTCTACCAAATTTTGCAACACCATATCTTTATGTGGGAAACATATTCTGACCAAACTGCAAGAACATCAGCCCAATAGTTTGCAGATGGTGGCCAAGTATGTGTGCAAATCGATTCCCCCTATCAATTCAAACACGGTGAAACCGAATTGAACGAAATTTGGTACAGAGGTAGCACTAGCAAAGGGCACCTCATATTCATGTTTAATATCCCTATAGCACGTTGTATTTCAACAAGCTACTATAACCAACATTCAATCATACTCCTTGAAAAGGACAAAGAGTTATAACAATACCCATGCATTTAGGAGAAAGTAGGCTATATGTTCTTTACTGAACATCTTGTTTTTTTTTGTTCTCTCTCTTCTCCTTTCAGGTGGTAGCAGATTGTTAGTTGACATTAAGAACGCTTTGTATTACAAATGTGTTGGGAAGCGTTCGGGAATTTTACACTGGATTCGATAGGATGGGGCAAAATTAGTCATTCGACACGAACTGCTCTGCTAGATAACAACGGTTTGAGAGTTCTCAGCCACACAGTTCAATACAGTACGTCAAATGAACCGCTTTACATTCCATGAGATTGCAAACATGCACCTTTGTTATGATGCTGCAAATTCGAACGCACTTGCTGCAAGGTGGCTGTACCAACAACGATTTCCCCAACACGTTCTGCCTTCTCACGTGACCCTCAGCCGTTTGTGGGTTGTAATGTTTAACAGCAAGAAAGTTCGGTGATACATGCGCAAAAATAAAAGCGATGCTTCCCCTTGAAAGGCGAAGAGAGAGAAAAAAATATGATGGATAGGGCACGGATTAGAATGATACATATACGTTAACAAACGTATAACTTACTAGTACTTATGCAATCGGCTCACAGTGGAGTACTGCAGGGTACTGAAACAAGGACAACCTCACTCGCACGCAAGAGTGAGCGGAAGCTATTGCGACGCGCATCCTTCAAGAAAAAAAAGAAAAAAAAACCTGGGTGAAAAAGTATTTCCTCCTGGTCTTACAGATTGTGTGCGCCCTACGCGACGGAGGGTAAAAAAAAAAGCCTGACCACTTGTGGTGCCGAAGTTTTTGATTTAGGACAGACCAGAAAATGGGAACAAAAGCTTGCCACATCGTTCAGTCTAACGCAGACATTCACTGCGTTGATATAATTTACGAACAGTGTGCTAGTTACGACCTGTTGGTTAGGAGAAGTTGATTATGATAATTGTTGTTTTAAGGGTCCTAACATCTAGGTTATCGGCCCCTAATGGTCTGGGTGATAGCGAAAATGACAATGAAATGTAAACCATAACGAAAAGCAAGGTACATTGAAAACACTTACGAAAATGGAACTTACAAAATATAGAGTCGAAATACTTACAAAAGATAATGTACATGGAAAATATTCACACAAGCAATTTAGAGTGAAAAATACGCACAAAATGTTGTAGCCTAATGTAGTTTAGGTTCAAAATACTTAAAATGCAATGTAGTCGAAATACTCACAAAATACAATTGAAATTCAAAATACTTATAAAACGCAATTGAAATTACTTACAAAATATAATTTAGATTCAAAATAGTCGCAATATGTCAGCCCGCGACTCAAAATACGTACAAAATGCAATGTAGATTGAAAATACTCCCAAAAGGGAATTTGGATGGAAAAAGATTTACAAGGTAATTTAGATACACGGGGAGCCAATTCACAAAACAGTGCGGGAATCTTAAAGAGAAGATGAAGTATAATGAAAAGAAAAAGAAGGCTGATCCCTAGAAAAATGGGGGATCAGGAAAGATGAGACAAGGGCCAATTAAGGCGGGAAATGAAGAGACTCCCTAGGCCTCGAATACCCTATTACCGTTGGGTTCGAAGTAGAGCAAGAGAGGTCGACAGGAGAGAAGATGGAGTGAAGCCCGGCTCAAATAAGTGGAAGCAATGCCGGACTCAGCTGGGGCCCCATGGTCGCCAACCCACGTCCTATAATTTATCCCCTGCGGGGGTTAATTAGGAGAGGTAGCAGCAAATTGGCAGTGTTGTTTCGCTCCACAACAACGTTGTTTGTCACTTGTTCCTTCCCTGTCCAGCAAAGGTGCCAGATGTGTGACAATCTCGCACGTTGCTTCAAGGACAGGTTGTTTGTGTGCCTGTCAGCAATATGAATGAAATATTGCAACTAGGGCCTTCTTACCGGTGATGGCTATAATGTTTACCTGTTGGTGGGAGAGTACGATTTTAGTTTCTGTGCGCGGCAGTTATCTCTGCTTGTATAAAACAAAGTCCCCGAGACTTGGATGTCTCGGTTAATCTCGAGAACCATTGGATGGATTTTGATGCGGTTTTCACCATTCTGTAAAGGATATCTCGAGGAAGGTTTCTGTAGAAAATAACTTATTTATGATTAAAGGAAGCCCAGCAGCAACGATTTCAGTAAAAGAGTCGAAAAAAGAAACCTGGCGTCCGTGCGCTTTTTAAGCTTACGCTGGGCAAACCATTAAAAATATGAGTGCAAGAATTGTTCAGCATGAAAATTTCCACAAAAAAGCCCGGGAGAGCATATCTCTAGACTACCTTCAATACATCGCCCACTATAAGTGTTATTACGTTTTTATTTCTTCCAACAATCTCCATTCAATTACTGAGGCGACAGTTTACGAGCTGGCTAGGGGCGAGCCTATCACCCCAGTTACAGCCTAGCTAGCGGGCGAGCCTGTTACCCCAGATACAGCCAGCAGCAAACTGTCGAGTCGTTTTGAGTTAAGACTTCAGAGAAGAGTGGTTGTGTTTGGAGTTTCCCTGGAAGTGCAACTCGGCTTTTCTTCATTTCACCTGTGAACTTTTCGTTCCGCAAAATACACAGTCAAGTTAAGACTGGACGGAATGGGGATCTGTGTTGCATGCACCTTGCCATTCTTAAATTACGTCTGACAAGAATTCATTGCACATGCATCTCCATGATAATATAATTAATCGTCCATCATGCCGAGACGTAAAACAGATATAGGTCGTAGTTCATCGACATCGAAAAGAAAGCGCTTATCACGTAATGCATTCATAACTGTTCCCGGGCGAAGCTGGGGCGGGTGGCTAGTCATATATATTATTTCAGTAGTATAGATCCCTCCTGTGGCGCTCACAAGCGACCGATCGTTGCTGTAGGAAAATACGCTCCATAATTGCTGTCCACTTCACATTTTGGCCGCTGTGACGCCTGTTTCATGCCATTTTAACATTCTGAGGTTTTTCCTTTATCATGGATTTCAGAAACAGTAAATCAAAGGAATGAGTAGGCCTACTCAAATCCTATAATTTCATTAATATCGAATAACCGGCGAGTGTTATGATGATCCAATTTCCAGTGATTGCCTTGGTATTCTAACTGAAATGTAAATAGTGTTCTATAATCATTTGTTTGAAATCAAAACATAGCAACCTTTCTCCTTTAGTCTCTCATTATAAACTATTGGGGAAAGTGTGGTTTATGAGCATGCGAGATTTCTCACACGGGTACGCAAGTTTTGTATAAAGCTCTACTCAGCAACCTGGCTGTGGTGAGAGGGTCTACTGTGGCTGTTTAAATCACATACTATGCGTGTTTCATGGTCTCCTGCTCAAACTGAACTGAGTGTTACTGTCTAAACGTGTATGGGGCTAGCTCTTTTACCTGGTCTTCCATACATTCGTCACAGTTTATGGTAAATAGGCTAATGAATAACAAGTAGTTCCATGGAGAACTAAAGCCTATTTTCATATATCCTACTTATGTTAATTGCTTCTATCAACATACAAAATTCCAGTTTGATTCCTGTAATGGATTCATAGATATTGAGAACCGTCTAACTCTAAATATTTCGGATGGTCGCAATGTTAGATTGTTGTATGTATAGGCCATAGAGTTATGTACCAATAAAGGAAAATTATTGCGTGGGTTCATTATTCAATCTTTCACTTCGCATGATTACGACACAAGTAATAAAAACTTAATGTTAACATTTCGCATAACCGCCATCTTGAGGTTATAAAAGAATTGAACTAAATTAAACGTCAGTGCATTACAATGTGTATCAACATTTGCAGTGCGAAGTCTCATTGCGTTTGGATGATTAAATCGCGAGAAACGTCTATTTAAAAGTCTCAACTTCGCTTGGCCGCCATGTTGGTTTGTAATTACCAGGTTGTTTAAAGTCTCATATGCAAACTTATAGTATTGTCCTTTATCACCGTACAAAATTTCAGGGTGATATCGGTAATAGTTTCGGAAATATCGCATGCTGGTAAAATATTTCGCACAGCCACCATGCTGGATTGGTGAGACATAATAAAATTGGAAGGGCACGGTCGGGGTTGGCTGAAATGGTGCTATGACCTTACCGAGTTTCATTGGAATAGGTCCAGCCGTTTAGAAGTTATAAGGGACACACACACACACATACGCTCACACACATGGACAAAAGGTGATCTAATAAGCCTTTTTTTTTTTCATAAAATGAAAAAGGCTAACAATACAATGTCGAAGTGGACAGATGACCTTGATGTTCTGTGGTATAAGAAAAGCCACCTCACACCGTCGAAGTAGAGTTTCCGCACAGCCATGAGTTGTCCATACCGTTAAGTGACTTTTGTTGTAGTTCAAAATGAACTGCTCGTTAATGAGCAAAGGAATATGTTATAGCAATTAGTCAGGGAGTACAATGGAACTCGATAAGCATGCCTTGCTGGGCACGCTACATCCTAACTTCCCCGTTGTGAACTAAAATCACACTGGTGTTCATCCATCTTATTCTAGTTGTTGTTAACTCGTTTAGGGGCTTGCGACATCGTAGTCATTTTGGCTCGTGCATTCATATCTTGAAAATTTGTGAAAACTATTATTAAATAATAATTAGGGTGGTTGCTGTCGCGAGTCTCCGTGGCTTAGGCGGCAGCACGCCGGCCTCTCACCGCTGGGTCCGTGGTTTAAATCCCGGTCATTCCATGTGAGATTTGTGCTGGACAAAACGGAGGCAGACAGGTTTTTCTCCGGGTACTCCGGTTTTCCCTGTCACCAATTTAATTCCAGCAACACTCTCCACCATCATTTCATTTGTCATTCATTTAATCATTGCCCCAGGGGAGTGCGACAGGCTTCGGCAGCCGGCACAGTTCCTATCCTCGCCGCTAGATGGGAGCTTCATTTATTCCATTCCCTGACCCGGTCGGTCGACTGGAAGCAGGCTGTGGATTTTCATTTTGTGGTTGCTGTCGGGCTTAAACTAGCTGTGTGAGATTCAATTAGGTTGAGCCTCCCGGTAAATAGTCTGGCTTATGCTGATTACCTGTTTTTGATGTGTAACATCTTTCCGCTCGGTTGCTGGATAGTTTTGTGGGAATGATTTTGAAAATTGGGGACGGAAGTGAATCGGGCGGAAGTGGATCGGACGGAAGTGAAGACGCACTGCCAGCTGGATGTACAATTGAAAATGTGTGTATTGGAAACAAGGCAGTGTGTGCTCTGTAGTGCGAGAATGTTATGGCAATACAGTAGGCAGTGCATTTAGCAGGCATTGGTTTGACGAGCACAGTGGCAAATGTTTCAGCGACTTTCATTTGTCATTGAGCAGTTTATGAAGCTTCACGTTCAAGGTTGAACTTCACATGGGGTAGGACAAAGACGACAAATGACATTTAAGTAAGCGGCATTATTGTCAAGCCGTGGGTGAGTAGTCAAATATTAAATGCATAACAGAATGTTGTTATATGAGTGGAATAAAAGCTGTATTTTCATCATATGTGAGACTAGGTCATTTCATGATTGTAGGAAGCCATGTTTTGATTGTTTACGACGAACTGTATGAGAGCCTTGAGAATAATGAATGTTACAGTTACTGAGGAATGTGCTCACAGTATTTGAGAGTACTGTCGCCGTTGTGTGTCACTTTGTTATTATGAATTATTAATGTAAAAGGAAGGAAGGAAGCTTGTAGTTTTGCGTGTCCGTTAATCTCACGATTTTGATCCACGGTACCTCCCTTTTACGTAGAATGCGAACCACAGGGCATGGCATTTCAATTCGAAAATCACACATGTATTGACCGGGAATCAAACCCGGTCTACCTTGGTGAGAGACTAACAGCTTGACCGCTGCGCCACAAATGTGACAGTAGCATATCTCCAATTCAATCTATACATTCATCATAGTACCAGTATGCAAATGGAGTGTAAATTAACATTTTAAGAATGTCCAAGCTGTGTAGTATACGAGTAGGATAACATATCAGATGTTACACATCATATGCGACTACTGTAAGGCTCGTATCTTTTTTTTGTTTCTTATTTATTTTTTGTAATGTGGCCTCCTGCGAGGTCGAGAGCAGGTTTTTTCTAGTCGACGCCCGTGGGCGACCTGCGCGTCGGGATGAGAGATGGAATGGATGAAGATGAATGAAACTGGGCAAGGATGTGGAAGGAAGCGACCGTAGCCTGTCAGAAGGTACCGTCCCAGCATTTGGCTGGTGTTGAAAATGGGGAAACCACGGAAAACCATTTCAATGACGGCTGAGGCTGGGGCTCGAACCCACGCGTCTACCGAGTCAGCAAAGAGCTTGGCCCCATGACCTAACGCTGCGGTTTAGCCAGCGTATACACTGCTGTCGGTGACAGACTCTGTCGAAAGATTACAAGATAACTTGAACAAAATTGTAGGAATTGTAGGGAATATGGTATGAAAATCTGTATTTCATGAACGAAGGTGACGTCGATAGGGAAGAAGCACAAGTAGGAGCCGGTGGGCCATTTTAATAACTTGGGAAAGGGTGCAGTGAGTTCTCAGTTTGGTCAGTATTTAGACCGACGTCGATGTGTGGGAATGAGAGGTGGGTTGATTCAGAATATCTCATTCCATAAGCTGGAGGTAATTGATAGAGTTGCATGAATGATTGCTAGGGCAAATAGATGGGAGCAATGGCAGGAGGGTGCTCGTTATGAAGACAACGGCTAAATTTGAAATAAACACGCTACATGAAGCTGTTCGAATGAACCTATCAGATGGTGGGGGTCATGTGAAAGGGGAGGAGAAAATGATTAGGCTACCTAACAGGTTAATGAGCTCGGCTATACAGAAGCAGAGGTGATGATCGTGTGGCCTCCGGAGAGGCCGAGTGCAGGTCTTTCTAGTTGACGCCCTCGGGCGACCTGCGCGTCGTATTGAGGATGAAGTGATGATGGAGACGTCACATACACCCAGTCCCCGAGCCATGGGAATTAACCCCAGGAGATAAAATCACTAATGCCTCGGCCGGGAATTGAACCCGGAGCACTTTATGCCAAAGCCTAGCATGCTAACCATTTAGCCACGGAGTCGGACAGAAGCAGAGGTAGGCTAAGCCTAGGTGACATTGGTTAGATTCAGTGTTTAACGATTTGTAGGTGAGAAGCGTGGAAGCAGAGGAGACTGCAGAGCTAACTGCTAATAGGGGATCATAGAGGTGACTTGTTTGCAAATAGAGGCTCGCAGACTTGACTGGACACTGAAAGGAAAAACATTCTGAAATGAAAACTAATGAATGAATGGAGGCCCATGTGTTCCTTCCTGTAAAATGAAACAGCGGCGAAATGAGGAATCCTGTTTTTGCTGTTAGCTTCTAGCGGATGTCCTGATTACCCAGGTGGAGAAAACACGCAGCGGTGATTGTATCAAGTAGAGCGTGGCAAAGAAGACCTCATACCTTCTTAATACCTTCTTAGTCTAATGAAGGCCACTTACCTGAAGCTAATCATACAAACCAAGATGAACCAGGGGCAGATCACCACGCTGTTCCACACCTTAAAACTACAATTCCACTCCCACTAGATCAGGGGTTCCCAACCGATGGCACGCCGGAACGTTTCAGGCGGTACGCGTGGGTGATTCGATTGTTCACAAGTACAGGTGGAGAATTTATCTGCATTTCCTGCTCGATCATAATTTTTTGAAGATAATGGATATATCCAGTGCCAGATGAGTGGTTGCTCATATCATTGTCCACTTGGAAGCCCGTCAAGAAAGTTTTATAAACATTTCTCCGAAGATTATTCCAAATTTGACCGGATGAGAAATTATTTTTTGGAACTCTCGCCAAATGAGTTGAAATTAAAAGAAAGTTTTATTGATCTAACAGAAGACAGTTCCACGACTGACAGTTTTTAAAAAGACATCTCTAATTAACTTCTGGATCGGATGTAAAACCGAGTACCCAATAATCTTCCGACAAGCTCTGCTATTTTTGATGCCATTCGTTACAAGTTACTTGTGTGAGAGTGGATTTTCTGAAGTTTTGTATATCAAATCCAAACACAGAAACATAGAAGTATTGAAGAGGACTTAAGAGTGAAGTTAAGCTCAATTACTCCCTAAATGATATTTGAATCACAGGCAAACAACAAGTTTTGCAGTAAAAGTAGATTTTGGATGATTCTGATGTTTTTTGTTTTGTTTTGTGGCTTAGTTTGTACTAATTATATAAAATTGGAAGTTTTTTAGACCTATGAGTAATAAATAAAACTAAAATTTGCAATAATCGTTTTCATTTTATTTACTGTATTATAAAAATGTTATTAATATACAGTACATAGGACTATCTCTCTCTAATATATTTAAATTAGAAAGAAAAAATATATGTATTGTTGTCTTCATAAAGGGTTGAAGAAAACCGAAATACAAGTGCAGTAATAATTAAATATGAAGTTTTCTCAGTAATGTATTTAAAATAAAACAAGCCATTGGGCACTTTTCGGACAGTAAATGAATGTTTCTAAAAATTTATTCTCTTCGTTCGCCAAAATTTTCAAATTTCAAGTGGTACGCAGTTGCTATAATGTTGGGAATCCCTGCACTAGATGAACCCATATGAACTTTCTGATTTATTGTACTGTAATTGGTTTTAAGGCTGTGTTAACTACTGCGGCTGTAGAGACGCCGGGTTGCCTGAATTTGGCTCATGCCAGTAAATCAACTTACAACTTCCTCGCATTTAAGCACCCTCAAATTCCAACTGATTGCGCCGGGATTTGATGTAGCAATCTTGGACACAGCAGGCGAGAACGTTAGCGCTGTGCTAGGCATGTAGACTTTCATTGTGAGTTTAAATATATACAAAATAAAATTCATACTGATACACATTGGGGCGTAAAAGATATCGCCTTTCATCGGGGTGCACGAAAATCCTTCCGAAAATTCAGATACTGGCCTCACCCATATTATTTTTTGTTGCAAAGGCAAAAATATAATTGTTTCCCCTTAGTGAGCATCATCCAAAGGGAGGTCTGAGGTAGGATGCCATCACGGTCAGTGACCATCATGAGTGTTTTTTTTTTCTTTCCTTTTCTTTCGCCAGGGATCTTTACATTTACTTCAGACAAGATCATTAGTTGTTTTCTTTGTTGTATGGTACTGTACAAGTCCTACGGCTCTTCCAATTCCAAATCTACCCTTAAAAGACACCTCATATTGGTAAGTACACGTAGTTGATGACCACTTAGTTTCAAGACCCAAAATATACAAAATAATAGCTGTATTGATACCGTTTGTCCGCCTCGCTGCGTAGTGGCTAGCGTTCTTGGCTGTCACCGAAGAGGTCCGTGTTCGATTCCCAGCCCAGCCGAAAATAACAATTCTGAGGGCTGAAACGGGGTACACTCAGCCTCGTGAGGCAAAACTGAGAAGAGGAGGGTTCGATTCGTATCTCAGCCATCTTGGAAGTGGTTTCCCCACTTCTACACCAGGCGAATGCCGGGATGGTTCCGAACTTAAGGCCACGGCCCCCTCCTTCCCAATCCTCTATTGAATTACAAGTACACACACTAATACAACCATAACAATAAAACAGGTTATCAGACAAATTCCACACACACCCGAGTACACGATGTCGCAAAGCCCCTAAATCAATCAACAACAACGATACCTGTTTAACCAGTGATCTTCGTTTAAAGAATGCTTGTGTACTTACGATTCCTGTGTATTCGATGGACCAACTATAATATGGCGCAACTGTAAGGTTCTCGCCTGATGTCCCCAAGGTTGCGGGATCGAATACATGTGTAGTCAGTTGACATTTTAGGGTACTTACATGTCTGAGACCCTAGTCAGTAGATTTAATCGCATGTAGGCCTAAGCTCGGTGCAGGATTTCTGGTCGGCGCCTGTGGGCAATCTGAGCGTCATGATTAAAATTAAATGATAACAAACACCCAGTCCCTGAGCCAGAGGTATCAATCCTAGGATAACTCTAGAAAATATGGAAAACGGAATTTTTAAATCCTGGAAAACTCAAGGAATTATCAGGGTAATTTAGTTTTACAAGGTTCAACCTTGAATAATTGGAAATTAAGCATTTACATTTTGATGCAGGGGAAAATTATATTGTGGTGATGATTGTTGTAGATGTATGTTCGTACTGACGTTAAATCAGTAAGCTCTCGTTTCTTGCAAGATAGAGCTCACAAATTACACGTGTGGACTGTATTTGTACTTTATTATAAATGTGTAAATGTATGATTTTTGAGAGCATTACTATTGACGAGCTACTTTCAATACTCGCGAGTACAATAGTTTTTCTGGATGGGCAAAATATATATTTCTGTTTTTCTTTTTGTCTTTAAACTTTCTTCGAGCACTTCTTGAAATGATCTTTTAGTACAAACTCTGTTACTCAGGGAATTCTCTGATGTATCCTGGAAAAGTCAGGGAATTGTCAGGGATATCTGTTAGTTGGTTTTTGTAGACATCCTGTATTAAGATCCCACGACATGACCAGAAATTGAACCCTAGACCTTTCTCGCCAAAGCCTACATAATTTTGTGCGATGGAGATATCTGTAGGTTTAACATTGGAAGTACATCATTAAGAATCTCAACGTGTCATTCTCTTGGTGATATCCAATTAAGTTTGCTCTTCGTCACTCAGTGTTCTGAACATTGCTGGTTTGTCGCTGCTACCACAGCTGAAATTTCCGAGGATAGCGTGGTCAGCGTCGTTCCTTTCTTGCGTGGCCTTTTTCGAACCGTGCCTACGGCTTTGGAGATGAGCTACATGGGTTTGTATCCTGGCCAATACACAAGAAATACTCGAAACGAAAAAAAAAAAAAAAGTGGTGGTTTGCATTCCATGTAAGAAGAGGTCCGGTGGATTATGATAGCTAGATTTAGTCCTCTTTCACACGGAGCCACCATGGCCGCGCCTCCACGTCTTTTCATTAATTCAAATTAGCCTTCCACACGTGGTGGTGGTCGCGCCCCTGGCCAGAATTCCTGGTGGCAGACAATACGATTTTTGGAACGGCCAAGTTGGCAGCGCCACCACATGTTTACATTGAGACATTGGTTTTACGTCCCTTTTTTTAACTACTCGGGCTTTTAGAGACGTCGACATTGAGTCAAACGGAGCTTTTCACACAAGCCGCGACTTCCCACGAACTTCCTGTGCGGCCAGGCCAGACTAAAAAGAACTGTGACAAAATATGTGCGTGAAAATATGATAACTAATTTTTATATGTAATTTTACTTAATAAATTGAACGCTCATTAAAGTAAATCGAAAATTTGCAAATTCTTCTTACCTCAGTGTCGCTAGGAGTTTTTCCTCTAGAGGTGTACTATC
This sequence comes from Meconema thalassinum, assembly GCA_946902985.2. NCBI lineage: Eukaryota > Metazoa > Arthropoda > Insecta > Orthoptera > Tettigoniidae > Meconema > Meconema thalassinum. The sequence continues at coordinate 54,512,680 of OX336394.1, forward strand.
TCCACACCGGCCAGTTGATCTTTTAAACACTGCAGTAGCTCATCAAAAAATGAAATGTTCATCCGTAGGAAGGTGAACATTTTGACTGAATTCTGTCTAAGTTCAATTTACAGAGTACAAAATATACCCTTTGTTGATCGATCCTGCAAAAGTGGGTGAACCCAAAATCTTCTATTTCCCCGTTTTCGGCTTTTACGTAACCTGATATATATAAAAACAGCAAGTGCTGCTTCTTCCACCTCCATTTCAAGACTGGCTCATGGCTGGTGGCGTATTTGGTGGCTAGAGAAAATGTAGCAAAGACGTGGAGGCACCACCATGGATGGTGGCTCCGTATGAAAGAGGCCTTATAGCCACGTAAAACTGCAAGCGACCACCCCGTGGTGGAGCGGCTAGCATTCCCCCAGAGGTCCAGGTTCGATTCCTGGCTCTACCAATACATTTATTTATGGTCTGATGGCTGGAACTGGGTACACTCAACCTCGAGAAACAAAATTGAGAAGACATGGGATCGATTCCCACCTCAGCCATCCTGGAAATGGTTTTCCGTGGTTTCCCACTTCTACTCCAGACAAATACATGGATGGTTCCTAACCTAAGGCCACGGCATTTACTTTTGTTATACTAAGTGCTTCAAAATGCAATACTCCGTGGAATAATGGACGATGTAAAAAGAGTATGTCAGTATAGCGTAATACCGGGTTGGCACACACATCGCCCACCCGCATTACACTGTATTGAATACCGACTGAAGGGTGCAAATGTGCGAGAAGTGAGTGAAGGGTTTGAAAATCTCGCATTTTAAAGTGAAAATTGTCCGTTTGGTTTCAGGGGCCCAGAATTCGTTTTCCGACCGGGCCTTGGTATCTTAATTTTGTTTAATATTATTGGTTCGGGGCCTGGGCGTTTGTGACGTCATCTTTTGTTTCATCCTCATCAAACTGAAGTTTGTAAATAGATCGATTTGTGCATGGAACAGCCTACCGTGTTCCCTGAAGGCCAGCAACAACAATGCCGTACAGTTCAAGAGGAAGCTGCGGCATTATTTGTTCAACAATTAGGTTGTTCGTCATAAATTATGCCCCGATTCTTTGTTGTGCTAGTGTTTCCCGTGAATTTCTATTTCCAATATTCATTTCATCTCTTCTCTTGTTGTTCCTCCTCATATGTAAATGTGCATATTACCATTCCCCTAATCTATACTGTAAATAATGTAATCATTGCTCGATTTTCACTAATTGTCATCTTGTGTACATATGTAAATATGTATATGTATAGCCAAGTATATAAAGTGGGGGCTCTGACGCATCCCGAATGCGAAGTGGGATTTTGCTCTCTTCAGTGTACTGTAAAATAAATATAGTGTAAGGCACCGATGAATAAAATAATATGAAATGAAATCAGGATGCCTACGGGTGTCAACTTGAAGGACCTACACCAGGTCTCTCTTGAGTCTACCTGCCATTATTTTATTATTATTGTGTGGGCACTTAACCTTAAACTCACAAAATTCCGTTCCTGATGAATGCAAAGACGTGTGACATTGTCTGCACTCGTACTTGTCTATTCCCTCAAGATTGACGCCCTGGTGTGTAAACAATAATGGGATTTGTGCATGATTGCTTATAGCTTAAATGGCTACAAGAAGCCCTGTGTGTAGCCCTGACAGTTGTGTGGGCGGATAGAAATTAACCTGCATATAATGAGGTTTGCTACTGCCAGGTAAATATTCACTTCCCTGGAAATGTAATTAAGGATACAATTAATCCGTGTGCTTACAGAAGCAGACAAACACTCATGTTTGCTAATTAATACACGTTTCTATTACTCGGTATATTGCATCAACTGCATCTTTTTATACCTCGCCTCTTATTAGTATGCCTACTGCATACGCAAAGGTCCTTTTGGCATTTACGAACAGTACGACAGTACGTTCTTGCATAGTACACTATATATTGAACTCAATTGATCCGAAATCTAGCAACAATGCAAGACTGAACTTTATGAGTCTTATATATCATTTTTGGTTGGTTCCTTAGTTTAGGGGCTGCGACAACGCGGTCATGTAGCCCCGTGTACTTTGGGTGAGTGTAGAATATGTCTGATAACCGGTGTTAACTGTGATGACTGCATTCGTTACTGGAAGATTCTTTTACATGCCATAAATCTGTGACATGGGCCCGCCGGCTTTACTTCCCCTCCGAAGGAAGGCATACTGAAGGATTTTTAACGCTCTTGAACAATCCGAGGACTGCGGCCGGGTTTGAACCCGCGACCTTGGGCATAGAAGCTCAGCAAGCTACCAACTATGCCACCGATGCCGCAATATATAATTTTTAATATCGGCTTTAAAGTAATGAGATCCCATGTTTCCACGCGATTCTAAATAAATCTAAATGTAATGTTTTTCAGTCGGTCAACACGAATGTCCCCATTTGAATCGGCCGGAGCTGGAAAGTATTAGGTCAGTTTCCACTACTTTTCAGGGGACAGATAAAACTTCATTGACAGAACAGAACTTAACAAACACACTATATTAGTCGTGAAGCAACTATTCAGATTATATTTGTGTTAGCGGAATATCAATTTTAATTCAATAAACCTATTTTTCAAATCAAGTTTGGAAACGTGACTTAATGCCTTTCAGCCCTGTGGTCAGTTTAGTGCGGCATAAAGCCGTCCAAAATGAATATTTCACATTATATTATATTTTAAAATGGATTTGTAACATAAAAACCACCTAAACTCTGTACAAATGTAAATTTACAATAGCACTGCAACACGCGGGAATCTTGCAGTGCGGCCAACATTAAGTACTGAATACGGCGCTGAAAGGCAGCAAGTCGTTGACTTAATGCTTTTCTCCTCTGATCGCACTACATGTAGCAGTGGTTTATGGCTTAAACAGAAGACTGGCTTAATTCTTTCCTATGGTGTACCAAGGTCCTTTGGCCAATACTTCAGAATACTAATTCTTAAAGAAGACCATTTTTGACTTGCTTTTCCAGCTTCGACCGATTCAATTGTAACGGGTGTTTACCTAATCCTGAAAAAAAATTACATGAGATTAATACATACACTTTGGATGACCAGTTTTGATCGTCAATCGATCATCTTCAGACCCTTTACACTTAAGCTATTAAATCTATGTGATGGTATTTACAATATACAGTATACTCTTATTTAGTTGCAGTAGAATCTGACGATGACCGCTTGACGATCGAAACTCGTCATCCAAGTCTGTAATAAAGTTTAAACACGGAAAATAAAGTGAATTGGAGGAATGCGCTCTCTTATAAACAACATTTCGCTCAGTTTTAACGTAAACACGAACATTATTATTGCAGTTCATTTTCGTCCGTTTTCATAATTTCGTTCTAGGCCTTGTGTTCGTGTGCCGTAGTTCAAGTGCACTAGAGGGAAGAAGTCATAAATTTGACGATTGGTGTTCGCATTTGGTCTTGAAGCCCAAGAATCTGGGTCAGTCGATGGCATTTCAGGGTGTTTGTGTGCGAAAACTTCGTATTAATAGATTTGCTGGTACGTACGAGATTCTGGCCTGGGTAAAATGTCGGCACCCCCGCGGAACGGTCATAACTATTATTACTGAATTCAGATATTAAAATGCCCCTCCCTCTGAAACCAATTATTCTTAATCATGAAGAATAGAAGAAGACAATGAATGCTTTAATAATTGGAGTGCATGACAAAAGGCTATGGTTAAAACTCATTCAGAATGTTATTTTTATACTTTTTGAATGCAATAATATCTCTAACAGATATGTTATATCAAGTCTAGACTTTAAATTCTTTGTTTAAGTTAAACTACTATAATCCACAATCGCTTCCTTGCCCAGTATCATTCAGTTTTTTTAAAATAATATTTATTAACTCCTCTCATGAGGCTGGCGTCAGGAAGGGCATCCGGCCGTGGAAACCACCCGCCACATAAACATTCATCGCATCTCATCCTCGAGCTCGTTGAAATGGGAATAATATACACAGTGTTATAGTTAGTTATGGTTGTTTTAAGGGGCGGAACAGCAGGGTCACAGTGTAAACATCGCTTGGCCATGTTGTATACTCACAAGCCTCCTATAAGATTGTATATTGGATACAGTGAAGATGACGAAGCTAAATCGTGAAGCTTCTAAGAACAGTTCAATTAATTACACACATCAGTAAATTTATTGTACTATTAAAGCTCGATTAAGTTAATTGATCTTACTTCTGCAGTTGGTTTCATGAAATAATGGACCTACAACACGAACAGTCGCTTGTAGCGAGATCAAGACTGCTTCAAGAACCAGCTGTGTAACTAGGGTGAAACATTTACTGGAAAGCAGAATTCGGAAACCCTTTCACATGCATACATTATGAAATAACTCTCAAGTTGAATATACTACAGTACGTTCAGTGAAATAGTAAAGTCCTGAACTCTTCCACTGCTAATTACTGTACAGTATAACAAGCAAATTATTTGACTAGGACTTGTCACGGAGCATAGATTCAAAGCTTAAGAGAAAAAGGATCCGTTAGTTTTTTTCTCTACCTCGAGAAAACAAAGTTTAATTCTATGCAGTAATAGGTATACATTTCGAAGAACAGACACATTTTTGAAATTGGAACCAGGTATATGATTACGATAACTTCACAGTTGCTACTATTTCAATGGTTCGGGGATGGAATATTATTATACCTCGAGTCCATGATTTTTGGTTTAACTATATCCACGAAATATTGCCGCAGTCATATATAGGCTTATGTTATAAGAACGATGTGCCATTTCTTTCGATATTGAAGCCGCGAAATAAAAGTTATTCTGCGAAATGTGTTATTTTCACCCTGAAATGCTAAATACCTACGAAATGCTTGTAATAAGTTTTTTCCCCCCAATGTTTACTTTAACATTAATTTAAATAGTTCCACTGTCTGTCCTTTGATAGGAAATATGAAATATAAATGTTTCATAAGATACGGGATAACAAAGTCTCTTCTCGAGCTTGATTGGTTGAAGTCCTGAAATGATGGAAACAATGCTCTGTTTATACTTTAGGGACAAACAAGTTTCACGAGTTGGTAAGAAAAAGAGTCGTGGACAATATTTTTGTTGAAGTAAATGTTAGGTTAGGTATTAAACACAGGAAATATATTTCATTTGAGTTTTAGTTCTTTCGAAAAATAATAATAACTATAATACATTTTATTCCTCCAAATGTTACCAATCCGTGCACCGTACACACAAATTTTAAGCACACTAACACCTCACTTTCTTTATTTCACCGCTATGGATATTTTATTTCACCACTTTGAAAATCATAAATCAGGGTCCCTATATATACCGTATTTTTCATACAGTATCTTCTAAGTTGGAAAAAATAAAAGCTCCAAAGCAGTTTAATTTCTGAAAATTCTTGATTGTATCCAGTTGAACTTTGATACGCATTTATCTAAACTAGAACAGTAGTAACAATCCAATCATTAAAAAAATCCAAATGCTTGTTTGTATTACTTACATTTTACGCAGTTTGAGGATTATCTTTCTGATTTGTTACACTACTGAACATATTCAATGGGAGAATGCTTTATGCATATCAACGGTCCCTAAAAACAAATATTCTGGTGGAACGTACAAACTAGCACACCACTCTACCTACAAAGTTAAGGGAAGTGAGCGGCGGAAAATCAACATGGCTTCAGATCACTGCCAACTGCTCAGAATTAAATTAATAGTGAACTGTTTTTTTTCTAACACTGTACTTTTAGAAAGACTACTAAAGCGTTTCCTTACAAAACCTTGAAAAATTATATTTTTATGTTGTATATAATATTAAAAAGCAAGTCAACTTACTGTGTAATCTCACTGAAATCCAAGGAGAAAGATAACGCAAAAGTGCGTTAAAAATATCCGGAATGAAAAATATAAAGTTCCTTTCAAAATTACCCCTTGGAAGGCCCTAAATGATAGAACGTGCATTGGTAAAATGTAATGCATATTGTAGTAAACCATAAACAGGTACATTAGTTGTCACAGAAGATTTCAGGTAGATTATCATACGTTCGGTGTAAAAATTGTATGAAGTCGGGATGCGTATACAGTAATTAACGTATAGCATAATGTGCTTTTTCCATAGACCTACGATAAAAATTGGAAGTTGCTTTCAGGATGTTTTAAACATTTGAGAAGGTTGTCACTCCCATTGCAAAAATGGAATAATGCCTTTAAGTGATTTTCTTAGAATGTACAGAACTCCCTGTAAAAAAGTCGTATCAACAGACTTCATCATGTTTACTTTACGCAAAGAAAACATTAGGTTAAAAATAAATCTCTCAGTATATTTTCATAAGGTTCGTACCGTCCCGCTATAGTTATGTTTTCTTTATTTCTTTGTCAAAATATATCACAATTTTTCCAACATTGCCATATGTACCGACATTAAAATATTGTCTACGTGATGAAATGAAGAGTAGTACACTCGGGAATCGACTTTTTTTTTAAGTTAATGCGTATGTTATTTATAGATATCGTAGGCTATATTTCCCATTTCAGAGGTTTTAACTTAATACGAACACTCACACAACTTTAAAATAAATAGATGACATCAAAATTGCACATAACCACCGTATCAATCTGTGAGGCATGAACGCCCTAACTTTGATATCATGGCACTCACATCACTGCACGTAATAAAAAAAGAAATATCCGTTCGTGTTGTGTAGGTGATAAGTTCTCCGATGGCCTGAGCTGTGTACTCGACTAGGCTGGCTGGTGAAGTGTTCGTTTGAGAAGGAACATCGACCCAGCCGAGCCTAGCCGGTCGGCCAAGCTTGGTTGCAGTCAGCTGACGATTCCCTCCCCGCCTCTTCCCCTCTGCTTGTCCTTGTGAGGGAGAGAAAGAGCTAGGGGAGATGATTGTGTAGTCTGGCAAGGATCAAATGGTTGCCAAGTACATGTTACTCGATGTGGCCGTGGTGAATGCAGTTTTCTCCTTCATTACTTTCCAACTTCGAACCATAGAATTTGCTTGTCGTAGAGCAGGTCCCGGTCGTTTTGTGTGCAAGAAATGTTCAAATACGGTACCCGAAATTCAAATAAGTTGTCACCTTGCTGTTATCTATTGTAGTTTATGGATAAAGCTTATCTTGAGAATGAGATAATAACTCAGCGGCTTAGAATCTGGCATTACAAGAGAAGTTTTGAACGTATCTTTCCCTCCGAGATGTAGATTTAAACACTTATACCAAAATACGCGGCTTCGGTGGCGTAGTTGGTAGGATGCTGAGCTTCTAAGCCCAAGATCGCGAGTTCAAACCCGGCCGAAGTCGTCGGATTTTTTTAAGAGCGTTAAAATCCCTCAATATGCATTCCTTCAGAGGGAAGTAAAGCCGGCGAGTCTATGTCATAGATTTATGGCATGTAAAAGAACCTTCCACTAACTACAATTGTGTGTAGCTAAATTTGTAGGTTGGATTCGATTTACGCTCTATTAAGTTCGTCACCAGGTGCCGGTTGTGGTGGCATCTGGTAGCCAAGTTCGCAGCTAGGTGTCGGTGACAGTAGCATTTTATAGCAAAAGTAGGAACTACTCGAAATTGATCGTCTGCAGTCCTTACCTGAATTACAGATTACAAACACTAATACAGCCATCACAATTAACCCCGTTATCAGACAGATTCTACACACACCCAAAGTACATGACCGCATTGTCGCAGCCCCTAAACTGAGGAACCAACCAACCACGATATTTTTTACAGAACTCATAATGAAAATGAAAATCCACAGCCTGCTGCCAGTCTCCGACCGGGTCAGGAATGGAATGAATGAAGCCCCCATCTAGCGGCGAGGATATGAACTGTGCCGGCTGCCGAGGCCTGACGCACTCCTCTGGGGCAATGATTAAATGAATGACAGATGAAATGAAATGATAGTGGAGAGTGTTGCTGGAATGAAATTTTGACAGGGAAAACCGGAGTACCCGGAGAAAAACCTGTCTGCCTCCGTTTTGTCCAGCACAGATCTCACATGGAGTGACCGGGATTTGAACCACGGACCCAGCGGTGAGAGGCCGGCGTGCTGCCGCCTAAGCCACGGAGGCTTCAGAACTCATAATATTGATTTTCAATTCAATTTTTTAAATTTAATGTTTTGTAAGAATGCCCATTTATTTACAGTTTATTTTAAACCTACTATAGTATAGCTTTTTATTCTAAGTTTTTTGCTTTAGAAAAAAAGCTGAAGAAGACTGCAGTACATCGCAGGGTCGTAACTCCCTCCCTATAGAACGGAGCCTCGGATGCTCCTCATGACGGCCGGGGCACTGTGGCGCTTAGCAGCAGCGTAGCGCCAGCTAGTTCAAACACATTTACACTTTTTAACGTATTTAATAGTCATCATTACTTACATGAATTTCAGAGTAGTTGCTTGAAATGCTCTCCTTCATTTTCTAAAAAACCGACAGCAGTGGCTATGCACGCTAAAGCGAAGCGTTAGGTCATGGGACCAAGCTCTCTGCTGACTCGGTAGACGGGTGGGTTCGAACGACACCGTCGGCCGTCCTTGAAATGGTTTTCCGTGGTTTCCCATTTTCAACACCAGGCAAATGCTGGGACGGTACCTTCTGACAGGCCACGGCCGCTTCTTTCCACATCCTTGCCCAATTCATTCAACTTCATCAATTCCATCTCTCATCCCGACGCGCAGGTCGCCCATGGGCGTCGACTAGAAAGACCTGCACTCGGCCTCTCAGGAGGCCACACGACACAAAAAAAAACACATTGGAACAACGTAGGACGTTTTGGTACACTCGCTGTAGGCTAATTCATCCTCACTGATATTTCGTATTAGTGCTGTTATTTTGTTCTCGAAGACCTCCAAAATACGAGGATTGTATCTGTATACATTTTGTTTGAGATTCCCCCACACGTAAAATTCTTACGGCGCTGAAACCTACCAACACATTAACTGTAAGACTTCTTGAGAAAATAAGTTTCCACTAGAAAAAAAAATCGATTTTTTTTGTTCCATTCCTAACCATATTCACGGGATACGAGATAGGCTACAGTATTTCACCAGAAGTCGTAACTATCTCAACTAAGGTATCTTACCAACTCCGTATGTAATAAATGCAATGCCAGCATTCGGGGTTTCCGACGCGCTGTTGTGTATAACGGTAGACGCTAGTCAATTGGTGCTTCGCGTCCCATCGCACAGATGCTTACGTCTCAAAACTCACGAGCTAAAATTAGTAACAAATGGTCTCAAACCTCACGACTCCGGAGAGCACGTGCTTGCGATAACCGCAGGAAGTATGAGCTCTACGGTGACTCACACTGCCTCGGATTTCGTTTGTATTGTTTTACTAGGAATTATCAACCTACCACAGACCAAATTCTCCAAGTATAACTCAGCCATTCTGCTTGGTAACGTCAAGCAGGCATAAAAACTTCATTGGAATCAAGGAGGTCGTTATTTTGTGTTTTCAAAGAAGAAATTGCCTCGTGAGTTTTGAGACTGATCCAGGTACAGAAACCGGCTAGAAACTACTTTTACTAACCCTCATCTTGAAATTCGTAAATTTTGAGACTCGTGAGTTTTAAGACACGTGAGATTTGAGACGACACGGCACAGGTGAAGCTCCGATCTATAAGGAAGGTTCTTTCTCTCTCTCTCTCTCTCTCTCTCTCTCTCTCTAGTTGTTTCATTAAAATTGCATTAGAGAAGAACCTGCCTTTGACACTCCCACTTGGTTAATATGGATAATAGGCTCTATGGCTTTCATAGCTTGTTTCATATTCTGGGCGGACATTACCAATTGAAATTAAACCTACAGTACTGTCCATTATCACTAGTGCACGGGGAATATGTGCTAAATTACGTAAATATGTTCTTTTGTATCTTGCTCATTCAACGTCGGTAGCCATGTTTGTCAGGTGCATGAGTTGTCTTCAACTGTTCGCGGGACGTACACATTGACGTCACATTACTGCCAACATGTGGGATACCTAAACCATTGATGAATAAATATGCATGCAAAAAAGTACTAATTATTGGTCAAATATGCATAACGTTTCAAAAAAAACTATGCACTATTATTATTATATATAATATTTGCAAACGGGGGTAATTCACCGGTAGGAAATTGTACAAATACAGAAAATTACCAACAATAACATCAATCACAATATACACAGTTCGCAATTTAGGAACTAGCCGAAGTCGTCGGATTTTTCAAGGGCGTTATCCCTCAGAATGCCTTCCTTCGGAGGGGAAGTAAAGTCGGCGGTCCCATGTCATAGATTTATGGCATGTTAAAGAACCTTCCACTAATTACACCTGTGTGAAGTTAATTGTTTAGGTTAAGAATGTAAACAACGCTCTTAGGTTCCTACGTTCGTTGCCAAGGGCCGACTGTGGTGGCGTCTGGTAGCTAAGTTCTGAACTAGTAGTCGTTGACGGTGGCGTTTGGCGGCAAAAGTAGGAACTATTTGAAAAATTCAAAAGTCTGCAGTCCTTTTGAATTAAAAAAAAAACAGATAACACACACTATACAGTCATCACAATTAACACCGGTTATCAGACAGATTCTACACACACCCAAAGTACACGGGGCTACATGACCGCGTTGTCGCAGCCCCTAAACTTAGGAACCAACCAACCAACCAGAGTAATTACATCGTAGTATTTACACTAAGAATTAACTACAACAATTACGATCACTCCATATTCTTTAGCGTTTCTAGTTTGAAGAGCCTATAAAGAAAATATGAACAGACGAACATATAACTACATTTTTCTTTAAATATCGCAACTATAAGAAACAGTTATAAATAGTGGGAAATGTTATTTTATGGAACTTCAAGCGGTGTTGGCCATCAATAATTATTTTATGTGAATAGTTTTTAACTATAACTGATATACAATTTTAATTTTCAAAAAGGACTGAAACGTACTAGGCATTTAAATAATTTCAGTATTATTCTGTGATAGACTCTCGGAGTCCGAATCAAAATATACGGCTTTAATTAAGAACATAAAGTAACAAATAACGCTTCAAAACAATAGAAATTAGATTGTACGCCCTTCTCAAGCAGAGATGTGCATTTAAACAGGCAAAGGAGAACATTATGATGCATTGTGCAAAAATAACCAAAATATGCATAAATATGCAAAAAATATGATTTTGCGTGAACTTCCGGGCCTAACTGATGAGCATTGGAAGTCGCTGCTGTAAACTTGATCCACAACTCCAAACAATTGTCAGTGGAAAGTTACAGCTACATAATTCTCATCAATCATAATTATAATGTTCATGAATTACTTATGTAGGGTCATTTACTAGAACAGTGGTTCTGAACCCGTAGAAGTCGACGGAACACTCATCCTGAAATTGAATCGTGTACGGACCACCCCCGCTTCCCCTCCTCCCCCAATACCAGTTGTAATCCTTCCTCAATAACACATACTTTAAAGATATTCAATTCAAAACCTGATAGCCATCGCCGCGAATACATTCGGAGGATTCTCGTTCAACGCACTTCGTTATCGACATCCCCATTTATTGGCCACGTTTTTATACGTGCTGGTGGACCCTTTTCACCCGCGGACCACTCCCGAGGCACTCGCGGACCATCTGTGGTCCACGGACCACCGGTTAAGAACCACTGTACTAGAAGGAAGCTTTTAGTTTTACGTGACCGTTAATTATGCGACCATGAGCTACGGGACCTCCGTTTTTTGTGGAATCCCAACCCCAGGACATGGCATTTCTCTTCAAAAATCTCACAGGCATTGACCGGGAATCGAACCTGGTCCGCCTTGGTGAGAGGCAGACAGCTTGACCGCTGCGCCACCCCGCCGCCCTGATTATTATTATTAGACTGTTATTATTTTGTATGATTTACTATAAGATTTTAGGATAAATCTGATATGATTAATTGTAGTTAAATGTTCAATATGTATGACAGTTATTGTGTTTTAATTGGTCGGTATATAAAAACATCTGATTATTATTATAAAAGGAAGCTTGTAGTTTAACGTCACCGTTAATATCACGATCATGAGCCACGGGACCTCCTTTTTACGTGGAATCCGAACCACAGGACATGGCATTTCACTTCGAAAATCTTACATGCATTGACCGGGAATCAAACCTGGTCCGCCTTGGTGAGAGGCAGACAGCTTGACCGCTGCGCCACTACGCCCTCCTTATTATTATTATTATTAGACTGTTGTTATTTGGTATGATTTACTTTCATCCAAAATAAAATTATGAAGGGCTGTAGTTTGGAGACCACTGGTCTAGGGCCTTAGGCAAAAGCCATTGGTCTGGATAAAGATTATTGATGGGTTGGCACTGTTGTGTGTGTCCACAATTAACGCGTTTGATGGCTGACATTGCAGGAATGATACTATATAAGTCGTAATGTAGAAAGGTGGTGGGGGTAGGTTACAGACAGCGGAGGAGTAAACATCTATTACTACATAATTTCCAGACTTAATTTGCATCATTGCAGGAGATATTTTGGCTAATTTCAGTAGTTTATTAAATTTTATCGTAGGTTCGCCGCTCATGCAGAGTTACCGTTGGTTCATTAGTGGAAGATGACCTAGATGTTACACCTCTTAAAACAACAATCACTACCACCACCCGCGTCATGTGGAGAGAAGCACGAGCTTAGCTTGCGAGCTATCGGTGATCAATAACACGCTCCCATTGCAGTGTGTTAGCCTGTAGCTCCGTTTCGATTCGTGTAACATCGACCTAACTGTACAAATATGGAGAGAGCCAAAGAGCTTCTCGAAGTTATACCACTCGCATCTCCCCGTGAGTAGAATACTCAAGTCTCGCCAGCAGCTGAATGCAGTGCAAAATTAGTTCCTGTGAAACAAAGAAGCTCAAAACTTGGAGTAAAACTGTGCCTATAATTTATAACATACGCACATTCTATGTAGGCTACTCCAACTAATTAGAAAACCTCTCGTCGGCCTATAATGCCATCTGCCTATTAGCTATCGTTTTTGCTTCCTTATAAATGAAAATAAACATTTATTTATTTTTTAAGAAATGCCATGACCTTTATTTAGGATTAAAAGTCAAAGTCTAGTGGAAGATCTTGGTTTCAGATTTAGTTTCTACTTATCTCTGAGAGTTTATGCCTAGGCTATATTGTTGACAAGCCGATGATTTCCAGTTTCATCAGGGCATAATAGCCTACTACCGGCAAGCAAGTGTGCTATGCTGTAGGCTTAATGGTTATGTAAGGTTGATCAATCGTCACTTTTCCTCATTTAAGATGTATTTATTAAGTCAGATAATGCCTGTAACCTTGGAATATTTTACTTTGTAGAGACTCACAAAATTGCTTGCTCTGCAAATAAATACCTTTACTTTCAAGAGGCTCGTGGATTGCGTTATTACCCTGAAAGCCAGAACCGGTCAAGAAACTTACCAAGAGATCTGGTTGAAAGCAAGAGAAAATAAATCTGTAGATCATTTAGAATTCTCGAGGTAGTTCGGTAGAGCAGTTTGAGCAGTTAGAACAACGGACCGGTGCCTATCATGTATGGGAAAGAAACTTACACACTTTTGATAGGATTTGAGAACTTTCTACTATCGATTGATTAAAGCTTAGGAATATATTGTACTGTAATTCTATAAAGGCGATGCAATGCTTGACATAATGCTTCATGAGTTACTGCAGACTGAAGGAATTATTAATAGAACATTATCGGCCTCTTTTAACACATAGTTCAACTTGAGGATTTACTTTCAGAAGTTTTATGAAAATTGTGGTGACAATTGTCATTTCAACGTCATCAGCAGAGAGGTCGTAAGACGTTCTTGTTTTCAACTCGGAGATTACATTCTGTGAGAGTTGTTATATTGTTGTACTAATTTCTTTCCGATTAAAAGATGATGATGATAATTGTTGTTTTAAGGGGCCTAACATCTAGGCTATCGGCCCATTTCCGATTAAAAGAACAGTTTTCAGTTCCAAGTATAGACTATTTAGTCAGAAATTTTTAATAAAATTAGGGAAATCTATCGACGAACAAAAATCATTCAAATGTTCGAGTAATTATAATAAACATAGAAACAAAGAGAAAATCTGTACCTAGTATAAAACAAAGTCCCCGAATCTTGGATGTCACGGGTAATCTCGAGAACCACTGGATGGATTTTGATGCGGATTTCACCAATCTGTAAAGGATTTCTCGAGTAAGGTTTCTGTAGAAAATAATTTATTTATGATCGAAGGAAGCCAAGCAATAACGATTTCATGGAAAAGTCGTGAAAAGAACCTGGCGTCCGTGCGCTTTTTAAGATTACGCTGGGAAAACCGTTAAAAATATCAATATACTATGAGTGTAAGAATTGTTCAGACAGCATATCTCTATCTTCAATACATCACCCACTAGGCTATACGTGTTTTTACGTTCTCATTTCTTCCAGCAATCTCCATTCAATTAGTGAGGCGACAGTTTACGAGCTAGCTAGGGGCGAGCCTATCACTCCAGATACAGCCAGCCGCACACTGTCGAGTCGTGTGGTTGTGTTTGGAATAAAAATAATAATCATAATAATAATAATGTTATTGGTTTTACGTCCCTTTTAACTACCCTGGCTTGTAGAGACGCCGGGGTGCCGGAATTTTGCCCCGAAGGGGATCTTTAACGTGCCAGTAAATGTACTGACACGGCTCCCTCGCATTTGCGCACCCTCAAATGCCAGCTGACTGCGCCAGGTTTCGAACCTGTGGTTGTGTTTCGAGTTTCCCTGGATGAGCAACTCGGCTTTTCTTCATTTCGCCTGTGAACGTTTCATTCCGCAAAATACACAACCAAGTTAAGATTGGACGGTCGGGGGATTTGTGTGTCATGCACCTCGCCATTCTTAAATTACGTCTGACAAGAATTCGTTGCACATGCATCTCTATGATGATATAATTAATAGTCCAGTCAGTGATTTTAACCCATAATGCCAAGACGTAAAGCGGATATAGGTCGTAGTTCATTGACATCGGAAAAAAAGCACTTATCACGTAATGCATTCATAACTGTCCCCGGGCGAAGCCGGGGCGGATTACTAGTATAACATAAAAGAAAGAAAGAAAGAAAGAAAGAAAGAAAGAAAGAAAGAAAGAAAGGACGAAAGAAAGAGAGAAAGAAAAAAAGAGATAACCAGTTATGCTTGTTTTGAATATTTGTAAGGATCTGTCAGGGCGAATGGGGAAGGGTTTAACCCCCATCCGACCCCGTGATTTCGTCCCTGCTTCGAACAGCTCGTCCACTGGACATTATACAGTATTTATTTACCAAATTGCTGTCATTTTCGAGTACTTATCTTCGAATAATTCAAATTTTTGAACTGTTCAATTAATTTTAATCAAATTATCGAACAACCGAAGTACTGGATTCGGACATGTGCATTTTTCGACATTCGAATTTTGAATATTGGAAGTAGTGGAATTAATCAAATACTAGTTGATACCCGTCAAAACATGACTGTCATTGGGAAAATATTTACTGAAGAATTCTCTTATATGCATTTTTGGAACGGTTACTTTTTGACATTGTGGCAACTTTAACCGCGTCGAAAGATCGACTTCGCAACATATAACTGGCCATGGCAAATAGAGACATACGTTCCAGAGTTTCCCCTTGAGCTTTATTGATTGTGATAAAGACGCCAAGCGAAATGGAAATTAGAATATTGAAGTATTTTATCGGAATACTAGTAACCCGACCCGGCTTTGCCCGGGAACATTTATGAATGCATTACGTGATAAGTGCTTTTTTTTCCAATGTCAATGAACAACGACCATTATCCGTTTTACGTCTCGGCATGATGGGTTAAAATCACTGACTGGACTATTATAGTACATTATACAACGAGCCTTAAATGGCAATAATTAAGACACGAGTAATACGAGTTGCATACGACTGTTTATGTTCGACGATAATTACTGTAACTATTTTATGTTCGAACATAAATATTCATAAATATCTGTCGAGATTTCGCCAGTTTTATGTACTGAACAGAGCGCATGGGACGCACAGAATACCTTGTATTTGAGCATGGCCTCCTCGATTACCCCACGATGACACTAGGCCACGCAGTGAACTTTAAATTAGAAGGCCTAGAAACTCCGCGCAGGTGCGTTGTTATCCTCACCTAATTGGTCAAACAAATGTTTCTTGAGCTGTGATTGGTGGGAGAAACTGTTTCATATTGAAAAATAGTGTTATAATGACCCTCATTATGACACAGTTTTCTGAGATATAATGTTTACATTTCGACATCGTCGAACATAAATTATAGGCTATTATCATGGAGATGCATGTGCAACAAATTCTTGTCAGACGTAATTTAAGAATGGTTAGGTGCATGAAACACAAATCCCCCTTCCGTGCAATCTTAACTGACTGTGAATTTTGCGGAACGAAACGTTCACAGGCGAAATGAAGGAAAGCCGAGTTGCACTTCCAGGGAAACTCCAAACAAACACAACCACTCTTCTCTAAAGTTTTTAACTCAACACGACTCGACAGTTTGCTGCTGGCTGTATCTGGGGCAATAAGCTCGTCGGCTAGCCAATCTGTAACTGGGGTGATAGACTCGCCCCTAGCTAAATCGTAAACCATCGCCTCAGTAACTGAATGGAGATTGTTGGAAGAAATGAAATCGTAAAAACACTTATCGTAGGCGATGTATTAAAGATAGAGATATGCTCTCCCGGGCTTTTTTGTAGAACTTTTCATGCTGAACAATTCTTACACTCATAGTATATAGATATTTTTAACGGTTTGCCCAACGTAAGCTTAAAAAGCGCACGGGCGCCGGTTCTTTTTCGACCTTTCCACTGAAATCGTTAGTGCTTGATTTCCTTTGGTCATAAATAAATTATTTTCTACAGAAACCTTCCTTGAGATATCCTTTACAGAATGGTGAAACCCGCATCAAAATCCATTCAGTGGTTCTTGAGATTACCCGTGACGTCCAAGAATCAGGGACTTGGTTTTATACTAAGTAGAGATTATACGCCAATCAGTATAATTTAATATAATATAATATAATATAATCCCCCTTCCGTCCAATCTTAAATTGACTGTCAATTTTGTGGAACGAAAAGTTCACAGGCGAAATGAGAGTTGCACTTCTAGGGAATGGCGAGGTGAATGAAACTCAAATCCCACTTCCGTCCAATCTTAACTTGACTGTGTTTCACAGGCGAAATGAAGAAAACCAGAGTTGCACTTCCAGGGAAACTCCAAACACAACCACCCTTCTCAGAAGTCTTAACTCAACACGACTCAACAGTTTGCTGTTGGCTGTACCTGGGGCAATAGGTTCGCCCGCTAGCTAGGCTTTAACAGGGATGATAAGACTCGCCCTTAGCTAGCACGTAAACTGTCGCCTCAGTAGTTGAATGGACATGGTTGGAAGAAATTAAAACCTAAAAACACTTATAGTGGGCCAGGGGCGTATATAAGGGGGGGGGGGGGGGGCTCCCCCGAAATTTTTGGCACAAATATTATTTGTTTATGAATTAAAACATACAAAAACAATATAATCATGTACTATTGTTACTAAGTGATGTATGGCAACGTTGCAAAGCAAAGTGAAGGTAGCGCGATGTAAACAGTGTGACAATCAGTTTGCTCTGATCGTATGTGTAACAACATAACCTCTTATTACTCTCCAGTGCCTTCGCTCTTGTGAACGAACCAAGAACAGCAACAAGTGCCCTTGAAGCGTTTGACAAAAGTTTTTTCCCTAACTTTTATTCCCATATCAAACTTTTGGCGGCGGCTTCGGTGGCGTGGTTCGTAGCATGCTGAGCTTCTATGCCCAAGATAGCGGGTTGAAACCCGGCCGAAGCCGTCGGATTTTTTAAGAGCGTTAAAACTCCCTCAGTATGCCTTCCTTCGCAGGGGAAGTAAAGCCGGTGGCCCCATGTCATAGATTTATGGCATGTTAAAGAACCTTCCACTAATTACACCGGTGTGAAGCAAAATTGTATAGGTTAAGAATGTAAACAACGCTCTTAGGTTCCTACGTTCGTTGCCAAGAGCCGACTGCGGTGGCGTCTAGTAGCTAAGTCCTGAACTATGCCTGGTAGTCATTGACGGTGGCGTTTGGCGGTAAAAGTAGGAACTATTTGAAAAATTCAAAGTACTGTAGCTGTCCCGAGCTGTCCTTACTTGAATTAAAAGACAGATACACACACTAATACAGCCATCACAATTAACACCGGTTTATCAGACAGATTCTACACACACCCACAGTACACGGGGCTACATGACCACATTGTCGCAGGCCCTAAACTGAGGAACCAACCAACCAATCAAACTTTTGGCAAATTTGCCTCTCTCTGTAGCTACTGGTACTGCCGAACGGAGTTTGAGTTGGTTGAAAACATACTTAAGAAATTCTACTTCTCTAAACAGACTCAAAGGTCTAATATTGTCATCTATTCACAGAGACATACATCTCACTGACGATAAAGTTATGAACCGATTTGGCAATGCTTCAAGAAACCTAGACTTTATATTATAGTGTGAGTTGTAAATCAAAACAGTAACATTAATTTTTTCCATGTAAACACCATCAAGTGAGCAAGATGATTGTATTAATAACAAGTAACATAAAATGGCCTTAGTTGAGTTTGACATTAACCAAACATAAAACATCACAACAAATTGGTTGAAAAAGTGATGTCACATAGCCTTAAAACTCATCATTTTGCACCAAATTATACAAAAGTTTCCCGGACCCCCTATTCTAACACCCGGTTGGGCACCCCCCGAAATAAAACTCTATATACGCCCCTGTAGTGGGCAATGTATTGAAGATAGCCATATGCTCTCCCGGACATTTTTGTAGATCTTTTCATGCTGAACAATTCTTACCCTCATTGTATTTAGATATTGTTAACGGTTTGCCCAGCGTAAGCTTGCAAAGCGCTCGGACGCCAGGTTTTTTTTCGACTATTCCACTGAAATCGTTACTGCTCGGCTTCCTTTGATCATAAATTTTCTACAAAAATCATCTTCGAGATATCCTTTACAGAATGGTGAAAAGCGCATCAAAATCCATCTAGTGGTTCTCGAGTTTACCCGTAACATCCAAGAATCGGGGACTTCGTTTTATACTAAGTAGAGATGTTAAATCAAGTCAAGCTCTCTGCCCATTAAGTGATTTGCCTCCACATGTACTTTCTCTAAAAGTTTGAGCCATAGAGCCACATCAATATTCCCCCCCCCCCCCCCACTTTAATTCTCATAAACAAGGATCTCAGTAGAACGCGGCTAGGTCCGCCATTTCTCTGGTGGAATAGAGCCATTGTGCGCAAGCGCGGGAGCGACAAATATTACATTTTCTTTAATAATTTAAAAATATACCCTAACATATATTTTCCTTTTAAATACACTCTGCAAATCTACATGCAAAGAGCTCTCGTTAGAATACATTAAGAAGTAAATCGGTTAAGACGTTTTCTCAATCTCGCGGTAACAAAAATTACCTTAGTGTTTTAAATATATACATAATAATATATATATAATAATTATATAGATGTAGATTCGAATGATACGTACAGCCCTTGTGTTGACCTACTTTATGCACGCCCTGTTCGCCTGTCGTATATCTATCATCGTTCTTATGACATATCAACTGTCTGTCTCTGAGAGCAAGCTCATGCTGATTATCACAACAGCCACCTTTATGTGGACTCTGCGTACATATTGATACTCCGGATCCGAATTCCCGGCTCTGTCAAGACATTTAAATCTGGTTTGAGGGTTGGAATCGGGTATATTCAGCTGCGTGAGGATCAATTTAGAAGAGATGGGTACAATGCCCACGTCAGCTGCCCTAGAAGTGGATTTTCAAGGTTTCTCCCCACTTCTACTCCAGGCAAATGCGTGTATGGTTCCTTACTTAAGGCCACGGCCTCCTTCTAAATCCTAGCCTTAGTTACAGATACACACAATACTATAGCCTTCACAATGACACAGGTTATCAGACAGATTCTACACGCTGAGATACACGGGGTATATGACCCCAATGTCGCAAAGCCTCTAACTGAATCAACAAGAATACTATCACTACGGTACTTCTCAATTGCAGTTCATTTAATGAAGTGGTCTTAAACCGTTGGATTTGAGAATAAAGAAGATTCACGGGCCACATGCCACACATTGATTTAAACACACATAAACGTTTAGTTGCGTACCTATTTATTTTATTTTACGGTGCTTGTGCTTTAGCTGTTGTCTGCCACTTCTGGTATTTTTGGTGGATTGTTTGGCGGCTGAAATTTTGAGCCTTTCTATTGGACCACTAATCTTTCATTTTCTTGCTGAACTCTATCTTACATATTTTATTTTATTTTAAATTTCAATAATTTTAATATTTTTACTGTTTAATCACAATTGACACCGGTTATCAGACAGATTCTACACACACCCAAAGTACACGGGGCTACATGAACACGTGGTCGCAGCCCCTAAACTGAGGAAGCAAACAACAATATTGTTAAAATTGAAGTTAAATGTTTGTAGTAATGTCATTCAAAATATTTAGTTATTGCCATGGTATTCTATTTCCCTTCATTTTGTATTATTTCTTGGATAACAGGGCACTTCAAATTTGTCAGAATGCAACACATATGAACAATTTCGACAATATGAGGCAGAAGTTCAATCGGAAGCTTCTGTACAATATTGTATATTTTAATACTCTGAATTCACCTTTCGACATGAATGCGAACACTTGCAACACTGCGCGTCTTCCTGACCTCGTCAGCTATCAGCTTGCCATCATGAAGAAAAGGAGGGGTTACGACAATCATTTCTCGATTCGAAAGACTTTTGCTATTCCAGAGCCTTTGTCAGCAATGATCTCTTCACTAGGTTCTAACAATGTCAACAAGTAGTTCCGTGAAGAACTAGGCTATACAGCCTATTTTAATATATCCTACTAATGTTAATTGCCTCTATCAACATACAAAATTTCAGTTTGAAGGCTGTGATAGATTCGTAGATATTGAGAACCGTCTAAATATTTCAGATGTTCGCCAGGTTGGATTTTTATTTTTGTACTATTACATTAAGATTATTGTGTACGTGTGGTATTCAAACTTCAATCGCATGATTAGAACACAAGAAGTAAAAACGAGATTTTAAAATTTCGCACAGCTGCCATCTTGTGATTATGCAAACAATTGAAATAAATTAGATGCCAGTGGATTAACATTTGTATAAGCAATTAACGTGCAACGTTTCACTATACTCGGATAGTCAATTCGCGAGAAACGTCCATTTAAATATTAATACTTCGCGTCGCCGCCATGTTGGATTTGTGCTCACCAGGTTACTGAAAGTCCTATAGGTGAACATATGTTCATAGCCTCTATGAACATAGAAAATTACAGTTTGATTGCTGTAAAAGATTCATAGATATTGAGAACCGTCTAAATATTTCGGATGCTCGCCATTTTGGATTGTTATATGTATAGGCCATAGAGTTATGTACCATTCAAGGACAACTATTGCCTAGGTTCATTATTCAAACTTTCACTTCGATCGCATGATTACGACACAATAAATTAAAACTTAATTTTAAAATTTCGCACAGCCGCCATCTTGAGGTTATGTAAACAATTAGATGCCAGTGCATAACAATATGTAAAATCATTTACTGTACCACATTTCACTGCGCTCAGAGAGTTAGAGTGGATCGGGGGATGATGCCTAACTTAGTGTTTTGAGGATCAGAATGCAAGTGAAAATATAGAATTTAGGTTTGATACTGAACTAGTATTCTCTGTCATGTGTTTTCTATATAACGGCTAGTTATCATTACCATACCATTAGTAATTTTATATTTTTCTACTTTTTTATGAAAATTTGAATTTAGGCATCTTACCCCGACCATCGGGGCGAGATGGCAATTTTTCTGGAAGGAGATTCAAGTGCTAGTTTTGTGTATCTATGGTACAAATTAGCTAAACTTAATTCACAAAGCAAATTTATTCTGATTTTAATACAATAAAAGTATAAAAAGTACACTACAATCACAAAAAAAAAACCAGCCGTAAGCGTGGTTCTTGCATCGGAGAAATCTGTAGCTTCCTTTTGTAGGTGACCAACTGGTTCTCGTTCTCTTCACCAAGGGAGCCTATAAATAAATACAATATAGTAATAATAATAATAATAATAATAATAATAATAGGTCTAAAATAATGATAATAATGATGATGATAGTAATAATATAAACTGCAATACGTGTATGCATAGCCTACTTAACGTGGATAAATTTGTATGTGAATAATTATTTTTTATTTAAAATGTTACGGTTAACAACCAGTCTCATTTCGCTCCACAATCAAAGAAAACATTAAAATTAATAAGATTTACTTACTTTGTGGGCCCATGGCATACTTCTTGTCATCATTCTTCGACAGACGTCGTTTCAGTGTACGGTATGGGATGCCATAATTTTTGGAAGCTGCAAAACAATTCATCCCACCGGTCCTTACGTGTTCCATGGCAATTTGTAGGCTTTCTTCACACCACTGACCCCTGTTTGATGTCCTAATGTACGTTGTAGGCATTTTTCTATTAAAAGAAAATTGTGTGCGTGAGGATTCAAATTCGGCATCTTACCCCGCACAAAAAGTGGCATCTCTCCCGTGGGTCGGGGTAAGATGCCACTTTCCGTGACAGGTGCAACATGGCAGCTGCGGAATAATTGCCAGTAGCAACCTACACTGCAAAGTATTCAGCATGCTCCACATACAATAATATTTGTCTGTTCTACTTTTTTCACAAGCTCGTAGGCACTTGAAAACAATTGTGATTTATTAACAAGACGCTATTTTTTTTCTTACCTTGTATTACGTTGATCCTGAAGCAGAGAAACAGTTCATTTCAGCGTCATACGCATTGGAATTCTCACCTGATGCGAGCGCGCGCGCACGGATTTGGCGTGATCTGTTGGTAGCCGAAGGAACTACAAAGCTATAGGCATCTCCCCCCAATGGGCATCTCCCCCCGATCGCGAAGTTAAATCACGAGAAAAGTCTATTAAAATGTTTCAACTTTGCTTGGCTGCCATGTTCGTTTTGTACCTTACAGTTTTATGAAAGTTACATAGATAAACTTGTATCAGTACCCTTTATCACCGTACAACATTTCAGGGTGATATCTGTAATAGTTTCGGAGATATAGAATGTCAGTGAAATATTTCGCACAGCCGCCATTTTCAGGTTATGTAAACAATTGAACTAAATTAGACTCCAGTGCATTACAATGTGTATAAACATTTGCTGTACCAAGTTTCATTACGTTCGGATAGTTAAATCGCGAGAAATTTCTATTTAAAAGTCTCAGCTTCGCTTGGCCGCCATGGTGGTTTTGTAATCACCAGGTTTTTGAAAATCTTATAGGTGAACTTCTAGTAGTGCCCTTTATCACCGTACTCAATTTCAGGGCGATATCGGTAATCGTTTCGGAGATACTGAATGCTGGTGAAATATTTCGCACAGCCGCCATGTTGGATTGGTGAGACACAATAAAATTTGAAGGGCATGGTCGGGGTCGGCCAGAATAGTGCTATGATCTTACCGAGTTTCATTGCAATCGCTCCAGCCGTTTAGAAGTTATTAGGGGGACACACACCTCTCTCACACACACGCACGGACAAAAGGTGATCTCATTAGCCTTTTTTTTTCTTCTTTTCATAAAATGAAAATAGGCCAACAACCCACTGTCTTTTGTGATAAACGCGATCTCCCGGTGTAGCATTTGGACGTAAAATTGATCCTACCGACTATACGTTTCACAGTGTAATGTTCCCTTATAATGGAATCTAGCAACCCGCCTCGGCTTCGCCCGGTATCTTTAACGGTTTACTCAGCGTAAGCTTAGAAAGGCGCTCGGACGGCAGGCCCCAGACGCAACTCAGTCAAGCCGAGGTGAACAGCGAACTCCAAACTCATATACTCTTATCTGAAGTCTTAACTCGACACAACTCGACAGTTTGATGCTGGCCGAAGCTGGAGTGATAGGCCTTCTCGCTAGCTTGTAAACTCGCTCCAAATCTAGTAATTTAAATTTCCACTGAATGGAGATTGTTGGAAGAAATTAAAACGTAAAAACACTTACCGTATAGTGGGCGATGCATTAAAGATGAGATATGCTGTCGCGGATTTTTTGTAGAACTTTTCATGCTGAAAAATTCTTACACTCATAGTATATAGATATTTTTAACGGTTTACCCAGCGTAAGCTAAAAACGTGCACGGACGGCAGGTTTTTCTTCAACTCGATTCACTGAAATCGTTACTGCTCGGCTTCCTTTGGTCATAAACGGATACTTTTCTACAGAAACCTTCCTCGAAAAATCCTCTACATGATGGTGAAAACCGCATCAAAATCCACTCAGTGGTTCTCCAGATTACCCGTTACATCCGAGAATCGGGGACTTAGTTTTATACTATCTAGAGATAGAGATAAAATCTACGATCTACCGTAATAGGTTGTTGAACTATAATTTCTGTACAATCGATAATCACCCTGCTTTTTTGGGTATTTATTCGACTGGCGTGGTTTCATATAGGCTACTGCTGGGCCAGAACATGAAATTTAACATTGCGGAAGCTAGAACCATCGCAGGTTTGGTGGTGAAAATACGAGACACAGTTATGTGATGGACTTCGAACAAAACTCTTATAGCAGCATGAGACAATCATGTCTTCGCCTTCATTAAATATATTAACAGGTGATATACTTGACATACTTCACCCATACTTTTTTAGAGATATATTATTTTAAATAACAAATTAAAAACTTGAAATGACATGTCTGTTAAATGTTCGTTTTGTATTTAGTCCCAAATAGAAGAATATCCTCTCCTGAATGTATGCACTGTACTCCCGCCTCGTCTCATTACTTTAGTTCCGGTGCGCCCCGCTAAAGTAACGCGCACGGTGCCTGCTTCAATATAATTGCAGTTACAAACATCAAAAAAAAAAAAGTTATGCATCACCCGTCAAAGGTACACATATAACCGCCTCACCGACATTCAATGAAATAGGTTGAGGACGAATGTGTTAATGCCGTACACAGGTGATGCAAAACTTGTATTGAAGTGTGAGACTTGTGTGAAAAGTATCATTTTCCTAGCCTGTGCCTACAGACAAACGGAGTCTTCAAGGGGTCATTAATTGAACGTTGCAAGCGCCAGAAACCACATTTTTCAGGAAGTGAAAAAAAAAGAACGTTTATTTCTGAAATGTATTGATTAATATTACTTTTTTAGGTGATATAACCTAAGTAGGGATTTTTAACTAGTCCCCCTTCAATTCAAAATTAAAAGCGTATTATCTATCACTTAATGAGCAAAACACTTTTCTTTCAGAGTAAGGACGTTGGATGTTCAGTACCGTACCGTCTGATGAAGCCGGGATTGAATCCACCCAGGGTTCATAAATCCAGCCCTCTTACCATCAGAGCCTCGCAGCTTGACTTGAAATGTAGGCCTATGCCTTGAGTTACTACTTCCTTTCCTTTTCTTATTCCTAATCGAGTGACTACGGTTCTCCGGTCACATTGCTTGCCACGGTGGGTGAGTTGTTATCGAGTCGGACTGCCAACCCCCCAAGCTTGCAGGTTCGCTCCTGGCCGTGGTAAATGATTTGTGAAAGGCGACAAAAATCACGATACGCATGCCATACGATGTTGGCATGTTAAAGAATCCATTTGAATTCAGTAGGCCGTGTTCATAATGGCAAAATTAATCTCGTGCTACCCCAATCCCTGATCTTAAGGAACACAGTTACACTATTAAAGTCACCACAGAAACTCGGGTTGCCAGACAAATTCAGCACACACCCAAGTACTCGGGACTTCAAACCCCTAAATTGAATTAACTACAACAGGGGTTCCCTACCGGTGGAACGCAAACATGTAGCCCCGCGTACTTTGGGTGTGTGTAGAATTTGTTTGATAACCATTATTGATTGTGATGGCTGTATTAGTGTGTGTTATCTGTTTTAATTCAAGCAAGGCCTGCAGACAATAATTTCAAGTAGTTCCTACTTTTGCATGATTTATCTCCAGCACAACGTTCCTCGTTTCTCTACTAGAAAGCTTAGATATCTAGCTTCCTTGAGTTTCATAGCGCTTCAAGGAGCGATAAAATTCGACATGCAAGTTGCCCTTTGGGCGTCAATTCACAAAGTTTGCACCCGGCCTCCGAGGCCATACCTCATTATTATTATTATTATTATTATTAATAATAATAATAATAATATCACCCGTTACATGCAGTAAAAGGATCAACAATAATGCATGTACTTAGAGTGTAAATATAAGTTTCCGAAAACTCTTCGTT
The DNA here is from genome assembly GCA_946902985.2 of Meconema thalassinum. Taxonomy (NCBI): domain Eukaryota; kingdom Metazoa; phylum Arthropoda; class Insecta; order Orthoptera; family Tettigoniidae; genus Meconema; species Meconema thalassinum. The sequence continues at coordinate 54,539,081 of OX336394.1, forward strand.
TTCAATAATAAACGTTCGACATTCATACATTTTAAATGGCCATACATTAAATCATGCAACCTAATTTTGATGTATATAAACTTGCCATTGTATGAACAACAGTCAAACAAAAGAGGTGAGCTACGGTTTAATACTTTACATATTAGAGGACTTCTTAGCATCGACCTGCTATCCGCTCGTTGGCGAATAAGCACTCCTACCGTTCCTCAATTGTTTTCTTGTAGCACATTTCCAGTTTTAATTATTAATACGGCGTTTTTGTCTTAATTTGCATGATTCAACACGGAACCCACTGGTGGCATGTGCGTTGGCGTTGCCAGTTTTTGCTCACCTGCAATGTTCTGCATCTGAACGCCAATTTTGACACTTCATAAATCCCTGGAATGTTAATGTTTTCCCCCTGAAAATGCCATTAAATGACGGGAGAAGAGGATAAGAAACGTTTTGAGACATATTCGGTAACTTTGGCGCTTGTGACGTTCTGGTGGGGACCCATTACATTATTTTTGTATTTTTAATTATTGACAGGAAATTTAACTTTAAAACTAATGCTTGCCCCCCCCCCCCCCAAAATTATGAACCGGTGTATAAGAATTCAGTCCCTTAGGATTTATCATAATGTACTGAAACGAAAGTGTTACATTATTAAAACAGCTGTGTCATCAGCACTTCACCGACATAAGAAATGCGTAAACATAAACCATTTTGAAAATGGTAATTGCGGCTTCGGTGGCGTAGTTGGTAGCATGCTGAGCTTCTATGCCCAAAATCGCGGGTTCAAACCCGACCGAAGTCGTCGGATGTCACACTTTTTCAATATGGTTCAATACTATAGTAAATAGGAGTCACTGCTAAGTGTTATACGATGCTGCTCCCAGGTATAATGATGCGATAAACGCGTAAAATTTGATGGATAATATCCATTGTTTAAACGCCTATTTTACTAGGAATCATCTCGGCATTTTCCTGGGGAAACCAAGAAAATCAACTTGGCCTATAGGATACCTGAGGTGGGAATTGAACCATCCTCCAGATGGGTGAAAAGCGTACATTTTTTGAGGGAATAAAATCATCTAACCTCGAAATAATCCAGATGATTCCTACTTGTTGGTTCACTCTGTTGTATTAGCTGTCCAATTGGGTGACATTAATGCAGTTCATATCTTAACCCAAATTACCAAGATCTCGTGCTAATGAACGTTGCTGCGCTCTGGCGGCAGGCCGCTCAAATATTCTGTAGGACTTATGTGTGAGTGGAGCAACGTGTTTAGATCATGTTGCGGAAAGATTTCAAGTTCAAGATGGTACAAGTTCTACAGAGAGTAGAGCAAGTCGTTCTGTGGTTGAAAGTAACTATACATACAGAAATATCCACCTGGAATGTAATTCTTCGTATTCAGAAACAAAGAACAGTACATTCGTAGAAGGAACGCCTCCGTAATTGTGGTATTTGTAGTCGGAATTTTTAAAAATAGAACACCGACAAGAGGTCCTGACAGACCCAAGCACTTTCAAATTACTGTAGGCTATATGAAGCCAAACTAATCAGATCAGCGTGAATAAGGGGAAGGTAGCAGCTTAACTGCTCGAAGAGAGGTTGAAATGAAAGATGACAGATAGTAGCACAGCACAAGTGGAAGTAATGCCAGTTTCAGTTGGAGTCCCGTGGTCACCAATCCACGTCCTACTATTTGTGAGCCGCTGGGAAAGATTCATTGTTTCACGAAAATGAGGGAAGTGAAGGAAGTGTGTTTAAATATGGATTATTATGTAACGCGAGTATATCGACAAATACCATGACTATAAATAGTGATAAGACTGAGGCGAGCTTGATGTCACCACCACAGCTAACATTGCACGTGTTGTCATCAATTACAACATGAATAAGGGCACCCAATCTCCATAAGAGTGAGACAGTCCTGACCTAGCAATATTCTGTCCGGGTTGCAGTAGCATCAAGGTTGTTCTTTTAGATATCTAGCTCTCCTATACTCTGTGAGCTGCCTGAATAGGATTGACATTTCGCCGGAAATGCCACGTCAGTCATCACCCCTCTGCCTCTTGACCAATGCATGTTCGCATAGTTGATGTCATAATACTCGGCGTTGCAATATTACATCACACGTGCTTCAGTGCCTGGTAAGCTGTATCTCTAGCTTGTACAGTTTGGCAATCTCGTTCTCAGACCACATTCTGGCAGCTAACAGAGTATACGCAGCATTCGTGCAATATACAACTCATGAAGTGCCCTGCTCATTATTTGTGCCCATGTACTAGTAGTACTTGCCTGTGTGTAGAAATTGTTTAATCGCCTATTTTACTAGGAATCTTCTCGGCATTTTCCTGGGGAAACCAAGAAAAACAACTATGCCTATAGGATACCTGAGGTGGGAATTGAACCATCCTCCTCTCAGCTTTTTTTTTTTTTTTTTTTTTTTTGCAGTTAAACGGCCATTAATGTAGCCTCACAAGTCTGAGTGTACCGTGTTCTAACCCTCAGACCCTCTCGTTTAAAATATTCCACGGCAACGTTTTTGGGTTTTTCCCATTGTTACAGGAAGGAAGACTTCAAATAATCTCTCTCGTAATTTGTTTAAAACATTTTGTACCCAACAAAGGATTAAATTTTGAAAGACATGGTTTACACATACCCTCAGTGGATTTAGATTTCTTAGAGCCGACTGGAGAACTGCCGCAGACCAATCCATGGATTGCATACTTAAGAAGAAGATTGCAATAATTGATCTGTTAAATAAATATTTTAAAAAATGGGAAAGAGAAAAGTAAAGTTGTACATTGATAATACTATTCTAAATAAATATATGTATAATGATTACCAGTGCAAAAAGTAAGTCACTCCAACTGAAATTTAACAGTGTGAGATGGTTGATTAATGCTAGTTTCTCGCAAACACAAACTGTCTTATAATAATTATGTCTATTCCCAACTTTTATTTCACAATGAGCTTGCCGCCTTTCTTAAGCTGAGAAGCTGTGAAATACAACGTATCCCTCCGAATATTCCCTAACCCCCGATAAATTTCCTCGGAGACGACATTTCACAATTAAATAACTTATTTTACAGTCCTACTCGGTTCTCCAGCACGAGCTATCACACGCACGACTCCTCAGTCGGCCGTGCTCCTACGGACTCAGTTAGCGAGTTGCCGCAAGGGGCGCCAGCAGCTAAAATATCGCCATTCGCACGAGGTCTTGAACTACTTGGATATCGACTGGCCAAAAATGTAATGTATGGATCAATCAAGATAAACTCAACTAAATACATTCATAAAACAGTAGGCATCAAATTGGTCATGCAATTGTAATAAAATGTTGTGACAATAACGAGTATGCTAAGTCCGGCCACTCCTTGACCTCGGTAGCGATATGGTATGCAGTCCGACGTTGTACAATGTACAGCATATTTCGTCGCGGCAGTAAAATAAAGTAATTTGAGACAAATTCCAGGCTCCAGCAGTGTTCGCGGCCAAGGTCAACGCACCGTGCCTTCTTTTATACCCTTGAATAAATATGCTTATTATAGGCTACTTGCAGGCAGCGTTCCAAGCAACAACTCATCGACATAAAATCACGCATTAACCCTGCGTCGGGCGCGCAGGCGCCGCAAATCTATTCTTGCTCCCCCCTTCCAACCTAGGGTGTCTATAAGCCTGTCCCTTTTAGTATTTTCCTATGTCTAGGTCCCTTTCCAAATGCCCCCAGTTAGTTTTCCCGCCGCCTGCGTAAAGTGCAGTAATTACCCTCTAGGCCTGTGAGGCGTATTGCGCCTGAACTCGTTCGACTTTTGAAGGTTCGTATTTGCTTATTATTCCATCGCAATATTGCTTATTTTATGAATAAGAAATACATAGATTTTGGTTATTTCGTGGAATAAATGGGTCAAAGGATGTCGAATTATGAATGCTATGAATGTCACAAAGCAATCTGCCTGCCACATACAGATCCAGTATGACTTGCCAACCTAGCACTTTACTGGGCCAATGTAAGTTATCTTTACTGCTGAGAATTCAAGCAGTGATTCCAAGCAAGAATGACTCTATTGTACTGTATTTTATTTTGTAATAAAAACATATTTAAGTTTTGTTCGTAATTTTAATGTTTGTTTGAATTTTTCTAATGAAGACTGAATACAATTTGGTGGTGGGTTGCAAATGTGAGCTATTTTTGATGTGTGACATCTCTCCGCTCGGTTGCTGGATAGTTTTGTGGGAGTGATTTTGAAAATTGGGGACGGAAGTGGATCGGAACGATCGAGCTGGCAGTGGTGGATCGAACGGAAGTATGCACTGCCCGCTCGATCGATCAAATGGAAGTGTACTAGCTGCCAGTGGTGGACAACGGAAGTATGCACTGCCCGCTCGATCGATCAAACGGAAGTGTACTAGCTGGCAGTGGTGGACAACGGAAGTATGCACTGCCCGCTCGATCGATCGAATGGAAGTGTGCCCTAGCTGGCAGTGGTGGATCGAACGGAAGTATAAGACGCACTGCCAACTCGATCGATCGATCCAGCTGGCACTGGTAAGAGAAACAATCAGCGCGCGGTGTCGATAATTGATACCATGACGCACTCTCGGCCATGTGGAATGTGTATGACATACTGAACGGAAGACGCTCATGCGAACTCGGGTGTCAAGTGATTTAAACAAATGACATGGTACATGTTCGAAGTCTTCGTATCAGTATTTAAATGGTAAAATGCCTTAATATCAAACATTGTAAGTAGTCGACATTGCATTGGCATAAGGCATTTTAAACTCAATGTCACCCAGGAACATTATCGAAACAAGCAAAATATAAATGAAACTTAATTCCGTAATGCAGTATTATTGGAACGTGGAAATAAGTCACCATCTTGTGCACAAACTTTGCGTAGTCGAAATAGCCGTGGGGTTATTGCGTATGAATGTGAATCTAGAGATCTTGGGTTCGAATCCTGGGCGGGGTAGATTTATTTGCTACCAGATTATCATTTTAAACGATATTTATCATATCAATATGACTCATTTTAACAGAATCCATATGAAATTACGTGTTGGTATGTGAATCAAGAGGACCTGTTTATAAGGAATTTAAGGTTATGAGCGGTGTCGCTCTATTAATCTAGTTGATCCATATCGTATTCTTTATTTAGGCTAGTGCTGGTGGAAGCTACAAATCATCTAATAAAATGAGTTCCGTATTATAAACTACAATATCTGTAAAACACTCCCTTTTACAATACATTAATATTTGTGCCAATAATAGTATAAAATACCGGTGTATCAACAATTTCACGTGAGGTTTCTTCTATGTCAGATGTTACACATCATATGCGACTACTGTAAGGTTCGTTTTTTTTTAGTTTGATTGTGACCAATAAATTATATTAAGTTTTAAAAACCTGATGCTGAATTAACTCCCTATGTATATCATAATGAATGCCACTTATCAGTTTAAAAAATAATCACGTTAATTGGGTGTTAATGACGTCTCTGCAACAAGCACCTTTCAGGCGCACCGCGCCCGGGGTCGGGGGTCTCAGAGGTGCGCCTGACGCAGGGTTAAAACTGCGACCGAAAGCCACAGCAAGTCGGGAAGTGAAGGTTCGAATTCAGGGCTGGTAGCTGCATGGATTTCCCCCGGGGTTCTCCACTCCCACCAGAAAAATGTCGTAATGGTACCTTACTATAGCTGCCGGGGCACCTACGCCAATCAAAACAAACACCATGGCACTACTGCCCATGAGCTGCCTTAGCCTACTAAACAACCGCTGCCTAGCCATTTGGCCTGCAGGTTGCGGTGTGACGCATGGTCAGCGCATCGGGTCCCCCTCTGTCGTTAATCTAGTTTTTTCCGGACCAGGGCGCTGCTGCACTGTCAGACAGCTACTCAATTGCCTCCCGCTCCAGCCCTCATATCAGTTTCTAAAATCTCTGATTAATCGAACTCGGGGTCTATGGGTGAGAGGCAAGCGTGCTACCCCAATCACTGATCCTAATGAATTCAGTTACACTATTACGGTCACCACAGAAACTCGGGTTGTCAGACAAATTCAGCACACACCCAACTGCACGGGACTTCAAACCCCTAAAATGAATTAACTGCAACATTATCGTGCTCGAAGCCATTTTTCAGTGTTGCCTTAGTTTTGTTATTCAGTCGGTCAACGCGACAATGACGCCAACCCTTAACATTTTAGTCTTGGAGGTTGGATATACTGTAGGTACTGTGACCATACAGCCCGAAAAAATCGGGACAGTCCCGAAAAAATCGGGACAGTCCCGATTTAAAGGAACATCTCCTGGCATCCCGAAAATTAATACAAGTGTCCCGATTTTTAAGTTTAGAAAAAAAAAAAGCGTAAGTAATCGAAAAATACGTTTTGTAACGATTTTAGGCGCTTGTAAAGACTCAGTAAGAATATTATTTTTGTTATTGTAATCATAAGATGTAAAGTAAGAAATTTAAAAATAAACTTACTAATGTTTTCTTTTTTCTCACAAAAATTGTAAGGTACTTTAATAAATAAATAAATAAATAAACACTAAAATAAACTTTGTATTCATTTATCCCTCTATATTGTATTTTTGGTGGATCGATTTTTGTGGAACTTCTTAAAATTAAATTTTGTAAAAGACTAACTTAAAACATTCTATATGTTATTCAAACTATAATCTCTCTATTCTCCAAAAATCCCCCCCCCCCCCCCCAACAAGGCTGTCCCGATTTTTTCTGTTAAAAATATGGTCACCGTATATATAGGCTATAAGTTACTGTTGGAGAATCAGATCATGCGCAGAGAGAGCCAGAAACCCGGACAGTTAAAAAACCATTCATAGGAAAACCTGATAGGAGAAGGAGAAGAGGAAGACCCGGGAAAGAAATGTTTTGAAGATGTTCAAGATGATGAAGTTGGTGGATCTCGCCTGCCAACAACAGTCCCAAAATCATAATAAATATCATTCCATATAAACTAAATCCATTCATATAGACTTAAATTACATATCGCAAACGCTCAGTACAGTGCCTACCAAAAGTTTAAGACCACTAGCTTATTTTCAACAAAGGCCTCCTGGTCTTATAGGCCCTATTTTTGATTCAAATTTTGTCAAACATTTTATGAAAATACTTCGATCTAATAGACATCCACCTGTACCAAGAACATTGTAATATGGCTTTCAGTTTTTGAGTTTCATTTTTTTAAATACATGTGGGATATTGAAGAAAGACGCAATTTTCAACCACAAATTAATTTGTGGACCTTATTAATTATTTTTGTAAGTATTGTTGAATGTATACAAATGTTTTGGTAAATGAAAAAAAAAAAATGAAAAAAAAAAAGATCTTGCCATTTGGTAGTGATTTTGTACTTGTTGCAAAAGGTAACGAATTGAAGCTCAGACTGATAAGCGTTCACTGGTTAATACCTTTTGTGAGGGTTGAGCTAGCAGACCCAAACTTTCACCAGAACTGCATGTTGTCAACATATATACATCAACAGACAGTTCCAAGGTAAACACTCCGAGTACCAGGAATCAGTTTCCCTCGTCTATTCTGAGAAGCCAGGTGTACAAATATCACTAGCAAATGGCAAGATAATTTTTGGGATTTATTTCATTTCCCAAAACGTTTTTATAGGCCTACATTCTACAATACTTTTAAACCCCATTAGTTTAGTGTCCGCAAATTAATTTGTGGTTGAAAATTGCGGTTTTTTTTTTCGATACTCCACTTGTATTTAAAAAAATTACAGTCAGTCTGAAAGACTAGACGTTATATCATTTCAAATGACGCATGCTACAAATGCTACACATGTTAGAATGGCTCAGGAGGGCCCCATGACTCTTTCAACAGACTCCATTACCCATTAACTTAGGCTTCCCGCGCGGGCACCTCTTTAAGGGTCACCCTGTATTTGAATGTGATGTCTTGCAAACCTCTTTAAGGGTCACCCTGTATTTGAATTGAATCTAACATACTGTACACCTCGTTAAGTGTCACCCTGTGTTTTGCTCTGACATCCTGCACACCTCTTTAGGAGGCACCCTGTATTCTTATCTGGCATCTTGTATATCTCTTTAGAATTCATTCTTGTGTGACATCTTGTACACCTCTTTACGAGTCACCCTGTATTCTTGTCTGACATCTTGTGTACCTCTTTAGGAGTCACCCTGTATTCTTCTCTGCCATTTTGTACACCTCTTTAAGAGTCACCTTGTATTCTTATCTGGCATCTTGTATATCTCTTTAGGAGTCACCATGTATTCTTATCTGGCATCTTGTACTGTATTTTGCTCTGACATCCTGCAAACCTCTTTAGGAAGCACCCTGTATTCTTGTCTGACATCTTGTATATCTCTTTAGAAGTCATCCTGTATTCTTGTGTGACATCTTGTACACCTCTTTACGAGTCACCCTGTATTCTAGTCTGACATCCTGTGCACCTCTTTAGGAGTCACCCTGTATTATTCTCTGCCATCTTGTACACCTCTTTAGGAGTCACCTAGTATTCTTTTCGCTTCGCTCGAAGCCCCAGGTCGCTCGGCGCCCCAGGACTCTTTCAACAGACTCCATTAACCATTAACTTAGGCTTCCCGCGTGGCTGCATGACGTCACGCACTCGCCGTCCATTACCCATTAACTTAGGCTTCCCGCGTGGCTGCATGACGTCACCGTCTCCGTAACGCATAACTTTTGACTCAAGCATAACGATGAAGTCGACAAGATCATTTGAAATGATAAAAAATGAAACTCAAAAACTGAAAGCCGTATTACAATGTTCTTGGTACAGGTGGCCGTCTATTAGATTTTCATAAAATATTTGGCAAAATTTAAATCAAACATATAACTTAAGACCAGGAAGCTTTTCTTGAAAATAAGCTAGTGGTCTTAAACTTTTGGTAGGCACTGTATATGTGGATTACAACACACTCAAGAATGGGAGTCCAGTTACGAAATACGAGCCTTTCACATAGTTGATTGTTTTGTTGTTCAAATAGGCTATACACAGTAAACATATCTGACGAACACATAGGCTATTTATATCTGGTAATAATAATAACGTATGGCCTCGGGTGCCGGGTGCAAGTTTTTTGTAATTTCACACCCAGAGGGTAGCTTGCATGTCGAATTTCGTTGTTCCCTGAATTACTCTGAAAGTCAAGGAGGTTAGATATCTAAGCTCCTTGAACACTATAGCGCGTTCTAGTAGAGAATTGAGGAACTTTGTGTTGGCGGAAACTCCCGAGATTAATTTTGCCAATATGAACACGGCCTACTGAGTTCAAATGGGTTCTTTGACATGCCAACATCATATGACATGCGTGTCGTATTTTTGCCGCCTTTGAAAAATTACTTACCACGGCCAGGAGCGAACCTGCAATCTTGGGGTTAGTAGACCTACACGCTATCCACTCACCCACCGTGGTTACTGTACCGCAATGGCGTTGAGAGTTGTGAATCTAAGTGGACGTTTCCCTCGATTCTCGCCAAAAACCGGTACTTTTTACATTATACCTTCCATGAAAATGAAAATCCACAGCCTGCTTCCTGTCTCCGACCGGGTCAGGAATGGAATGAATGAAGCCCCCATCTAGCGGCGAGGATATGAACTGTGCCGGCTGCCGAGGCCTGACGCACTCCTCTGGGGCAATGATTAAATGAATAACAGATGACATGAAATGATCGTGGAGAGTGTTGCTGGAATGAAATTGTGACAGCGAAAACCGGAGTTCCCGGAGAAAAACCTGTCTGCCTCCGTTTGGTCCAGCACAGATATCACAGGGAGTGACCGGGATTTGTACCACGGACCCAGCGTTGAGAGGCCGCCTAAGCCACGGAGGCTTTTTTTATACCTGCCATAAAATATATTAAAATACGTTTCTAAATGTTAGCTTTATCATTAATCAACGCAGAAATAAACAAAGAAAATGGTGATGTTACTTGTGTTTCTGTAGGCCGTTTTTTTTTAAATTATTATTTATCTCCAATCGCGAGTGCACATAATTTCTGCGCCGACAGTACGTTCAAGTATTGTACCTGTAATAGAAAAAATGCTCATAATTTGCATATTTACTTCTGAGCTCACTTAACATTGCTAGAGCTAATTGCCGATTTATTTCATATCCTCCCCTTTATATTTCTTTAAAACATAAATAGTGCCCTGCGAAAATCCGGACTTTCTTTTACTAGATTACGGCATAATGCTCAGCAACTCCAACTATTATTATTTTAGCGTATGGATTTTAGTGCCGGGAGTGTCCGAGGACATTTGTTAGGCTCGCCAGAGGCTGTAGCTGCTTCAAGCCGACACCCATGGGGTGAGCTACAAGTTCCGTTCAATTTCAAGTAGTTCCAATTTTCGCTACCAGTTGGCACTGACACCTAGTGGTGAACGTTGGAACTATGATAGAGCGTTTCAACGAAATCTAACCTAGAAATTTAGCTTCAAACAAGTTTAGTTAGTGGAAGGATCTTTTACATGTCACAAATCTATGACATGGGACGGCCGGCTTTACTTCCCCTCCGAAGGAAGGCATACTGAAGGATTTTAACGCTCTTAAAAAAATCCGACGACTTCGGCCGGGTTTGTACCCGCTATCTTGGGCACAGCAGTTCAGCATGCTACCAACTACGCTACCGAAGCCGCTAAATCCAACTGAAACCCCGGGGGAAAAAAGGCGAACTACAAGATCGCACATAAGACACCTAGGAATAGCAAGCTTAGTTGTGGAAGGAAGGGTCGAGGACGAGAGTTGGAGGGGTGGTTAGAATATGTTAAACAAATTGCCTCGGATGTAGGGTGTGGTTGCTATGTAGAGATGAAACGATTAGCTCAGGACAGGGAGGCATGGAAGGCTGCATCAAACCAGTCAAAAGACTCAAACAACAAACACAAGCTCGCTGTCTTCTCTGGCGCCGGATCATTTGGACCCATAGTGTGTCACTCCCTTTTTGACGTAGTCGTACGGAATTTAAGTAATATTACACCTGGTGTCTTCCTATGAAATAACCCCATTAAAAAATGCCGTTTATTTATATTTTCAGATTTTACATGCAGTAAAATGGCAATAATTTTCATAACGGTATAACAGTATAATTGGCCTTGATAGTAGCGGCAAAACAGTCATCTCAATTATTTTGAACAAAGGAGCTGATGACCAAGGTGCCCGTAGACACTAAACATGGATCAACAAGAACGTTAGCTATGTGATTGTACTGCACCAAAGTAGGTGGATTTTCTCCCTTATGTTTTACAGATTGTCTCGACTAATGAAAGCTGAAGATTATCACGCGTGGACTGGCGCCATGGGTAAATCTAACCGGAACATTAATAATATAGAAATAACTTGAGTGTTCAAAAAGCTATGGACTTGTTTCTTTTGCAGAGTGAAGTTCTAGGCTAGGAAGGAAGGTACAGTAAGCGGTAGGAAATGAGGGCTGACCAAAACGAAAATATAGAGCATTATTAAAGCCTCGGGTCAAAAATACCCTTGCGCCAGTCCTCGCGGGTTAGCTGACTAAGCTAGCTCACTCGGGATCGCACTTCAAGTTGCTGAGCTCTAAGACCTACAGGTTGTCCGAGAAGTCCCCAAGCCCCAAGTTATATTATGGCATGGCCAATTGAGTTTGTACAATTGGGGAATTAAATAGCTGTTTTATTGGTGTCCCTGCTTTGATGCTCTCAGAAGCGTTGTTGTCCATCTCATTCCAGTTGTGAAGCCATGGCTGATGCAGGGGCGTATATAAGAGGGGAGCTGTGGGGGCTCCAGCACCCCCGAAAAAAAAAACACAATAAAAATTAAAAAAGTGTTGTTTTCGCAAGAGCATAAAATAATTGTAAATTTGGTTGTACCCTAATCTTAACTACGTTATAGCTACGTTATAAACAATATTAAGATTAAAATTGATTAAGATTAAGATTGAAATTAGAACTACCTCGTTGTGTAGCAGCTGGCATTCTTGGCTGCCGCCCCGGAAGTCCGAATTCGATTCCCGGCTCTGTCAAGAAATGTTAACCCTGGTCTGAGGGCTGGAACGGGGTGCACTCAGCCTTGTAAGTCAAAACTGAGAATTCCACAGTACGGTACTTTTGAGAAATAAATTATCAATTTGTAATACAAAACAAAAACAAAAATAACAAAAAACTTTCTGCTTAATAAATTGACAAATATTGAGATAGTTTCCATTCATACTCCACAGGCCATAATAGAAAAATCATTGAGTAAAAAATTTTATGCTGTGTTGTATTGTATTTTACAACTTTTTCTGTATTGCCTCTAATTGTAGACTGAATTTTACAATTAACTCTTATCTAAAATAATTACACAAAGTTATATGCTCTAAGATGGTTGTTATTTCTGGGTATTTTGCGGCGACAATCCCCTGAGAATACTCACAATTTTTCAGGATAGTCAGCCCCCCCTCCTCCGAAAAAAAAATTATATACGCCCCTGGGCTGATGTGAGCGGACACAGCTATACTGTTTAGGAGCGATTAGTAGCGTGTGTGTGAACGAACGAGCACATACGTGGCAAACAATGACAGTGATAATGTGTGCGTTTAGAGATCGCTTTGGCAACCACTCATCTCGTAAAGCTACTCTGCTTGATTGGCAGAAACGTGCGTTTGCTTCAGGCAGCGTCAGTTAGTGGACGTAAGAAAACGCGGGAAGAAACGTGTGCTGCCGTCGCTCAATCAATTGAGCAGTCTCCAATTAAATCCATTCGCAAAAGAGCAGCTGAACTTCAAGTACCGCGGTCAACAATGCATGACCACATTAAAAGAGATTTGAAAATGAATGGATTTAGACCGATTTAGCACCAAGATGCTAGTTTTTGTTTTGTGTGTTTTTATTTAACCTTCAAGGCTTTTTGTTTGTTTGTTAGGCGGTATCCCTGTAAATGGCAATACTACGTAGGTTGAAGGAACATTTCATTAAAGACGGCTTGCATATTACTAAGGTAGGTGGCAGTATTGCTACTTCCTTGACAGGGAGTAGCATGGTGTAGCAGGTATGTAGCCTGCACCCTTCCAAGAATCTCGTAAACATTCTTTCCTTTTGTTCTGGTGTCGAAGTCCAATGTAGCGAAACAGAAGGAAACCTTTCTTTCTTGAGGAAGGTCAAAGGAGTTGGTAGTGCGAGCAGGGGGTCGAGCGTTTGTCATGTGTTTCTTGGCGGGGCATGGTGGCAGCCCTGCCCAGCGGGGCAGTCAGCTGTTCCTCGTTGAGACAGACCAGCGCAACGGGGCAATAAGAACGTACCCGAAATGTAAATACATATTCTTTCCCTTTGCTTCTACCATAACTAAAAATGATAAATGTCATAATGTAATTACATTTTATTGTTACATACCGTATCAGATCATAATGACGTTTGTTTTACATATTTTAAATTTCTAATGTAAAATTACATATTCTGTGTTTTTATTTTACATATTTGATCAAAATGACATTTTTTAAACCTAATTTTACTTTATATATTTAAAATTACATATTCTGTCGTCGCCTCCGTAGCGTAGCGGTCAGCATGGTTAGCTGCCGCCCCGGAGGTCCTGGGTTCGATTCCCGGCTCTGCCACGAAATTTGAAAAGTGGTACGAGGACTGGAACGGGGTCTACTCAGCCTCGGGTGGCCCAAATGAGAAGAGAGGGTTCGATTCCTCCTCAGTCATCCTCGAAGTGGTTTTCTGTGGTTTCCCACTTCGTCTTCGGGCAAATGCCGGGATGGTACCTTCTTCAAGGCCACGGCCGCCTCCTTCCCTCTTCCTTGCCTATCCATCCTCACCATCCCTTACCTTCCCTCATGAGGCCGCTGTTCGCTTTGCAGGTGAGGCCGCCTGGGCGAGGTGCCAATCTCACCTCACCAGTTGTATCCCTTCCGATTCGATGTTCCCAGCTCTAGGACACTGCCCGTAGAGGCGGTAGTGGTGAGTTCCCTCGCTGAGTCCGTGGGTTCCACCAACCTGGAGGGTAAACGACTAAAAATAATAATAATAATAATAATAATTCTGTCACTTACTGTAAAAATGAGTATATATTCGCAAGTGAAATATACGGTAATTCTAAACAATCGTTAAATATTTGTTCACTAGAAACTCAGTTACATGAAACGAATTTTCCAAGCAATTCGTAAGCTGTTGAGAAAGGACAAGGGACGAAATATATTAATGGAGATAATGGCATGAAAATTCACGTAGCACCCTGTAGAAAACTCAGCGGCTGGACTGTTTATTTCAGTTGTCCAGTGAGTGACTGAGACTCTACTTCTCAACCTGTTAAACCTCCCACCCCGGAAATAAAAAGTGCTCCAAACAATACTTATTGAGTTCGTACACATTTTCTCAGACATAATGAAATTTATTTATGTTTGCTATAATATGTATTTACTTACAAATCCTAGCCCTAATGATCGGTCTAGGTTGTGAAGTGTCGGGTAACTTACGTTCTTATTGCCCCGCTGCGCTGGTCTGCCTCAACGAGGAATAGCTGACTGGGGATGGATGATCGGTAGCGATCGTGGGTATTCGGGTAGCTTCGTCCACCCCGCTGGGCTGTCTCTAAGCGCTAGTTACAGCGCTGGGTGCACACACGTGTTGTTCTGTCAGTGTTACAGTGCCGTCAGTGGAGCGTATTAAAAGTGTTCGCGTGTGTTCCGACCTGAGAAGCGATTCCATGTGATCAACTTGATGTAGTGAAAATGGCGCGGTTGAAAAATAGAAACATTGAAGTGATAATGTTGGAGGGTAGGTCTGTGGATTAGTGCGTTGACTTCTTTGTTTCCTGTGAGTTCTCAGGGTTGTCTGCGTAGATAAAAGTGATAAGCGGCGATTCATTTCTTCTTCGTCTTCTTCGTTTCCTACTTTTGGTATTGGAATCTGTAATTGGAGCAGTTGTGGAAGATTGTAGTTATATCCACCACATGCCTGTGAATTCACTGCCAGTTTTTGTTCTTGCACTGCCCTAACAGTTCCCTAAATTACGTAGCCCTTCTGTCGCATAGTTGCGTCTTTTCAAGCTCTAGGAACACTCTTGTTGCAGCGATACGTCAAACGATGTGATATTACAGTGTGTTCGGAATAATACGTATATCTTTGTCAACATTTTCCGGTGATGTTTGATTATGCAACTGTTTCCCATATTGCACAACACTTATTGTCAGTTGTTTAACGGGCAGTTGAAAGCTTTCGCTGTTGGTGAATGTCATAGTATTTTTTGCACACCCTATTTTGTTCTCGTTTCAAGGGGCGGACAAAAGAAATCCAATAGACGAGTATAATTTTCTTCTGTAGAAATATCAAGGACCCGCGCGAAATTTTAACGAAGATAAACTGTGTTATTACACGCACTACTATTTTCACTACAATACCGGTAATTTAAGGTTATTAAAGTCCCATTTAAACGTCTGGGTAAACAAATATATTATAGGGCAATTGAAGTATAATAGCGTACAACAAGGCCAAAGAAGGTTTTTGCTGTGTCAGTGCGCTGTTCTGATGAATTTACACAAAAACAAGTGCTGTTGGATATTATTATTATTACGTCTTATAATTTTTGCAAATGGGGGTGATTACCCGGTAGCAAATTGTACAAATACAGAAAATTAGCAACAATAACATCAATCACAATTCGCCTTTAGGAACTATAGTACTTACATCCTGGTAGCCTATTTACACAAAATTCAATATGATAAGCTGCCAATAAAACGAAAACTATGAACTTGAGACGTCTGCGATTGGTTGAAATTCCTTGTATTCTTATGCCGGATTGGATATCGTTGTTTTATTTGAGGGGCTTGGACAGGTCTTTTAGCCCCGTGTTCTTGGATATATATTCATTTATATAGAGATATAACCTGTGTTCTTGTGGTGTGTGGTTTTAATTAAGGTGAGGATTGGCAAGGAGGTGGCCGAGGTAGGAATCGAACGCGGTTCTTTATATTTGAAGAAGCTCAGGTCAGTAATGGAAGCCACTTTGATGACTTTGCAGTTGGAGAGACATAAGTCATTTATCGTGATTCGTATCCTTGATTGTTTGTATTAATTATGTGATTCAGTGATGTCGCAAGACGTGAGTCTTGTTGTTGTCTTGCATCCACTGCCGGCTGGATCGCAACACTCCTGGTTGCTTTAAACTGCCTGCCCATTCGACACTCACAGGCGTACAAGATATATGCATTAATTCACCGCTAGGTGCAGCACCAAGGCACTGAGATTGCCGCGGCTTTTTAAATGGGAAGATACCTGAAACGAAGTATTGTTATGTTTGGAGGCTTAATATCGAGATTGACGGACGTGAAAACATTACTCTAAGTTAGTTCCTTTGTTATTCTAACATCTAAAAGTATTCAGACACATACCTACGGGCAAATTTTCAGTATAAAGGAAAGCAAAAATACTGTACATGTGGAGGCGATTGTTTTTAAGGGGCGAAATGTCTAGCTCATTTTCCCGTAATTATGCAGACGATAATAAAAATATAACTACTTCTAACTGACTTAAATCTAATTTACATACTTGGCGAGATGAAAAGAATAAGGACAATAAAAGACAGGGATAAGAAATGCCTCCGGCCCCCGAAAAATGGGATGATGATTTATTTAGGGGCTTTGCGACATCGTGGTCATGTAGCCCCATGTACTTGGGTGTGAGGAGAATTTGTCTGATAACCCGTCTTATTGTGCTGGCTGTATTATACTTTTTTACAGATTTTTTGGACAGATTGTTTATTTTTTACTTATTTATTTATTTACTTACAAATTTATTTATCTATTTTCTTATATACTTATTTATTTATGTATTTATTTACGTATTTATTTACTTATTTGTTTATTTACTTACATGTTTATTTATTTAATTATGTATGTTCTTATTTATTTGCTTACTTATTTACTTACTTAATTGTTTATTTACTTACACATTTATGTATTCAATTATTTATTTTCTTATTTATTTGTTTACGTATTTATTTACTTATTTATTTATTCACGTATATATTTATTTACTCATTTACTTGCATATGTATTTATTTAATTATTTATTTACTTATTTTTTATTTATTTCTTTATTTACTTACGTATTTATCTATTTAATTATTTATTAACTTATTTATTTTCTTTTCTATTGATTTACTTATTTATTTGCTTATTTATTCACTTATTTATTTACATATTTATTTAGTTACAACTGTACCCGGCATGCATTTATTTGTTTACTTACTTATTTATTTAATTATTTATTTTCTTATTTATTTGTTTACTTATTTATTTACTTATTTATTCACTTACATATTTCTTAAATTATTTATTTACTACTTACATATTTATTTACTCACGTATTTACTCAATCATTCATTCATGTACCGGTATTTATTTATTTATTTATTTATTTGCATCCCCTGCGTCACCTTCTCTGGAAATTGCACGTAACCACATCCCACGCAGTGAATTGTCCGATGGTATCTCATGAAATGAGATTCCCCGGTATTCTAACTTGCCCTGTTCTGATTTACAAAAGGGCACGCAGCAGTACAGCATTATAAAATCATTCAGAATGCATTCTGAACACAACTTCGCCATTAACATCAATACAAAACTTATGTCTGCCACAGAGCCTTGGTGCTGCTTCCTAGCGCCTTTATTTGGAAACGAGGTTGTACGCTCAAACCAATGCTGTAATCGTCGAATGGGCAGGCAGTTTAAAGCAACCAGGAGTGTTGCGATCCAGCCGGCAGTGCTTGCATCATTGTTACTACCGGGTGAGTTAGCCGTGGTTGTAACGGCATGACTGCTGGCAGTCGCTCACATCCGGGAGGCGAGGAGGTTCGAAATCCCCCGCCAGCAACCTTGAAGATGGTCTTCTGTGGTTTCCCATCTTCCTTCCAGGAAAATGCCGGGGTTGATCCCTAACTATAGGCCACAGCCGCTACCTCCAACTCCTCGCCCTTACATCCCAACTTCCCTCCCCAACGGTACTTGTAGCTCACCCATTGGGTGTCCGTCTCGAAGCAGCTACAAAACCCGAACATGTCCTTGGACACTCCCGGCACTAAAAGCCATACGCTAAAAAAAGCATTGTTACTGGAACTGATCGCCCCTATACACAGTAGTCTAATAATACTGTATGAACCGGTAACTTTTGTATGAAACATTTTTTCGTTTCATGATAGATGGCGTTATAATCGACAATCTCCTTGTAACCAAGCACCCCTAGATGGTGAGAGGCAAGGGGACTCACAGTAATCAAGCACCCCGAGATGTGGGAGGCAAGGGGAATCGCCAAAACCAAGCACCCCGAAGGGAACAAATTACTATTACGTCCACGTCATTGTTCCTGGGTAACGCTAAAATTAGCCTAAGATTGCATTGCGGAAAGGTTGACAGTGTCATATGATAGCATTTTCAAAAATATCAAAATAATTACTTCGATTTTCCTATTCTGATGTGCATTTTTTGAGATATTACCAATTTTCAACAAATTTCCACTCATTTTTGCCGATTACAGCGCCATCTATCATGAAACGAAAATAATGTTTTATACAAAAGTTACATATTTTTTCACGGAGAATCCAAATCTGCAATGAAAAACAGGGGCTCCTATTTAAGATTTCAAAGTCACCCCCTCCCGCCCCGGGGGTGGTGCAGGGAGGGAGGGGGTCGAGCTTTATGTTATCGGATGCCCCTCTTCGAAGTGAATAACTTTTATTGCAACTTTTTAAAATCCGATTTGTATTTTTCCAAATATTCCACAAAAAAGTTTTATGTGCCTCGCCATGTATGTGCATGAAGGTTCTCGAGAAAGGGCTGTTTCCGCAAGTCTGTGAATGGATTTCAGCGTCAAATTTGTATTGATACATGACTCTGCATCTTGTTACAAGTTTTAAAAGAAAATTGAAGTACCTTCATGGCAACCAAGTATAAGTTATGGACTGGCCTGGCATCTCTCCGGACCTCATCTTGATTGAACCTATGGGTAAAAAGCCTTGCGCGGATAGCGGGTAATGTTTGGAGTAAATTTGCGGATAGTTTTTAGAATACAATCCGGACTTGTTAAATAGCATTACTAGTTCCCGGATGTTTATGACAATCATATTTTTCCGTTATGTTTTTCTTTTTCATGACAAAATGTAAGATGATGATTTACGCTAATCTCATTCAAATTATAGCATTAAGCACAATTAACACTCTGAAGTGAAAGTCTTGAGGATGCGGATAACAGCCGTGCAGATGTGGGGCGATGCGGATAACAGCCGTGCAGATGTGGGGCGTATGTGGATATCACCCGTGCGGATGTGGGGCGATGCGGATAACAGCCGTGCAGATGTGGGGCGTATGTGGATAACAGCCGTACGGATGCGGATAACAGCCGTGGAGATGTGGGGCGTATGTGGATATCACCCGTGCGGATGTGGGGCGATGCGGATAACAGCCGTGCAGATGTGGGGCGTATGTGGATATCACCCGTGCGGATGTGAGGCGTATGTGGATAACAGCCGTGCAGATGTGGGGCGTATGTGGATAACAGCCGTACGGATGCGGATAACAGCCGTGGAGATGTGGGGCGGATGCGGATAACATGCAAGCTGCCCTCTGGGTGTCATGTAACAAAGCTTGCACCTGGCACCCGAGGCCATACGATATTATTATTATAATGGCCTAAGTGTAAAGGATTCGGATCTTATGATCACTTGACGATCGTAACTGGTCATCCAAGTGTAGTTTATTTAATAATCTCCTGTATTTCTATTTTTCAGGATTAAGGAACTACCCATTACGTATCGTATCACGCTGGTTGTATTTCGTTTTTGGCATGGCGGTAATTGATTTCTCTGTAGAACAGTGCTGGTTGGAGGGAAACACTAAACAGGAAATTCCCTGCCCGTGGCATCATCGCATCGGCATCGCACGTGCTCACTCGCATCAGCTGTGGCGAAGAGGGAAGGAGTGTTGTCAAGGCAACGAACTTGCGTAGCCCCCTCACTCTCCTGGCCTCCTGCCACGGCTTGGCATGGAGCTCTCTCTGCAAGGTCAGGGGCGGACTGCAGCGCCAAGTAGGTCTGTTTCTCCTTCTCCACCTGCTAAGTTCATCTTCTTCCTTGTGCTCGCATGTATTATATAATATCAAGCGGTGTAATGCTCGGTATTACTCAACGTAATGCGTGTGGCCACCTGCTCGCTGCACAGTTACATTGCTACAATTTCCTCTCTCTACGTTTCGGTAGCGTAGTCGGTAACATGCTGAGCTTCTACGACCAAGATCGTGGGTTCAAACCAGGCCGAAGTCGTTGGATTT
This sequence comes from Meconema thalassinum, assembly GCA_946902985.2. Classification (NCBI taxonomy): domain Eukaryota; kingdom Metazoa; phylum Arthropoda; class Insecta; order Orthoptera; family Tettigoniidae; genus Meconema; species Meconema thalassinum. The sequence goes on from OX336394.1 coordinate 54,559,370, forward strand.
TTTATGAGCGTTAACATTCCTTCCTTCGGAGGGGAAGTCAAGGGCGGCGGTCCCATGTCATAGATTTATGGCATGTAAAATAACCTTCCACTAATTAAACTTGTGTGAAGTTAAATTGTAGGTTAGATTTCGTTGAAACGCTCTATCAAAGTTCCAACGTTCACCACTAGGTGTCAGTGACATCTATCTGGATGTGAAATTTTGAACTCTTCAAAATTGAACTGAACTTGTTGCTCACCCCATGGGTGTCCGCATTGAAGCAGCTACAGCCTCTGGCGAGCCGAACATGTCCTCGGACACTCCCGGCACTAAAAGCCATACCGTACGCTAAATAAATAATTCTTATATTAACCGTCAACAACTAGGGGAAGATGATCTCTCTGTTTTGCCACTTAAAACAACAATCAAGTCGATAAACAACGAACCTTGCATACATGAATTGTGATAAGATCCCATGCAGTAAATATATAAGTATATCTAAATGTGGAAGCGCTATGTACTGTACTTACACGAAACTTTTAATTGAATAATTAAATACATAATCCATACTATTAATACAATTGAGATGGTGTCTGCTTGGGACTGGCTGCTGAGCCTGTCGAGCCCAAGATAGCGAAATCGATTCCCGACGCAGTCAGTTGGCAGGGAGCCGTGTCACGTTAAAGATTCCCTTCGGGACAAAATTCCAGCACCCCGGCGTCTCTAAAAGCCCCAGTATTTAAAGGGGACGTAAAACTCGTAACATTATTATGTCTGGTTGGTCTCGAAAATCTACTGGGCCGACTGAGATGAAATTCGATAAGGATATGGCTTGAAATTCCGAATCACTGTCGAAATAGTTTACATTTTTGTATATCTCACTGTTTCAAACAGGTGGGGGGATTTTACTGGGGGTACCGGTATGTCCCAAATGTGGGCTTCATCAACTAAAATAGACTAACATGTATTGTAATCGGTTGACCATATAAAAATGAAATGCACAGTGTGGTCTCAAATTTAAATTTTCTTAAGAAACATCTTATACATGCATATTTCTTGTTACTCGAACAGTTCTAAAGAAAGTCAGTTTTTTGTTGTTGTGGTCCACGGCAAAATACTGTCAGTTACCAAGATACAATTTAACAATTACTATTATCTCTGCGAGGCTTGAAAATGAATCCAGTCTTTTCTTATGATTAGGCTACTCATTTCACGCGTTAGTAGGAATCACGTGTCGTACATGTGCAGATGGGAGGTGTGGACGTATGCGAATTACGTTTGCTCCGTCTTCAGCAAACTGAAAAAAGTACATCCAAATGGTAACAGATTTGCCATCGATGAACAGGTTCTATCAATGGTTTTTTAATGGATCCATAACCAGGGAATGAATTTCTACCCGTAGCGAATTGAAACAGTTGTAGAACCACACCACGCACTGTTAACATAGACTGGGACAATGTTGAGAAATAAAGCGGTGTGTGTGTGTCTGGGTTCCGTCACACGAGTTCCATTCCCATGAGTTCCGAAAACACATTTCTTAAGAAAAACGTCCCACGAGTTCCGAACGCGTATTCACGCCTGACTGAATAAGCTAATGAGTCCCACTAGTTCCGAATATCTCTGGAAAACCCAGCTGTCAGTTCTGAGGTTTGACCGGCTAATGATAGTATGACGCGACCTAGAAGAGTTAATGGCCTTATCACCAGGTATGTCATTTGTGTTTGTGTCTTTTGCTGTACATCTTTATTAAGTATAAAGAGAAGATTAATTCAGTTAATAGATGAATTGGACCAAGCTACGTGCTGATTACTAAGTGACTTGTAAATAAGATTAAAAAAAACAGTTCAAAGACGAAGCGACACGCTGATACTATTTTAAGAACTTTGTAAATGTAACTCAAAACTGATTATTTTGACGAAGGCACATGCTGATACAGATACTGACAAGGCGAAAGCTGCTTATGGAAGCTACGGGTCCATGGCGCCCGCCATAACATTCCCCCTCTGTTTAGGCCCGTATCACACGGTGCTAGACCTGTATTGGTAGCAGCTTCCATGCTAGCGTGTGTCGTGTGATACAGGCTTTATTAGAGGAGCCAATTCATTAAAGAGTGTGCGCACTCCCGGCTGGCGCTAACAATGGACCTTATTTGTTTCAGTAATAAACAAATTAATGCAATTTTGCTGTAGAAAACTAAGCTGAAACTCGCTCAGGTAATGCTCGGAACTGATGGGACTCACTCAGGTAGTGTAATTGGCAGATAGCTAATCCGCTAAAACTGGTGGGAATCGGAACTCACGGGAGGACACGGTGTGTCTGTATCACTCAATGAAGTTTTCACATGGTAATGTGCCTTGTTATTTGTCGGAGCGCTGTCCGGCTGTGGCGTTGCTAGGGAACGAGACCAAAGTCCTCTGTATACCTTAACGTACTGTGTTAGAATCAAGCCAGAACGGATACAAGATTGTATGGAATTACAGTACAGTAGTTCAGCGTGTGAGGCACTTTTATGGGTGTCCTTCGACGGAAATTGACAGTGTCGTATTCTATTTTCATCCTCTCCTCAACCACACCTGCTTTCGAAATGGAGAGGAAATGAACTGACTTAAACTGTTCGCCTCTTTAACAATATAATCAGACACACCTCAGAGTGTGGACTACTGTAGGTTTCAAGTAGGAAGCTCTCTGTATTTGGAAACTGTTGAAACACGTTTTGTGTTCAGCAAAACTGGCTTTATTACTGACATGCATTGTAGCTGGTTGACGTGGAGATAATACACTAGTTCTGTCTCCCTTGCTGGCGCAGATAGCGAGCGCGTGACGTCGGACTGTCACACCATGCTGTATTATTTACCGTGCAGGGGGCTTTGGTCTCGTTCCCTAGCAACGCCACTGCCGGACAGGCTGAAAGCGCTCCAACTGGCACGGCTTCGCTTGCTCCTGACGTTCCAAACTCTCTGCTTCCTAGGCCTAGCTCATATATTTTATTGCTTATTTTTTATATCTTTTGTTCGATGCGACCGAAATGATAAGAAGAAAATGGTTGTAATTCCAAATATCGCGAATGCGTAAAGCGGAATTTGAAACGGGCATGAGAATGTTTACTTTGCCTGTTTCTCATATTTTGATTTAAGAAGGAAAGAAAGGAAGCTTGTAGTTTACGTGACCGTTTATCTTGCAATCATGGGCCACGGGACCTCCTTTTTACGTGGAATCCGAACCACAGGACATGGCATTTCACTTCGAAAATCTCACATGCAATGACAGAGAATCAATTTTGCTCTAAGACTATGGTTTATTCCCCATGGCTGTTTTATAGCGTTCCCTTGATCTATGTATTAATATTGTTTTACTCCATGTATCTGGAAGGAGGGACGTGTGTTCGATTAAATTAGATAGGCCTAGGTCTTTCTTTCTGAGTGGGCACCATTGTATTTTAATTCGATTTATGCTGCATAAGGAATTCACATTAGAATATAATTGAGGAGAGCCGGAACAAAATCCGATGAGTCAAACAAATATATTATTGCAGAATATCACTGACTACTGTACTTAGTGGCATTTCAAACTAGTTTTTACCAAATACTCATCCCAGTAGGCCTACCACACAAGCACTGATGCATTAAAAGTGGATTTATCGGTTTTTGTTCCGACGTTCCTCGATTGCTTTATGGTATTGGCTCCTGGTCTTCAGTAATAAAGCGAATACAGTATTTACGACGACACTTCCTATTTTAAAGTTTTTATTTTTTTATTTTTTATTTTTTTAGTAAAATTCGTCCGTCCGTCCTTGCTTCATCTTGCAAAGTCTCCTTCTTAAAACCTTTTAAATTTGTGTTGTTTTTTTCGTTAAGTTCCGTGCGTTCCCACTTGGACGGCACTATTGGATATCTGGCACTGATGTTTAGTGTTGTTTTCCGCTATACAAATATTCTGTCCCAAATACTACAATTTAATAGGCTTAGACGAGATACCGCTTGTTCAGTACGGTATGTTATTCTTCAGTGATGTTTGCTTCGGGATTGTGAAGTCTGCTAGCCGATTGCTGATCAGTTAGGCAAGATTATATCGTCTATCTAAATACGAGTAGACTGGCTGCGTGACTCAGCGGTAACGTTCTCGCCTGCTGATCCCAAGGTTGCAGGATCGAATCCTGGCGCAATCAGCTGGCATTTGAGGGTGCTCAAATGTTAGGGAGTCGTGTCAGTATATTTACTGGCACGTTAAAGATCCTCTTCGGAGCAAAATTCCGCCACCCCGGCGTCTCTAGAAGCCAGACTAGTTAAAAGGGACGTAAACCATTTAACATTATATTAAATACGAGTAACAATTTGGTGATTTACTATGTCATGGCCTTTTAAAATATTTAATAATAGTGTTTACTTCAGTGTTTTGTGTCGAATCACAGTGCAATGTGCTTCCCCCTGCATTATAGACTTTTAACTACTGCAGCTTTTACAGACGCCGGAGTGCCGGAATTTTGCCCCGAATGGGATCTTTATCGTGCCAGTAAATCTACTGACACGGTTACCTCATATTTGGGCACCCTCAAATGCCCACTGACTGCGACAGGACTCGATCCTGCAACCTCGGAAACAGCAGGGGAGAACGTTACCGCTGCGCCACGCAATCAGTCAGAGGGACGGAAGGTAGGATGATTTCAGGGAAAGAATCAAATTTGGCCTGGGACAATTGTGCGGCAGAATGTCTAGCCTAGATAGCCTATCTAAAGATGGACTAGGAAGATAGCTGGCACAAAACTCTCGCTCGAGCCACTTTGAAATGCGATTAAGTTATGCCCTTCCTCCTTCATATGCTAATTAGAAAAATAATTTAAGCAGAATCAGAACCAAACTGTCAAATAATAAGCAGTCTGTAAAATTACAAAATACATTTCCGGAAAATATGTTTTGCTCGCCTCAGGAGTCCAGTCGGATAACCAACCACCTGTTTTGTTCGCTGAATATTTTAACTGATCTAAGTTTTTTAACTCATTCTTAGAGATCGCACTCGCTCACATTTCATAGATCAAATTGAAGATTTCTTACCACGAAATATTCCAATAGGAATGCTGTGAAGAAAATTCTGTGCCATATTGTAGTAGGCCATTAGCAAGTGTACCTGCTGCCTCCCCTGCACCCTACGACAAGGCCATGGTCATGGAGTGGGATTTCCTCAGTTAACGGACTCGTCCAAAATACATGGTTGCCAACTTACCCTTCTTGCTGCCTCCCGTAGTTGGGTGAACGATTGACCACTTAGTAAATCTACCATTTTCATAAACATTAAGCTTACTGACAAGATAGTGGAACAAGTCACCAGTTTCTCTTATTTGGGAAGTCTAATCACCAATGACTACAGGTGTAGTAAGGAGATTAGAAGGCGGATAGCGCTCGCAAAGCAGGCATTCAATAATAAGAAAAATCGTTTGATTAATGCAAATTTGGTTATTGCAATTAATAAGAAATTTGTCATGTCCTTTGTGTGGAGTGTGCTTCTGTGTGGATGTGAATCTCGAACGATCAGAGGTCAGGATTGGAAGCGACTTGAAGCGTTTGCAAGTATCTCAATTAATAGAGCTAAGGAAACAAAAAACAAAAGAATTACCCGAAGACTTTTACGCTACAGACGCCATGATTGACAGGAGATGGGCAAAAGCGAACCAAGAACTGCGATCGGTGCTAGCCACACTTTTTGTTCACGCCTATCACCACAAGATATGTAGAAATGACAAATTTCACGACCAAACAATGCATGTGTATGCGTAATATGCAACGAACATTGTGAAAAGTACCACCTAACTAAATGTCATAAGAGGATTAAGTCAATCGACTATAGCAAAGACTAGATCTAAATGTGTCAAACGTTGTACGAGTACATAAGATATAAATCTTTATGTATGCACATTTGTGCGCATTTTATGTAATAATAATAATAATAATAATAATTAGTTATCAGTAAGACGCGGAAGTTCATGCACTATTAAATTAATAAATACGTATGCAGAAATGCACTAATGATTGGTCAAATACGCATCACGTTTCAAAAAATATTTTGAATATAAAGAAAATGTGAACTGACGGACATATAAACTAACTAAGAAACAGTTCTAAATAATAGAAAATGGTGTTTTAAATCTTCAAGCGGTGTTGTGCATCAATAATTATTTTATTCCGTTAATTTTTATGGATGGAAGCCTCCGTGTCTTAGGCGGCAGCACGCCAGCCTCTCACAGCTGGGTCCGTGGTTCAAATCCCGGTCACTCCATGTGAGATCTGTGCTGGACAAAACGGAGGCAGACAGGTTTTTCTCCGGGTTTTCCCTGTCAAACTTTCATTCCAGCAACACTCTCCACTATCATTTCATTTCATCTGTCATTCATTTAATCATTGCCCCAGAGGAGTGCGTCAGGCCTCGGCAGCCGGCACAGTCCATATCCTCGCCGCTAGATGGGGGCTTCATTCATTCCATTCCTGACCCGGTCGGAGACTGGAAGCAGGCTGTGGATTTTCATTTTCAATTTTTATGGATAACCGATTTACAAGTTTAAAAGTCGTTGAATTTTTTAAAATGAAAATAATGTAACTTACAATATTTACACAGTGAATGCTGAATAGGAAAGAATAATTGATATTAATTTGCGAAAAGGACTGAAACGTACTAGGTATTAAAATAATTTCAGTATTCTGTGATAGACTCTTATTATTACTTAGCTTATTTATTATTTAAGAACATGATGTAACAAAAAAAACGCTTCAAAATAATAGTAAATTAGAATATACGCCCTTCTCAAGCCAGAGTAGTTAAAAGGGACGTAAAACCAATAACATTATTATTATCATTATTAACCTTCTCAAGCAGAGATATGCACTTACACAAAGAAGGAAAATATGAAGCATTATGCCAAAATAACCAAAATATGCATAACTTTGGTTCTGCATGAACTTCCGGGCCTTAGTTATCAGACAGTATACGAGGCTGGTGACCATGATGTCCGGAGCTCCTAATGGACTTTCAACAAACGCCTAAGTGTAGCCAGGTTTCCGTTGGCGTCAGTTCATCGCCCTTGTAATGAAATACATAACTATGATTTCTCGAAGAGAAGTTTGACTACTCCGTATTGTGTTATTTGTGAAGCAGTCCTCGGAACAGTGAGTTGGTTCCAGTCGCATAGTTCTTGTGTCGCCGTGAGACTGTTAATTCCTTTCTTCGAAATGTGGTGGCGTGAGGCTATTAAATGAAACTGGTTTAAATAGGCTATGAGTTTCAAGGACACCCGAGACGGTCAGCTGATCAGTCTGAAGGGGCGTCGTATTCATGTAAGTTCCCTGAGCTGCGTTGGAGAGGGGAGGGGAGAGCATTTCGTGCACTTGTATACTGGGCTTGGTGGCTACACGTTTCTCGCTGCCACCAGCTCCAGTTATTGAGGCTGGATACATGCCTACCGGAATCAACCCTTGAGAAATGGCGTGAAAAAAATATAATTAAAGGACCGGCGCCAGGTCATTTTGACCCGTGGTGTGTCTCTCCCTTTCTGTCGTAGTCGTACGGATGTTAATGAAGTAATTTTACACCTGGTGTCTTCCTATGGACAATTCCCAATATACAATAAGGTTTATTTAAAGTTTTCAAATTTAACATGCAGAGAAAATGACAAAAATTTTCTTACAGTATAATTGGCCTTGATAGTGCCGGCAAAGCAGTTATCTTATTTTTTTAAGGGGAGGTTGTAAGCCCTATCTCCGCCATGTTAAATTTGTCAACTTCGTGTTCCTTTTTCTCATCAAGTATTTAACCTATTGAAACAAAACCTTACAGATATTTAGATCTTTAAAGGGTTGTTTTTGGAAATGTGTATGTTTGTATTTTTTTTCCGAGGTTAAATTTTTAACTTTTTTCTCTACGAAAACATAAAATATTATTTTTTCTATTTATGATAAAATCACAGTTGATCATATTGAATTACTGAACAAAAATTCAGAGCGCTATCGTTAATACTTCCTGAGAAAAAGAAAAAGAAACAATTGCCTCGAAAAAATCAAAAGTGAAGAAAAATGCTCTTCAAGATAAGTGTTACCTTAATGTGCAACAGGCCCATATTCAGGATCACCTGGGTTGTCTTCATCTTCTCTGTCCCTCTTCTGGTTTCTTTTTAACTTCGTAGCTTATTTAGAGAGAGAAAATAAGGAGAAAGGGGATAAGAAGGAGGAGAGGGAGGAGCAGAAGGGGAAAGAGAAGAAGGAGCAGGAGGAAGAGGAAAATGATCAGGAGAAGAAGGAGCAGTAGGAGGAGAAGAAGGAGCAGAAGGGGAATGAGGAGAAGGAGCTGGAGACGAAGGAGGAGTAGGGGAAAGAGAAGGAGGAGCAGGAGAAATAGAAGGAGAAAGAGAAGAATGAGGAGGAGAGAATATGCCAGTTCTCAGGAACAGATCTTCAAGGGGGGCGTGGCTTTAAATGACCTATACATGGCGTTTAGGTAACATTTTCAGCAAATAAGCATATGTATATTATAAATTGGACTTCAGGCTATCAAAATAACATAAAATCTAAAATTCCACTTTTTGACCCAAAACTGCTTTCAACCTCCCCTTAAACAAAGGAGCAGATAACCAAGACCCTAAACATGGATCAATAAGAACGTGAGCTATGTGATTGTGCTGCACCAAAATAGTTGGATTTTCCCCCCTTATTTTTGTTTACAGATTGTCCCGGCTAACGTAAGCCGAAAATTGTCACGCAAGGACTGGCGCCATGTGTAAATCTGACCCGACCGTAAATAATATAGAAATAACTTGAGTATTCAAAAAACCAAGGACATAGTTCTTTTGCAGGGAGAAGTTCAAGGCTAGGAAGGAAGGTACAGTAAGCGACAGGAAATAAGGGCTGACCAAAACGAAAATATAGAGCATTATTTAAGCCTCGGGTCAAAATACCCACGCGCCAGTCCTCGCGGGTTAAGAAAGCACTTTACAAAAGTTATAGTAAGTCTATCCGCTGTGTTGGTAAGTCATGATGCATCAACGATGACTTCTAAATTTATTATATGGTTTCGGCAGATCTCGAGCATTGCACATTGTGTATTAAGAGCTGTATAATAATAAATAAATAATAATAATGATTTCATTTGAGGAAAATATTTAGGAAAATCCTTGGTCCAGTCTGCTCAGAAAGAATCTGGATCAAACGGAAGACTCGGCAGTTATCTCAGCATCACTGACACCTTCAGGACAAAGCGATTGAAGTTCTACGGCCACATTCTTAGAATGAACAAAAATAATTATCAACCTTGCACTCTCAATGAAAGTCAAGAACAACTTTGCTTTAGCGTTTGTCCCGCCTCGTGGCAGGGTTCACTATGTGAATCCACTGTCATGGGCCATGTCCGGATGTAGGTTGACGCTTTTCAGATCCTTGTGTAGTGTATCGGCCCAACGTTGTCTCGGTTGCCCCTTTGGTCTTTTCCCGGCGACCTCTAGTGTGTAGCCCTGTTTTGCAATGGTGTCGGCTCCTGACCGTAGCACATGCCCAAACCATCGCAGACGACCCTCACGCATTTTGTTATTGATTGCCGCGACACCAAATCGTTCCCTTATTCTTTCAAGAACAACTAACTTAGTGAAATAGAAAAAGACCTTCAAGAAAATGGCATTACTGAGGAAATTTTACAAGATCGACTCCAGCTCAGAACATTAATCAATAACCATCATTATTTTGTGTTTGCAGGCGAATGGTGTGTTGCGTAGTTGGAATGCCTTGCGTGTTGTGACAGTTACTCGGTGAAAATGTATGTTGAAAATCCTGCCTTCGAAACGTGGATACGATCGTGTGAAATAGAAAAAAATCAGGATATTCTCCTTAGCTCCCTGGGACATGTAGGCTTTGTGTCAAAGGCAGACAAGAACAAGGCATTGCAGCAATTGCCTGCCTTGACTACCGTCGCTGTACAGAGACTACCTGGCGATAGGTAAAGCCCTGCGCGGATGCGGATATCCGCAACATTTTTCGCCACGTGGATATAGTTTGCATGGCTGTGTGGATAGCGGATACGCTGCGGATAATGTTTCGAGTAAATTTGCGGATAGTTTTTAGAATACAATGTGGAACTTACCATAATATTATATAGCCTATTGCGTACGAAATATTCAGGCACGTATTGCACTTATACACAGGGAGAATATTTTACTCATATTATGCTTTCAACTACATTTTATTAAGTACCGTATGTTTGTAGTAGATGGTCTTGACATATCAATTATCACTGCCATTATTACTACACGTACGAGATATAATGCTGTCAATAAGCCTGTTAGTTCATAGTGGTGACATCATTAACATTCCTCAAGTCAGCTACTTCGCGGTCTAAGCTATCATGGAAGATCTGGTTCCAGGTTTATCTGCAGATTTATTTCCAACTTGGCGCTGACACACGTTGACTGTGATATTGCAACGCAGAGAGTTATGACATCAACACTTTATGCTTTATCTAATAAATTAAAAATAATATTGAAATATCAGCGAATTTGGATTAAAGTCATGCGGATGCGGGGCGGATGCAGATAACAGTAATGCGGATGCGGGGCGGATGCGGATAACATTCGTGCGGATGCGGGGCGGATGCGGATAAAGTTTTGTTCATCCGCGCAGGGCTCTAGCGATAGGACCATGTGGCCAGCATTCAGGTGAGACCACATTGCTCTTACTCCGGTTAATTTCGCTTCAGTAAGGAAATAACTACCTTTACGTCTATTTTTTTTATCGTTTACTGAACCTGTAGGTATGAATCTCCTAGGCAGTTGTTTTATTGTGATTGTGTATAGTGCCTTATGTGAAATATTCGTTACTTGGACGTGTATATCTCCACAGTACGTACATAAAGTGCAGGAAATCGTGCGCTAAAACAAGACAAAAGTTTCGAGTGAAATTTCCAGGGAGACCCATTCCTATAAATCGGACAATGAAACAACTGGCTAATTTGAGATTCAAACGTTCAGGTTTAGTAAACAATAAAAAATAGACGTTAAGCTACATTAACCGGATTAACCGGAAACTTCATAAGGAAATGCTGATTAAGTTTGGCAGCGGATGGGGAACATTTTCAGCATCTACTCTAAACATAGTGAGTAAAAATGCATTGTATTCATTTTAAGCACCGTCTTCTGCCGTACATACTCGCGCGTGGCAGCCGGCAACTGAGCCGTCACTGGCGGAGCGCATGAGCGTGAATGTCTTTGCCTAGCAAATATAAAGACCATGTATATTTGACAAAGTAATAGTAGTGCATCCAAATTTAGAGAAAATTAAATATGGTAACTTACTTTGGAAAATTGATCTGCCTAGTTGAAATTGGTTGGCCAGCGTTCACCATTGGGTCCATCAGTAGGTATGATACAATTGATGAACATCCTGGATCCTTCAGAAAACATAATCAATTCAAATGGACTCCCAAAAGTCTCCCAATCAACATCACTAAAATAGAACTCTTCTATTAGCGGCTGTGCAGTGGCACTACCTGACATGAAAACTGTCATTAAATCATAAACATTCTACAAAAGAAGCAGCTGTGGTGGATTTCCTGGAAATTATGGGTTTCCCATAAACTAAAAGCCAACATGATGAGTAAGTAGGCAATTTTCTACAACAAATCCCATAGGCATTTTCTTCTAATAATAATAATAATAAAATAATAATGTTATTGGTTTTACGTCCCTTTTAACTACTCTGGCTTTTAGAGACGCCGGGGTGCCGGAATTTTTCCCCGAAGGGGATCTTTAACGTGCCAGTAAATCTACTGACACGGCTCCCTCGCATTTGCGCACCCTCAAATGCCACCTGACTGCGCCAGGATACGAACCTGCAACCTTGGGATCAGCAAGCGAGAACGTTACCCCTGAGCCACGCAGCCAGGCGCATTTTCTTCTAAATTTGCAAATAATATACCAGGAAATCACGGTTTTCTGTATTAAAGCCTCTTTGAGCGTTGTACACAACTAAAAACACGCCGTTCCTTTAACTTCTTAGGCAAGGGATAAGAAAGGGACTTTACAAAATTCATTCCTAAGGAAATGGAAATGATTGATAAGAAATTCCAAAGAGTAGATGGCTTAACAACTAATAATAAAACAAGTTGTTCCTTAAAGAACTTTACAGCCTATTTTCATGTATCCTACTCATGTCAATTTCCTCTATCAACATACAAAATTTCAGTTTGATTGTTGTAAAAGATCGTAGATATTGAGAACCGTCTAAATATTTCAGATGGTCGCCATGTTGGATTTTTATTTATGTACTATTACATGAAGATTATTGTGTACATGTGGTATTCAAACGTCAATCGCATTATTAGGACACATGAAGTAAAAACGATATTTTAAAATTTCGCACAGCTGCCCTCTTGTGGTTATGAAAACAATTTAAATAAACTAGATGCCAGTGGATTAACATTTGTATAAGCATTTACTGTACACAGTTCCACTGCACTCGGATGGTTAAATCGCGAGAAACGTCCACTTGAATATGTATAATTCGCGTCACCGCCATGTTGGATTGGTGCTCACCAGGTTATTGTAAGTCCTATAGATGAAATTTATAGCCTCTATGAACATTAAAAAATTCATTTTGATTGCTGTAAAAGATTCGTAGATATTGAGTACCGTTCATTGCTTCATTATTCAAACTTTCACTTCGATTGCATGATTACGACACAAGAAATAAAAACTTAATTTTAAAATTACGCACAGCCGCCATCTTGAGGTTATGTAAACAATTGAACTAAATTAGATGGCAGTGCATTACAATATGTATAGTCATTTACTGTACCACATTTCACTGTGCTCAGAGAGTTAAATCACGAGAAAAGGCTATTAAAATGTTTCAAATTGGCTTGGCCGCCATGTTCGTTTTGTACTTTACAGGTGTTTGAAAGTTACATAGGTAAACTTGTACTAGTGCCCTTTATCACCGTACAAATTTTCAGGTGATATCTGTAATAGTTTCGGAGATATAGATTTCCGGTGAAATATTTCGCATAGCCGCCATTTTGAGGTTATGTAAACAATTGAACTAAATTAGATGGCAGTGCATTACAATGTGTATAAACATTTGCTGTACCAAGTTTCATTGAGTTTGGATGGTTAAATCGCGAGAAAAGTCTACTTATATGTCTCATTTGCGCTTGGCCGCCATGTTGGTTTTGTAGTTACCAGGTTTTTGAAAGTCTCATAGGTGAACTTCTAGTAGTGCCCTTTATTACTGTACACAATTTCAGGGTGAAATCGGTAATAGTTTCGGAAATACTGAATGCTAGTGAAATATTTCGTACAGCCGCCATGTTGGATTGGTGAGAGACAATAAAATTTGAAGCGCACGGTCGGGGTCGGCCAGAATGGTGCTATGATCTTACCGAGTTTCATTGAAATCGCTCCAGCCGTTTAGAAGTTATTAGGACACACACACACACACACACACACACAAAAGGTGATCTCATAAGCCTTTTTTTTTTTTCATAAAATGAAAATAGGCTAAAAATGAATGACATGTCAATTAGCAAACATCTTCTACACTAACATGTCTTATATGACAGGAATACAAATTAAAAAACAATAAAGAAATAACCTCCCTGATGTTTCATTAAAATCATATTACAGCATATTAAGGCTGTATATTCTCTCAGTTTTGTAGTATGGGGAGTTTTCGGTTGCGATCTACAGTATTCATTATTTAAGCAACTGCATTATGTGCCTTTTCAATACTGTTATATTATCAGAGGTGTTCATTCCTATTGCTACAGTATTCTGTAATGAACTAGCGGACCCGTGCAAGAACTCTTGCACATTCCAATGGCTTGTGTGCGCCCCATGTGCACAAACTATCCGCCCTTCTCTAGTGCTATGCAGGCTGTACTCGCGACAGTTCTGCCAGGGGCTATCGAATTGTTTATATGTTTGATAGCACTTTATAAACAAATAAGTATATTTCTGTTGACTTTTCAAGAAATGCAAGATTTTTTCCTGTACTATTGAGACGATTTGGAAGACTTTGGTACAAACCACACCTTCTAACTCCCTCTGGTTTAGAAGCTTGAGTTTTGAGAAACATACAGCTTAGCGCAGGATTGCCCAAGCTATGGCCCGCGAGACTCTTTGTCCGGCCCACGCCGTGTCGCCAGAACTTTGGATCAAGTTCCAGTCGTCACACTAAACTAAATTATCATGAACTTGATTTCATAATTTAATTATTAATTTCATGTACTGTACTATAATGAGGCTCATTATAACACTATTTTTCATTATGAAACAGTTTCTCCCACCAATCAGAGCTCAAGAAACAGTTGTTTGACCAATTAGATAATTAGATGCGCTGAGTTCCACGGCCTTATAATTTAAATTTCACTGCCTGGCCTAGTGTCATAGTAGGGTAATCGAGGAGGCCATGGTCAAATACAAGGCATTCTCTGCGTCACATGCGCTCTGTTCAGTACATAAAACTGGTGAGATCTCGACAGATATTTATAAATATTTATGTTCGAACAAAATATAAGGTGCGTTCAAAAAGTAACGAGCCGGAGGCTGGAATGCGCAAACCGGTGGCATCGGCTAATCGTGACGTGTGTAACGAGGTGTGGTTCCGACCAGAGTGTGGAAGGTCACAGCCCGTCGCTAGAGGGCACGCGTGCACGTCACGTGACGGTACAAAGCGAGCAGCAGCATGCATCAATCGTCCAACCAAGACAGTAGGCCATTGGACATGCTTCCTGGTGTGGTTGAAGACTGTGGGACACTCATTGTGCACACACTTTCCGCAAGTGCAGTCGTTCCTTTATGATGGTGTGCACACTTCCGACGCTAAATCAGACCACGGCGGCTATGGCGTTCACTGTCACTCGGCGGTCCTGGGTAATGAGTTCATCAACCAGCTGGACGTTGTCATCGGTAATGCAGGGAGGTGCCCCAGACCGGGCAACGACACCCGTTCTTCCCTGAAGCGCTTGTGCCACGCCTTGACCCTTGCAAGGGCCATGCAGTGTTCGCCGTAAACTTGTGACTTTCGGCGATGAATGTCCCTTCCTCCTACTCCTTTCGAACAACACCTCTTTGCTCTTCGTTTGACGCCTACATGTCACTGTTTGCAATGCGACTGGCAGCGTTGGACGATTGATGCATGCTGCTGCTCGCTTTGTATCGTCACGTGACGTGCACGCGTGCCCTCTAGCGACGGGCTGTGACCTTCCACGCTCTGGTCGAAACCACACCTCGTTACACACGCCACGATTAGCTGATGTCGTCACCGGTTTGCGCATTACAGCCTCCGGCTCGTTACGTTTTGAACGCACCTTATAGTTATAATAATTATCGTCGAACATAAAGTCTTATGCAACTCGCATACGCTCGTTTTATAAACATACTCGTGTCTTAATTATTGCCATTATAGGCTCGTTGCATAATGTACTAGTGTCAAATGATAGTGCAATATGCAACGAGCCTATAATGGCAATAATTAAGACATTAGTATGTTTATAAAACGAGCGTAAGCGAGTTTTATAATTTCCATACGAGTGTCTTAATTACCTTTATAGGCGAGTTGCATACGACTGTTTATATTCGGCGATAATTATTATAACTATTTTATGTTCGAACATAAATATTCATAAATATCTGTCGAGATTTCGCCAGTTTTATGTACTGAACAGAGCACATGAGACGCAGAGAATGCCTTGTATTTGACCATGGCCTCCTCGATTACTCTACTATGACACTAGGCCACGCAGTGAAATTTAAATTAGAAGGCCGTGGAACTCAGCGCTGGTGCGATGCTATTCTTATCTCTTTGGTTAAACAACTGTTTCTTGAGCTCTTGATTGGTGGGAAAAACTGTTTCATAATGAAGAATAGTGTTATAGGCTAATGACCATCATTATGATACAGTTTTGACATATAATAGTCCGGGTCGAACATAAACATAAATACTCACTCTTTGTCATTCATGCTGTATGAGTTATTGCATATCAGCGTATGTCACTTCTATTTTAAAGGGATTTATTAATAGTACATTTAATTTTATCTTTAGTCTTTTATTTTTTTATTCACTAATAAATATAGAAAATGGCAACAATACCAAGAAAACTAAGCTCACTCACGCCTTGTCTTTCATGAAGTATGGGTGTGTTGAATATCATCGTACTTGTATTTTAAAGGGATATATTAAACACATTTAAATTAATTTTTAGTTTTTTACCCCACTACAAATAATAATATAATTATAATGTCTTGCCACGGTGGGTGAGTGGTTATAGTGTCGGATTACCAACCCCAAGATTGCTGGTTCGCCCCTGGCCATGGTAAGTGATTTTTGAAGGCGACAAAAATCACGACACTCATGCCATACGTTGTTGGCATGTTAAAGAACCCATTTGAATTCAGTGGGCCGTGTTCAATGGCAAAATTAATCTCGGGAGTTTCCGCCAACACAAAGTTCCTCCATTCTCTACTTGAAAGTGCTGTAGTGTCAAGGAGTTTAGATATCTAACCTCCTTGACTTTCATAGCGTTCAAAGGAACGACGAAATTCGACAAGCAAGCTACCCTCTGGGTGTCAATTAACAAAGCTTGCACCAGGCACCCGAGGCCATACGATTTTATTATATTATTATTATAATTATAATGGCAACAATACTAAGAAAACTAAGCTAATACAGCCACAAAACTCATCATATTGCACCTATATTTAAAAAAAAATCCATACCCTTCAAACTCCCCGGTGTATCATTGGCCCGCTAGGTCCCCAAACTATTTACAATGTGGCCCTTGGTTAAAAAAAGGTTGGGCACCTCTGCTTTTCTCCTTACATCGCTCAGTATTTAGACCAACCTTGCTCTATGGAAGTGAGTGCTGGGTAGATTCAGGATATCTGAGATATAAGCTAGAGGTAACTGATATGAGGGTAGCACAAATGATTGCTGGGACAAATAGATGGGAGCAATGGCAGGAAGGTGCTCGTAATTAAGAGATAGAGGCTAAGTTAAAATTGAATACGCTAGATGAAGAAGAATCAAATCAAATGGAAAATAGTTTGGTAATAATACTGTATTAAAATAAAGAATAGTTACAATATTTTGAATACACTACAGTACACTTTTTTTAATGATAGGCCTATGCTTTAAGTCCCCTTGAAGAAGATCATGTAAACCATAAATATTAAAATAACTTATTACTTCGCGACTTTTTTTTTCGGCTGATTTCACTGAAATCCTAACTTTCTAAACGGTCACGGGAGGTCATATCTGCACTGAAAAAAAGAATATGAATTATAAATTAGTTTGAAAAGTATAAGTAATTAAATTTAAAAAATCCATGGCATGGGGCCCTGGGCGGTCGCCCTCCTTGCTCACCCCTAGGTCCGCCCCTGATAGGAGACGATGGTTAGATTCAGTGTTGAACGATTTTAAAGTGAGAGGAGGCTACAGTGCTAACTGCTAAAAGTGAATCGTGGAGGCGACTTGCTCGCAAACAGGAGCCTGGACGTTGAAAGGATCAAGTCTCAAATGAAAATGTAGGATTTCAGTCCTAAGGGCGATGAATAGTCGATGTAATAATACAAATTCTGAAACCTCTTATGAGTTACAAACATTAAAACCTGCCTTGAACACTCTTTAAAGAGACGTGCGTGATCAATTTCTGATTTTATGTATTTTGCCTTATTGTGAAATCCACTCATGATACGAAACATACATGTTCTAAGAGAACTATGACTAGTCAACACGAGAAAGATGCAATTCCGAATACAAATAAGTCCATTCTAAAGGAGATAGAAGCACATTCTAATAAAAGTCCGTCCACTCATAATTTTTTTTTCGTGTAGCCTCCAGAGAGGCCGAGTGCAGGTCTTTCAAGTCGACGCCCGTGGGCGACCTGCGCGTCAGAATGAGAGATGGAATGGATGAAGATGAATGAAATTTGGCAAGGATGTGGAAGGAAGCGGCCGTGGCCTGTCAGTAGGTACCGTCCCAGCATTTGCCTGGTGTTGAAAATGGAAAACCATTTCAAGGACAGCCGACGGCGGGGCTTGGAACCCACGCGTCTACCGAGTCAGCAGAGAGCTTGGCCCCATGACCTAATGCTGCGCGCTAGCCAGCGTAGCCACTACTGTCGGTCACTCATAATGATAAAGTTGTATATTCTGAAGTTATTAACTCAATTCCAAAAGAGATAGGTGCTTGTTTCAAGAAAACTTTGTTAATTTGAAATAAGATTAATGCGTGTTCTGGGGAAACAATGTCCACTGCAAATAAGAAAGATACCATACTTAGAATTATGTAACCAACTTGTTAAAAAAAGAATTGATATTCTATATTGTTAATATTTTAAAATACATCACTGTTTTAGTGGTAGTATTTTGTTGTTGGTAGAACTTCAGTATTTTTCGTTAGTAGAATTTTAGTATTTAGTTGTTAGTAGAAGGTTAGTATTTTGTTAGTAGAATTGCTCTATTACTTCATTCTGAAAGGGAGTAGCAGCCTTTCAGAATAAATCAATTCTTTACTTGTCTTATAGACGGTTAAGATATTGATAACATTAGCCAACTAACTTAATGGCTACACTGCGTTCTGCTGCGCGGCTGAAAGCAATGGGAAACTACAGTCGTATTGCACTCTCCGAGGATATGCACCTCTCTATGCATAATTACATGTGATGATGGACTCCTCCCTTGTAAAATTCTAAACTGGAGGTAAACTAGTCCCCCGTTCGGATCTCTGGGTGGGGACCACTCGAGAGGGGGTTAACATCACAGAAGCGACAAAGAGGGTATCTGACATTCTGCGGATCGGAGCGTGGAATGTTAGAAGTCTGCTTGGAAGTGGAAGGTTAGAAAACGTAGAAATGGAAGTGGATAGACTGAGGTTGAATTTGGTGGGGATTAGTGAAATGCGCTGGCAAGAAGAACAGGACTTTCGGTCAGGAGACTACAGGATCATTAGCACTAAATCAAACAACGGCTATCCGGGGGCAGGCCTCATATTAAGTAGGAAACTTGGACAGCGGGTGGAATATTTTGAGCAATATAGTGAATGGATTATTGTAGCTAAAATCAATACAAAATCTACGTGCACCACAGTGGTACAAGTCTATATGCTTACCAGTCAAGATGATGATGAAGATGTTGAAAAGGTTTACATAAATGAAATTCTGAGGCATGTCAAAGGTGATGAAAATGTTATAGTAATGGGAGATTAGATTGCTGTGGTAGGAAAAGAAAGAGAAAGGAAGATAGTAGATTTCGGATTAGCTGAAAGGAATGATTGAGGAAGCAGGCTGATGGAATTATGCACCATTTTCAGTAACCACAATAGAAGAATATATACATGGATGAGACCAGGAGATACAGGGCATTACCAAATCGACTTCATTATGGTCAAGCAGAGATTTCGAAACCAGATTGTGGATTGTAAAACATATCCCGGTTCTGACATAAACTCTGACCACAATCTGGTTGTTATGAAAAGCAGATTAAAGTTGAAGAAACTGAAGAAAAGTCAAAAGCCAAAAAGGTGGACAATAGACAGACTGAAAGAGAAGGATGTAAACGAAAGATTCAAGAAGAGTATCAAGGAAGGACTAATGAAACACCCTAAACAAACTTCAATTGCAGACGAATGGGCACTTTTGAAGAATGAAATAACAAAATCCGCAGAGGAAAACATTGCTAGAAAAGAAAGAATAGGTTGAAAACCGTGGGTCACTCAGGATATACTAGAATTAATGGATGAAAGGCGGAAACACAAGAATGTACGAGATGAAAAGGGGAAAGCAGAATACAGTCGTCTGAGAAATGAGGTTAACAAGAAGTGCAAGGAAGTGAAAGAAGAATGGTTGAAAGAGAAATGTGCCAATGGCCTGGCAATGTTGAAACACCGGATCCCATGAGAACTCCGCAGTTAAGCAGCATTGTGCGTGGTCAGAAGTTTGATGGTATGCCGTTTCTAGGTACTGCGCGCTGTTGGCCAACATAACGAGGAGCGGAAAGACCCTGGCCACCCTACCGCACGTAAACTCCGGATGAAGATAGCCTCTTCGGAGGCTCGGACCTGCCTTCGGGCAGAATACCAATTAAATTAAATAGAAAATTGTCTGAAATTAGGAAAAGTAGACACAGCTTAGGAATACCATTGGGCAAAAGAGTGCTGTAATATTAAAGACACAGATGGAAAGCTTCTGACAGATAGGAAAGAAAAGGTTGAGAGAGATGGAAAGCTTACCTAGTGTTTGTATAAAGGAAAGGACGTTGAAAATCATGTAATGGAAAGGGAATATGAAATTGATGAGGATGCGAAAGGAGATTTAATATTGAGATCAGAATTTGACAGAGCTTTGGAAGACTTAAGCAGGAACAAAGCACCAGGCATAGATGATATACCGATTGAGTTGCTACGCTGCATAGGAGATGAAGGTCTGGTCAGGTTATTTCACTTGGTGTGTAAGATTTATGAGACAGGTGAGGTACGCTCTGATTTCGAGAAGAATGTTATCATCCCTATACCAAAGAAAGTAGGAGCTGACAGATGTGATTACCGTACAATCAACTTGATTACTCATGCTTCAAAGATCCTGTCTAGAATAATTATGTAGGTGCAACCGGCAACTGGCGGCGAACGTTGGAACTTAATAGAGCGTTAATCAAATCTAACCTACAAATTTAGCTTCACACAATTGTAGTTAGTGGAATGTTATTTTATATGCCATAAATCTATGACATGGGCCCGCCGGCTTTACTTCCCCTCCGAAGGAAGGCATACTGGGGGATTTTTAACGCTCTTAAAAAAATCCGACGACTTCAGCCGACTCTGAACCCGCGATTTTGGGCATAGAAGCTCAGCTTGCTACCATCTACGCCACCGAAGCCGCTGATTCCAAGGTTAGGAGCTACTTAAAACTACAAGCTTGCTTGCATGTGCATGGATTTAAGCACAGCCTTGCAGCATAAGAGACTGTCGTAGGGGCAGGTACCAGTGATGTCTATAATAGTCAGTGCCGGATTAAGGTAAAATGAGGTCCAAGTCCCTCAGATTTTTGGGGCCTCTTTATTTTTTTTCAAATAATGTTTATTTCTTAGCACCCGTACATTTAATAAAGTATATACAGAGTTCTTTTTCTCAAGATGAATAATACACTTTTTATTAAATCATACATAGGCCTACATATATACATACATTTCAATTGAAATGATCATCGTTATTTGAAAAAAGTTCAGATGATTTGATGAACAATTTAACAAATCATACCATTTTTTACTTCTGTAAAATGTAATCAAAATTTTTTTCTGTTTTTTTTTTTTTTGTCAATGAAATCTTCTAAAATGTCATCAAAATCAATTTCCCGCAGAACATCTGACTCGATATACATTAAACTTAGCATGTCTAATCGTTCTTGTGGCATGATACTTGTTTGCGCACTTTTGAGCCGTTTTAATTTTGAAAACGAGCGCTCCGCAAAACAATTCGTTATCATGAGGGTCAGGAAAATGCGAAAAGCAATTTCAACGTTCGGAAAAACAGACTGAAGCTTGCCTCGAATAAGAATTTCGTAAAGTTCAGAATGAGTGAACTCAGTTTTTAAAGGACATTGTAATTTAATATAATGCTGGAACTGTCTCCGTTCTGGATATTTTTTTTCTAAATCTTCGGAATAAAATTGAACTAAATTAGAAATTGCTTGGGGGCCCCAGATAATTGGGGGCCCTAGGCCTGGGCCTAGTCGGGCCTAATGGGTATTCCAGCACTGATAATAGTGTTATGATCCCCAAGGCTTCCGTGAAATGTTGCGATTCTGGAACTGAACTGGTTAGAACAACGTAGTTCGTTTCTAGACGTTCGCTTCATCAAGCTAATGCAAGCCCGTTGATCCTGACGTCAGGTTGGGTATATATCGCAGTGTACGCCGTCCTTGCGTGGGCCGTCCTACTAAATATACGCGATGTGCTTCGCGGGTGGAGGGGCGTGGGCTACCAAGATGGCGGCCTGGGAGGGAGCAGACGCGCTGTTGCCACATCACCACAGCGCTGGACCACAACAGTTCTTGTCGTTTCTTTTCTCCCGTATCGAGATAGTGCAGTGTAAACAAACATTCGTGGCCGGGGATAAGGATTTAATTAAATATGAGTGTTTAACTTTAGATGCCTGCTGAACCACTCACAGGTCAGCACGACAGCTAATGTTTGTTTAATTAAACAGCACATGACCTGCCTTCTGCTAACTAATCCTATGATTTCTACAGTTAGACCTTGTTTATTGGTGGAAGTCGCATAGACATTTCTTTGCAAGGTGGGGTCGTACGCTTGTGAAACGGTTGGTTCGCCTCTTGGCTGTCACCGCGATGGCCCGGGTTCGATTCCCGGCTCTGTCAAGAATTGTAATTCTGGTCTGAGGGCTGGAAAGAGATATAGGTCTGAGAAGACGTGGGTTCGATTCCTACCTCAGGCATCTTGGAAGTGGTTTTCCGTGGTTTCCCCACTTCTACTCCAGGCAAATGCCGGGATGGTACCTAACTGAAGGCCACGGCCGCCTCCACCCCAATTCTCATCTGAATTAAAAAGCACACACTAATGCAGCCATCACAATAACGCAGCTTATCAGATAAATTCCACAAACCCAAGTACACGGGGCAATATGATCACGATGCCGCAAAGCTCCTCAATCAATCAACAGCAAAAGGTATTCTTTTGCATGTGAGAGCAATATCTGTGCTCGTTCGAAAACTTTTGAGACAGAAATGGTTTCCTTACGATTACGAACATGAAATGTTTTCTTCTTCGTTCGTTAGTCGGCAGTCGTAGCTCAGGACCAGAGTTGGTTGGTTGGTTCCTTAGTTTAGGGGCTGCGACAACGCGATCATGTAGCCCCGTGTACTTTAGGAGTGTGTAGAATCTGTTTGATAATCGGTGTTAATTGTGATGGCTGTATTAGTGTGTGTTATCTGTTTTAATTCAAGTAAGAACTGCCGACAATAATTTCAAGTAGTTACTTTTGCTAGCGTCCACGCCACTGCCGACGGCGCAAGCTTAGGCTATTGAATATGTGTTGAGAAACTGATTCTTCAGTAAATTAATTCCATCGCTTTGAGAGATTATCCTCACTGGAATTTCTTTCCACCCTATGAACCATCAATCCTCCAACAAGGCAGTAAACGGAAAACCCATATCTCCAGTTTGAATGTAAACATACTTATCTGACAGCCACCCTTGATGGGATAAATAGGTAAACACGAGTGTGGTTTCCCTGGCT
The DNA here is from genome assembly GCA_946902985.2 of Meconema thalassinum. NCBI lineage: Eukaryota > Metazoa > Arthropoda > Insecta > Orthoptera > Tettigoniidae > Meconema > Meconema thalassinum. The sequence continues at coordinate 54,582,616 of OX336394.1, forward strand.
ATGAAATCTTAGTGGTAATTTCACAACTTAGGTTTCAAAAATAAATACTAACCTGCCCCTCAAATCTGACTGGCGTTTGGAGCAACCAACTTACGTGCTCAGGCAGGACAAATAAGTGTTGGCTAGCGGACCCGTGCGAAAAATCTCGCATGTTCATAAACCACACTTCTCCAATAGGTTTATAATGACAGACTTAAGGAGAACGGTTGTTATGTTTTTATTTCAACTAAATCCCAAATCGCACACTCCTTACAAAAATAGATATTTATGAAATGAGAATGCAATTCGTCACTGCTAATGTCATTTGGGTGCCGGGTCCATTGTTTGACAGCGAACCTGTAAATGAATTGACGTTTAACAGTTTGGACATGAAACTGGCGTCCCTACGGCCAAAATGCGAACTGATCAGCAATGATGTCGCGTATTTTCCTACAGCATCAGTATTTGCAAATCGCACACTTTTTTACAAAAATGTATATTTATGAAATTAGAATGCAATTCGTCGCTGCTAATGTCATTTGAGTGCTGAGTCCATTGATCGACAGCTTAGCCGTAACACTCACCGGTTATTCGATAGTTAAGTAATTATATGATTTGAGTACTCATTCCTTTGATTTAGCCTACTGTTTCTGAAATCCTTGCAAAATGATAAACGAAAGACCCCAGAATGTTAAAATGACATGAAACAGGAGTCACAGCGGCCAAAATTTTAAGTGGACACTAATTATGGAGCGTATCTTCCTGCAGCAACAGTAGGCTATCTGTAAATCGCACACTTGTACAGTTTTTAAAAGTCATTTTTTTAATGAAATTATAGATATTTATGAAATTAGAGTGCATTTCGTCACTGGTAATGTACAGTATATTCTCTTTCATTTGAATGCTCATTTTTCACGATCGGTCGCTTGTGAGCGCCGCAGGAGGGATCCATACTAAAATAATATTATATGATACTGCTCGCCTCCTTGCTTGTTGTTCAGACTAGATTTTCATACCCACTGCTGAGTATGTTTTATGATTTTACGGTATATTGTGCTTGTCGTATTCGGTGAATCAGTGCCAGAGTATCTGCGTCATGTTATCAAGATCGCGGCCCAATTCCCGTACGAGGAAGTAAGATTTTTGAGGGGCGTTTCCCACGGCGCTCTGGTGGTGTGATGTCTGCTCGTAAAAGAGTTCTGGTATTTCATTTGATGATTACTAGACACAATTAATGAAATCTCAGTCACATTTCCTATTTCACTGTTAGATAGCAGAACTGAACTTTGGAATTGGATAGTAGATTCCCTAGATGACACCAAATCAAAGTATCAATAGCATATAGCGGAAGCCATACTACAGGGAGATTCTTTTGCTGGAGCGAGGCCAGCGACCGGCTACCGGGCGAGCGCGCCTTCCGCCAGCCAACCGAGCTTGGATCGCGGATTGCGCACCGGTGGAAAACTTAACAAAGTACAGAGAGTTTAGTTTGTATGTAATGGAGACCCTCGCTTGCCCGCTCGCCCGTGGCGCGAGCCTGTCTCCCGCCACGCTACCGTTATGCGGCGCCTGGTCGGCACTGAGTCATTGAGTAGGCTATAGGAATTTGTACTTACCTAGTTCACAGCTGGTGCTAAAAATGTTCGTCATTCACTGCTACACATCGCTGGCACCTTTTTATGAAGCTGGCATTTACTTTCTGAAGTTCCTCAGCACCGATTGACTGTATTTGAGCTGTAATATAGTCTTTAAGCTCATAGTGTGAGGGTTTCTCGCATACACGCTATTTTTAAGCGTCCCCCACAAATAAAAGTCACATGGTGATAAGTCTGGGCCCACGGGGGCCACACGTTCCGACTTATAATCCTCGTACCGAAAATGCGACGCAATTCTGCCATGGATGCATCGGCAGTGTGAGCAGTGGCAGAATCTTGTTGAAAGTAATTTGACAATCGCTCTCCGTAAGTCAGTTCGTCAAAAAATTGGTCAAGGATCACATTGAAGTACAAATTTAAGTACAAATTCCTATACTCGATGACTCAGTGCGGCGCGAGCGCCGCATATAACGGCAAAGTGCCTGGCGGGAGACAGGCGCGCAACGCGGGCGAGCGGGCAAGCGAGGGTCTCCGTTACATACAAACTAAACTCTCTGTACATTAATTAATGGTAAATTCACCAGAAAATCATGATTAAAGAACTTACCTACCCACAGGAGATGCTGAGAGTGTACTCCTTCAACTGACAGACAGGCGGGTTGTACCATGTAAATAAATTAGCGTTTACACGTTGTAATTCCCTTCTGTTGTGAGGGATATCTGCTGCCGTATATTGTTCTCCAGCTCCACTACAGTACGGGTAATTGATCTGTACACTTTGTGTTTCAAATTAACCCAAAATTGAACGGGTTTAGGTCCGTGCTTCGATTAATTACAGTAGACACGCAGGGGGGTGCAGGAGTAGCTACATAATGTAACGGTGTAACTTCCAAAGTTACCGTCTGTCAGCTGAAGGAGAACATTTTTAGTATCTTTTGTAAAAAGATACTGGTGACTTGAGGTCATCCAGATTCACAAGAAATAAAAAAAAAACATCGGTGCTTCTTTAATTAAATCTTGCAGCTGTTGTTTATGTTACCTTCTTATCTGTGCGCTGACACTACACACCCTAGTTGATGAAAGTTTAGTGACATAATGACTTTAATGACCCTGGTTAGCTCGCCTCGCGCAACCGTGCGGCCCCAGCTTGGTTGGCTGGCGGAAGGCGCGCGCGCCCGGCAGTCGGCCGCCGGTCCCGCTCCAGCAAGAGAATCTCACTGTATTATTATACCGCACTTCCGCAGTATATTTCGGGTTCCTCTCATCTCTTGTGTGAAGGAATTTAAGGTGGTCAGACACCCTAAAGCTAAGCAGCCTATTTTGTGCCCAGATCTATTATAAAACCACCTGAAAAATTAGTGGAAATTTGCACTGTCGTTTTTGAGTAGTTGTTGAGACAACCGTCGAGTAAAAATTACGTGAGGTAGGGAAGAATTTGATATGATAACCATTTCAGTTGAACGTATTTTTCGTTAACCCTTTATAGGGCAAACTTTTTTTTTACTTTTATGTGATTCACATTTTAATTTATTTTAATTACATTATAATTATAAATAATTTTATTTTTTGTTTCTATAATTTTAATGTTTATAAATGTATTTTTAATTTTCAATTTATTTTCACGTAGATTTAATTTTGATATTTTTATTGAATTAATAAATTAATTTCGAATTGATTTTTACAATTATTTTCATAATGTTTATAGCCTAGTTATGTTTATTATTGTAATTTTTATATTTCTATTATCATTGTAATTTTATTTTTGATTTTTATTTATACATTTATATTTTATTTTTACACTTTGAATTGTTAATGTATTTAGTTTATTTTTAATTTTATCCAACACATTGCGTCAAGTAGATACGTATATAATATTTGATTTTTAGAAATACTAGCTCTTCGGCATGAAAATTCTCCGAAATTTGGCTGAAAGATTCAACTAGCAGCATGTTTGAAAGTATAAACTGTCCTTATGACAGGTGGTTAGTATAGAGACCACTATCCCATAAAGGGTTAATACTCAGCATGAACATTTGAGTTAGTGCTCAGTAAGCAGACTACAACTTCGTTCATAGGCTAGTCTTTAACTTGATGTAGTTTTTCTTCATAAGAATTGAAGATGGTCATTCGAATACTTTCATTATTAACTTTGGTTTTAATTTTTAAATTCATCATCTTGGGTACGTGGAGGGAAAGAAATTATCATCTGAGTGTGGAATACATTGCTGGGATTTTCCGACAGAATAGGCCCTTAGGGTATCTGTCAGTGGCGGCCGGTAATGTTGCACGACTAGATTTTTTCAATAACCAATAATAAATAAATATACTAGACTAATAACAATAATAATATTTTAGCAATGGAATGTATAATTTTGTTCTTTAATAATTCGAGAAATCTTGTCCTGTGAACTGAGCTTCTATTCCCGAGATCGCGAGTTCAAACCCCGCCAAAGTCGTCGGATTTTTAAGAGTGTTAAAAATCCTTCAGTATGCCTTCCTTCGGAGGGGAAGTAAAGCCGGCGGGCCCATGTCATAGATTTATGGCATGTAAAAGAATCTTCCACTAACTACAATAGTGTGAAGATAAATTTTTAGGTTAGATTTGATTAACGCTCTATAAGTTACAACTTTTGCTGCAAGGTGCCGGTTGCGGTGGCATCTAGTAGCAAAGTTCACCGCTAGGTGTCGTTGACGGTAGCATTTGGTAGCAAAAGTAGGAACTACTTGAAATTGATCGTCTGCAGTCCTTACCTGAATTAGCGGCTTCGGTGGCGTAGTCGGTAGCATGCTGAACTGCTGTGCCCAAGATAGCGGGTTCAAACCCGGCCGAAGTCTTCGGATTTTTTAAGAGCGTTAAAAACCCTTCAGTATGCCTTCCTTCGGAGGGAAGTAAAGCCGGCGGTCCCATGTCATATATTTATGGCATGTAAAAGATCCTTTCACAGACTAAACTTGTGTAAAGCAAAATTGTTAGGTTAGATTTCGTCAGAACGCTCTATCAAAGTTCCAACGTTCACCACTAGGTATCATTGATATCTGGTGGCAAAAGTTGGAACTACTTGAAATTGAACGGAACTTGTAGCTCACCCTTTAGGGTGTCCGCTGGAAGCAGCTACAGACTCAGGCGAGCCGAACATGTCCTCGGACACTCCCGGCACTAAAAGCCAAACGATAAATAAAAAAATAAATAAATAACTGATTGCAACTAGGGGCGAGAGGGCCGGACGAAGACGTCCAATATGCTCCGTGTGCGGCATTCGTATTTTAAATGAGCTACATCAGTTTTACCGCGAACGTGTATCCTGTTTACTCTGATATCATGCATTATTTTACCAAACCTCCGTCCCTCCTTACACGCAGAACACTGGTATCTGTAGAATGCTACAAGCAACGCAGTTGAGAGCAGGCCGCATGCGAGGCGACACACAACGTGTTGTTATGGCTTACTGTTGACCTTGACCACTTTGTCGCCCACGTCAGCAGGCGCATTGTGTCCCCGTACGCACTATTTCTTGGGCTGCACCTTCAACAATATTCTTGAGTAGGCCGTTGAGAACTGGCGTGAAAAAATATTAGACGAGGGTCATTTTGATCCATAGTGTGTCACTCCCTACTTGTCGTAGTCGTACGGATTTTAACGGAGTAATTTTACACCTGATGTCTTCGTATGAACTATTCCCAGTATAAAATGAGTTTTATTTATATTTTACAAATTTAACATGCAGAAAATGACACTAATTTTTGTAACAGTGTAGTTGACCTTGATAGTGGCGGTACAGCAGTCGTCTCGATTCTTTTGAACAAAGGAGCTTATGTCCGAGGTTTCCCTGGACCCTAAACAGGGATCAACAAGAACGTGAGCTATGTGATTGTGCTGCATCAAAATAGTTGGATTTTCCCCCTTATTTTTTACAGATTGTCCCGAGTAACGTAAGCCGAAAATTGTCACTTGAGGACTGGCGCCATGGGTAAATCTGACCCGACTGTAAATAATATATAAATAAGAGTGTTCAAAAAGCTGTAGACATGTTTCTTTTGCAGGGTGAAGTTCAAGGCTGGGAAGGAAGGTACTGTAAGTGATAGAAAATTAGGGTTGACCAAAACAAAAATATAGAGCATTATTTAAGGCTCGGCTCAAAAGTACGCACGCGCCAGTCTTCGCGGGTTAAAAGATTTCAAATATACATTGAACAAGCAATGAAGGAAATTACAGAAAAAATAATGTAGGAGTAAAAATTCAAGGAGAAATAATTTCAACACAGATTTGCTGATGACCTCGTTATTTTAGCCGATTCACCAGAGGATTTGAATGCGTTTTTAAATGGTATGGACTTCGTCTTGAGGAAAGAATTCATGATGAAAATCAACATGTAAAACTAAAATAATGGAATGCTGTCGAAATAATTCGGAAACCCCTATTGACGTCAAATTGTCGGGGAAAAGCTAAAGGAAGTAGGAGACTTCTGCTACTAAGGAAGCAAAATATCTAGTTACTAGCGGACTCGCGCGAGAACTCTCGCATAATGGGTTGTGTGCCCCCCATGTGTACACTCGGCTCTAGTGCTATGCGGCTGTACGCGATACTGTTCAGGCAGGGGCTATCGTCTTGTTTATTTGTTTAAAAGTACTTTATAAACAAATAAATATATTTCCGTAGACTTTTAAAGAAATGCAAGATTTTTCTTGTACTATTGAGACGATTTGGAAGATTTTGGTACAAACCACACCTTCTAACTCCCTCTGGTTTAGGAGCTTGAGTTTTGTGAAACATACACCTTAGCGTATTATACGGAAGGGTGATATAAAAAGTAGGTTGGCTAAGGCAAGGAAAGCATTTCTACAGAAAAGGAATCTGTTGACATCGAATATAGATTTAGGTATTAAGAAGTCATTTTTGAAAGCCATTGTCTGGAGCGTGGTGCTCTATGGATGTGAAACTTGGACTTTTGGTGCAGCAGAAAAGAGGAGAATAGAAGCATTTGAAATGTGGTGTTACAGGAGAATGATGAAGATCAGATGGGTAGATAGGGTTACAAATTAAGAGGCATTAAGACGGGTGGGAGAGGAGAGAGGCGACTGCTAATGAAGAGAAGAGATTGGTTGGTAGAACACATACTAAGACATCCAGGAATAGCAAATTTAGTTATGAAAGGAAGGGTCGAGGACAAGAACTGTAAGGGTGGACCAAGGTTAGAATATGTTACACAGATTTTCAGATGTAAGGTGTGGTAGCCATGTAGAGATGAAACGATGAGCTCAGGACAGGGAGGCATGTAGAGCTGCATCAAACCAGTAGATAGATTGAAGTCTCAATCAAGATTTTTGGTTTAAATATTAAATCTTAGACGTGGTGGTGGTGAGTGTTGATGTTTGAAAGATCGGAGCCCAAGGTTGAAGGGTCGAATCCTGGCGCAGGCATTTGAGGGTGCGCAAATGTGAGGGAGCCATGTCAGTTACTGGCTTGTTAAAGAACACCCTCGGAGCAAAATTCCGGCACCCCGGCGTCTCTAAGGGCCTTCACTAGCTTGTGACCACCAGAATAAATTCCTTTTGTGTGATTTGCATTATGCTTTAATCAACATATCTTGTATTTTGAACCTTAAATGGCAAAAATGTAACTCAATTCCAAACAAAATCTAAAAATATGAAAAAAGAAGTTTAGAAAGTAAATTATTCACTGCTCATACTCTTCGCCATCTTTAGCACACGTGGAACATCAGACTGTCCTTTACTGTGTTTTCCGCATGTGTACCTCTTTCAACCAGACTAATTATGGTGGTTTTATTTAACTTTGTTGTAGTTTTGTCCTTACCACAGTGCACAGTAGGCTATGACGAGGCACACGAACTACCAACGGGGAGTTTCCGTGTCCACCAAAAGCGACGTGAAAAATGTTAGTGATCGCACAATTCAACAGCAAAACTGATCCATGGCTGGTTCCAACTCTGAAGGAGGAGTCTCACTGCGAGTAGAGTGCAGGTCATTTACCAAGTGACGAACGTGATCACTTTTAAAATATATAGCCTACAGGAATTAAGACGCGGTAGCGTAAAACAGTTCATAGATGGGACAATACAAAGATTCAAGCAAAGCAATATCCTGGAGGGGGGGGGGGGGGTTGGACACCCCGCCCCTCCCCTCCCCCTCCCTCCCGTTGGTACGCCACTCATATCTACGTTTCTCGAACCAGACATATTTGGTTCAACAGGTGATAGGTACCATTTTTATTGTGGTGACTGAGGCAGTTTGTGTGCAACTGTAACTACCGGGATAGGTACTTCGGGACTTGAAATGTCTTGAGTGAATACGGAAAACAGCAGTCCATATGGCAGTTGTCAGCGCTGGAATTCTAACCTCGGATCTCCGAACGCCACTTGTTTGCGAGTGTGGGGTGAGGCGGACAACGAGGGAGAAGGGCTCCCTACATTCTGCCTTCAATTCGTTGCTATGCCAACGTGCTTATTATTCGTCAGAATATATCGGCCCGTTGCGCACTCGGTAGGGCGACTAGACACTGTTCGGAAGTTATGACTCTTTTTTTTTTTTGGTTTGGCAGATATCGCTGTCTCTCACCTAGACGACGAGGCGCCAAGTTCTGGGTGGCTGCATTCCCCTGCATAGCATTCAAGTGAGCTACCACCAGTATCCAGTTTAGTCGTGGAGTGTGCGTCCAGACTTGTCTGACACGTGCCCATAGGGTGAGGGTACCCACTGACGCTTCAGTGTTCAGCTCCGAGCTTTTATCACTAGCTGACTGCTTTGCCTCTCCTAGTGTGTTTTTTCTTTTTTCGGGCCCCTCCGCGCGTGGCAGAGAACCATAGCTAGCGCCACCTCAGACAAACTGTTATTTTATTAACTACGATAGTGCTTGCCACGGTGGGTGAGTGGTTAGCGTGTCGGTCTACTAACCCCAAGATTGCAGGTTCTTCCCTGGCCGTGGTAAGTTATTTTTGAAAGGCGGCAAAAATACGACACGCATGTCATACGATGTTGGCATATCAAAGAACCCATTTGAATTCAGTAGGCAGAGTTCATAATGGCAAAATGAATCTCGGGAGTTTCCGCCAGTACAAAGTTCCCCATTTCTCTACTAGAAAGCGCTATAGTGTTCAAGGAGCTTAGATATCTAACCTCCTTGACTTTCATAGTGATTCAAGGAACAAGGAACAACGGAATTCGACATGCACGCTACCCTCTGGGTGTCAAATTACAAAGCTTGCACCCGGCACCCGAGGCCATACGATATTATTAACTACGATAGTAAGCGAAACACAAGGGGTTGGAAGGAATTGCCTTTTAAGGCTTAGCTCTTGTCCTAATACATCAACAGGCATCATTGGTGTTTGGATAACATATGTACAGTATATGAAAGGAAGGAAGCTTTTAGTTTTACGTGACCGTTAATCATGCGATCATGAGCCACGGGACCTCCTTTTTACGTGGAATCCGAACCACAGGACATGGCATTTCACTTCGAAAATCTCACACGCATTGACCGGGAATCGAACCCAGTCTACATTGGTGAGAGGCCAACAGCTTGACCGCTGCGCCACCACGCCCCGTACAGTATATGGGTACGGGTGTAGTTAAAGGGCCAGGGAATCATTGGCAGAAAGGAAACATTGCCTGTAGGTATAACTTAGTGGGACTGGTCCACTTGAATACGCTGGTCCTACCTCCCCAAGACCTTTCTCGAACCAGACATATTAACTCACAGATTAGCTGCTCCAAGCCGGCCAGCGGGTAGTTCAGTTGGAGAGGCATGCCTTAGGCCTAGCCTAGACAGTAGCGGTACACCATGAGTTGCGCACCACGACTGTAAAGATGAGCTGGAAGTCTGGAGGGCAAAGGTTTGAGTCCCGGTGCTGACAGTGGCTGTCCTAAATGTATCTCCTCATACCAGGGCTGAAATTCTCTATGGCAGAAATGGGAATTAAATCAGGGCCATACGCACGATGAGCTCCAATGCTTGTAGATCGCAGAAACTTCGTGAAATAAGAGGTAGCTAAAAAGTAGCTTAAGGTAACTAAAAATTAACTAATTTTTACTTCATACTTCCAGTAGACAACCTGTCAGTGCTTGAACTCCCCGCATGCTATAGCGCTGACGGGGGGTGTCCGTATTACTCCTTGGTGCACGGTACCTATAGCTACTGCGTGGATAAACAAAACGTTATCCGCCCCGCATCCGCACGACTGTTATCCGCATCCGCCCCGCATCCGCACGACTGTTATCCGAATCTACTGGCATTACTATAATATTCTTAATTTGATAAAGCATAACGCATTAAAGCAACACATTTACACATTTGTATGTCAAGTGTTATGTTTAAAATGAATGTTATACAACCAGAATTGCAACCCTTTTCAGTTCGGAGTGTTAATTATGCTTAATGACGTTATTTGAGATTAGCTATAATCATCTTACGTTTATCATGAAAAAATCGTAACGGAAAAAATATGATACGTCACTCCTAATCATCCGGGTCCAAATAATGAAATTCAACAAGTTCGGATTGCATTCTAAAAACTATCCGCAAATTTACTCCAAACATTATCCACAGCTTATCCACAATCCGCAGAGCCATCCGCATGGCGAAAAATGTTGCGGATATCCACATCCGCGGGTTTATCCACGGATATCCGCTTTCCCGCAGGGCTTTCTTTACCTATAGCCAACATTCTCCTATCGAGCTTGCCGCCTTCAGTGATCGCGATATAGGTCCTGGGTTGGAACGGGGTACACTCAGTCAAAGGCAAAATACCGGAATCGTACCTTATGTTAAGTCATAGGACTCCAACTCCAGGCTAATACCCCAGTAATTACAGACATACTCACTATTGCAGTCGCTCAAAAAGTCAATTGGCAGCTAAAAAAAACTAATCTGCGCTGCTAGTTATCAGACAAATTCATCTCATATCCAAACTATACGGGGCTGAATGAACTACAGTGGAACGTGGCTAGTTCGAACTTCTATAATTCGAATTTTTCTCTTGGTCCCTAGCATTTTATATACAATCAATGCTAAAAAAATCGTGATTAATTCGAATTTTATTTGGGATAATTCGAAGCTTTTAGTGTAAAAAGCGGATCGGAAGCCAAACAGTTGGTTCAGTTCCGAAAAAAAAAGCTGTTCCGAGTGCAGCCCAATCAACAAACCACAGCACTGAACTTAGGCGTGTTTTTTTTTTTTTGAAAGTTGAAATGACGTAAGTGATTCAGTTTTCTATTCCTCAATTGTAGGAAACAGGTAAGAATCTCAAACTTTTTAGAAAAACGGTAGATTTCTCAAAGACTTAACTAGATTGCTGGATTACTACTGTCGTTAAATAGGTGAATAGTACATTTTGGTTTTAGTTTTAATTTGAAATCTAAGCACATAATTGTGACTGGTAACTCTGTTTCTGATTGCAAAACTGTGGCCACTTTCTCCTTATCTTTAATCAAACGGACCAAAAAGCCAGGACCAAAACATCGTACATTTCTTACTGAAATCGAAAATTCATATTTTCACCAAATATTGAAACCCATTTTGAAACTAGCTTCTTTGCATGAAAAAGAACCTTCTCCTAACTGCAATTGTGTGAAGCCAAGATTTGTAGGGTAGGATTGATAACACTATTAGTTTCAACGTTCACCGCCAGGTGCTGGCTGCAATGCCATCTAGTAGCCAAGTCCGCAGCTAGGTGTCGTGGTCGGTAGTATTTGGTAGCAAAAGCAGGAACTACTTTGAAATTGATCCTTACCTTAATCACAGATAACACCCACTAATACAATCACCACAATTAACACCGGTTATAAGACAGATTCTACACACACCCAAAGTACACGGGACTACATGGCCGCGTTGTCGCAGCCCCTAAACTGAGGAACCAACCAACCTAGGTTCCTTGTAGAACAAGAGTAGCCTACAAAATAATTAATACATGAAACGTAGCAAAATAAATAAAAATCATGAAGATAACTTAGTTTCATTTTTCATAACGGCCCAACTTTTATACCAGTAAGATATTTTGAGGGATGGATTCTTTATCCTTATTTTCTTTCAGTATTACAAATAACTCCCAGTTACAGCTATAAGAGTACATTGCTTTCAGATTGCGGTATGCATCATCATCATCTTGTACAGTTTCCAGCCCCAGGCTGGGTCTGTTTGGAACATAAGCCTCGCCACTTAGTCCTTTCTTCCCACCACCTCTCCGCTGTCACTCTGGTCCAGTCCTCGCCTCTCTTCTTGACACATTCCTCCACTCCTTTCAGCCATCTATCTCTTGGTCTTCCCCTTGGTCGTTTCTTCTGCATCTGCATCTCATGTATCCCCTTGGGAATCTTCTTCTCTTCCATTCTCTTTAAGTGTCCATACCACCTCAGTCTTGATGTCTCAATCCTACCTTGCAAGGGCTCCTCTTTCACTATTTCCCTGACCTTTTCATTCCTCACCCTGTCTCTTCTTGTTACTCCGATCCTACTTCGCAGGAACTTCATTTGACTTGCCTGTATTCTGCTTATGTCTCTTTTCTTCATTATCCACGTTTCTGAAGCATAGGTCAGTATCGGGATATAGTAGCTTCTGTATAACACTTCCTTGCTTTTTTGTGGGACATCTTTATTCCACACTAAGCTCCTAATGCTTCTCAGAAATACTTCTGCCTGTCTGCCACGTTCCGTAATCTCTTTGTAATTTCTCCCATTTTCCTCCACTATACTTCCCAAGTACTTGAGACTTTCCACCTTCTTCAGCTGTCCACCTCCAAGTGTTATCCCACTCATTGGTCTGTCCTTTGTCCTGATCTTTAACAGGATCGCACATTTACTGATGTTGAACTTCCATCCGTACTCTCCCACTGTTTCTTTCCAAGCCTTCAGTTGCTCCTGAATTTCCTCCTCGTTTCCCCAGACCATGCGATCATCTGCAAACACCATTGCTTTCATCTTATCATCTCCTATCTTTCCTGCTACCCGTGGCATTACCTCGTCCATAACCACAATAAAGAGAAGGGGTGAAAGTGCACTACCCGGTTTCAGGCCACTCATTTGTCTGAAACAGTCTATTCTTTCCCCTCCAATTTTCACACAACTCACACTTCCACAATACATCTCCTTCACTCTGCCTACAGTCCCTTTTTCCACTCCCATGTTTTCCATTGCTTCCCAAACCTTCTCCCTACACACACTATCATAGGCCTTTTCGATGTCCAGGAAGGCCATCAACAGATCTTCTCCAAATTCGTAGTGGTGTTCCTGGAGCTGTCTCACTGAAAATATGAGATCCACTGTTGATCTCCCAGGTCTGAATCCATACTGCTCCTCTCTCAATTCTCTCTCACTTTGGCTCGTATTCTACTTTCTAATATCTTTTCATATATCTTGGCACAGTGAGGTATGAGTGTGACTCACCTGTAATTTCGGCACTCCTTTCTGCTTCTTTTCTTAAATATTGGGACAATTAATCCTTTCTTCCAATCTTCTGGGGTCTTTTTCTCCTACCATACCACCCTCATCACACTGTACAGCCACTGTTTCCCAACCTCTCCTGCTGCCTTCACCATTTCAACACTCACTTCGTCCACACCCGGTGCCCTTCCTCCTTTCATCTTGTCTATAGCCATTTCCAGTTCTCTCCAAGTCAGGTCCTTTTCCATTCCTGTGTTGTCTTCTCCATCTTCCAATACGTTGTCTTCCTCCCTATGACCATTTGGATTCAGCAAATCCTCAAAGTACTCAAAGTGTATCTTTGTTGTGTACCTCATTTTCGTTTGTGTCCACCATTATCAGTTTTATCACATCCTCTCGCAGATCTCTTCTCTTACTTTTGACCATCCCATAAAGTACTTTCTTATTTCCTCTGCTGTCTTCCTCCATAATCTCTGTCCACTTTACCGTCAACTTCTTCCTCTCCTCTGCGACGGTATGCAAATTCCGCATTTGTTGATTCATAGTTCAGTTTTTGGTATGTTGACACGGTGTCTTCTAATTTCTAAGAATTTCCAAATGATTTCCCATTGTTATTCCCAGAATGATATTCGATAACGTTCTTCCTCAGATAGACAGTGTTATACGCCAAAGCATCAAACAATTCAGTTATTGTATATCCTACAGTCCAAAACGGCCATGCGTAGAAGATAGCGGTCGTCTCGCGCTGTGGTCACGTTGCGTCGTCCTGTACGCTGTCGTCGCTGTGTACGGCCCTCCTCTCTCCACTGGATGCACATACGCCTTACTGTTGACGCATCGTGCCCTGCACGAGCCGCAATGTTCCGGAGCGACAGACCCGCCTCCCGGAGCCTAAGCATTCTGCCCCATTCAACCGCACTCACATGCTGATAGTCCACCTTGTGTTGTCGACAAAACATCGTTGCACTTGCCTACACGTTTCCACTTGGTATGACGGCCCCACGCCGACAGAGCTGTGCGGAACACTGACCTGTCTGGTCCCACGACAGAGGGCACTGGTGGGCTAATGTGCACGTCATCTCTCTGCGATTTCAATCACTTAGTATGGTACCGCAGGCCTACACGACCTCTGTTCTGGGAGTGTCTCCGACCATTTCTTCTGGGTGTTGCACTTTCTACAAACTGTAGTGGATATGTCTGTCCTCCGTACGACTACGCAGCCGAGGCTCACCGGCGAAAAACTGTGGCAGAAACTTTTTGTTTCTTAGCGGCATCGGTGGCGTAGTTGGTAGCATGCTGAGCTTCTATGCCCAAGATTGCGGGTTCAAATCCGGCCGAAGTCGTCGGAATTTTTAAGATCGTTAAAAATCCGTCAGTATGCCTTCCTTCGGAGGGGAAGTAAAGCCGGCGGGCCCATTTCATAGATTTGTGGCATGTAAAAAAACCTTCCACTAACAATATTGTGTGAAGTTAAATTTTAAGGTTAGATTTCATTAACGCTCTATTAATTTTCAACGTTCGCCGCTGGTTGTGGTGGCATCTAGTAGCCAAGTTCACAACTAGGTGTCGTTGACTGTAGCATTTGGTAGCAAAAATAGGAACTACTTGAAATTGATCGTCTGCAGTCCTTACCTGAATTACAGATAACACACACTTATACAACCATGACAATTAACACCGGTTATCAGACAGATTCTACACACACACCCAAAGTATAGTACACGGTGCTACATGACCGCGTTGTCGCAGCCCTTAAACCGAGGAACCAACCAACCAATCTTTTTGTTGTTGTCTTAAGTACAGTGCGTATGGACACATTCCACGGTTGCTAGATTAGGACACATGCATGTCATAGAGATGTGCTTCTCATCTTATCACGGGTGTATTGAGTGATATCCAGCAGGCTCCATGCAAGCTCCGCGAATTCATGTTTGAGCTCGCGGCTTTATGTCAAGTGGTGGATGTAAGTGCCAAAGTTCGTCTACTGTAAGTTTGCACTTTTTTGACAGTTCTCGCGGGAACAAAGTCCTACTGAATAGATCAACCCGCATTCCAGCCAATGGGCCATCACCCACATGGCAGCCAGCAATGGCTGCTGTATTCCGTCAAGGGGCGAACAGCTGTTTTGAGTTGCATAAACCTACATTCATCTCTCAATATCAATTCATTGCCCTCTTTAAAGGAAACTTGTATTTCCTTGTGGCATTTATCAAATAATCGTTCTAACAGCACACTGACGGCTCGCTGACAGAATGTTAAAATTGGGCACGCTGTGACACAACAGCTGATGTTAGAGTGGAATTATTTTTAGGGTCATCATTTCACAGCTCAAGGAAAATGCTTACTAAGGTATGGTGTAAGATGTCTTTACGACGATAAGATCATTACTTGACCTGTTGGATTGATATTAAAATAAAACGTACGAAAAATTTCACCATGTAAGTTTACTTTCAGGCCTACACAACAACTCATACTTTAGGCCTAATTTTTTGCACAATTAAATATGAAAATTATTCACCAGGGCAATGCCCTTGGGGAAATCAATAGTTCTGCTGCCTTTTCTCTTACCTTCAAAAGAGAGAAATACAATAAATATCTTGAACAATAAATTCCGTATCTGCTTGCGACTCGATAGTCAACACAAAGATGTCCGACCTGGGAACCTCTCAGCCTACATATTTAAGATAACCACTATAAATGTATCTGAAAAGTGAACACGCGTTCGAATGACAATAATTATTTCAGGCGACTTTGCGCAATATTGTCAATTATAATTATTATTATTTAATATAATTATAACGTTATTTGCACAGGCGGATGAACACGGTAAAACGTTCATTACCAACCACACACCCATGCCACAAGCACGTGTTAGTTCAGTTTGATAATGCAACTTTTCAGTCTGGCCGACAGAATTATGTTGCCAATATATTCACAACTACTGGGACAAGCGAAACAAGAAGTTCCGTGAAGAACGAAAGCCTATTTTTATATATCCTACTTATGTTAATCGCCACTATCAACATACAAAATGTCAGTTTTATTGCGGTAATAGATTCGTAGAACCGACTAAATATTGCGGATGGTCGCCATGTTGGATTGTTAAATGTATAGGCCATAGAGTCATGCACCATTAAAGGAAAATTATTGCGTGGGTTCATTATTCAAACTTTCACTTCGATTGCATGATTACGACACAAGAAATAAAAACTTAATTTTAAAATTCGCACAGCCGCCATTTTGAGGTTATGTAAACAATTGAACTAAATTAGATACCAGTGCATTACAATGTGTATAAACATTTTCTGTATCAAGTTTCATTGCGTTTGGAT
This sequence comes from Meconema thalassinum, assembly GCA_946902985.2. Classification (NCBI taxonomy): domain Eukaryota; kingdom Metazoa; phylum Arthropoda; class Insecta; order Orthoptera; family Tettigoniidae; genus Meconema; species Meconema thalassinum. The sequence continues at coordinate 54,598,916 of OX336394.1, forward strand.
CATTAAATCGCGAAAAAAGTCTATTTAAAACTTCCAACTTCGCTTGGCCGCCATGTTTGTTTTGTAGTTAACCGATTTTTGAAAGTTTCATAGATGAACTTCCAGTAGTGCCCTTTATCTCCGTACAAAATTTCGGGGTGATACCGGTAATAGTTTCAGATATATAGAATGCCGGTGAATTATTTCGCACAGCCGCCATCTTGAGGTTATGCAAACAATTGAACGAAGTTAGATGTCCGTGCATTACAATGTGTATAAACATATACTGTACAAAGTTTCATTGCGTTTTGTTGGTTAAATCGCGAGAAACGTATATTTAAAAGTCGCACCTTCGCTTGGCCGCCATGTTGGTTTTGTAGTTACCAGGTTATCAAAAGTCACATACGTGAAATTCTAGTAGTTCCTTTTATCACCGTACAAATTTCCAGGGTGATATTGGTAATAGTTTTGAAGATATTGAATGCTGGTGAAATATTTCGCACAGCCGCCATGTTGGATTGGTGAGACGTAAATGATAATAGGCTAAAAATAACCTGAGCCGAGCTTGTGGCGCGCCTTGGCCCGCTGCTGTACTATTGAAAGCGCGCACATAGTACATACGAGGGCTGTGTCCCCCCCCCCAAGTTCCGATGGACTGAATATAAATAACTGATTGGCATACCAAACTGATTTTACTACTAAATGTTTGCTTGTTTTATTCTTATGTCTCAACATAATCGCCAAAATGATTGAAACATTTGTCGTATCGTTACACTAGCTTTCCAATGCCCTCGGCAAAATATTCTGCCGCCACTGAGGTGGGTACATCTGGAGAGTCTCCTGAAGTTTTTCCTTTTTGGCGAGGCGTTGCCGCCCAACCATACCTTCAATTCTCGAACAGGTGAAAATCATTCACGACCACACTGTGCCAACGTTACGATGGACTTTTGCAAAGAATTCAAGTGTGAAGTTTTGGACCATCTGCCGTTTAGTCCAAACCAGCACTGAATGATTTTCACCTTTTTCGAGAATTGAAACGCCTCGTCAAAAAGGAAAAACTTCAGGGGGCTGTCCAGGCGTACCCACCTCAGTGGCGGCAGAATATTTTGCCGAGGGCATTGGAAAGTGACGCGACAAATGTTTCAATCGTTTTGTCGATTATGTTGAGACATGCGAATAAAGCAAGCAAACATTTAGTAGTAAAACCAGTTTGTTATGCCAATCAGTTATTTATATTCAGTCCATCGGAACTTGAAAATGAAAACAGCCCTCGTATGTACTAAGCGCGCGCTTTCAATAGTAGAGCAGGGGGTCGTGGCGCGACACAACCTCGGCCAAGGCCACCGTAGCAGCGAATAACAAAACTGCCGCTTGCCGTTCTTATTTTACATGAAAGACCCTGTATATATTTGGACTAGAGGTTATACATTGTGTCTTTCCTCATGAATGTTGTAAATCCTAGCTGTTAAAAGTGCAAACTTACAGTAGACGAACCATACTGGCAGGAATCGAGGCTCCCACTTAACTCCCTCACCCCTTAATATTTCATAAATAATTTGCTGGCTAGGTTTATTTAAAGTTGTTTTCTACTTACGACTTGTCTTGTCTTTCGCTCCAGTAGTTTGACGCCAACCCAAACGGACAGACGAAAATTAAAACGAAGGTAAGGTTAAGTACCCAAATAAGAGACACTTTTTTTTAATTGTGCAAAATATGGGGAAAATTATTTCTTTAATGTTGATGAATGGAATGTATGGCCTCGGGTGCCGGTTGCAAGCTCTGTTATTCGACACCCAGAGGGCAGCTTGCATGTCAAATTTTGCTGTTCCTTGGAGCGCTATGAAAGTCAAGGAGGTTAGATATCTAAACTCCTTGACACTATAGCGCTTTCTAGTAGAGAAAGGAGGAACATTTTTTTTTGTGTTCGGTTCTTTAACATGTCAACAACGTATGACATGCGTTTCGTAATTTTTGTCTCCTTTCAAAACTCACTTACCATGGCCAGGAGCGAACCTGCAAGCTTCGGGTTAGTAGTCCGACACGATTACCACTCACCAACCGTTGCAAGCCTGGAAGAAATAACCAGGTAGGCTATCTCTTATTAGGAGACTGTCTCTTATTTGGGCACTTTACCTTATATTTTGTCTTTATACACCTTAACCGAGAATTCAAAATGTTCAACTTACATTATTTATAGAAACGAAGATATCGTGTGTACAAAGTAGAACATTGACCAAGATTGCTCGGTGTAGCTGATGGATGACTGCTTTATTAAACATACGCTTCAGTGTATGTTCGTAGGAAATGTCTACACGAAAAAGGACTCGTGGTCCATCAAAGAGGAACAAAGTGAGAGTGCGTGATGTGATGAAGGATGAAAACTGGTCCTCAGACGAAGGCGGTATAATGAGGATGTTGGAACATTATGTACTTCACGATGAGACACAACAGAGTAATATGAAACGTAATGCTTCTCGTCAAGTTAAATCATCACTCAAGAAAGGTCCTAGTAATCGCCTGACCGTTCGGTCTGTCACCGAGGAGTATGCAACTGCATCCAAGAACTGTTCAGGACAGATAGTGAAATCGTTGAACAACAAGGAAGATGCTATTGCTGCTAAGTATCTTGCGGACCAGTTAGCTAGTGAGGAAGCTGAGAAGTGCTTCACAGATCACAAAATGTATGAAACTGCTGCAGGTAACCTCCCAGGGGAATTAGTGAAAGAAGTCTCTGAAAACTGCCATTCAAGTCAGTTTCTGAACAAGGAAGATGTTATTGCTGCTAAATATATTGCAGATCAGTTAGCTGACGAGAACTGCTCTACAGATCAATTAATGAGCGCAAGGTACGTTACAGCACTATCTAGTAAGGACGTAACTGGGAAATATTCCCCAGAACTGTCATCGAACAAGAAGATTGTTGCTTGGCTCACAGATAGTGAACATGGTGATATCGCCAGTTACGGTACAGATGACAACGCGCAAGTCCAGTCACTCCAGTCCTCCATGAAGGAAACCATTGAAAAGTAAGTTGATTTCCATATTATTGGTGTTCTGGTGCAACTCTAAACGTTAACCACCAGTTGCATCTACGTACGTGTTCTCAGTGCCAGTAACATCTCAACAGGCGAGAGGGATGCCTGATTTCTTTATTAATATTCTAATAGGATGGACTGTTAAATGGAACCTACATGTTCCTTTCCACGTTGAGTAGAGAGCAGCCCTTTGGGATGCCGGTGTTTAACGTTCAGAACAGCACGATAATACCTATTTGAGCATGTTATTTAATCACATCCTACCCCCTCATGTAACTCCACGTCCTTCACAGTTTCCTGCTTGTGAAATCATCCTAGCATGAGTGTCATGTTGATTTGCTTTATACATATTGAAATAGATCATGATAATAGACGACGGTTAGGGGACAGATGCGCTCGAAGTTACGTCCCCTTAAAATATAAGGTGCGTTCAAAAAGTAACCAGTCGGAGGCATCATTACAGAAACCAGTACCTGTATGTTAGAAGTATTGGCCCTGGCTGTTGAGGCACTTGTCCCACTGTGACACGAGGCGGTGAATGGCTGTCTCAAAAATTCCCTGGGCTGCGATATGAACCAGTTCCGTACGTACAGCTGGACGTCGGCGTCCAAGGTGAATCGTTGGCCCCGCAGAGCCCTTTACAGGGGACCAAACATGGCAGGAGTACCGCGACTGTGTTGGCCGTATGAGGTCGTGCATTGTCGTGGAGCGACCACGGCGGCTATGGCATTCACTGTCACTCGGCGGTGCTGAGTAATGATTGCATCAACCAGCTGGACGTTGTCATCGGTAATGCAGGGGGGGGGGGGGGGTGCCCCAGACCGGGCATCATCGGCTAACGATACCCGTCCTTTCCTGAAGCGCTTGTGCCACGCCTTGACCCTTGCAAGGGGCATGCCGTGTTCGTCGTACACTTGTGACATTCGGCGATGAATGTCCGTTCCCCCTACTCCTTCCGCTGTCAGAAACCGAACAACACCTCTTTGCTCTTCGGTTGACGCCTCCATGTCACTGTTTCCAATGTTTTGGCAGCGTTGGACGATTGATGCATGCTGCTGCTCGCTTTGTATCGTCACGTAACGTGCACGCGTGCCCTCTAGCGACGGGCAGTGACCTTCCACGCTCTGTTCGAAACCACACCTCGTTACACACGCCACGATTAGCCGATGTAGTGACCGGTTTGCGCGTTCCATTCTCCGGCTCGTTACTTTTTGAACGCACCTTATAGCAATGGCCACACCGGGTGAGTTAGCCGTAGTCGTTACGGCATGGCTGATGGCAGTCGCTCACATCCGGGGGGCGAGGAGGTTCGAATACCCCCGCCGGCAACCTTGAAGATGGTCTTCTGTGGTTTGCCATCTTCCTTCCAGGCAAATGCCGGGGTTGGTCCCTAACTATGGGCCACAGCCGTTACCTTCCAACTCCTTGTCCTTACATTCAAACTCTCCTCCCCAGACAACACTCCACACGCGACGGTACTTGTAGCTCACCCAGTGGGTGTCCGCATAGAAGCAGCTACAAACTGGCGAGCCGAATATGTCTTCGGACACTCCAGGCACTAAAAGCCATACCATACGCTAATAATTTATGGGTGAGATATCAAAATCTATTAAGATAAATACAGGTGTACGGCAGGGTGATGGTTTATCACCCCTTCTGTTCAACTGTGTTTAAAGAAAATTGTAAGAATTTGGAATGTAAAGCTAAAAGAACATAACATTTCGCCAGTAACTTTGGGGAGAAGAAACAAAGGCATTGAAATAAGTTGCCTAGCATTTGCAGACGATTTTGCTATATTGTCAGAAAACCTAACAAGTGCAACAACACAAATCAATCTGTTGGAAGAGATAGCCAACAAAACAGGTTTGAGAATCTCCGTAGAAAAAACTAAATTTATTACAAACATCAAGAACGCTTCAAAATATTTGGCAACAGATATTGGCCCAGTGGAAAAAGTAAAGAAATTCAAATATCTGGGAGAAATAATTCAAGAAAATGGTTTAGAAAAATCTTCGGTAGAAGAAAGGGTACACAAGATGGAAAGAGCATATGGTATCACTAAGAATTTTTATAACAAAAAGTGCTTATCTAAAAATCTTAAAATAAGGCACTACACTACAGTGGTGAAACCGGAATGCCTATACGCAAGTGAATGTCTGGTACTAAACTATAGATTAGATAAACTTGAAGTACTAGAAAGGAGAATCATGAGGAAAATTTTAGGCCCAGTGAAAACAGCAGAAGTATGGAAATTAAGATCTAATGATGAAATATACATGAACATAGAACATATAACAGAAACGATAAGAAAAAGAAGATTGCAATTTTTTTGGACATATTTACAGAATGGATGATTCCAGATTAACAAAAAGGATATTCAAGTACCTTTGGGAGAAAAGGGCAACAACTAGCTGGATTCAAGAAGTAAAGAAAGATTTAGAAAGAAATAATATAAGTGAAGAAGAAACGGTGAACAGAGAGATCTTTAGAAAAAGGGTATTAAGTATGAAAGGATTCCAAGGAAGATTGCCAAAGAAACCTGGTGCGAAGTGGTCCGAGGACAGAAAGAAGCAGCATAGTGAACGGATGAAGGAGTACTGGAGGGAACGGAAGAGAAAACAACAAAGTGTGAAGAATTGCAATTGGCACGTGGTCCCTAGCAGGCCTCATCGGAAAGAAGAAGAAGAAAAAAGAAGGGCAATGGTCACCGGTTAGACGCTGACATTTCTGTATATCAAAGGGTGAATGAGCAGAGCACATTGCTAGAGTCACCACAGAAACACAGATTGTCCGACAAATCCAACACATACCCAATTATACGGGATCGATGACCAAAATGTTCAAATTCCTAAGGGATGACATGTTTCGCTCTTCAAATTTAAAATTCTACTGCTTCATAGATTAGTTTGGGGGAGGAAGACTGTTATTGCCTATTTTCATTTATGAAAAGAGATGTTCAGTAAAGAACATGTAGCCTACTTTCTCCTAAATGCATGGGTATTGTTATAACTCTTTCAAGGAGTATAGCCTAATTGAATGTTTGTTGTAGTAGCTTGTTGAAATGCAACGTGTTATACGGATATTAAACATGGATATGAGGTGCCCTTTGCTAGCGCTACCTCTGTACAAAATTTCATTAAATTCGGTTTCACCGTGTTTCAATTGATATGGGGAATCGATTTGCACACATACATGGCCGCTATCTGCAAACTATTGAGCTGATGACCTTGTAGTTCAGTCAAAATATGCTTCCAACAAAGAGGTATGTTGTTGCAAAATTTGGTATCTGAGATCAAATAATTAGGTTGGTCGTAATTTGATTTAGGCTTTTAACATTTTGGTGGCCGCCATTCCGTTTCTGTTAAGATGGCGGCGATATAAATCATGCCCCTGGGGTGCCCTTTGCCAGTGCTATCTCTGTACCAAATTTCGTTCAATTCGGTTTTACCGTGTTTGAATTGATAGGGGGAATCGATTTGCACACATACATGGCCGCCATCTGCAAACTATTGGACTGGTGACCTTGCAGCTAGGTGAAAGAACGCTTCTCACATAAAGGTATGTTGTTGCAAAATTTGGAAGAGATCAGATAATTAGGTTGTTCGTAATTTGATTTAAGCTTTTAACATTTGGGGGGCCGCCATTACGTTTCCGTCAAGATGGCGACGATATAAAATATGACACTGAGTTGCATTTTGCAAGTGCTACCTCTGTATCAAATTTTGTTCAATTAGGTTTCACCGTATTTGAATAGATAGTGGGAATCAATTTGCACACATACAGTATATGGCCGCCATCCGCAAATTATTTGGCTGATGACCTTGTTGTTCGGTCAAAATATTATTCGTACATAAAGGTATAATGTTGCAAAATTTGGTAGAGATCAGATCATTAGGTTGGTCGTAAAGTGATTTAAGCTTTTAACATTTGGGTGGCCGCCATTACGTTTTCGTCAAGATGGCGGCGATATAAGACATGACACTGAGGTGCCCTTTGCTAGTGTTACCTCTGTACCAAATTTCGTTCAATTCCATTTCACCATGTTCGAATTGATAGGGGGGACAGACATTTAGAGTACACACACACACACACACACACACACACACACACACACACACAATTTTTTCGCCCTCTGTTGATCTCATTAAGTCTTATTTCATTTTTTGCAAAAATCGAAATTGTGTGCGTGTGTGTGTGTGTGTGCGGCTGTGCGAAATATTTCACCGCCATTTTATATCTCCGAAACTATTACTGATATCACTCTGAGATTTTGTACTAGACGTTTACATATGTGACCTTCAAAAACCTGTTAAGTACAAAACGAACATGGTGGCCTAGCGAAGTTGAAACATTTAAATAGACATTTCCCGTCGATTTAACCATCCGAGCGCAGTGACACATGGTACAGCAAATGTTTATACACATTGTGATGCACTCACATATAATTTAGTTCAATTGTTTACATAACCTCAAGATGGCACCCGTGATAAATTTTAAAATTAAGTTTTGATTTGTTGTGTCCTAATCATGTGATAGAAGTCAACGTTTGAATAATGAACCTACGCAATAAAGTTCATCTAATAATGCATACATGTAGTCGTAACGCGACGTACACGCGTGCCCTCTAGCGAAGGGCTGCGACCTTCCCCACTCTGGTCGGAACCACACCTCGTTACACACGCCACGATTAGCCAATGTCGTCACCGGTTTGCGCATTCCAGCCTCCGGCTCGTTACTTTCTGAACGCACCTTATAAATCAGACATGGCGACCATCCGAAATATTTAGACGGTTCTCAATATCTACTAATCTATGACAGCAATCAAACTGAAATTTTGTATGTTGATAAAGGCGGGCACAAAATCCAACATGGCGGCGACGCAAATTTAAATATTTAAATGGACGTTTCTCGTGATTTAACTCCGGGCGCAGTGAAACTTTGTACGGTTAATGCTTATACACATTTTAATCCACTGACATCTAATTTATTTCAATTGTTTTCATAACCACAAGATGTCGACTGTGCGACATTTTAAAATCTCGTTTTTATTTCTTGTGTCCTAATCATGCGAATGATAATAATAATGTTATTTTTTTACGTCCCTAATAACTACCCTGGCTTTTAGAGACGCCGGGGTGCCGATATTTTCCCCCGAAGGGGATCTTGAACGTACTCATGCAAATGAAGTTTGAATAATAATCCTACGCAATAATCTTCATCTAATAAGTTAGTACATGAGTCTATGGCCGTAGTCGGTAGCATGCTGAGCTTCTATGCCCAAGATGGCGGGTTCAAACCCGGCCTAAGCCGTCGGATTTTTTAAGATCGTTAAAAATCCCTCAGTATAACTTCCTTCGGAGGGAAAGTAAAGCCGGCGGTCCCATGTCATAGATTTATGGCATGTTAAAGAACCTTCCACTAATTACATCTGTGTGAAGCTAAATTGTATAGGTTAGGAATGTAAACAACGCTCTTAGGTTTCTACGTTCGTTGCCAAGAGCCGACTGCGGTGGCGTCTAGTAGCTAAGTTCTGAACTGGTCCTAGTAGTCGTTGACGGTGGCGTTTGGCGGCAAAAGTAGGAACTATTTGAAAAATTCAAATTTGCAGTCCTTACTTGAATTAAAAAAACAGATACACACACTAATACAGCCATCACAATTAACACCGGTTATCAGACAGATTCTACATACACCCAGAGTACACGGGGCTACATGACCGCGTTGTCGCAGCCCCTACAACTGAGGAACCAACCAACCTACCTACCTAACTCTATGGCCTACATTATATAAAAATCCTACATGGCGACTATCCGAAATATTTAGACGGTTCTCAATATCTTCGAATATACCGCAATTTTGTATGTTGATCGAGGCAATTAACATAAGTAGAATGTATGAAAATAGTCTATTTAGTTCTTCACTGAACTTCTTGTTCTTTCTGTAATGAGATTTCTATTCACGTTTCATTTCCTTTACGGTGAAGTGGGAAAGCTTCGCAACGGATTCACTGGTATTCAAATATTATACGAGTTGCACACTATACTGGCTGTACATCATAATCGCAGTGTCATTTTATGTCTATGCAAAAATTGCCTTGAACAATAATTGAAGGGTCTGGTGCAATAGGGGGGGGGAAGTCAATTTTACTTTTTTTTCAGGAGAGACCTAAACCTCATTTACATATTTCATATAGCTTGAATAGTTCTGACAGATATATTTTGAGTGCTTAATTTAAGGTGGTAATGCATGGCTACAATTTTAAATGTTCAGACCGTTGAATATCATTAAATATTAATGTAAATTTAAAATGAAGTTACATCTTTATTGCACCAAAATATTAAAAATAATTTAAAATATCTGAGCATGTCTCTTCATTTAAAACAGTAACGTGTAAGATGATAAAGCGAATGTAAGAATAAAGACTCTGCTCTTATAAAACAAGCAACATTAAACAAGAAAAGCCACTATAGTAATTTGAATATATAATTTAAGATCTGTCTTCGTCTTCTGCTAGGGAGATACTCTTCAGGGCTTCATAGTATCACCAATGTCATCCTGGAGGTGCCTCTCTATTGCCCCAAATGCAAGAGGGAGTCATTATTTAATCATATATATTACTTTCAGTTTCTAGCGGATGTGCCTCATTCTTGCACCCAAGATGCAACTAATTTTAATGCATAGTTAGGTGCAATAAACAGTTTCCAACGAATTTTGGACTTACCAAAATCTTGCACCAAACCCGTCAATTCCCGTACCTCCACTCTCTACAGTGCAATGCAGTCTTACACTCCTGCATTAAGACTATCATGTAGGTGTTGCATGTTATGTTACTACATGCTAATCCAACCTGTTAATCAAGATATATTGGTGATATGACCAGATGCCATCCCATCAAGTCCCACACATTCGCAGTGGGATACAAGTCTGGTGATAGTTGACCGATATCATTGAGAACGCCATGGGTAACACGACAGATTTATGAATGGGGGATTAATTTACCTTCAGGATCATCACATAATCAAGCCTATTCGGTTGTGTACTACGTCTGGGAGATGTGATCTTCCTGACGGAAGAACGCCACCGAATAGGCTTGATTACGTACTTTGATGTATCCTGCTCTGTTCAGTGTTCTCTCGGTCAACACCACGAGTGTGCGGTCATTGTAGGTTATGGCTCCCCACACCATTATACCAGGAATTGATCCTGTTTGTCGCTGCCATATAAGCTACACACTGGTACAAAAGTTGTCGCTCGCCTAAAGTCTGTTTGCCGAGTCGAAATAGTGGAAGTAAACTCAGTTGCACACGTGATTGCAGGGCTGCCCGCAAGGGGTGTTGAACGTACGCCAACTTCACTGCTGTGTCTAGCCCACCTGTGAAGCGGGCTGACTTTCAGGCTGTTCCAGCCGAGCTGCTCGCCGCCTTACGTGAGTAAATCTGCAACATGCAATACAGCTCTGCTGTGGGGGCTGTCGTCACTGCGCAGTGGATACATCAAGACTGGCAGGAAGCGCATGGACTTGTGTTATGACATTCGCCCAGTGACGTTTTGGTTACCACCCCCAGTCCCTCTCGAACCATACTCCGAGCATCACTGCTGAGTACTCGCGTGTACGCATACTCAAACTCGTGGATTTGGAACAGCCTGGGTTACATGCTACAGCGCGGTTTATTTATTGTTCGTTTATATATTTATTTATTTATTTAATTAATTAATAATTAATTCATTCATTAATAAGTTCTTAACTGCTTATGACAGGCAACAGTATACAGTGTAGCACAGCACTAAGTGCAGCAAGTCTTATCTTTTTTTTTTGCTACGGCATGACTAATGATCTCGGAGCTTCTTGGCCACACCTGTCCGGCAGAGCCGATGACGTGAACTGGGCGTGTTTCCCTGTCCGGGTATCAAGGGCACTGTCTCGACTCGGCGAATAGACTTAAGTCCAGGGGTTTTCAAACTCTTTTCTGTCCGTCCCCCGTCCCCCCTTCTGAAACATGACATATCTTCCCGAGCCCGACGGTATAGGGTATCCAAGGCCTAGGGAGCTTTTCACTTTCCCGCCTCAATTGGCCCTTGTCTCATCTTTCCTGATCCCTCATTCATGGAGGGGTCAGACTTCTTGTTTTCTTTTCATTATATTTCCTTTTCTCTTTAAGATTCCCGCACTGTTATAGTTAATTGGCTTCCCGAATATCAAAATTACCTTAAGCGAATTTTTCGAATCTACACTACATTTTGTAGGTATTGTCTGTCTGAGTTGCATTTTGTAAGTCTTTTCGATCTAAATTGCATTTTGCGAGTATTTTCAATCTCAATTGCATTTTGTAAGGATTGACGATCTATATTGCTTTTTAGTAAGTCTTTCGATGTAGGGGCTGGCACTTCAGTGAATATTTTGTATTTCAGTTGCATTTTGTAAGTATTTTCAACCTAAACCACATTTTGCAAGTATTTTCAATCTACATTGCACTTTGCATGGTGGGCATTTTGTAAGTATTTTGATACTCAATTGCATTTTGTGAGTATTTTGAATCTAAATTACATTTTGGAAGTATTTTCAATCTAAATTGCTTTTTGTAAGTATTGTCAATCCAACTAAGTAGTTTGAATCTACCATACATTTTGTAATATTTTGAATTTCAATTGCACTTTTTGAGTACCGGTATTTTGAATCTAAAATGGGCTTTTTCAATCTAAAATGCATTGTGTATTTTGAACCTCAATTGCATTTTGTGCGTATTTTCCTTCTCGGTTCCATTTTGTAAGTATTTTCAGTCTCGCTTACTTTTCGTTATGGTTTTCATTTCATTGTCATTTTCGCTAGATAACCTAGATGTTAGGCCCCTTAAAACTACAATTATCATCATCATCATCATCATCTTATGTAAAGCCGCTGTTGGAACTCGCCTGGCCAACACAGTTACCAGAACTTGACTGAAATTATGTTTGGGCGACTGTACGCTTGTTATGGTAATTTTTTACTATAGTTGTTTTTTTTTCTTTCTAGGTGAGTACTGGTTGTTCAGAAGCTCTTCTGGTGCCGGTGAGTTACGTGCATGCTGATGTATTTTGTTTGGGTAGTAAACGTGTTTTTATTACGTTTTACTTGACACTCCTTGATCCCGAATGACAGAGTATGTGGCATAGTTCGATTTTTATTTGATTTATTTTCAAAAATTAGTCTGTGTCGGGATGTTTAATTTTTATAGGGATAGACTGCAATTTCATTTGTCCAGTTTTAGTTTTTATTTGGATATACTGGAATGTCTTATGGACATTTGAGTGCAGGCATGTTGTAGGAAAGCTCCACAGTAAATTTGGATTTCTGATTACCTGTAACGCTGGCCCCGTAGTGTTGGGGTAGCGCGCCTGCCTCTCACCCGGAGGCCCCGGGTTCGATTCCCGGCTCCGTCAGGGATTTTAGAAACTGACGTGAGGGCTGGAACGGGGTGCACTCAGCCTCGTGATGACAATTGAGTTGCTGTCTGACAGTGAGGCAGCGCCCCGGGTACAAAAACCAAGATTAACGGCTGGGGGGCCCGATGCGCTGACCACGCGTCACCCCAATATCTGCAGGCCAAATGGCTGGGCAGCGGTCGCTTGGTAAGCCTAGGCCCTTCATGGACTGTAGTGCAAAGGGGGGATTACCTGTGACACAAACAAGCTGGCTTGGAGCACAGGTTCATTTCTGATGGCATTATGTACGAGGGAAGTTCCGAAAGTAAGTTAGTTATAGATTTAAGGGGAGGAACAACGAGATCATCTGCTCCTTTCCGACAGTAAGTTTCGTCATTTTACTGCACGAGCAAAAGGTACGCCAGGTGACACAACCAATTGCCATAAGAATCCACATCTGTGGCTGGTTCAACGACGGAAGGAGCATCAGCGGAGGGGGAATGACGCTTGCCCAGAGATCGACAAAGAGGGAGTGAGAGGCAGCGGACCGGCGTGCCCGATATCATTCGAGTACAACTCTCGATGGCTGACAGACGTGTACTGACAATGGAAGTGAGTGCGGTTATCCGGTATCAATGGGCACATGGTACTAGTGTGCCAGTCATCCATGAACGCCAACAGACCGTGTATGGTTAAGCGGTCATGTCTCGTCAAATGGTCGGTCGCTGGTGTTGCAGTTCAGTGAAGGACGACAGATTGTGGAGGAAGAAGATCTAAGTGGGCGTCCCTCCACATCCTCGAATGAAAACTACATTGCTCGAGGACAGGACATGGTTAGAGCCTGTGCGGATAAATAAACCGTTATCCGCATCTGTCCCGCAGCCATACGACTGTTACCCGCACCCGCACGTTTGATATCCGAATCTGCTGACATTACAATAATATTTAACATTTATTACACAAAGCATCAAGTACCCCAAATAAGGAAATATTAAGAAACGTGAAAGACGCCGATCTTAGCAAAAACTAAAGTTATTAAAAGTAAAAAAAAAACAGTTCAACATTGTATTCTATAAGGTGCGTTCAAAAAGTAACGAGCCAGACGCTGTAATGCGCAAACCGGTGACGACATCGGCTAATCGTGGCGTGTGTAACGAGGTGTGGTTTCGACCAGAGCGTGGAAGGTCACAGCCCGTCGCTAGAGGGCACGCGTGCACGTTACGTGACGATACAAAGCGAGCAGCAGCATGCATCAATCGTCCAACGCTGCCGGTCGCATTGCAAACAGTGACATGGAGGCGTCAAACGAAGAACAAAGAGGTGTTGTTCGGTTTCTGACAGCGAAATGAGTAGGGGGAACGGACATTCATCGCCGAATGTCACAAGTGTACGGCAAACACTGCATGTCCCTTGCAAGGGTCAAGGCGTGGCACAAACGCTTCAGGGAAGGACGGGTGTCGTTAGCCGATGATGCCCGGTCTGGGGTACCCCCCCCCCCCCCCCCCCCCCCTTGCATTACCGATGACAACGTCCAGCTGGTTGATGCACTCATTACCCGGGACCGCCGAGTGACAGTGAACGCCATAGCCGCCGTGGTCGGATTGAGCGTCGGAAGTGTGCACACCATCATGAAGGAACGACTGCACTTGCGGAAAGTGTGTGCCCAATGGGTGCCCCACAGTCTTCAACCACACCAGGAAGCATGTCGAATGGCCTACTGTCTTGGTCTCGGTTGGACGATTGATGCATGCTGCTACTCGCTTTGTATCGTCACGTGACCTGGCCGCGTGCCCTCTAGCGACGGGCTGTGACCTTCCACGCTCTGGTCGGAACCACACCTCGTTACACACACCACGATTAGCCGATGTCGTCACCGGTTTGCGCATTACAGCCTCCGGCTCGTTACTTTTTGAACGCACCTTATAAAAACTATTCGCAAATTTACTCTAAACATTATCCACTATCCGCACAGCCGTGCAAACAATATCCGCATGGCAAACATTTAGTGGATTTCCGCATTCGCGCAGGGCTTTAGACATGGTGTTAGCGGACAGACGTATAGCAGTGTGCCCGGGCCCATCACATGCTCTATGCCAGACATGCGCAGGGTTTTAGACATGGTGTTAGTGGACAGGCGCATAGCAGTGTGCCTGGGCCCATCACATGCTCTATGCCAGACATGCGCAGGGCTTTAGACATGGTGTTAGCGGACAGACGTATAGCAGTGTGCCCGGGCCCATCACATGCTCTATGCCAGACATGCGCAGGGCTTTAGACATGGTGTTAGCAGACAGAGGCATAGCAGTGTGCCTGGGCCCATCACATGCTCTATGCCAGACATGGGCAGGGCTTTAGACATGGTGTTAGTGGACAGGCGCATAGCAGTGTGCCTGGGGCCCATCACATGCTCTATGCCAGACATGCGCAGGGCTTTAGACATGGTGTTAGTGGACAGGCGCATAGCAGTGTGTCTGGGCCCATCACATGCTCTATGCCAGACATGGGCAGGGCTTTAGACATGGTGTTAGCGGACAGGCGTATAGCAGTGTGCCCGGGACCATCACATGCTCTATGCCAGACATGCGCAGGGTTTTAGACATGGTGTTAGCGGACAGGCGCATAGCAGTGTGCCTGGGCCCATCACATGCTCTATGCCAGACATGGGCAGGGCTTTAGACATGGTGTTACCGGACAGGCGCATAGCAGTGTCCCTGGGCCCATCAGATGCTCTATGCCAGACATGCGCAGGGCTTTAGACATGGTGTTAGTGGGCAGGCGCATAGCAGTGTGCCTGGGCCCATCACATGCTCTATGCCAGACATGGGCAGGGCTTTAGACATGGTGTTAGTGGACAGGCGCATAACGGTGTGCCCGGGCTCATCACATGCTCTATGCCTGACATGCACAGGGCTTTAGACATGGTGTTAGCGGACAGGCGCATAACGGTGTGCCTGGGCCCATCACATGCTCTATGCCAGCCATGCGCAAGGCTTTAGACATGGTGTTAGTGGACAGGCGCATAACGGTGTGCCTGGGCCCATCACATGCTCTATGCCAGACATGGGCAGGGCTTTAGACATGGTGTTAGCGGACAGGCGTATAGCAGTGTGCCCGGGCCCATCACATGCTCTATGCCAGACATGCGCAGGGTTTTAGACATGGTGTTAGCGGACAGGCGCATAGCAGTGTGCCTGGGCCCATCACATGCTCTATGCCAGACATGGGCAGGGCTTTAGACATGGTGTTACCGGACAGGCGCATAGCAGTGTCCCTGGGCCCATCACATGCTCTATGCCAGACATGCGCAGGGCTTTAGACATGGTGTTAGTGGACAGGCGCATAGCAGTGTGCCTGGGCCCATCACATGCTCTATGCCAGACATGCGCAGGGCTTTAGACATGGTGTTAGCGGACAGAAGCATAGCAGTGTGCCTGGCCCATCACATGCTCTATGCCAGACATGCGCAAGGCTTTAGACATGGTGTTAGTGGACAGGTGCATAGCAGTGTGCCTGGGCCCATCACATGCTCTATGCCAAACATGGGCAGGGCTTTAGACATGGTGTTAGTGGACAGGCGCATAACGGTGTGCCTGGGCCCATCACATGCTCTATGCCAGGCATGCGCAGGGCTTTAGACATGGTGTTAGTGGACAGGCGCATAGCAGTGTGCCTGGGCCTATCACATGCTCTATGCCAGACATGCGCAGGGCTTTAGACATGGTGTTAGTGGACAGGTGCATAGCAGTGTGCCTGGGCCCATCACATGCTCTATGCCAAACATGGGCAGGGCTTTAGACATGGTGTTAGTGGACAGGCGCATAACGGTGTGCCTGGGCCCATCACATGCTCTATGCCAGGCATGCGCAGGGCTTTAGACATGGTGTTAGCGGACAGGCGCATAGCGGTGTGCCTGGGCCCATCACATGCTCTATGCCAGACATGCGCAGGGCTTTAGACATGGTGTTAGTGGACAGGCGCATAGCAGTGTGCCTGGGCCCATCACATGCTCTATGCCAGACATGCGCAGGGCTTTAGACATGGTGTTAGCGGACAGAAGCATAGCAGTGTGCCTGGCCCATCACATGCTCTATGCCAGACATGCGCAAGGCTTTAGACATGGTGTTAGTGGACAGGCGCATAGCAGTGTGCCCGGGCCCATCACATGCTCTATGCCAGACATGCGCAGGGCTTTAGACATGGTGTAAGCGGACAGGCGCATAGCAGTGTGCCTGGGCCCATCACATGCTCTATGCCAGACATGCGCAGGGCTTTAGACATGGTGTTAGCGGACAGGCGCATAACGGTGGGCCCGGGCCCATCACATGCTGTATGCCAGACATGCGCAGGGCTTTAGACATGGTGTTAGCGGACAGGCGCATAGCGGTGTGCCTGGGCCCATCACATGCTCTATGCCAGACATGCGCAGGGCTTTAGACATGGTGTTAGCGGACAGGCGCATAACGGTGTGCCTGGGCCCATCACATGCTCTATGCCAGCCATGCGCAAGGCTTTAGACATGGTGTTAGTGGACAGGCGCATAGCAGTGTGTCTGGGCCATCACATGCTCTATGCCAGACATGGGCAGGGCTTTAGACATGGTGTTAGCGGACAGGCGTATAGCAGTGTGCCCGGGCCCATCACATGCTCTATGCCAGACATGGGCAGGGCTTTAGACATGGTGTTAGTGGACAGGCGCATAACGGTGTGCCCGGGCCCATCACATGCTCTATGCCAGACATGCACAGGGCTTTAGACATGGTGTTAGCGGACAGGCGCATAACGGTGGGCCCGGGCCCATCACATGCTCTATGCCAGACATGGGCAGGGCTTTAGACATGGTGTTAGTGGACAGGCGCATAGCAGTGTGCCTGGGCCCATCACATGCTCTATGCCAGACATGCGCAGGGCTTTAGACATGGTGTTAGTGGACAGGTGCATAGCAGTGTGCCTGGGCCCATCACATGCTCTATGCCAGACATGGGCAGGGCTTTAGACATGGTGTTAGTGGACAGGCGCATAACGGTGTGCCTGGGCCCATCACATGCTCTATGCCAGACATGCGCAGGGCTTTAGACATGGTGTTAGCGGACAGGCGCATAGCGGTGTGCCTGGGCCCATCACATGCTCTATGCCAGACATGCGCAGGGCTTTAGACATGGTGTTAGTGGACAGGCGCATAGCAGTGTGCCTGGGCCCATCACATGCTCTATGCCAGACATGCGCAGGGCTTTAGACATGGTGTTAGCGGACAGACGCATAGCAGTGTGCCTGGCCCATCACAAGCTCTATGCCAGACATGCGCAAGGCTTTAGACATGGTGTTAGTGGACAGGCGCATAGCAGTGTGCCCGGGCCCATCACATGCTCTATGCCAGACATGCGCAGGGCTTTAGACATGGTGTTAGCGGACAGGCGCATAGCAGTGTGCCTGGGCCCATCACATGCTCTATGCCAGACATGCGCAGGGCTTTAGACATGGTGTAAGCGGACAGGCGCATAACGGTGGGCCCGGGCCCATCACATGCTGTATGCCAGACATGCGCAGGGCTTTAGACATGGTGTTAGCGGACAGGCGCATAACGGTGTGCCTGGGCCCATCACATGCTCTATGCCAGCCATGCGCAAGGCTTTAGACATGGTGTTAGTGGACAGGCGCATAACGGTGTGCCTGGGCCCATCACATGCTCTATGCCAGACATGGGCAGGGCTTTAGACATGGTGTTAGCGGACAGGCGTATAGCAGTGTGCCCGGGCCCATCACATGCTCTATGCCAGACATGCGCAGGGTTTTAGACATGGTGTTAGCGGACAGGCGCATAGCAGTGTGCCTGGGCCCATCACATGCTCTATGCCAGACATGGGCAGGGCTTTATACATGGTGTTACCGGACAGGCGCATAGCAGTGTCCCTGGGCCCATCACATGCTCTATGCCAGACATGCGCAGGGCTTTAGACATGGTGTTAGTGGACAGGCGCATAGCAGTGTGCCTGGGCCCATCACATGCTCTATGCCAGACATGGGCAGGGCTTTAGACATGGTGTTAGTGGACAGGCGCATAACGGTGTGCCCGGGCCCATCACATGCTCTATGCCAGACATGCACAGGGCTTTAGACATGGTGTTAGCGGACAGGCGCATAACGGTGGGCCCGGGCCCATCACATGCTCTATGCCAGACATGGGCAGGGCTTTAGACATGGTGTTAGTGGACAGGCGCATAGCAGTGTGCCTGGGCCCATCACATGCTCTATGCCAGACATGCGCAGGGCTTTAGACATGGTGTTAGTGGACAGGTGCATAGCAGTGTGCCTGGGCCCATCACATGCTCTATGCCAGACATGGGCAGGGCTTTAGACATGGTGTTAGTGGACAGGCGCATAACGGTGTGCCTGGGCCCATCACATGCTCTATGCCAGACATGCGCAGGGCTTTAGACATGGTGTTAGCGGACAGGCGCATAGCGGTGTGCCTGGGCCCATCACATGCTCTATGCCA
Organism: Meconema thalassinum; assembly: GCA_946902985.2. Classification (NCBI taxonomy): domain Eukaryota; kingdom Metazoa; phylum Arthropoda; class Insecta; order Orthoptera; family Tettigoniidae; genus Meconema; species Meconema thalassinum. The sequence goes on from OX336394.1 coordinate 54,617,822, forward strand.
GACATGCGCAGGGCTTTAGACATGGTGTTAGTGGACAGGCGCATAGCAGTGTGCCCGGGCCCATCACATGCTCTATGCCAGACATGCGCAGGGCTTTAGACATGGTGTTAGCGGACAGGCGCATAGCAGTGTGCCTGGGCCCATCACATGCTCTATGCCAGACATGCGCAGGGCTTTAGACATGGTGTTAGCGGACAGGCGCATAACGGTGGGCCCGGGCCCATCACATGCTGTATGCCAGACATGCGCAGGGCTTTAGGCATGGTGTTAGCGGACAGGCGCATAGCGGTGTGCCTGGGCCCATCACATGCTCTATGCCAGACATGCGCAGGGCTTTAGACATGGTGTTAGCGGACAGGCGCATAACGGTGTGCCTGGGCCCATCACATGCTCTATGCCAGCCATGCGCAAGGCTTTAGACATGGTGTTAGTGGACAGGCGCATAGCAGTGTGTCTGGGACCATCACATGCTCTATGCCAGACATGGGCAGGGCTTTAGACATGGTGTTAGCGGACAGGCGTATAGCAGTGTGCCCGGGCCCATCACATGCTCTATGCCAGACATGCGCAGGGTTTTAGACATGGTGTTAGCGGACAGGCGCATAGCAGTGTGCCTGGGCCCATCACATGCTCTATGCCAGACATGGGCAGGACTTTAGACATGGTGTTACCGGACAGGCGCATAGCAGTGTCCCTGGGCCCATCACATGCTCTATGCCAGACATGCGCAGGGCTTTAGACATGGTGTTAGTGGACAGGCGCATAGCAGTGTGCCTGGGCCCATCACATGCTCTATGCCAGACATGGGCAGGGCTTTAGACATGGTGTTAGTGGACAGGCGCATAACGGTGTGCCCGGGCCCATCACATGCTCTATGCCAGACATGCGCAGGGCTTTAGACATGGTGTTAGCGGACAGGTGCATAACGGTGGGCCCGGGCCCATCACATGCTGTATGCCAGACATGGGCAGGGCTTTAGACATGGTGTTAGCGGACAGGTGCATAGCGGTGTGCCCGGACCCATCACATTCTCTATGCCAGACATGCGCAGGGCTTTAGACATGGTGTTAGCGGACAGGCGCATAACGGTGTGCCTGGGCCCATCACATGCTCTATACCAGCCATGCGCAAGGCTTTAGACATGGTGTTAGTGGACAGGCGCATAGCAGTGTGCCTGGGCCCATCACATGCTCTATGCCAGACATGGGCAGGGCTTTAGACATGGTGTTAGCGGACAGACGTATAGCAGTGTGTCCGGGCCCATCACATGCTCTATGCCAGACATGCGCAGGGTTTTAGACATGGTGTTAGCAGACAGGCGCATAGCAGTGTGCCTGGGCCCATCACATGCTCCATGCCAGACATGGGCAGGGCTTTAGACATGGTGTTAGTGGACAGGCGCATAGCAGTGTGCCTGGGCCAATCACATGCTCTATGCCAGACATGCGCAGGTCTTTAGACATGGTGTTAGTGGACAGGCGCATAGCAGTGTGCCTGGGCCCATCACATGCTCTATGCCAGACATGGGCAGGGCTTTAGACATGGTGTTAGTGGACAGGCGCATAACGATGTGCCCGGGCCCATCACATGCTCTATGCCAGACATGCGCAGGGCTTTAGACATGGTGTTAGTGGACAGGCGCATAACGGTGTGCCTGGGCCCATCACATGCTCTATGCCAGACATGCGCAGGGCTTTAGACATGGTGTTAGCGGACAGGCGCATAGCAGTGTGCCTGGGCCCATCACATGCTCTATGCCAGACATGCGCAGGGCTTTAGACATGGTGTTAGCGGACAGGCGCATAGCGGTGTGCCTGGGCCCATCACATGCTCTATGCCAGACATGCGCAGGACCAGACGCAATACAAAATAATCTAGGCGGGTCGAAAAAGAAAACCAACACATGTTTATAGATAGATAATAAACTTTCAATTTTGAATTTTAAATCAAACAAAACTTATAGGCGACAGTGGTAGAAAACTTACGAAAAAATAACACACCTTCATTATTTGTTAGAAGAGGAAGGAGTATGTGACAGATGTAACTGTAACTGTGCTTCTAAGATTTTGTTTTAATAATCTGGTTAAAACTGGGATGAGCTGATTCTTAGAAGCGCAGCTAAATGGTGGTCTGTCAACCTATTACTGTATTTGACCGTAACTTCCATCTTATGATAACATATAAGTGAAAAATGAAAATCCACAGCCTGCTTCCAGTCTCCGACCGGGTCAGGAATGGAATGAATGAAGCCCCCATCTAGCGGCGAGGATATGAATTGTGCCGGCTGCCGAGGCCTGACGCACTCCTCTGGGGCAATGATTAAATGAATGACAGTTGAAATGAAATGATAGTGGAGAGTGTTGCTGGAATGAAATTTTGACAGGGAAAACCGGAGTACCCGGAGAAAAACCTGTCTGCCTCCGTTTTGTCCAGCACAGATCTCACATGGAGTGACCGGGATTTGAACCACGGACCCAGTGGTGAGAGGCCGGCGTGCTGCCGCCTAAGCCACGGAGGCTTTGAAACATATAAGTCTTAATGTAAAAATTAATTTACTGTAAATTAAGGCTGATATAAAATGAATGATGAAAATGAACATGCATGTAAGTAGATACAACTTCTAAAATTATGTTATGAAATATTTTACATTGATAATGGAGTTGGCAATTTAATTAAATAATGCTTGATTGTAGGCTTTTACACTACAGGGTGTCTCAAAAGAATGTACTAACTTTTTGAATGAATATAAAATGATTTTTATGAACATAGACACAAGTTTAAGTGTTTATATTATAGAGGAGACATGTAATTAAAGACTCATGTTCGCAAATGTTCAAATTTATCACCGTCAGTGTCCAGACAAAGCTGATAACGTGAAGCAATGGATTCGCAAACGTTACGGCAAAGTTCATTTGGAATTTTGTGACATTGTCTATCAAATTTCCAATTTCGTGTTAGAATGTAGGATTTTCAGCGCAAACGCTTCATGATGCGATGGACGCTATCTTTTGAGATGTGTGTATCTTGAGCCGTTTGTCGTAGTGATTTCGGTGGGGATCGAGTGAGGGCTTCCTGCTCCTGTTCTTCTTATCTAGGATTGGTGGATGTTCGTGGTCGTCCAGAACGTTTCTTGTTGACGTTGTGAACGGTTCCATCTGCTTCAAATTTATCTCTGATGCGTAATGGCCCGGTCCGTTGGTAGTGGTTTGTCGAACTCCTTGACACTGACGGTGATCAATTTGAACATTTGCGAACATGATTCTTTAATTGCTTGTCTCTTATATAATCGAAGCCCTTAAACGTGACTCTATGTTCATAAATAATCATTTTATAGTCATTCATAGTGTTAGTACATTTTTTTAGACACCCTGTATGTGTAATTGTAGGTAGTATAATGTCGCGGGTCGGATTAGACTAGCTCAAGGGCCGCAATTGGCCCGCGGGCCGTACTTTGCCCATGACTGCTCTACGCACTCTCGGGACGTCACTGTCACACCAAAGCTGAGATGGAGCAGGCTGTGCGACAATTCTTTGTATCACAGGGCACTGAGTTTTACCAGAGTGGTTTCTTCAAACTGATTGCACGCTACGCAAGTGTCTCAATGTCGGTGGCAACCATTATGCCATAGTGTATGTCACTTTGGTAATAAAGGGTCCTTGAGAAATAAAATTCAGAAAGTTATTTTGGAACTTCCCTCGTAACAACAACCCTTATAAAATACAGTGAGATTCTTTTTCTGGAGCGGGGCCGGCGGCCGAAAGCAGGGAGCGCGCGTCTTCCGCCAGCCAACCGAGCTGAGGCTGCAGGGTTGCGTGAAGCGGTGGCGAGCTAACCAGGGTCATTAAAGTCATTAAGTCACTAAACTGTCATCAACGAGGGTGTGTAGTGTCAGCGCACAGATCAGAAGATAACATTAACAACAGCTGCAAGATTTAATTAAAGAAGCACATGTTTTTTTTATTTCTTAGGAATCTGGATGAACTTACGTCACAAGTTATAGGTTAGAACTTAGGCTATATTTTCACAGAATATACTAAAAATGTTCTCCTTCAGCTGACAGATAGTAACTTCGGAAGTTACATCGATACATTATGTAGCTACTCCTGCAAACCCCTCCCCCCCCCTCCCCCTGAGTGTTTACTGTAATTAATCGAAGCATGGACCTAGGCCCGTTTGAGGTTCAATTTAGGTTAATTTAAAATACAAAGTGTACAGATCAATTACCCGTACTGTAGTGGAGCTGAACAATATACGGCAGCAGATATCCCACACAACAGAAGGGAATCACAACGTGTAAACGCTAATTTATTTACACGGTACAACGCCTGTCTGTCAGCTGAAGGAGAACACTCTCAGCATCTCCTGTGGATAGGTAAGTTCTTTAATCGTTATTTTCTGGTGAATTTACCATTAATAAATGTACTTTGTTACGGTTTCCACCTGCGCGCAATCCGCGGTACGAGCCCGGTTGGCTGGCGGAAGGTGCGCCGACCCCGCTGCACCAAAAGAATCACCCTGTACTTTGGGGTTGATGGTTATCTAAATTGTTAGTTCGTAAAATTAATCATGACTTTTGTTTTTGAACTACCCTCGTTTATACAGGGAGATTCAGCTAAGACGGCCACCTCAAATATCTACGAAACCGTTTAAGATATCGTTATTGTTCTCAAATTCTTAAATCGTATTACGGGGCTCATACAACATGGTCCATTTCGCCCTCAGCACCTACGTGGGCTATTTACCGAGAAACCGATGGCAACTTTTTTTTTAATGCGACTATACTAATTTTACCCACTAAGAATCAAGTGACAAGTTCAGTGATGTGCTTATTTTGCAAATCCGACGAGTTCTTTTAGGTAGATTTCATTAGAAAGCTAACTATTGCAATGGGTACCATGTTTCGACTTCCGGAAAATTTCGACATATCTTCCCGTTTCACATCCCCCAGACCCCAAAACCACCGTCAGTTCAAAAGTTTATACATAATTTATGTATGTAGACTATATATGTATATCAGTTTCTTGTGGACACGACAACTGCCGTAATTTTGCACCAATCACTTTGAATTTTTTACCGAATATGTATACCTATAAAATCTCGGTCGAGTTCGTTACTGCGCTAAATCGGTCGAAGGGGGTGAAAATGGGGGGCTTTTTTCGAAAAAGTGAAATATTGCTATAACTCTCTTAATATGTGAAATATCGAATCCGTTCAAAGTTCGTACTATGTGTCGGATAAAGCCAAAAAATTTATGTTTGAAGAGTTTTTTTATAGCACCAACCATTGACCAAAGGGGTGGGAAAAAGTGGTTTTTTTTTCGGGAAACATTAAGCATATCTCTCTTAATAGGCACAATATAAAAACCGTACAAAATGGGCAATATTCCCCTAATAATTACCTAAAACTTTTGTCTGAAAGAATTTTTGATATGACCCACCATTACGCCAAGGGATGAGAGAAATGATTTCGGAATTATAAGAAAATGCCAAGAGCTATCAGAGGTTGCCATGGCAACACTACTAAATTGATGAGGGATGAGCCATCAGACGTTGCCATGACAACGCACTTTCACGAGATCAAATTCAGATTTCCATCTGACTAAGTGTGAAGCGGCTTCGGTGACGTAACTGGTGGCATGCTGAACTTCTATGCCCAAGGTCACGGATTCAAAGCCGGCCGAAGTCGTCGGATTTTCTAAGAGCGCTAAAAATCCCTCAGTATGCTTTCCTTTGGAGGGTAAGTTCCAACGTTCGTTGCGAGTTGCTGGTTGCGGTGGCATCTAGTAGCCAAGTTCACAGCTAGGTGTCGTTGATGGTAGTATCTGGTAGCAACATTAGGAACTACTGCTTGAAATTGACCGTCTGCAGTCCTTACCTGAATTACAGACTTAATACAGCCATCACAATTCACACCGTTTATCAGACAGACTCTACACTCACCCAACGTACACGGGGTTACATGACCGCGATGTCGGAGTCCCTAAACTGAGGAACCAACCAAAATCTCTGCGGGAGATATAATTTTGCGTGAAGAAGTAACAGACCGTTACATAGTTACACATCAGTGTCGAAACCTTGTATAAGGACAGTGTGACCACAAGTATAAAAATGTACCCCAAATGACAAGAAGGTTACCGTCCCCATAAGAAATAAAATGTTTAAAATATGCATAAAATGACGGAAAACGAAGTTAATTAATCTCCAATTATAAAATACTTTCTCGCAATAAATGAGGTCTGATCCTTCTACCGAAAACCTGCATATTCTGCCTATTTTCACCTATCCCCAAGTTTGTCCGGTGAAATCTACCTCCGCCTTCCGGCGTGCCGAGAGGATTGATTTTTTTTAGATATTGATGGTTTGAATGTGTGTCTGCATTAGACAGAAAGCGATGTGCTAGCCGCTGGAATGTGGAGTGCATGATTCTCTTGCGTGACCCACTCCTTGCTAACAAACACACATACCGCATTTATTCCATTCATAGCATCCTGTAATGTGTACATGATGATTAACCGGACTCGTGAGATTTACCATTAGACGAGACGTTCGCAATGAACTAAATGGGCGAGGTTTGTTACATTTCTGATTTACATTAAGTCATTGTCGCCGGTCCGCCAGTACTAAAAAAATCCGTACCCTCTTCATTGAGGTGTTGGCTTGCAACGGTGGGTGAGTGGTCAACGTGTCGGTCTACTAACCCCAAGCTTGCAGGTTCGCTCCTGACCGTCGGTGAAGTAAGGTTATTTGGTGATACAGGTAATTTGGTGATATAGGTACTTTTAAAGGAATGCCACCACAAAACCTATTCTATTCTTGAGCTCGCCTGTTGTCAGAAGTGTCTTGGGTTTTTCCTTGGCTTTGCCCTCAGTTATAATCCTTAGACCTGGGTAGATTATTGGCTGAGGAATAACCCACCCACCAAGGGAAGATGATTAAGAAAAGGAAGTGGGTTTTGGACTGGAGAAAAAGGATAGAGAGATAGGATGAGAGTTCCACAAAAGTTATAAATTTAACCTTTAATGCACTTAGAGGCGGTTCCCACTGAAAATCCGTTCTCTGATACCTAAAATGGGTAAGAGCTTGGTCCAAGCTGACGGGAAATACAGCTAGGACTTGGGTGGTTTGCAAGAGAGTGGCCATAGTATATTCCCTCTCAAGCAGGCACAAGACTAGTATGGGGAAGGGTGTCGGTCTGGCAAGACTGAGAGTAACAGATTTATTGTATGTCTGTTCAAAGAAATTCGTTTTTGCAAAGTAATTCGAAGGATGCCAATAATTTGAATCAGGTTTGGTATTTCCAGTTTTCGAAGTTATAGAGTTCCTGAAAAAGCGACCAAGTGCTTCCAGGAAGGATAATGACAAAAAATTATACCTTGGGGAGTAATTTTGGGAAGTGGACCAATGGTTGCATTTGGAAATGGCTAAGCTTTTACTCAGCGAGAGGCCGGCTAAAAGTTTAGGCAAAGGAAAACACTTATCTTTTGGAAAACTGACCATAAGTTTTCGGAGAGGATCTCCACAAGCAGGTAGCTGGCGTAGCGAGCTTTACTTGCCTTACTGGCCAGTTAGAATTACCTATTAAAGCTAAGAGAAACTTTAACGAGATTACCACTAAGAGTTCTTGCTCAAATGCAACGATTGGTGAAAGCCCTATCAATAGATTTAGTAGCATCGAGTAGGGAGAGCCAAGGAGGACAGGATCTTGCCTAACCGTTGTACTAGAAAAAATGAAAAGGCAAAAAGAAACGCTTAATTTATTTAACAATTCAAAAGAAGTTGATAACTTTAATAGATATATATTTTCAATTTGGTTAACAATTTTGGGGTCACAGACCTCAGAAAACATTAAACGTTTGCTCCAGGCACTTAACAATTCTTTAGGTTTCAAACCTTATATATGTACTAAAATCTTTGTAAGATTTAAAAAAGACAAATGAAGTAATTAAAGTTTAAACATTCAATTGAGTACAAGGAGTGTACTTTAAGAAATTTCCAGGTAACTATTTTAGAAAAGGTTACAACTTCGAAAATAACAAAGAAGAAAGAGGGTAGAAAAAAAGGAGAAGTTCCTATAACTTCTTATGTTTATACAGAATTTCCAGGTAACTATTTTAGAAAAAGTTACAACTTCGAAAATAACAAAGAAGAAAGAGGGTAGAAAAAAGGAGAAGTTCCTATAACTTCTTATATTTATACAGAATTACTGTTGTTTATTATACAAATAAGGGCAGGTCACTTACTGTGAACCCTGAAGAGAAAATCAAAAGGAAGGTTCTCGACCTCCTATGTTTTAAGTAGGAATCACGAGCCAAATGGGGCAGTTTCCATTTCGTGAGACCTAGAAATAACTCACTCAAGAGTTGAAAGAATTGTTTTTCCTTATTATAAGGTAGAAACAATGTAAGTTTGAACCGTGTATAAAACACGTAGTTATGCAGAAATTAAGTACTACTAAACAAACAAGATGGAAGGGCACTTCGTTAGAGTGACACCTTATTGGAAATGATCCAGATTTATAATTTTATTAATATGGTTTGTTAGTAAAAGGTTTAGGAAAGATCGATTGGGATGGAGGATAAATGTTCATGGCCTTATTTAATGTAAACGGACGATCGCGATGCGGAAGAAATACTGAAAGCACTGTTTCTCACTATAGTCTTTTGAATAGATGAAAATTTCACTGTAGTAACACGAAAGTTTATGGGAAAGAAAGTTATTGCAATGATGAAAATAACTGGTTGCACTAGGTCGGCGAGAGTCTATTTCTTGAGAAGTTTGTGAATTACAATTAAATGCGCCATAGAACATTCCAGCGGTGGAAGAAAATTCGCTATTGCAGTAATTTATAATGAAGATTCCTCATTTTAAATAGTATTCCCACAAGTGGGTGAAAAATACATGACGGCAAGACTTGTAGATAAAGTACAGGATCTGGAAGGTTCCAGAACGATCTTAATAGAAGAATGGGGTCAAAGATAATCCAGCGGAGGAACTAGCTTGGTAATTTATAGACAGCGGGTATTAAGTAATATCCCACGTGGTGAGAAGATTTCTCATTTAACGAGCATAAGAAATGCTGATTTTCACCAAAATTGACTTAATTAGACAAAAGCCCAACATGGAAAATCCCGCGAAGGATGATTATTTCAACAAATAAGTAATTTCACACTGCCTATAAAAGATCGTTTAAGCATGTAGAAGTTAAAACCACGAAGATGAGGTTAAAACTTGAAGTTTGTACTTAACTTTGCTGCATGGCGAAAGTGAGGTTCTCCTTGATGTTTAAAGTTACCACATGGCGTGGAATCTAAAAAATGCCTCGTTAGGTCAGGAGGCTAGCTCTAGTTGAGCCTTAACTGAGTCGACGGCCGGCGCACAAGTGAGTCCTGCTCAGCAAAGCGCGGAGGGTCCAAGGAAGGGAAAGGAGTGGGGGTAGGAAACAAAAGGAATACATATCAGAATAGGCAACTTATCAAAAATAAATGTTCTTCTTGATGAATGGTCTTCAAAGAGTTGATAGCAGGCGATACTAGCACAGCATGGTGAGTGAAAAAGTAAACGAAGTTCTCTTGCTCACGGAGAAGATAGCTGGCGATGGTAACGAAATCTGGTGGCCAGATGGATAAGTAAATCCTCTTGCACCAGGGAGAATTGAGGAGCTTCAGAGATTCGCTGCTAGATGACGCTAGGTGGGTCATGGAAGATATATATATATAGAACAGACTCACAAAAGATATAAGCGACATGATCACCAAAGAGAAAATAGAAGATCACTGTTGGTGTTTGATGAAAAGGAAGGAATGAACAAGCAAAGAGCATTAAACTTTATATTGTCTCATACCGTGTATTCCAAGAATACACCAAGACCCTTCCACTTACTGAGGTATGAGATTTTGTAACACTCAGTGGCAGTGAATTGGCAAGTGCACACGTTATAAATTGCGCTTTTCAAGTGAAGTTTAGTGTGTCAATTTATCGTTTATTTTATTTAGTCTTTGTGTCAATCTGTTCTTAAGAAAGTGAGTTATTTTTAACAGTGAGAGAAAAGTTGGATAGCACAGACATTGTCGGCACAAACCTTAAGATAATACCGAAATATTTAAGCACTTTCTACTCAGCTGATGGTAAGCCACAATATTATTTTATATTTCCAGTCTGATTTCTTTAAATGTTTAAAGGAATGAGAATTTAATAGATATTAAGAGTTCTAGGTACCGGTAGTGTAAATTAACAAATTTCATAATAATTTTCAGAGAATAGACTATCAACAAATTACCTTACGGTAAAATGCCAGAAAAAAAAACAACATGAAACGAAACATGATGACTTTGTAATCGTGTACATGTGTGACGTGTGTTGTGAAAACTCAAAAGACAAAAACGCCTGTGGAATGTAGTTTTACAACTCTAGAAAGTAAAAAACGTGTTTAGAATAACTATCACCAAATTACCTTCCTACTATCACCAATTAGTTAGATTGGTTAGTTGGTTGGTTCCTCAGTTTAGGGGCTACGACAACGCGGTCATGTAGCCCCGTGTACTTTGGGTGTGTGTAGAATCTGTCTGATAACCGGTGTTAATTATGATGACTGTATTAGTGTATGTTTCTTAATTCAAGTAAGGACTGCAGACTTTGAATTTTTCAAGTAGTTCCTACTTTTGCCGCCAAACGCCACCGTCAACAACTACTAGTTCAGAACTACAAAGACGCCACCGCAGTCGGCTCCTGGCGACGAACGTAGGAACTTGAGCATTGTTTACATTTTAAACCTAATTTAGCTTCACACAGGTGTAATTAGTGGGAGGTTCTTTAACATGCCATAAATCTATGACATGGGACCGCCGGCTTTACTTCCCCTCCGAAGGAAGGCATACTGAGGGATTTTAACGCTCTTAAAAATCCGACGACTTCGGCCGGGTTTGATCCCGCGATCTTGGGCATAGAAGCTCAGCATGCTACCAACTACGCCGTCACCAAATAACCTTACTCAAGTGAGTTGTACAAAATGACAGAGATTTCAATACAAAATAATTACAAGAAGTCATTGATGATCAAAAAGCCTCCGTGGCTTAGGCGGCAGCACGCCGGCCTCTCACCGCTGAGTCCGTAATTCAAATCCCGGTCACTCCATGTGAGATCTGTGCTGGACAAAACGGAGGCAGACAGGTTTTTCTCCGGGTACTCCGGTTTTCCCTGTCAAAATTTCATTCCAGCAGCACTCTCCACTAACATTTCATCTGTCATTCATTTAATCATTGCCCCAGAGGAGTGCGTCAGGCCTCGGCAGCCGGCACAGTTCATATCCTCGCCGCTAGATGGGGGCTTCATTCATTCCATTCCTGACCCGGTCGGAGACTGGAAGCAGGCTGTGGATTTTTTCATTGATGATCAAAACCTGTAGCTGGTCTGTTCTATATGATACATTGAATTTAAAGTAAATAAATTTATCCTTTATGTTGCTATAATATAAAATTATCACTAAATTACCCTAAGTGATTTTTGAAAGGCGGCAAAGTTTACGACACCATGTCATACGATGTTGGCATGTCAAAGATCCCATTTGAATTCAGTAGGCCGAGTTCATAATGGCAGAATTAATCTCGGGAGTTTCCGCCAACACAAAGTCCCCTCATTTCTCTACAAGAAAACGGTATAGGCATAGTGTTCAAGGAGCTTAGATATCTAACCTCCTTGACTTTCATAGTGCTTCAAGGAACAACAAAATTCGACATGCAAGCTACCCTTTGGGAGTCAAATAAAGCTTGCACCCGGCACCCTAGGCCATACGATATTATTATTATTATTATTATTATTATTATTATTATTATTATTGAGGTGTTTTCAGATATTTCCGCAACGATTGAGGACCAAGTGTTCAGGGAAAAAGGCACACGTACATCAGATAATTAGAGGCCCCGGGTTCGATTCCCGGCTCCGTAATGGAAAGTAAAAACTGACGTGATGGCTGGAACGTGGTGCACTCAGCCTCGTGAGGACAATTGAGTAGCTTTGACAGTGGGGCAGTGCCCCGGTCACAGAGACAATATTAACGGCCGAGAGGACCCGTCGTGCTGACAACGCGTCACCCCAATAGCTGCAGGCCAAAAAGCTGGAAAGCGGTCGCTTGGTAGGCCTAGGCCCTTCATGGGCTGTAGTGCCACGGGGGTTTGGGGGTAGCGTGAGGTGGTCATTTTCTTAATGCCACATGTTCTCCTTCATGTCGAAGTGTTTTGTTGTTGTTTCATTTTGTTGCTTGTAACATCGTGGTCATCAGTCCCATAAACATGGCCTGTAATGGTTCGGCCGTGGCTATAAGTTAGGTACCATCCCGACATTTGGCTGGGGTAGGGAATCGAACCCAGCACCTTGAGGACCAGAGTTTCAGTACACACTCCAAGACTACTGATTGTTTGGTTGGTTCCTTTGTTTAGGGGCTGCGACAACGCGGTCATGTAGCCCCGTGTACTTTGGGTGTGTGTAGAATCTGTCTGATAACCGGTGTTAATTGTGATGACTGTATTAGTGTGTGTATCTGTTTTAATTCAAGCAAGGACTGCAAACGGTCAATTTTCAAGTAGTTCCTACTTTTGCCGCCATACGCCACCGTCAACGACTACTAGTTCAGAACTTAGCTACCAGACGTCACCGCAGTCGGCTCTTGGCAACGAACGTAGGAACCTAAGAGCGTTGTTCATGCCATAAATCTATGACATGGGACCGCCGGCTTTACTTCCCCTCCGAAGGAAGGCATACTGAGGGATTTAAACGCTCTTAAAAAATCCGGCGACTTCGGCCGGGTTTGAACCCGCAATCTTGGGCATAGAAGCCCAGCATGCTTGCGACTACGCCACCGAAGCCGCTCAAGACTACAGAGAGGTGCACAATGTGGATTGCCTCTTCCTGCCTGTGCCGTCTGTGTATTTGCTTATGAATGAAGCAGGGGGAGTAGCCCAGATATTAAGTATATATTGCTATTGATTTTTGCCGACCTCACCTCGCCACATCGGCATCGGTGTTTTGAAGAGATGTGTGTCGTCCCCTCCCTTTCTCCCTTCCCGTTTCTATGGTGACTGCTGTGCTGTGAGGGTTCATTTAGCTGTCACCAGTATGGCACACTTAGCACAGCTCTTCACATCTAGGGCATTTGCTCGTCATATGAAACCCCGACACAAAAGCACAAGGTTATCAGCTCCCAGAATGGAACGAGACACAACAGCCATTTAAGAAATATAGTGTGATGATAATAATAATAATAATATAATAATAATAATAGAAGGTAGAAAATTGGCGGTCAAAGAAAGAAAGAAAGAAAGAAAGAAAGAAAGAAAGAAGGCCCGATTAAAGACAAAGGTGAATATTGACGACGGCATAACCATGATCAGTATATACATGTCCAAAAGATCTCCGATTTTATGAGGAAAAGGAGAATTGCTTTTTATGGCCACTTGATTAGAACGAAACCCACACGATTGACGAACCGGATCTTTACCTCATCATCATCATCATCAAATTCCAGCTCCAGTCGCCCGAGTGCTGTTAACGAGCCCTCGCCACCTTTTCCTGTCCATGAATAGTTGGTCTTCATGGGTCCTTCTCCAGTCTAGCCCTTTGTCTTCAAGATCATCCTTGATTTGGTCCAACCATTTCTTCTTTGGTCTTCCTACTGGTCTTTTTCCTGGGATAATCTTGTTGAAATAAGCTTTTGGTGTCCTCTCATCTCCCATTCTTTGAAGGTGCTTATACCATCCTAATCGTAGCTTCTGCAAATATTTAGTAGCACTGATATTTATGCCAGCCTCTGTCCTGTTTGTTTCGTTCCTTACTTTGTCTCTCCTTGTCATTTGAAGCATTGTCCTTATAAACTTCATTTCGGATGCCTGAATCCTACTTTCTTCTCTTCTGGACAGGGTGCATGTTTCTACTCCGTAAGTTAGAATTGGGATGTAGTATGTCTTAAACAGTATATGTTTACACTTCCTGGGCACTTGATTATCCCACAGTAGTGTTCTAACTTGTGCATAGAAGGAGGCTGCATTACTAGTTCTATTTGTTACTTCACTGTTGTTGTTATCCTTACGTATTTTAAAGAATAAGAAGTCCAAGCTAGTCTGGTTCGAAGATTTAGAAAGTGACCTACAGAAGATGGAGATTACCTGTGAAGATATTCAAGACACAATCCCCTCAGGAAGAAACTAAACAACCTCCAGGGTTTTCAAGAAAAATTCAAGTTGAAGACGGAAGAAAGACAAGAGTAACAACGGCAACGTGTTAATGAGCACTGGGCAAAGATCAAAGCCCAGAGAAGACAGTTGAAATGACGTGGTCCTTAGAAAGGCCGATGCGATTAAAGAAGCTGGAGAAGAACAAGAACGGATTGATGCGCCTGATGTTTGTATATTTTATATAATTATTTTGTGATTACTTGGTTGTTTACGGTGTAGATGATTTTGGATAGTTCCTGACGGTGCTCAGTGCTTAATAGCGATTTGAGATGTTGTAGTGATATTTGACATGTCTCCATGTTTGACATAGGCCTAGTTGCTTAGTAATAACTACTGCCAGGTTGGGTAATTCCCAGTGCTCGGATGAAAAATCCATTTAAAATGTAAATTTCGCGTCGTCGCCATGTTGGTTATGTGCTCATCGGGTTATTGAGAGTTACATAGGTGAACTTATTTTAAAGGCATTTATGAACATACAAAATTTCAGTTTGATTGTTGTGACAGATTCGAAGATATTGAGAGCTGCTGAATTATTTCGGATGATCGCCATATTGGATTGTTCTATATTTAGGCCTTGCAGTTGTGGATGACGATTATTGGGTTGGTTCATTATACAAACGTTCACATGATTAGGACACAAGAATATAATATTATTTTGAAATTTTGCACTGTCGCCATCTTGAGTAGGATAGACTATAAAATCAAATCACATGCCAGTATATTAAATCTTGTACAAACACCCGTACCATATTTCACTGCGTTCGGGTGATTAAATCGCGATCAAATTCCATTGAAATATTTTCACTTCGTTTGGCCGCCATGTTGATTTTGTGCTCGACATGTTTTTGAAAGAAATATAAGTTAACTTAGTATTCTTTATCTCTCGTTGCATGCTTGGCCGTCAACGCGGAGGCCCGGGTTCGATTCCCGGCACTGCCAAGAAATTTAATTCTGGTCTGAGGGCTGGAACGGGGTACACCCTGCCTCGTGAGGCAATACTGAGAAGAGGTGGGTTCGATTCCTAACTCAGCCATCCTGTAAGTGGTTTTCCGTGGTTTCTCACTTCTACTCCAGGCAATTGCGGGATGGTTCCTAACTGAAGGTCACGGCCGCCTCCTTCCCAATCTTCATCTGAATTACAAATATACACACTAATACAGCCATCACAATAACACATGTTATCAGACAAATCCCCCACACACACACAAGTAGGCTACACGGGGCTACATGACCACGATGTCGCAAAGCCCCTAAAATCAATCAACAACAACATATTCTTTATCTCCACACAAAATTTCAGGGTGATATCAGTAACAGATTCCAAGATATAGAATGCCGGTGAACAATTTCACGTGGCCACCATGTTGGATTGCTGAAACGTATTAAAATTTGAAAGGCACGGTCAATTTCGGACGAGGTAGTACAGTAAAACCTACCTAAACCGGACTTTTTATATACCGGAAACCTGGACAAACTGAAAACAAAATTCGGAACTGAGGTATTTCCTATGTAAAATGACATTGTAAACCGAAAAACTGCCTAACGCGAAAACGGAAAGACCGGAACTGTAGGCGTAAATAACCTGACTAAGACGGATTAACTTAGCCATAATACCAAGCTATGTAAAGTACTAAATTTTGTGTGCGACTGTAATTGCACCAAAGTTCTAGGAACCATTAGCGACTGAAGACATTCAAAGTGAAGCTGATACTGCTTGCCGTAAACAGCATGTGCGAAGTCATGGAAGAAATGAACGACGACGAGGATGAAGGCAACGAAAGGGAGCTAAAAATACACACAGCGCTATCTGTTGTGAGCGACCTTCAGGAATTTGCAGCTTCAAAGAATGTTCCAGAACTCCTGGAGTTAATGCAGGATGCAAATGAAATCATACAATATTCTCTTGTAAGGAAGTCGCGACAATGCAGTTTGAAGGACATGTGGAAACAAGGAAACGAGCAGAGAAACTGAAATTTTTGTACGTAAGTTGAAAATACAGTGTAATACATGCGAACCAATTTTATTTTTTATTTACAAGCCTATATTTTAAATTATTATTTCATTGTAATTATATGCGATGATACAGCATTTGTTTGTAGTGTTGTTGTTGTTGTTGTTGTTGTTGTTGTTGTTGTTCGGGTCTTCAGTCTTTTGACTGATTTTATGCAGCTCTCCAGGCCTCCCTGTCCTGAGCTAATCGTTTCATCTCTACATAGCTACCACACCCTACATCTGAGGCAATCTGTTAAACATATTCTAACCTTGGTCTACCCCTACAGTTCTTGCCCTCGACCTTCCTTCCATAACTAAGCTTGCTATTCCTCGGTGTATTATTAGTATGTGTCCTACCAACCTATCTCTTCTCTTCATTAGCAGTCGCCAGAAACATCTCTCCTCTCCCACTAGTCTTAATACCTCTTCGTTTCTAACCATATCTACCCATCTGATCATCATTATCCTGTAACACCACATTTCAAATGCTTCAATTCTCCTCTTTTCTGCTGCACCAATAGTCCAAGTTTCACTTCCATAAAGCGCCACGCTCCAGACAAAGGCCTTCAAAAATGACTTCCTAATTCCTAAATCTATATTCGATTTAAACAGATTCATTTTCTGTAGAAATGCTTTCCTTCCCTGAGCAAACATACTTTTTATATCCTCTGCTCCGTCCATCACTGGTTAATTTGCTTCCTAAGTAACAGAAGTCTCCTACTTTCTTTAGTTTTTCACCTGCCAATTTGATGTTAGAGGTTTCTGATTTATTTCGGCTGCATTCCAGTATTTTTGATTTACATTTATTAATTTTCATCATGAATTCTTTCCTCAAGACCTTTGTAAAACGGAAACCTGTGAAAACGGAAATATAAATCTGGAACGATTGCGTTCCGCTTTAGGCAGGTTTTACTGTAGTAAGTTCTTCCCGAGTTTCATTGTAAACGCTCCAGCCGTTTAGATTTTTTAGCAACCCGACCCGGCTTCGCCCGGGAACAGTTACGAAGGCATTGCGTGGTAAGCGATTTTTTTTTCAATGTCACTGAGCAACGACCAATATCCGTTTTACGTCTCGGCATGATGGGTTAAAATCACTGACTGGACTATTAATTATATTATCATGGAGATGCATGTGCAACGAATAATTCTTGTCACACGTAATTTAAGAATGGCGAGGTGCTTGAAACACACATCCCCCTTCCGTCCAATCTTAACTTGACAGTTTTTAACTCAACACGACTCGACAGTTTGCTGCTGGCTGTATCTGGGGCAATAGCTTCGCCCGCTAGCTAAGCTGTAACTGGGTTGATAGACTCGCCCTTAGCTAGCTCGTAAACTGTCGCCTCAGTAGTTGAATGGACATGGTTGGAAGAAATTAAAACGTAAAAACACTTATAGTGGGCGATGTATTGAAGATAGACATATGCTCTCGCGGTCTTTTTGTAGAACTTTTCATTCTGAAAAAATTCGTACACTCATAGTATTTAGATATTTTTAACGTTTTGCCCAGCGTAAGCTTACAAAGCGCTCGGACGCCAGGTTTTTTCCGACTCTTCCATTGAACTTTTTACTGCTCGGCTTCCTTTGATCATAAATAAAGTATGTTCTACAGAAATCATCCTCGAGATATCCTTTACAGAATGGTGAAAACCGCATCAAAATCCATCCAGTGGTTCTCGAGTTTACCCGCAACATCCAAGAATCGGGAACTTTGTTTTATACTAAGTAGAGATTAGGCACACACACAGGTTACATACGCGTGCACTCGCACACACGCACGGACAAACGGTAATCTCGTGAGCCTATACCCGTTTCATTTTTATGACGAAACGATGCTCGGCTGTAGCCTACGTAGCCTGTTGAGGAGCAGTCTGTTACTGTCACAAAACAGCTGTTGTGACGCCGCGCCAGTAGCACTGTGTCAGGGACACGTGTGGAGCTAGTGTGCGCGCCCGCACGTTACTAATAGCAGGTGGGAAGCGATAAGGCTCTTCAACTCATACATTTTATTTCGCAGGTTGTAACTGAGTGACCATTCCTTCGGAGGGGAAGTAAAAACGGCGGGCCCATGTCATAAATTTATGGCATGTAAAAGAACCTACCACTACAATTGGTAGTGTGTAGACAAATTTGTAGGTTATATTTGGTTAGAAACGCTCTATAAAGTTCCGACGTTCGCCTCTAGGTGTCAGTGGCAGTGGCGTCTGATAGCCAAAAGTTGCAAGGTGTCTACTGCTCTGGAAAGCATGAAAAATAGGGAATACTAAGGGAATTTTTAAATCCTGGAAAACTTAGGTAATACTCAGGGAATTATCAGGGTATTTTAATGACACTCAGGGAATTTTAGTTTTACAATGTTCAACCTTGAATAATTGGAAATTATGCATTTAAATTTTGATTGGGAAAATTATATTCTGGTGATTGCTGTAGATGTATCATTATTCATCAGTAAGCTCTCATTTCTTGCAAGATAGAGCACACATTACATGTGTAGACTGTGTGTTTGTATATAAAAAAAATGTGTAACTGTATGATTTTTGAGAGCATTACTATTGACGAGCTGCTTTCAATACTCGCAAGTACAATAGCTTTTTTTAGAAATTGGCAAAATATAGGAATGTAAGTATATAATATATATATATTTCAACTTTTTCATGCTACCCTTTATTGTTCAAGTACTTTTTAAAATGCTCTTTACAGTACATACAAACTCTGTTTTATATATTTATTTTGGCCGCTACCGTTACTCGGGGAAGCGGCTTTGGTGGCGTAGTCGGTAGCATGCTGAACTTCTATGCCCAAGATCGCGGGTTCAAATCCGGCCGAAGTCGTCGGATTTTTAAGAGCGTTAAAAATCCCTCAGTATGCCTTCCTTCGGAGGGGAAGTAAAGCCGGATGTCCCATGTCATAGATTTATTGCATGTTAAAGAACCTTCCACTAATTACACCTGTGTGAAGCTAAATTGTATAGGTTAAGAATTTAACCAACGCTCTTAGGTTCCTACGTTCGTTGCCAAGAGCCGACAGCGGTGGCGTCTGGTAGCTAAGTTCTGAACTTGACCTAGTAGTCGTTGACGGTGGCGCTTGGCGGCAAAAGTAGGAACTATTTGAAAAATTCTAAGTTGCAGTACTTAAATTAAAAAACAGATAACACACTCTAATACAGTCATCACAATTAACACCGGTTATCAGACAGATTCTACACACACCTAAAGTACATGGGGCTACATGACCGCGTTGTCGCAGCCCCTAAACTTAAGAACCAACCAACCAACCAACCTTACTCGTGGAATTTATCCTGGAAAAATCATGGAATTGTCAGGGAAATCTGTTAGTTGGCTTAGGTATTGAAATTTAACTTGCTGGGAGCCTACGGACGTTCAATTAAAATACCCTGCAATCTATATATATAAAGCACAAAGTTTGTCTGTTATGTATACAAATCTATACCGTTTCACCCATCTGAACCAAAATTTGCATACTTACCCTTTGGAACCCTGCGGGTAACCCTGTCAACTTTAAATTTCGGACAGACCACCCCATTTCCTGCATTTAGGACCTTTTGCACAAATCTACACCGTGTCACCTATCTGAACCAAAATTTGTATACTTACCCTTTGGAACACTGCGAGTAACACTGTCCACTTAACATTTCGGACAGACCACCCCATGCCCTGCATTTAGGCCCTTTGGTCCAAATCTACACCGTTTCACCGATCAGAACCAAAATTCGTATTCTTACCCTTTGGTACTCTGCGAGTAACACTATCTGCTTGAAATTGCGGACAGACCACTCCATTCCCTGCATTTAGGCCCTTTGGCACAAATCTACACCGTTTCACCGATCTGAACCAAAATTAGTATACTTACCCTTTGGAACCCTGCGATTAACACTGTCTGCTTGAAATTGCGGACAGACCACTCCATTCCCTGCATTTAGGCCCTTTGGCCCAAATCTACACCGTTTCACCGATCTCAACCAAAATTTGTATATTTACCCTTTGGAACACTGCTACTAACACTGTCTGCTTGAAATATCGGAGAGGATACTCCATCCCCTGCATTTAGGCCCTTTGGCACAAATCTACATCGTTTTACCGATCTGAACCAAAATTTGTATACTTACCCTTTGGAACCCTGCGGGTAATCCTGTCCACTTGAAATTTCGGACAGACCACCCCATGACCTGCATTTAGGCCCTTTTGCAAAAATCTACACCGATTCACCGATCTGAACCAACATTCGGATACTTACCCTTTGGTAACCTGCGAGTAATACTGTCTACTTGAAATCGCGGACAGACCACTCCATTCCCTGCATTTAGGCCCTTTGGCCCAAATCTACAACGTTTCACTGATCTGAACCTAAATTTGTATATTTACCCTTTGGAACACTGCGACTAACACTGTCTGCTTGAAATTGCGGAGAGGCTACTCCAACCCCTGCATTTAGGCCGTTTGGCACAAATCTACACCGTTTCTCCGATCTGACCCAAATTCTACATAGGCTACTTACCCTTTGGAACCCGACGAATAACACTGTCCACTTAAAACTTAGAACGGACCACTCCATTCCCTGCATTTAGGCCCTTTGGCAAAAACTACACCGTTTCTCCGATCTCAAATAATTACCCTTTGGAACTCGACGAGTTACACTGTCTACTCGAAATTTTGGACAGACCACTCCATTCCCCGCATTTAGGCCCTTTGGCACACATCTATATCGTTTCACCGATCTGAACCTAAATTTGTATACTTACCCTTTGGAACCCGACGAGTAACACTGTCCACTTAAAACTTTGGACAGACCACTCCATTCCCTACATTTAGGCCCTTTGGCAAAAATCTACCCTGTTATCCGATCTGAACCAAATTATACATACTTACCCTTTGGAACCCGACGTGTAACACTGTCTAAATGAAATTTCGGATAGACCATTCCATTTACTGCATTTAGGCAAAAATCTACATAGTTTCACCCATCTCAACCAATCTTTATGTAAGTTACGTACCCTTTGGAACCCGACGAATAACACTGTCTGCTTGAACTTTCGGACAGAGCACTCCGTTCCCTGTATTTAGACCCTTTGGCACAAATGTACATCGTTTCACCAATCTGGACCAAGACGAATGAGGGCATCAGGAAAAAAGAGACAACGGCCAATTAAGGCGGGAAATTGAAATACTCCCTAGCCCGCGGACACCCTAATACAGTCGGGGTCGGAAGAGAACAAGAGTTCACCAAGGGAGGACGACAGGAAAGAGAACTGAAAAGAGCCCGGCACCGGGAAGTAGAAGCGATGCCAGACTCAGCTGGGGTCCCGTGGTCGCCAACCCACGTCCCTCAAGTTGTGAGACCCCTGGGGGGGGGGGGGGGAGGCAGTTGTGAGAATAGCTTGCTGATTCATCGCGAGGTGACATGAGATTACTTTTCCGAGCCCGCCGTGTTATCTGCTGTCTATGCTGATGCCAGCGCAGGGCCGTTGCTCAAGCCACTGTGGTGTTGCGAAAGAGTGAGGGATTCTCCGGCCAATCTAAATACGACGGGGAACCCCGAACGTGTGTCATCATATTTCGTCATCATCTGCGATCATCTCAGGTTCGTGCAGCTTGGACCCATATTCTTTACCGAGCAGTACGCCATGACCTAGATGTTACGCTCATCGTACCACTAATCACCGCCGCATTAAGTCTTTCTCGACTGTGATTTTTAAAATATTTATTTTTATTACAGTACATTGTGTACATTATAAGTTGAAGTGTCAATTCAATACAGGTAGTAGTTTCCTTATCATCCTTATCATAAGGGCAAATGTTACGCCCATTACACCATTAATCACCACACACAATAAGTTTTCCTCGCCTGTGAATTTTGAAATATGTATTTCTATTACGGTAGTTTGTAAGTTTGACGTGTCAATTCAACAGTACTGTAGTTTTCACTATCATCCTTATCAAAGGGGTAAATGACCTAGATATTACGCCCTCATTGTCTTAGGGGGAAAATGACCTAGATTTTAAGTCCATTATATTTCTAAGGAGACTTTGAGATATTATCATCATTCCGCCGGGCGAAGCCGGGTACTACTGCTAGTTCATATATAATCTCTCACTCCTACTGGCATGGCATGTTGTAAGAAGGCCCACCATATTGCTTGATAAATCACCAGTTTCGCTCACGGATTACTATCACATCTGTCTGGTGGCATAGACGTACGCGGTAAGCTGCAGCAGGTGGTTCGAATCCTCTCCCTCCAGGCAAATGCCGGGATTGTACCTTATTTTTAGTTCCAGGTACTTAACCCATTAACTGACACTAATAATTCCAGTTGCGTACACTACTACAGTCACTACAGAAATTCAGGTTATCAGACAAATTATGCACACATCCAAGAACACGGGGTTGATGACAAAGATGTCCGCTTGTCATCAGTCATCACATGCGAGGACAGAGCCTGTGTTCTTCCAATATTCCGTAATTATTCCGGTTTCCAATGGAGTCGGGGATGGGATGAGATGAAAGTCTTTTGTGGCGGATGGTTTTTACAGCCGGATGCCTTTCCTGACGCCAACCTCATGAGAGGAGTTAATGAGAGATGAAATGCATGAAGATGAATGAAACTGGGCAAGAATGTGAAAGGAAGTGGCCGCGGTTTGTTAGAAGGTACCGTCCCAGCATTTACATCGAGTTGAAGAATGGGGAAACCACGGAAATCCATTATAAGGACAGCCGACGGTGGGGCTCGAACCCACTTCTACAGTGTCCGCAGAGATCTAGGCCCCATGGCCTAGTGCTGCGCGTTAGCGAGCGTAGCTACCGCTCTTCTATACCGTAATCTGTTTTATTTGGAGGTTTGCGACAGCGTGGACTGTATTGTCATCGCGCCAGGAGATGGCAGTTCAACATGCTGTGACGGGGTGCGGGGAGGCTTGCAGTACTCATGCGCGGTCCGCCTATTCCTAACCTAAATATATCGGCTTCCCGCATGCCAATCGATTTTATCGCAGCAGTCACACGCAGCCTGTGAAAAAAGGAATGTGCTGAGTGAGTGAAGCAAGTAGTGGCCAACTGAATGTTTTTGGAATGGGCGATACGGAGTGAGCGGGAAGACATCTGCAGTTAAAACCCAACTGCCATCATCTGGCGCGATGTTACTTGTCAAAATAGTAACGACGTTACCGTTGCAATTGTCCAAGTAACAATACATTACTTTTTATTAAAAAATATATTGTTGATTAAGAACATTTCCCCCGCTCCTATAATTTACCTGAGCTGAACGGAATAGTGGATAATCTGGACAAACAAAATGAACTATCTCCTGGCGCTTGTCCTGTGGTCGCTCACCCCACCTCCAAAGTATGCGGATTGTTTCTGTATAGCCTACCTTTTGTTTGAGATTCCCCCACAAGTAAAATTCGCACGGCGCTGGAACTTGTGAACACATTTACTGGAAGGCTTCTTCTTGAGAAGGTAAGTTTCCACTAAAAAAAATCGATGTTTTATTCCATACCTAACCAGGTTCCCAGGATATGACATAGCCTACAGTACTCCACCACAAGTCGTAATTATCTCAACTAAGGTATCTTGCCAGCTCCGTATGTAATAAATGGCATGACAGCATCCGGTATTTTCCGACTGAATCTTGTGTAATCGGCAAATGCTAGTCATCTAGCTATCTTATAAAATTGCCGCTAGAAAGCGAGAGTTGTGCGGAAGTTGTCGGGTGTGTGGGGAAGGCTGAATCTTAATTAGAGCGGTAATAAGAGAGGGGGAGGACTAACCTCCTTAGTCGTAGTTGGATGGTTCAAGAGATGAGTGCGAGCACACGCTCGTGCGTAGATAGATACAGTTCACGCCACGGTTTTTTGCCAGTGAGCCCCGGTTTCACAGTCGTACAGAGGGCAGGTAGCGAACCTCAGGCATGTGCAATTGATATGAGAGTTGCTTTACACGCAACTGAAAACTCGCGTATCTATAAGGTGCGTTCAAAAAGTAACGAGCCGGAGGCTGTAATGCGTAAACCGGTGACGACATCGGCTAATCGTGGCGTGTGTAACGAGGTGTGGTAGGTCACAGCCCGTCGCTAGAGGACACGCGTGCAAGTAACGTGTCGATACAAAGCATGCAGCAGAATGCATCAATCGTCCAACCATGACCAAGTCAGTAGGCCATTCGGCATGCTTCCTGGTGAAGTTGAAGACTGTGGGGCACCCATTGGGCACACACCTTCCGCAAGTGCAGTCGTTCCTTCATGATGGTGTGCACACTTCTGACGCTCAATCCGACCACGGTGGCTATGGCGTTCACTGTCACTCGGCGGTCCTGGGTAATGAGAGCATCAACCAGCTGGACGTTGTCATCGGTAATGCGCGGGGCATCATCGGCTAACGACACCCGTCCTTCCCTGAAGCGCTTGTGCCACGCCTTGACCCTTGCAAGGGACATGCAGTGTTCGCCGTACACTTGTGACATTCGGCGATGAATGTCCGTTTCCCCTACTCCTTCCGCTGTCAGAAACCGAACAACACTTCTTTGCTCTTCGTTTGACGCCTCCATGTCACTGTTTGCAATGCGACTGGCAGCGTTGGACGATTGATGTATGCTGCTGCTCGCTTTCTATCGTCACGTGACGTGCACGCGTGCCCTCTAGCAACGGGCTGTGACCTTCCACGCTCTGGTCGGAACCACACCTCGTTACACACGCCACGATTAGCCGATGTCGTCACCGGTTTGCGCATTACAGCCTCCGGCTCGTTACTTTTTGAACGCACCTTATATTGCACATGCGCGGGGCTCACTGGCCAAAACCCGTGGCGTAAACTGTAGCATTGGTGGCACGGCTGTGAAACCGGGACTCACTGGCCAAAACCCGTGGCGTAAACTGTAGCATTCGTTGTGATTATGTATTAGTACATTATGCAACAAGCATATAATGGCAATAATTAAGACACGGATTATGTTTATAAAACGAGCGAAGATAGTGACTTAATTACCATTATAGGCGAGTTATATACGACTGTTTATGTTCGACGATAATTATAACTACTTTATGTTCGAACATAAATATCTGTCGAGATTTTGCCAGTTTTATGTACTGAACAGAGCGCATGGGACGCAGAGAATACCTTGTATTCGACCATGGCCTCGTCGAATACCCCACAATGACACTAGCAACATAGTGACATTTAGAATAGGAGGCCGTGGAAGTCAGCGCAGGTGCGATGCTATCCTTACCTAATTTGTCGCACAACTGTTCCTTGAGCTCTGATTGGTGCGAGAAACTGAATCGTAATGAAAACTTGTACTATAATGAGCCTCATTATAGTACATTTTTGTGACATATAATATTTACATTTCACCATGGTCGAAAATTACATTTTTAAAATATACTCCAAACCCAAATTGCATCAGATTCACGGATGACGGATGATAATGCAACTGTGTGCATTTCTACTCCATTTTCATTAACTAATGTTGCTTATTTTCAGGGCTGCGATATCGTGGTCATATAGCCCCGTGTATTTGTGTGATTACCTGTGTTATTGTGTTGGCTGTACTAGTATTCGTATTTTTAAATTGCGGGTTTCCCACTTCTACTCCAGGCAACTGCCGGGATGGAAGGGCACGGCCGCCTCTTTTCCCAAACCTTACCAACACTACTACAGACTCCACAATAAAACAGGTTATCAGACAAATTCAACAGTACACGGGGCTACATGGTCACTATGTCTCAAAGCCTCTAAAATGGAACAACCACCACATGAAACACACTTCGCGATTTGGGTATAAACAGTATTACGCTCCAAGATAGCAACAAGTTCGAAGATCGGGGTTTGAATTCCTGCATCGAGTGTGATTTCTCCCTAGTTTCTCTTTTTCATACTCCCTCCAGGAAGATACCGGGATGGTCCCCAGAGTTTACTTAGTTAGGCCTACTCACACAACTAGTTTCCTGTGGAACATACAGTATGTGTAATAAATAATAATAATAATAATATCGTATGGCCTCGGGTGCCTGGTGCAAGCTTTGTTAATTGACACCCAAAGGGTAGCTTGCATGTCGAATTTCGTCGTTCCTTTGAACGCTATGAAAGTCAAGGAGGTTAGATATCTAAACTCTTTGACACTACAGCACGTTCAAGTAGAGAATGGAGGAACTTTGTGTTGGCGGAAAATCCCGAGATTAATTTTGCCATTGAACACGGCCTACTGAATTCAAATGGGTTCTTTAACATGCCAACAACGTATGACATGAGTATCGTGATTTTTGTCACCTTCAAAAATCACTTACCACGACCAGGGGCGAACCTGCAATCTTGGGGTTGGTAGTCCGACACTATAACCACTCACCCACCGTGGCAAGCATAAATTATTATGACGTATCATATATTACCGCTATCTGTTTTTCATGACATAAGTAAGATGATGATTTAAGCTAATATCATTCAAATTATGTTATTAAGCCTACTTAACACTCCGAGGAGGAAAGGGTTGAAATACTGGCTGTATAACATTCATTTTAGACATAGCCTCCGTGGCTTAGGCGGTAGCACGCCGGCCTCTCACCGCTGGGTCCGTGGTTCAAATCCCGGTCACTCCATGTGAGATCTGTGCTGGACAAACCCGAGGCAAACAGGTTTATCTCCGGGTACTCCGGTTTTCCCTGTCAAAAATGTCATTCCAGCAACACTATCCACTATCGTTTCATTTCATCTGTCATTCATTTAATCATTGCCCAAGAGGAGTGTGTCAGGCCTCGGCAGCCGGCACAGTTCATATCCTCGCCGCTAGATGGGGGCTTCATTCATTCCATTCCTGACCCGGTCGTAGACTGGAAGCAGGCTGTGGATTTTCATTTCATATCGTTTGCGGAAAAATGTCGTGCGGATGCGAATAACATTTTGTTTACCCGCGCAGGGCTCTGTTGCAAGCTCCGATATGGTCTGGATGACGTCACCAGCCAACTCCTTCCTCTGCCTAGGTTGGCGTCAGGAAGGACATCCGCATCTCGCCCCCAACCTCGTAAAACGGGTACGGAATTATTATTATTATTATTATTTATTATCCTCATCGTATATACAGGGTTATCGTAAAAGGTTGCAGCAATTTCAGAACATCATAGCTCGGGAACTATTTTAGACATTAAAACGAGTATTTTTTTTATCATTTTAAATGATCTTGTCGACTTCGTCGTTACGCTGGGGTCTGGCGTTACGTTACGGTGACGGGACGAAATGTACCTAGATGCACTGAGCTGTGTGACTTCATAGTACTGCTTGGTGCATGTGTTCCCCGACAATCTCTACTTCGTTCGTATAAGACAAAAATCCCCCATTCTTGGATGTCACGGGTAATCTCTAGAACCACTGGATGGATTTTGATGCGGTTTTCACCATTCTGTAAAGGATATCTCGAGGAAAGATTCTGTAGAAAATAATTTATGTAGGCTATGATCAAAGGAAGCCAAGCAGTAACGATTTAAGTGAGAAAAGACTAAAACAAACTTGGCGTCCGTGCGCTTCTTAAGCTTACGCTGGGCAAACCGTTAAAAATATCAATATACTATGAGCGTAAGAATTGGTCAGCATGAAAAGTTCTACGAAAAATTCCGCGAGAGCATATCTCTATCTTCAATACATCGCCCACTAGGCTATAAGTGTTTTTAGACTGGATGGAAGGGGCAAGTCCCCGCGCGCTTGACCTTGCTTTGCCCTTGGTTTGCACTTGCCGTTCGCGATTAATTTGAAACAAGGTAAAGTATTATAAAGCAAGATAAGTATTATGCAGATAATTTTCTAACATGTCAAGAGTCGTTGGCTTCGAGCGAAGCGAGAAGCCTCCAGCCTTTCTACCATTTTTCAGCATTTGTGGCATTTAAGATGATACAAAGTCTAGTCTTTCAGACTGTCACTTTTTTTGTGTGTTAAATTCACCAACTCAAAACGTTGTTTTTTTTTCATACCTTATAATGCTTCTATGTGCGGAACCTTCATTACTTTGCAAACATCCAGTCGAAAGTCGATTTGGGCCAAAGTACGCTGGATCATCTCAGGCGTGATTGTAGCAACAGCAGCGGTGATGCGTTGTCTTAAAAATGTTGCAGATCTCTGGCCGATTCACTGAAAACAATGGTTTTTACGTATCCCCATAAAAAAAACAGTCTAGGGGTGTCAAGTTGGGGCTTCTAGGAGGCTATTGAATATGACCGGCCCTACCAATCCAACGATCAGGGAATCTTGCGTTCAAAGCGTTTCGAACTTGTAATCAAAAGTGTGGGGGCGCGCAATCTTGTTGCAATAATAACGTTAGGTTATTTTCTTCTTCAATTTGGTCTACTTGCGGGAAAATTTACTGTTGTAGCATGTCTAAGTAAACATGCGAATAACATTTTGTTTACCCGCGCAGGGCTCTGTTGCAAGCTCCGATATGGTCTGGATGACGTCACCAGCCAACTCCTTCCTCTGCCTAGGTTGGCGTCAGGAAGGACATCCGCATCTCGCCCCCAACCTCGTAAAACGGGTACGGAATTATTATTATTATTATTATTTATTATCCTCATCGTATATACAGGGTTATCGTAAAAGGTTGCAGCAATTTCAGAACATCATAGCTCGGGAACTATTTTAGACATTAAAACGAGTTTTTTTTAAAATAATTTTAAATGATCTTGTCGACTTCGTCGTTACGCTGGGGTCTGGCGTTACGTTACGGTGACGGGACGAAATGTACCTAGATGCACTGAGCTGTGTGACGTCATAGTACTGCTTGGTGCATGTGTTCCCCGACAATCTCTACTTCGTTCGTATAAGACAAAAATCCCCCATTCTTGGATGTCACGGGTAATCTCTAGAACCACTGGATGGATTTTGATGCGGTTTTCACCATTCTGTAAAGGATATCTCGAGGAAAGATTCTGTAGAAAATAATTTATGTAGGCTATGATCAAAGGAAGCCAAGCAGTAACGGTTTAAGTGAAAAAAGACTAAAACAAACTTGGCGTCCGTGCGCTTCTTAAGCTTACGCTGGGCAAACCGTTAAAAATATCAATATACTATGAGCGTAAGAATTGGTCAGCATGAAAAGTTCTACGAAAAATTCCGCGAGAGCATATCTCTATCTTCAATACATCGCCCACTAGGCTATAAGTGTTTTTAGACTGGATGGAAGGGGCAAGTCCCCGCGCGCTTGACCTTGCTTTGCCCTTGGTTTGCACTTGCCGTTCGCGATTAATTTGAAACAAGGTAAAGTATTATAAAGCAAGATAAGTATTATGCAGATAATTTTCTAACATGTCAAGAGTCGTTGGCTTCGAGCGAAGCGAGAAGCCTCCAGCCTTTCTACCATTTTTCAGCATTTGTGGCATTTAAGATGATACAAAGTCTAGTCTTTCAGACTGTCACTTTTTTTGTGTGTTAAATTCACCAACTCAAAACGTTTTTTTTTTTTTCATACCTTATAATGCTTCTATGTGCGGAACCTTCATTACTTTGCAAACATCCAGTCGAAAGTCGATTTGGGCCAAAGTACGCTGGATCATCTCAGGCGTGATTGTAGCAACAGCAGCGGTGATGCGTTGTCTTAAAAATGTTGCAGATCTCTGGCCGATTCACTGAAAACAATGGTTTTTACGTATCCCCATAAAAAAAACAGTCTAGGGGTGTCAAGTTGGGGCTTCTAGGAGGCTATTGAATATGACCGGCCCTACCAATCCAACGATCAGGGAATCTTGCGTTCAAAGCGTTTCGAACTTGTAATCAAAAGTGTGGGGGCGCGCAATCTTGTTGCAATAATAACGTTAGGTTATTTTCTTCTTCAATTTGGTCTACTTGCGGGAAAATTTACTGTTGTAGCATGTCTAAGTAAACATGTCCTGTGATAGTCCGCTCAATAAATAAGAAAGGGCCAATGACCTGGTCGTGCATCAAACCGCACCACACGTTTATTTTTGGTGAATCTCCGACATACTCAAAACTGAAACTAAAACTCGAAGAGTTCTTGATTAGTTTTCAGGCCGAATTATTAATTTATCTCACTTACAACGGAAGACATGCTCTTTTGAAATTGCTGCAACCCTTTTTCGACGACCCTGTATATAAAACGCTTAAGTGTATCTTTCACAGAGGTGCGGATTGTGCTAAAATAGTCCAAATCGTCACAATAGTACAGGGAAAATGTTACATTTCTTGAAAAGTCAAAATATATTTATTTATAAAATGCGTTTAACAAGACACTAGCCCCTGCCAGAACTTTTTCGCGTCGAGCCCGTATCACAGTAACACGTGGGATGCAGCACAAGTAACCGATCGTAACAAATGGCCATTCAAAAGAAAGAGAATTGCCCGCGGCAGTGATTAATTGCTCTCTGGTTTCATAAATATCGACGATTTGTTTAAACAGTGTGCCTAAAGAAATAAAAGACTATAGCCCTTGCCATAACTGTGTCGCGTCGTGCCCGCATAGCAGTTAAGCCGGGCGGGTGATTTATGCACATGCGAGATTACTCGAACACACCCTCTAGTTATTATTATTATTATTATTATTATTATTATTATTATTATTAGGGGTCTATTATTATTATTATTTTCTTTGCGAACCGGCTAAAACTAAGGACCACGCAAATATCACTTCATTCCTTCTCATCGTCTTTCTTCCTTTCCCTTCCTCCATATTTTCTTCATTCTTTCAGTGTGTTGCGCCTTTCTCTGTTCTGTTCATTCTCCTCCCCGGCGCTCTGTTTTCTTCCACAAGAACCTTTATGTGAATTATTATTATTATCATTATTTATTTATTATTATTATTAATATTCAAGTGAAAATTCCCCTACAAGAGAGCGATTAAATTTGATAACATGATGCCATGTCTCCTCCGCTCCTCCCAAAATCTCTTCATTCTCTTCCTCTCATCCGTCCAATTTTCTCCAGGTTGTCGTAGACTTAATGATCTTGGTTCGAACTTAACATTCGCGATTTTCGTCTGGCACTCAGTTCTGTCTTCGAAATTTTCTATGCTCATTACTTGTAAGTCTCCCTGTACCTCTTTAAGCCATTCTGTGCCGCATTTACTCTGTGTTATGATACCAAGTACTGTAGTTTCTTTGGTAATTTGGAGGTGGCCATCCTGTGGATTTGAGTGTAAAATTTGGTTCTAATTTCGTCTGTTATCGTATTGGTCTTTTGATAGAGTTCTGTACTTATTATTATTATTATTATTATTATTATTATTATTATTATTATTATTATTGTCGCTTGGGCCTTCTGTTTTCTCCTCTTCCAGTACTACTTCATCTTCTGAGTATGAGTGAGCTTTCCTTCCTCCGTCCATAAAGGTCTGCTATTTCCTGTGTTCTTCTTACTAGCAAGTAGGAAGCCGAATGGCTTGCCGGAATAATGTGGGCGGTCATAATTATATGAACTCATGTGCGATCCCCAGTTGCTCCAGATCCGACTTGACCGTAGAAATCCACTTGTTCCCTCTACCTGCCACTGTGAAGATCTTGCGGGTGAATCTGCAAAGGTCCGTTGAAGGTCAGGCGTCTTTTCCTCATACTCGTGACGATGTCTTCCTGATGTGCATAGAGTTCATCATTGTGCCGAATCCTGTAGGTGTTACCCTCCTATCGTACGGTTCCCAGTAGTCTCCGCTGGATATTCCTCTCCTTGAGTTCGAGTTTCCTTTTAAATCGGGAACAGAATTATTATTATTTTATCATTTCAAATGATCCTGTCGACTTCATCGTTATGCGTTACGGTTACGGCGTGTATCACGTCATGATGTTGTTCAGTGCATATGCACCGAGTTTGAGTTTACTCCTGGGGTCTGGCGTTATGCGATACGGAGACGGCGAGTGCGTGACGTCATGCAGCAGAGTGCACGGGAAGCCTAAGTTAATGGGTAATGGAGTCTGTTGAAAGAGTCTTCCTGATCCTTTCTAACATGTGTGGCATTTGTAGCATGCGTCATTTGAAATGATATAAAATCTAGTTCCTCAGACTGACTGTATCTTTTATTATTATTATTATTATTAATATTATTATTGTTATTCTTTAATCTTCTTTAATCGTATCGGCCAACTAAGGACCACGTTATTTCAACTGGCTTCTCTGGGCTTTGATCTTTGCTCAGTGTTCCTTCATACGTTGCCGGTGTTGCTCTTTTCTTGCTTCTGTCCACAACTTTCCCGTCTTCAACTTCGGTTTTTCTTGAAAACCCTGGTGGTCGTGTAGTTTCTTGCTGAGGGGATTGCGTTCTTGAATATCCCCACAGGTAATTTCCATATCTTGCAGGTCACTTTCCACCTCTTCGAACCAGGCTGGTTTGGTCTTCTTATTTTTAAAATAGTTAAAGATCCGGTTCGTCAATCGTGTGGGTTTCATTCTAAGCAAGTAGCCATAAAATGCAATCCTCCTTTTCCTCATGTATTATTATTATTATTATTATTAATATTATTATTATTATTATTAACCGTGAGTTCTGGTTAGTATGTAGTGACCCGTGTCAGTAGATTTACTGGCACGTTAACCCGCGAGAACTGGCGCTTGGGTATTTTTGACACGAGGCTTTAATAATGCTCTATATTTTGGTCAGCCCTTATTTCCTGTCGCTTACTGTACCCTCCTTCCTATCCTTGAACTTCACCCTGCAAAAGAAACAAGTCCATAGCTTTTTGAACACTCAAGTTATTTTTATATTACTGTATTTACGGTCGGGTCAGATTTACCCATGGCGCCAGCCCTCGCGTGATAATTTTCGGCTTACGTTAGTTGAAACAATCTGTAATAAAAATAGGGGGGAAATCCACCTATTTTGGTGCAGCACAATCACATAGCTCTATGTTTAGGACACCTTGGTCATCAGCTCATTTGTTCAAAAAATTTGAGGTGACTGCTTGGCCGCCATTATCATGGCCAGTTATACTGTTACGAAAATTATTGGCATTTTTCTCCATGTTGAATTTGAAAAATATAAATAAACCTCGAGGAATATAAAATTCCAACAAAGATCATCAGAATCATGGAAGAGATGTACGAAGGGTATGAGTGCCAGGTTCTACACGAAGGCAAATTAACAGAAAAGTGAGACAGGGGTGTGTCCTTTCCCCCACTCTGTTCCTGTTGGTCCTGGATAGTGTGATGAAGAAGGTAATGGGAGGACGGAAGAGGGGTATTCAATGGGGTATAAATGACAGGCTTGAAGATCTGGATTTCGCAGACGACATTTGTCTTATGACACAACGGTACCGAAACATAGAAGATAAGCTGGGGAGGTTGCAGAGAGAAGCAGAACGTGCAGGACTGATGATCAACACCAACAAGACCAAAGAGATGAGGAGAAATTCTGACATCACGACTAGTTTGACAGTCAACGGAAAGGACATTGAGCGAGTTGAGTCCTTCCTCTACCTTGGAAGTATAGTCACAAATGATGGGGGAGCAGAGGAAGATGTTCGAAGCCGTATCAGGAAGGCAAATGGTGCCTTTGTCCAGCTCTACCCCATCTGGAGAAATAGAAACATTTCCAGGAAGACCAAGCTCCGCCTTTTCAATAGCAACGTAAAGTCGATTCTTCTCTACGGCTGTGAAACATGGAAAGTCACAAAACCGATCAACAACCAACTACAGGTGTTCATTAACAGATGTCTGCGTCGCATCATGAATGTGAGGTGGCCGGACATAATCTCAAATGAAGATCTTTGGACCATCAGCAATCAACAACCGATTAGCATCCAGATCAAGGAGAGGAAATGGCGCTGGATTGGTCACACACTAAGGAAGCCGGACGGAGCTATTGAGAGGGCGGCACTAGACTGGAATCCTCAAGGCGCCAGGAAGCGAGGTCGACCTAAGAAGACCTGGAAGAGGACGATCGAAAATGAAATTGCAGAGGTGGACAAGAACTGGAGTCAAGTGAAGAGAATGGCCAGGAACCGTACTGCGTGGAGAAATTTCGCCAAGGCCCTATGTTCCGGAAGGAGCGGCAGGAATTAAGTAAGTCATTTTATATTGGGAATTGTTCACAGGAACACACCGGGTGTAAAATGTTTCATTAAAATACGTACGACTACGAGATACACAAAATGACCCGGTGCCAGTCCTCGTGTGAAAAAACAATAACATTCTTATGGTTAGTAAGCTATGTCACATTTGATACTGAAGTAGAGCTTGCCACCTGTCAAAACAAATTCAGTCCCTGTGGTTATTGGTTTAATAACGTCAGCAGAATCGGTGCAATTAGGGATAAGGGGCGTGCATTGTGTTGTCTGGCCTCTGCAAAAATGCTGACAGAGCGTCGCCGTGCTTCTCAGAATTCATTGATGTGTTGGGAATAATGGCTCGCATTGTTCTCAGCAGATTGAGCGGACGATTCGACTGTGATCAGGATCAGGTTTACTACTGATGGTGATTTTTGTTGTTGCTTGTTTCTTTTTTATTTTTAAGAGGTGTGGACATCATGGTCGTCATCCACTATACTTGAGTGTAATTTGTTTCATAACTTCTGTTGCTATGATATTTAGCCTACTTTCGATTTTTGCAAAAAATGAAAGTAGACTTATGAGATCAACACAGGGCGAAAAAAGTGTGTCTGTCTGTGTGTGTGTATGTGTGTGTGTGAGTCTGTGTGTGTGTGTGTGTCTGTGTGTGTGTGAGTGTGTGTACTCTGAATGTCTGTCCCCCCCCCCTATCAATTCGAACACGGTGAATGCAAATTGAACGAAATTTGGTACAAAGGTAGCACTAGCAAAGGACACCTCAGTGTCATGTTTTATATCGCCGCCATCTTTACTAAAACTGAATGGCGGCCACTCAAACGTTCAAAACGTAAAATCAAATAACGACTAACCAAATCATCCGATCTCTACCAAATTTGGTAACAACATACCTTCGTATAGGATGCGTCTTGTGACCAAATTACAAGGTCGTCCGCCATACCATTTCAGGATGGCGGCCGTGCGAATTATGCAAACTTTATAATCCATATCATGGGACCCACCAGTTCCGATTATCGAGCCGAGAATCGTTTTAACTGTTCTAAAGGAAGAGGCACGTTCGAAATTAAAAGTTTATTTTGTAATACTATAGTGCAGACGTGATTTTAAAAAGCTGAACTGATTCAGTAATAAGACAAGATGGCAGCGGATATCTTGTGCCGGACTTATATTTCACTAATTTGAGTATTGCATGCAATATAGCGTACTGATAAAAAATAAATAAACTTTGTATGAAATGCTTTATATATAAATAATATACTCCAGTGATGAAATCGTTTAGTATAAATCATTATTTGCTAACAAGTTCTATGTAAGTCATTTTAAATAGAACGATATTCGTTGACACAATTAGCTCAGTGGTAGAGCGTTAGCCTATCGCTCCAATGCCTATGGTTCAAACCCGATCAGAGCTAGTTTTTTTGCTTGAAATGTTATATGTTTATTGTTTTGTAACGACTCAGATGTTTTAAAATTAAGCGTTATATTATGCACATTATGGTGTAAAATATATATTTAATTAAAACATAATTCGCCAGCAGATTTACTCGGGACATCTAGCTGCCAAAAAGGTAACTTCCAGATTTTATTGAAAAGTTTCTTCTTCTGGCCGCTAGAATGCACTCGCTCTGTTAGGATTATATTGTTCGATATTTCACCAATAGGTGTCACGACTAGTCTACGTGGGGATCCATTGATTACTATACCATTATCATTCTATGCGCATCGAATTTGAAGAATGACAAGATGATACTACGATACATTTTTACTTTTTATTTTAAAGGGTTTGTAACAGCCTATTTTGCGTTACTTGAAAATGTTATTAAGCGTTATATTGTGCACATTATGGTGTAAAATATATATTTAATTAAAACATAATTCGCCAGCAGATTTACTCGAGACATCTAGCTGCCAAAAAGGTAACTTCCAGATTTTATTGAAAAGTTTCTTCTTCTGGCCGCTAGAATGCACTCGCTCTGTTAGGATTATATTATCGAAAATATCAACATAGTTTGTATACACACGTCTCTGTAGGGTCATGGAAAGATTTGTTAATTCAATTAGGGTTGTGAAAGCCATGCACAACCAGACGTGTAAAGACATGCCTCAACTCAAAGTTGGATGTTGCCCACGGCAGGTCGTAATAATAATAATAATAATAATAATGTTATTGGTTTTACATCCCTTTTAACTACTGCTGATTTTAGACACACCGGGGTGCCGGAATTTTGGCCCGAAGGGGATCTTTAACGTGCCAGTAAATGTACTGACACGGCTCCCTCGCATTTGTGCACCCTCAAATGCCAGCTGACTGCGCCAGGATACGAACCTGCAACCTAGGGCCCAGCAAGCGAGAACGTTACCGCTGAGCCACGCCGCCAGTCCGGTCGATTATGTCTCCAGATCCATAACATTCTTGATATACTTCTTATCTTTCTTTCTTCAATGATGGTAGCAGTTTTTATCTAGGTTGTGGCGTTTGGTAGAGGTAAATCGTTTCTAAGGTCTTCAACAAAGAATAGTTCTATTATACTCTTTGATAATAACAACGAGTTATAACTATACTCATACATTTAGGAGAAAGTAGGCTATATGTTCTTTACTGAACATCTTGTTTTATATAGAAGTTTGTGTACATGTAGCAGGAGTGTATAGGCTATACATTTCGTCACATAAATAATATTTGTTTATGAGTTAAAACATTAAACACCAATATACGTATCATGAACTATTGTCACTAAGCGGCGTGTGGCAACGTTGCAAAGGGAGGCGACGGTAGCACGATATAAACAGTGTGTCATTCGGTTTGCACTGATCTTATGTGCAATTACTCTCCAGAGCCTTCGCGCTAAGAACCTACTGAGAACAGCAACAAACCATGTGACAAAATATTTTTTTCCCTAACTTTTATATCCTTATCAAACTTATGGCAGTTTTGCCTGTCCATGTAGCTACCGCCGAACGAAGTTTACGGAGTTTGAATAGGTAGAAAACATAAGAAATTATACTTCTGAGAACAGACTCTACGGTCTTGCATTGTTATCTATCACAGAGTCATACTAAACACTGGCGAAGTTATAAACCAATTTCGTAATGCCTCAAAAAACCTTGTCTTTATATTATTGTGTAAGTTAGTTATTGAGGTTTTAAGGGGCGGAACAGCGAGGTCATGTGCCCCGAATGTAAACAACAATGTTCATTCTTTCTATTCTTTCTAAATACTATAAAGTGTGCAAAATGACTATTTAACATAATATTTTCTTAGTTATGTTTGACATTAATCTATTATATAAAGCTCAAATACCACTCATTCATTACGAAATCTCAGAAACCACCGAACGGATTGGAATGAAATTTGGTATGCAGCTTCCTCAAGGGCCGCAAACGCCCACTAAGAAAGGATATTTGAAAATTCAGGTTCTAAAGGGGTGTTAAGGGGGTTTCATTCAATAGCAATATCTCCCGATTGAATAGCGATATGACAAGACTATGACGGGTACCTGCTAGTCAACCATAAAATATCACAAGAAATTGGTTGAAAAATTGATGCCAAATAGCCTTAAAACTCATCATTTTGCACCAAATTATACAAAAATTTCCCGGGAAGGAACCTCGGACCCTCTTTTCTTTGGGGGTTATTCCATGCCCTCCCCGAAATAAAACTTTATAACGCCCGTGACGTGTATACCTCTAGTCACCTCAAGACCTGAGCGGTCCCTTTGATGTTCTGATCTGTAAAGAGGCTAACGCGCCAGGAAATAGTTCCCTCTCTTTCCGCTTGTTTTTGGTGTAAAAGATTTTCCAGAATTTCCTTTGTAAAAAGTATATGAATAAAATGTTCATTTTCACGTTAATTGGGAGCTTTGCCAATTTTGCTTTTCATGTGATGAATTATATGTGTGTGAATATATATATTTAGTGATATTTGGAACAATAGGCAGAGTAATTCAGTATCGAGATATTATATTACATTTTGTTGTGTATAAACCTTGTTTGAACGGCAAAAGAGCACCAGATTAATTCGATTTTATGGCGAATCAGGCTCAAAGGTTGGCAACTCTGTTACGATTGCTCAAAATTCCTCAAGTAGACAAAAGTGTTCAAACTGCAGCTGTAAAGCTTGAATCACCAATTAAATGCCTCCATTGTTATAAAAGCGGATAGAAGTTGAAGAAAAAGTGCAAACAATTGAATTTAAATGTACTGTATGGTCTATAGTAGGTTGAGGGATGACAATGTAGAGCCTCCATGCCGGAAACACGAGAAGGGACAGAGACATGAGATGCGCGGAGGGATATTTTCCTGACGTTTGGTATAGTTGGAAAAGAGTCGGCCATAGCCTTAAGTTACGAGCCTGGATTAGAAGAGGGAAACTTTCCACCTCATTGCGTAGTAGCTGTTGCCGTGGAGGTAACAATAGTACAATACATGACCATAATAATAATAATATCGTATGACCTCGGGTGCCGGGTACAAGCTTTGTTAATTGTCGTCCAGAGGGCAGCTTGCATGTCGAATTTTATCGCTCCTTGGAGCGCTATGAAAGTCAAGGATGTTAGATACCTAAGCTCCTTGACATTATAGCGCTTTCTAGTTGGGAAAGGAGGAACTTTTTGTGTTGGCGGAAAATCCCGAGATTAATTTCGCCATTATGAACACGGCCTACTGAATTCAAATGGGTTATTTAACATGCCAACATCGTATGACATGCGTAACGTAATTTTTGCCGCCTTTCAAAAATCACTTACCACGGCGATAAGCGAACCTGCAAGCTTGGGGTTGGCAGTCCGACACGATAACCACTCACCCACCGTGGCAAGCGTACATGATCATGCAACAAGAAGAAGGGAAACCACTCCTGGGATGGCTGGGATTGGAATCGAACTCACGCTCTACTCACGAGATTGAGAGGACTCCGTTCGAGTTATACACATAAAATATTACATACCAAGACCCCGTTATATCTCTACAATGCCTTTACACCAATGCATTCTGTTCATAATCGAGAAAATAGATGCACAAAATTAACACTCCATATTCCTATACACCGAACCACGAAGTTCAATAAATCTTTTGTTTGCACCGCCTCACGCCTCTTCAACACCTTCGATTTATGTAAGTTCGTCAACATTGCAAGCACTGCTGCTTTCAAAAGACATCTTTCATCCTGCTTCTTGGAGCAGTATGCCTCTCACATTTGATTACTGTATTATGTTAAAATACTTTTTTAAAGTTCAATTATAACACAAGGACAATAGCTGACAACCTGTCTACTTCAATAGCTCTTCTTGTACAGTATATGGTGTTTGTTTTTCGGGCTGATAGTCTGTATGCACTCTCACTCTTTTGTATATAATTTTTCCATTATCATTAGTAATATTATTATTATTGTATTGTTACTATATTTTTGTTACTATAATTGTTAGACTATGATTATTTATATTGTGAATGTAGGTGAAATGTTTTATTTTTATAAGCCCTAATCTTATTTTATGTAGGGCGCTACTGTAAAGGAGCTCTTAAGCTCTAAGTGTAGCAGTGAAAATAAATCAAAATCAAATAGCCTATTTCTTGACCAAGTCAGTAATCAAATCCGGGCGTCAGAAATGGGATCCAACAATGTTAGCCATTATTCGACCTCGGATTTTAGGGCAAATACCTATTTTGTTCCTTTAAGGATGGAAAGTAGGTGATGAGGTATCTTTGCGATTCATGAAACGTTATCAATTCCTATGAAGTTTATTAGTGCCCTAAAATGCCTATTTGACCCGTTGGTGCCTATTTTATATTTTTAGTGCCTAAAAGCCTAAAAGTGCATGTTCAGTTTATTGCTGGGAAGGTTTGTTGTAAATTGACGGTGTTTTTAAATTAGTAACGCAAACGTGGTTCTGTACTATGGAAACTGTATTGATATTTATTTAGTTTATTTATCGTATGGCATTTGATGCCGGGAGTGCCCGAGGGCATGTTCGGCTCGCCAGAGGCTGTAGCTGCTTCAAGCGGACACTCATAGGGAGAGCTACAAGTTCTGTTCAATTTCAAGTAGTTCCAACTTTTGCTACAAGATGTGACTGATACCTAGTGGTGAACGTTGGAACTTTGATAGAGCGTTTCAACGAAATCTAACCTAGAATTTTAGCTTCACAAAAGTTTAGTTAGTGGGAGGATCTTTTTCATGCCATAAATTGCTTAACTTCCCCTTCCAAGGAAGGCATACTGAAGGATCTTAATAAAGCTCTAAAAAAATCGACGACTTCGGCGATCTTGGGCACAGCAGTTCAGCATGCTACCAACTACGCCACCGAAGCCGCTACTGTATTGATAAAGATAAGAATACATAAATGAGAATTGTACTGAAAGCAGTCTTTCGACTATACTGCAGTTTTTTGTGCTTCAAAGGTCACATTCCTAGAGAATGAAGAGGGTGGCGAGATGACGGAAGTGAAAGTTGTCAGGAATGCAGAAAAGAGGGTGCAGGGTGCAACATCTGTTTCAGTTGAAAGGTGTTTTTCTGCTTTTAAAATGATTTTGTCGGGCTAAAGGCATAATCTGACCGTTGACAATTTCGGAAAAATGCCAGTAATATAAGATGGTATAGCCTATACCGGCCGCGGTGGCCGAGAGCGCTAACGCGCTACCTCATGTCTCGCTGGCATTGGGAGAGCGTGGGTTCCAATCCCACCTCGACCGTCCTGAAAATGGTTTTCGTGGTTTCCCATTTTCACTTCCTTTCAACAGGTCCACGGCCGATTTCGTTTCATTATCCCTTCCCTCACCCGCCCTGTAAAGAAAAATACATGGCCATTGGCTGTAGGCTATTAATAAAATTATAAGATTAGAAATTAGACACAGGGAAGGGATAATGAAAGATGGTA
Source organism: Meconema thalassinum (assembly GCA_946902985.2). NCBI lineage: Eukaryota > Metazoa > Arthropoda > Insecta > Orthoptera > Tettigoniidae > Meconema > Meconema thalassinum. The sequence continues at coordinate 54,658,894 of OX336394.1, forward strand.
TATTGGCTTTCACGGTCAGTGTCCGGGCATGGACAGCAAGAGCCCGCCTAAGAGTCAGCTTGGTGTTCCTAGGCAAACACCCACACAAGTCACGGCATAAACCTGAAAAAAATGCTGAGTTTTGATAGTGAAGTATTAGGCCAGGTGGCCTGTTACGGTCTCCTTCCATCTTTTAGCTGGACGTCCAATAGATCGAACCCCCTTTGGTTGGTATCGTACAATCTGCTTTAGGACTCATTCCCTAGGCATTCTGTTCTTCCTATTGGCAACTCAAACTAACACTTGGGGCGCTGCGGTCGGTCTGGATAAGTAGGGTTTAAAATACTCAATTACACGCGTTTGATATGGAACACTTTTTATTTTTCGGTTATAATCAGTAAATGTGGTCTCTAAAGTAATGACAGTGTTATTTTTAATTGTATATATGTATAACTGTGCGATACACGTGATCTAATTTGTGTGTTCCACTGGCTTTTTTGGTGTCATTTGCATATTATCAAGCATCAGTTTTTATGGTTGATGTAGATCAGCTGATTCAAATTTACACAGGGCTACACTTCGGACATTATTTCGGTACTATTATGCGCAATATAATGTAAATGTCGATCCTGAGTCAACGCCGAGGACATTCAAATAGAGAAATACGGTACATAAACAAATAAATAACACACCGAAGTTGTGCTACTTTTATAATTCCGAGACTAGCATCCACGCAAACGAGATTCCACTGTTCCAAGCTCCGACTTATATCGTGAATTGATGTCAAACTGATGATCCGCCAGCCTTTCCGCCAAGCCTACACCTCGTAATCGCTAAGTTCTTCGATATTCGAGCTATTCCACTATCAGTCATATAGGCCTAATTTACCTCCCCGTGGGCACTGTAGAATGAGTGATTCCGCTACCATTCAAATATTCAACACCAAACCCACCTTTTAACCATCCAAATCAAGCAATTCCTGTCGCCCCACGAGTTTTAATACAAGTTAAACTCATCCCTTCTCCCTACCAAGCAGCCAATAATTAATTATTTAATTAATTATTCAAGTAACTTCAATCTTACCAGCGCGCCCATCGTAACAGCTGTTTTTAAACTGAATAACCTTCGCTGGCTTTATGTCGCAGGTCTTCTGTCTGTCTACCTCGACAAGTGTTAGAACCTTCCCGGGGTGGAAAGGTATTATTATTAGGTATCATCACATTTCGGCTATTGCTATTTGCATCTTTTGGAAAGTGATGAAAAGGTATATCCGCAGCCCTCTTTTACATCGACTTACAGCCGTAAACTGAGCAATACACTTTGCTTTTACTCATTTTTCACTCTATCAACGAGTAAAACTTATTACTTATGTATAAAGACACGAACAATTTACCACGATCTGTTTACCAATACAAGAAACCATATACAAACAGTCACCACGTGACAAATGTACCCTACTTGGTAAGTTTCTCATTTTTACCGCTAGATGTCATATCAGATAGCTGGAGTTGCTAATAGGTTCCTATGTAGTTTTTAATACAGGTTCTGTCTTAAGTTCTTTTAAATTTTTAGCACTGAATAGGTTGGAGCCTACTTTACCAGTTTTAAGACCTATTTTGGGTGCCTAAAACAGTAGGCTACTTATGGTGCCTAAAAAGTTGAGGTCTAGCCGTTACACTACGTGGTAGTCTATAGTAATGGTTATTATTTATTTATTTACTAGCTGAAGTACCCGTGCTTCGCTACGCGTCATAAATAAATTAAAATATGAAGGTGACAGTTAAAACAGGGGATAGGCGAGGTGCTGCGCAGAGGGAGATTAAGGATGGAACATTTTGTCCAACTACTCCGCTCGGCGTTGACCGTGTTTTATAGCACAAATTTAGGTTTTACTCGCTAACGGTTGGAGATACCTTTCGGATAGAAAATGTAATTTTTAACCTCGTATATACGCTCTATCAAAGTTCCAACGTTCACCACTAGGTATCATTGATATCTGGTGGTGAAAGTTGGAACTACTTGAAATAAAACGGAACTTGTTGCTCACCCTTTAGGGTATCCGCTGGAAGCAGCTACAGATTCAGGCGAGCCGAACATGTCCTCGGACACTCCCGGCACTAAAAGCCATACGATAAATAAATAATAAACCATCAAAAGTTTGCTATTTCTTAGCGTTCTCTTTGTATTTGAAATGGAAATATGAAAGTTTTAAACCAAAGGGTGTAGTGAAGTCACTAAAATGGTCGCCATCTTTAAATAGTACAAAGTATTGAAATCAAAAGTAACCTATATGTTAACCAGGTAAATCAGCTACTTCCATGTAAAATTCATGTAAATCGGACCAGTGGTACTTGCGTGATTGAGTAATACAAAGACGCACATCATCTCATTTTAGCCTCGCTTCGCTCGCGTCATAGTCGTGTCATATTGTTATTCAATGAAATGCAGGTTTAACCCCATCAACACCCCTTTAGAACCTGAATATCCAAAAATCCCTCCTTGGTAGACGTTTTCGACACACAACAAACATATCCCCAAAATATCATTCTTCTAACATTAATCGTTTGGGTTGGTCGATGAGAGTGAACATCCAAAAATCCTTCCTTAGGGGACGTTTTTCTTCCAGAATTTCACCCCTCCCCATAGGTCCCTTAAATTGGATTTATGAAAATACGGCCGAACACATATTTATTTTATTTATTTATTTATTTATTTTTTAATTTATTTTTTAAGCTGATTGATTTCCTCCGAGTATCAAACTCCTCGCCTATGTCGTTTAAGAGATACACGGTCCGTTAGGAATCTTTCAACCCCCACTTTTCATCCCTTTCACCTCATAATATACACTACATCGAAAAACCATTAGACATGTGTCAGCTTATTTTTAATGATTAGTATATATGCCAAGTATCACATCCCCAAATGAAACCACTCGTGAGATATTGTTATTCAATGAAATGCACGTTTACCCCCCTTAACACGTATTTAGAACCTGAATATTCAAAACTCTTTCCTTAGTTGACGTTTTCGACATCCAACGAACATATCCCCAAAATTTCATGTTTCTAACTTTAATAATTTTGGCTGGGCTATGATGAGTGAGTGAGTCAGTCAGGACATTTCCTTTCATTTATTTTTGATAATTTCACCCCGCCCCATGAACCCCTTAAATTGGATGTATGAAACAAACGGTCGAACACCTATTTACTTATTTAAAGCTGTTTTCCCCCTGAGTTTGATGAGTGAGTAAGTGAGTCAATCACTTAGGACACTTTCTTTCCTGTTTTTTTCCCCCCGGAATTTCACCTCTCTCCAAGGGCCCCTTAAATTGGATTTATGAAAAAAAAACAGTCAGTTTTCGACTGTGACACGAGTCACTCGGCTACGCTGAACTCTCATGTATATTTCATGAAACGATGGGCATGCGACATATCGTTGAACTCGGGCTGACGTCCTCTTTCCTATGGACCATGTATTATATTTTTCAATTTTTTTTTTAAATTTTTCGTTTTCGAAAATAGGCTATAGCTTGAAAACCAAACAAGATAGAACGTTGTGCCATGGCTCAAACGAATGGTCTTTATGACCTTTATTTTTTGTAATAAAACTTTTTTATTTTTTATATTTTTTTGAAAACACTCGAATTTTGAAAATCCTATATTTTGGAAACTAGGAACTCTACAAAAAAAATTGTTTAATGTAAATCAATGGTCCCTACCCCCTCTACCCCCAAAATAAATTTCAAGTCTCTAGAGAAAAACATTGTGTGTAGTAGTGGGATGGGGACAGAGCTGGACCACTTAGCAAGTGGTGAGCCCCTGCGACCTTGGAATGGAAGGAGCCATGCTAGGAGGGCGTGCTTGGATTCGTTTTTTTCGTCTCGTCGTGCTCTTTACGGGAATGTCGGTGTCGAAAATGTGAAAATCTGGAAACACAGTCTTTTTGGGGTAAAAACGTGATTTTAGACTTTTTGCTATATCTCACGAACCAATAACGCTAGAGGCGTGTTCGACAGGTCCAAGGACTCGAGGTAACGTCCTCTCTGCTATGGACTACTCGTTATAATTTTTAATAAAATTGGAAACTCGATTTTGGGGTAAACACGTGTTTTTGTGATTTTGCCGATATCTCACGAAGCAATAACGCTAGAGGCATGTACGATGGGTCCAAGGATTCGGGAAGACGTCCTCTTTGCTATGGACCACTCGTTGTAATTTTAAAAAAATTGGGAAACGCGATTTTGGGGTAAACACGTGTTTTTTATGATTTTTGCCGATATGTCACGAACCAATAACGCTAGAGACGTGTACGAGGTGTCCTAGGACTCGGGCTAACGCCCCCTTTCAAATGTGGGAGATATTTTTTCCAAAAAATAATTCACAAAGGGCCTAACGCCATACATGATGAAAAAACTTTTTCTTTTTCTTTACCTGTTTATAATGTTCATGAAGCGTGGTGGTTGAGAGAGACGATACGGCTGGGTGTGTGTGTTTCAACGAACCTGTCGCTAACCACAAGGACCATGCTTAATAGAACAATCGCTATTTCGACGGGTCGGTGTATGACAGAGCGAGGGTGCGTTTTTCTGATATTTTACCTTTGACTTGTAAACGGTGATGAGAACTTGATTCTATGTTGGTCGAAGCGAGTAGAGAAAACAAACTTGCCGAGGAGGTGAAGGTCATTTGAGCTTATTGGAAGGCATTGATCTGACTTGACAACAAGTGTAATGGAAAAAATGACCAAGACGCTTGAAGGTGAAATAATCTGACCATCGTGGTGGCAGGGGAGTGTGAAAGGCATGCACACACATGTGTGAAACCAGATGTAGGCTAAACCAGTGACATCCTGTTTTGCTTCGTACGTGACAAAATGCAAGTTCATGTGAAATTTGATCTACCGCAGGTGTTCGCCTGGGACGTTATCTGTCCACGTGCGCGATAACTGTTAACAAGTCACATTCTGTTTTGCTTCGTACGTGACAAAATGCAAGTTCAGGTGAAATTTGATCCGGCACAGGTGTTCGCCTGGGACGTTAGCTGTCCACGTGCACGATAAGAGAATGTTCAAAGCGTGGGAAAAAAAGATTATACATGCAACGTAGCATATATATAGACATGTCGTTATCATTTCCACACTCACTTAGGTGACTACCTTTGAACACACTGCGTTGCAAGAAACCCCTGGTCTTGTTTATCAGTTTTGGTGTTGGTGGAAAATACTTAACCTTGTTGTGGGGTAGGTATATATTTATTTATATATTTATTGATTTTTATATATTTACATGCAATTATTTATTGATTAGATAATTAATGATTTTATTTATTTATTTGTTTGCAGATAACCGGCATACCTTACATGTCTGAGAGAGAAGAAACCATTGCACTTTTGAGCCCACTAGAAGGAAGCAGGAAAAAGCCACTGCAAGTAAAGGTGGTTTTTTTTTTTTTAAACTAACTTGTTTTATTTTTGTTGTTTCATATTTTATTTTATGAAATATATGTATTAACCTGAATTTAGGTATTTATAACGGTTTATTTTATTAATTTTTAGAAACTTGGAAAGAAGAGCCTTACCGCCGTAGCAGTCGCTGAAAACCCGAGACGCAGTAAAGTGCAACCATTGTTTCCAGGCAGTGAACTATTTAAAACTCAGGTAAGCCTAACATAAAATGCTATTCCATTTTACCACTACTGAAAGCTCGTAGACAAAAAAAAAAATCATTACCTATACATGACTAGGACGATGATTGCTTTCTTGATTAATGACTATGTATTGGCAACCGGTACAAGACCATATTGGTTGTTTACCGGGAAAGTACAAGGCCATATTGGATTTTGTAAAAAACAAAAAATTTAATTTAACTGACAGGTCGTTCCCTATAATAATAATAATAATAATAATAATATCGTATGACCTCGGTGCCGGGTGCAAGCTTTGTTATTTGACACACAGAGGGTGGCTTGCATGTCGAATTTAGTTGTTCCTTGACTATGAAAGTCATGGAGGTTAGATGTTAGATATCTAATATCTTTAAACTCTATAGCACTTTTTAATAGAAAAATGAGGAACTTTGTACTCTATGAACTCAACGAATATTCACAGGTTTGAACATGATAATCTGAACAAAATGACATGACATTATAATTTTTTGTTTATGTATTGGTTAAAGGGGAATGTAAATGACTGCAGGTTTATAAAAAGAAAATAAGTACATGGGTTACTGTTAGTGCCGACATACAGTTTATTATAATTTTATGGTGTTTTGATATATTAATGCCAATTAACGTTAAAGTTTTATTTACAAGTATTGATTGATTGATTGATTGAGTGATTGGTTATTTTGTTTGCTTTTAGTTATCATTATGCGCCATTAACGTAATGAACAGACAGTGAACAAGCATACATTGTGCTTTAAAGTACTCTGTGCAACGTTAATAACTTACAATAAGAAAATGTTTTATTATAACACATGGCGTTAGTACCAAATACAACAAGTGAGCAAGTTGGTTTACCACGTGGGTTAGATTTAAAATCAGAACATGACCGTTGGTTAACATTTGAATCCTGGCCTGTAGGCTTTTTGTCGACGCATGAACTTGCAAAAGCAGTTTTTTTTACTTGAACCGAGAAGATGTGGTGCGCTGTGTGTTTTGTCGTATTGAACTTTACCACTGGGAAGAAGGGGATGATCCCTTTAGAGACCATTTGCGATGGTCTCCTTGTTGTCCTTACATGCTTGGAAAACAAGTGGGTAACATACCTGTGTATTCATTTTACCGAACCACAAGACCATTGGCCGCTACTTACGTTGCTGAATCACAAATAAATAATAATAATGATGTATTACCAGCCAACGGTAGTGTCGATATATGTGGTCCATATGCCATAGACAGTGTTGAATTGGCGTGTGCTTTTGAAAAATCGGGAGTTTGCAAGACTAAAGCACTAGCACACCCAGAGTACAGCTCTGTTGAGAAACGTTTCGAATCTTATAAAAATGTTTGGCCATTAATATTAAAACACTTTACCAAACAGCTAAGTGAAGCTGGATTTTTTTATACTGGTGAAGGGGATAAAACAATATGTTTTTATTGTGGATTTGCTTTAAAGGATTGGCAAATTACTGATGACCCTTTAGTGCAACACGCTCGTTGGTTACCAAACTGTAAATACATGGTGCTGCTTAGAGGTCAGGAATTTGTGAACACAATTCGTAAAGAAAAAGTGATTGCAGCACAAGACATAAAAGTGCCTTTAGAGTTAGAGCACGCGGAGCAAATACATAAGGCTGAAAGAAAAGACTTGTCTCACGAACAGATACAAAAGTGTGACCAACAATTATGTAAAATTTGTTATCAAGATGAACTAGGTGTTGTATTTTTACCCTGTGGACACATGATAGCCTGTGTCAAATGTGCATTAAAACTTAACACTTGTGCTATATGCAGAAAAGTAGTATCTGCTACAGTTAGGGCATTTCTTGCATAACTAGTATAATTTATTCGCCATGCATAGTGCAAAATCCCTAATTGCACAATATTATTAAAACTGTTTTAGAGTGTATTAGATATGCTTTTGTTTTGTTTATAGACTACTACAATGAATGTTTTGAATGCTGTGGGACAATCATGTGGCTTAGAGACAAAGAAGCTCAGCGAATTGCCAACGCATATTCCATTCCGCATTATCAAGATTCGGAAATTGAAAACAGCATATGGTGATCGTGTACTTTGTGTATGTGAAAACTTTGAGACATTTCTGCCTATACGGTTTAATGATATGTCGGAAAGTGTTTTTGATGAAGTCAATAATGCTGTGCAACCTGTACACTTAATTTATGAAGGTTTTAAAAACAATAGGTGCATGATTCGTTTTAATTAAATAAAAAAAGTCAAATAATAATGGAAGATATAAGTCATGACAATGGACTGAAAGAAAAAATATGTGTATAGAATAATAATGTTTTAGTGTTTAGTATTGTCTTAAAAATATTATCATGAAACCAAAAAATGTATATAAAGTTTGTAAATAAATGGAAATAATGGTACAATGTTGTTTTATTTTCTATAGAAGTCAGAATATTTAACATTGCAGAGTATACATGATTATGACAATAAAAAGCACACTTAATACAAGTCTTTGCCTTTACGATAGTGTGTTATAGTTTTAAAAACAAAGCTTGTTGTAGATCTTTTTTCTTCCACGGTAAACAATAGGCATGAAAACGTTATTGTCCTGTTTTGGATCATTATCACTATCATAATCATAAGCTGCATGATCTATATCACTATTATTATAATCACTATAATTATCCTCAACATTATCCTCAACATTACTAAAACCAGTTAAATATTCCTGGTCCTCTTCCTGTTCCTCTTCCTCTTCCTCTACAGTGTCCTCGTGTAGAGTCTGCGTGGCTTTTGATAATGTTAAGGGTTTTTTGAACATTGAATTATTTTCAATAGTAGTATTGTTTTGTAGCACTTGCTTTTTAACATTTTCATGATTTTCTGTTGACAGCAACAGTGTTTCATGCAGTACACTACATTGATGATCACTGACACTAAAACCATACTATTTTTGCTTTTTAGCTCACTGCGACATTGTTTTGAACGTTGTTTTGTACAACGCCAAATAACAGTTCCATTTTTATTGGTTCGTTTCACAATATATGAATATCCTTTATAGAATGCATGAGGCTTACCATACCTAGTCACAGATACTTCCATATCAACTGTCAAGCTTAGACTAAGCTCTAGTAAAGACAACTTGGTAATAAGAACAATAGATTAATGTGCGAGCATATATGGGTGCAAATGTGGGAGCAAAAAAAAGTGGGAGCAAAAAGTGGGAGCAAGAATTGGGAGCAAAAAAGTGGGAGCAAAAAGTGGGAGCAAAAATTGGGAGCAAAAAGTGGGAGCAAAAGGTGGGAGCAAAAATTGGGAGCAAAAAGTGGGAGCAAAAGTGGGAGCAAAAGTGAGTGTAAAAGTGAGTGCAAACGTGGGTTCAAAAGTGAGTGCAAAAGTGAATGTAAAAGTGGGTGCAAGAGTGGGTGCAAGAGTGGGTGCAAAAGTGGGTGCAAAAGTGGGTGCAAAAGTGGGTGCAAGAGTGGGTGCAAAAGTGGGTGCAAGAGTGAGTGCAAAAGTGGGTGAAAAAGTGGGTGCGAAAGTGGGTGCAAAAGTGAATGCAAAAGTGGGTGCAAAAAGTGGGAGCAAAAAGTGGGAGCAAAAAGTGGGAGCAAAAGTGAGTGTAAAAGTGAGTGCAAACGTGGGTTCAAAAGTGAGTGCAAAAGTGAATGTAAAAGTGGGTGCAAAAGTGGGTGCAAAAGTGGGTGCAAAAGTGGGCGAAAAAGTGGGTGCAAAAGTGGGTGCACGAGTGGGTGCAAAAGTGGGTGAAAAAGTGGGTGCAAAAGTGAGTGCAAAAGTGGGTGCAAAAGTGAATGCAAAAGTGGGTGCAAAAGTGGGAGCAAAAAACTGGGAGCAAAAAGTGGGAGCAAAAAGTGGGATCTGAAGAAAGTAGGAGCAATTATGAGAGTAAATGTGAAAGGAAAAGTGGGAGCAAGTATGGGAGCAAATGTGAAAGCAAAAGTGGGAGCAAAAAGTGAGAGAAAAAAGTGAGAGCAAAAAGTGGGAGCAAATATGAGAGCAAAAAAAAAGTAGGAGCAAGTATGGGAGCAAATGTGAAAGCAAAAGGGGGAGAAAAAAGTGAGAGAAAAAAGTGGGACCAAAAAGTGTAAGCAAAAGTGGGAGCAAATATGAGAGCAAAAAAATGTGGGAGCAAAAAGTGGGAGCAAAACGTGTAAGCAGAAGTGGGAGCAAACAAGTGTGAGCAAATATGGGAGCAGAAAGTGGGAGCAAAAAGAGCGAGCAAAAGTGAGTGCACAAAGGGGGAGCAAAATGTGTGAGTAAAAAGTGGGGTCAAATGTGGTGTTTTACTAAAACAATCCCCCTAACCTAACCTAACCTAACCTAACTTTACTCAACCTAATTTCACCTAACCTAACTTCACCTAACCTAACCTTCCAACTCTCAGATCAAAAATTAAATTCTGGCTATAGTTGCGTTGGAATCCAAAACCTCTGGGATAACACCCAAGTATACTAGCCACTACACCGCGAAATGGGCAAATTATCATGCAACACAACACAAAAATAAAAAGTTTTCTGTAGTGTAACTCATTGGCTGACAATCATAGTTGAGAATTCAAACCCAAGACCTCAGGACTTTAGTTTTGAACATTATCAGAAATATTATTCCATTTACATTTTGCTGTTGCTTATAGTTATAAGAGTTGGCATTAATATGGGAGCAAAAGTGAAAGCAAAAAGAGGGTGCAAGCATGGCTGGTTGTAGAGACTTTCATATCAACTAATACACATAAATTAAATTTTAGTAAAGTGACTTGGCTAATAATAATAATAATATTAACAGTTTAAAAAAAAATTCAAGGGGATTGATATTTTTCAGGGTGTAATTTCCAAAGTACTGTCAAGAATAATAATTACATGAACAGATTCCAAGAACTCTAGAGTGCTTTTAAGGTTAATGATTGGCTAGGAGTGAGATAGAGCTAGCTAACCTAAGTTAACCTCAGCTCAGTAAACCTAACCTTGTCACATGGCATGTTCTACAAGTATAGACTTGCTTTGAGACTGGCTATGACGTCACAGATGAATGGCGGTGGGAGGCTGGCAAAAAGGACAATGTTTTTGGGTAATAAAAAGTCGTGTGGCGCAGCGGTCAAGCTGTATGCCTCTCACCAAGGCGGACCGGGTTCGATTCCCGGTCAATGCATGTGAGATTTTCGATGTGAAATGCCATGTCCTGTGGTTCGGATTCCACGTAAAACGGAGGTCCCGTGGCTTATGATCGCGAGATTAACGGTCACGTTAAACTACAAGCTTCCTTTTATTATTAGCCAAGTCACTTTACTAAAATTTAATTTATGTGTATTAGTTGATATGAAAGTCTCTACAACCAGCCATGCTTGCACCCTCTTTATGCTTTCACTTTTGCTCCCATATTAATGCCAACTCTTATAACTATAAGCAACAGCAAAATGTAAATGGAATAATATTTCTGATAATGTTCAAAACTAAAGTCCTGAGGTCTTGGGTTTGAATTCTCAACTATGATTGTCAGCCAATGAGTTACACTACAGAAAACTTTTTATTTTTGTGTTGTGTTGCATGATAATTTGCCCATTTCGCGGTGTAGTGGCTAGTATACTTGGGTGTTATCCCAGAGGTTTTGGATTCCAACGCAACTATAGCCAGAATTTAATTTTTGATCTGAGAGTTGGAAGGTTAGGTTAGGTGAAGTTAGGTTAGGTGAAATTAGGTTGAGTAAAGTTAGGTTAGGTTAGGTTAGGTTAGGGGGATTGTTTTAGTAAAACACCACATTTGACCCCACTTTTTACTCACACATTTTGCTCCCCCTTTGTGCACTCTCTTTTGCTCTCTCTTTTTGCTCCCACTTTCTGCTCCCATATTTGCTCACACTTGTTTGCTCCCACTTCTGCTTACACGTTTTGCTCCCACTTTTTGCTCCCACATTTTTTTGCTCTCATATTTGCTCCCACTTTTGCTTACACTTTTTGGTCCCACTTTTTTCTCTCACTTTTTTCTCCCCCTTTTGCTTTCACATTTGCTCCCATACTTGCTCCTACTTTTTTTTTGCTCTCATATTTGCTCCCACTTTTTGCTCTCACTTTTTTCTCTCACTTTTTGCTCCCACTTTTGCTTTCACATTTGCTCCCATACTTGCTCCCACTTTTCCTTTCAAATTTACTCTCATAATTGCTCCTACTTTCTTCAGATCCCACTTTTTGCTCCCACTTTTTGCTCCCAGTTTTTTGCTCCCACTTTTGCACCCACTTTTGCATTCACTTTTGCACCCACTTTTGCACTCACTTTTGCACCCACTTTCGCACCCACTTTTTCACCCACTTTTGCACCCACTCGTGCACCCACTTTTTCGCCCACTTTTGCACCCACTTTTGCACCCACTTTTACATTCACTTTTGCACTCACTTTTGAACCCACGTTTGCACTCACTTTTACACTCACTTTTGCTCCCACTTTTTGCTCCCACTTTTTGCTCCCACTTTTTGCTCCCAACTTTTGCTCCCACTTTTTGCTCCCACTTTTTTGCTCCCAATTCTTGCTCCCACTTTTTGCTCCCACTTTTTTTTGCTCCCACATTTGCACCCATATATGCTCGCACATTAATCTATTGTTCTTATTACCAAGTTGTCTTTACTAGAGCTTAGTCTAAGCTTGACAGTTGATATGGAAGTATCTGTGACTAGGTATGGTAAGCCTCATGCATTCTATAAAGGATATTCATATATTGTGAAACGAACCAATAAAAATGGAACTGTTATTTGGCGTTGTACAAAACAACGTTCAAAACAATGTCGCAGTGAGCTAAAAAGCAAAAATAGTATGGTTTTAAGTGTCAGTGATCATCAATGTAGTGTACTGCATGAAACACTGTTGCTGTCAACAGAAAATCATGAAAATGTTAAAAAGCAAGTGCTACAAAACAATACTACTATTGAAAATAATTCAATGTTCAAAAAACCCTTAACATTATCAAAAGCCACGCAGACTCTACACGAGGACACTGTAGAGGAAGAGGAAGAGGAACAGGAAGAGGACCAGGAATATTTAACTGGTTTTAGTAATGTTGAGGATAATGTTGAGGATAATTATAGTGATTATAATAATAGTGATATAGATCATGCAGCTTATGATTATGATAGTGATAATGATCCAAAACAGGACAATAACGTTTTCATGCCTATTGTTTACCGTGGAAGAAAAAAGATCTACAACAAGCTTTGTTTTTAAAACTATAACACACTATCGTAAAGGCAAAGACTTGTATTAAGTGTGCTTTTTATTGTCATAATCATGTATACTCTGCAATGTTAAATATTCTGACTTCTATAGAAAATAAAACAACATTGTACCATTATTTCCATTTATTTACAAACTTTATATACATTTTTTGGTTTCATGATAATATTTTTAAGACAATACTAAACACTAAAACATTATTATTCTATACACATATTTTTTCTTTCAGTCCATTGTCATGACTTATATCTTCCATTATTATTTGACTTTTTTTATTTAATTAAAACGAATCATGCACCTATTGTTTTTAAAACCTTCATAAATTAAGTGTACAGGTTGCACAGCATTATTGACTTCATCAAAAACACTTTCCGACATATCATTAAACCGTATAGGCAGAAATGTCTCAAAGTTTTCACATACACAAAGTACACGATCACCATATGCTGTTTTCAATTTCCGAATCTTGATAATGCGGAATGGAATATGCGTTGGCAATTCGCTGAGCTTCTTTGTCTCTAAGCCACATGATTGTCCCACAGCATTCAAAACATTCATTGTAGTAGTCTATAAACAAAACAAAAGCATATCTAATACACTCTAAAACAGTTTTAATAATATTGTGCAATTAGGGATTTTGCACTATGCATGGCGAATAAATTATACTAGTTATGCAAGAAATGCCCTAACTGTAGCAGATACTACTTTTCTGCATATAGCACAAGTGTTAAGTTTTAATGCACATTTGACACAGGCTATCATGTGTCCACAGGGTAAAAATACAACACCTAGTTCATCTTGATAACAAATTTTACATAATTGTTGGTCACACTTTTGTATCTGTTCGTGAGACAAGTCTTTTCTTTCAGCCTTATGTATTTGCTCCGCGTGCTCTAACTCTAAAGGCACTTTTATGTCTTGTGCTGCAATCACTTTTTCTTTACGAATTGTGTTCACAAATTCCTGACCTCTAAGCAGCACCATGTATTTACAGTTTGGTAACCAACGAGCGTGTTGCACTAAAGGGTCATCAGTAATTTGCCAATCCTTTAAAGCAAATCCACAATAAAAACATATTGTTTTATCCCCTTCACCAGTATAAAAAAATCCAGCTTCACTTAGCTGTTTGGTAAAGTGTTTTAATATTAATGGCCAAACATTTTTATAAGATTCGAAACGTTTCTCAACAGAGCTGTACTCTGGGTGTGCTAGTGCTTTAGTCTTGCAAACTCCCGATTTTTCAAAAGCACACGCCAATTCAACACTGTCTATGGCATATGGACCACATATATCGACACTACCGTTGGCTGGTAATACATCATTATTATTATTTATTTGTGATTCAGCAACGTAAGTAGCGGCCAATGGTCTTGTGGTTCGGTAAAATGAATACACAGGTATGTTACCCACTTGTTTTCCAAGCATGTAAGGACAACAAGGAGACCATCGCAAATGGTCTCTAAAGGGATCATCCCCTTCTTCCCAGTGGTAAAGTTCAATACGACAAAACACACAGCGCACCACATCTTCTCGGTTCAAGTAAAAAAAACTGCTTTTGCAAGTTCATGCGTCGACAAAAAGCCTACAGGCCAGGATTCAAATGTTAACCAACGGTCATGTTCTGATTTTAAATCTAACCCACGTGGTAAACCAACTTGCTCACTTGTTGTATTTGGTACTAACGCCATGTGTTATAATAAAACATTTTCTTATTGTAAGTTATTAACGTTGCACAGAGTACTTTAAAGCACAATGTATGCTTGTTCACTGTCTGTTCATTACGTTAATGGCGCATAATGATAACTAAAAGCAAACAAAATAACCAATCACTCAATCAATCAATCAATCAATACTTGTAAATAAAACTTTAACGTTAATTGGCATTAATATATCAAAACACCATAAAATTATAATAAACTGTATGTCGGCACTAACAGTAACCCATGTACTTATTTTCTTTTTATAAACCTGCAGTCATTTACATTCCCCTTTAACCAATACATAAACAAAAAATTATAATGTCATGTCATTTTGTTCAGATTATCATGTTCAAACCTGTGAATATTCGTTGAGTTCATAGAGTACAAAGTTCCTCATTTTTCTATTAAAAAGTGCTATAGAGTTTAAAGATATTAGATATCTAACATCTAACCTCCATGACTTTCATAGTCAAGGAACACCTAAATTCGACATGCAAGCCACCCTCTGTGTGTCAAATAACAAAGCTTGCACCCGGCACCGAGGTCATACGATATTATTATTATTATTATTATTATAGGGAACGACCTGTCAGTTAAATTAAATTTTTTGTTTTTTACAAAATCCAATATGGCCTTGTACTTTCCCGGTAAACAACCAATATGGTCTTGTACCGGTTGCCAATACATAGTCATTAATCAAGAAAGCAATCATCGTCCTAGTCATGTATAGGTAATGATTTTTTTTTTTGTCTACGAGCTTTCAGTAGTGGTAAAATGGAATAGCATTTTATGTTAGGCTTACCTGAGTTTTAAATAGTTCACTGCCTGGAAACAATGGTTGCACTTTACTGCGTCTCGGGTTTTCAGCGACTGCTACGGCGGTAAGGCTCTTCTTTCCAAGTTTCTAAAAATTAATAAAATAAACCGTTATAAATACCTAAATTCAGGTTAATACATATATTTCATAAAATAAAATATGAAACAACAAAAATAAAACAAGTTAGTTTAAAAAAAAAAAAACCACCTTTACTTGCAGTGGCTTTTTCCTGCTTCCTTCTAGTGGGCTCAAAAGTGCAATGGTTTCTTCTCTCTCAGACATGTAAGGTATGCCGGTTATCTGCAAACAAATAAATAAATAAAATCATTAATTATCTAATCAATAAATAATTGCATGTAAATATATAAAAATCAATAAATATATAAATAAATATATACCTACCCCACAACAAGGTTAAGTATTTTCCACCAACACCAAAACTGATAAACAAGACCAGGGGTTTCTTGCAACGCAGTGTGTTCAAAGGTAGTCACCTAAGTGAGTGTGGAAATGATAACGACATGTCTATATATATGCTACGTTGCATGTATAATCTTTTTTCCCACGCTTTGAACATTCTCTTATCGTGCACGTGGACAGCTAACGTCCCAGGCGAACACCTGTGCCGGATCAAATTTCACCTGAACTTGCATTTTGTCACGTACGAAGCAAAACAGAATGTGACTTGTTAACAGTTATCGCGCACGTGGACAGATAACGTCCCAGGCGAACACCTGCGGTAGATCAAATTTCACATGAACTTGCATTTTGTCACGTACGAAGCAAAACAGGATGTCACTGGTTTAGCCTACATCTGGTTTCACACATGTGTGTGCATGCCTTTCACACTCCCCTGCCACCACGATGGTCAGATTATTTCACCTTCAAGCGTCTTGGTCATTTTTTCCATTACACTTGTTGTCAAGTCAGATCAATGCCTTCCAATAAGCTCAAATGACCTTCACCTCCTCGGCAAGTTTGTTTTCTCTACTCGCTTCGACCAACATAGAATCAAGTTCTCATCACCGTTTACAAGTCAAAGGTAAAATATCAGAAAAACGCACCCTCGCTCTGTCATACACCGACCCGTCGAAATAGCGATTGTTCTATTAAGCATGGTCCTTGTGGTTAGCGACAGGTTCGTTGAAACACACACACCCAGCCGTATCGTCTCTCTCAACCACCACGCTTCATGAACATTATAAACAGGTAAAGAAAAATAAAAAGTTTTTTCATCATGTATGGCGTTAGGCCCTTTGTGAATTATTTTTTGGAAAAAATATCTCCCACATTTGAAAGGGGGCGTTAGCCCGAGTCCTAGGACACCTCGTACACGTCTCTAGCGTTATTGGTTCGTGACATATCGGCAAAAATCATAAAAAACACGTGTTTACCCCAAAATCGCGTTTCCCAATTTTTTTAAAATTACAACGAGTGGTCCATAGCAAAGAGGACGTCTTCCCGAATCATTGGACCCATCGTACATGCCTCTAGCGTTATTGCTTCGTGAGATATCGGCAAAATCACAAAAACACGTGTTTACCCCAAAATCGAGTTTCCAATTTTATTAAAAATTATAACGAGTAGTCCATAGCAGAGAGGACGTTACCTCGAGTCCTTGGACCTGTCGAACACGCCTCTAGCGTTATTGGTTCGTGAGATATAGCAAAAAGTCTAAAATCACGTTTTTACCCCAAAAAGACTGTTTCCAGATTTTCACATTTTCGACACCGACATTCCCGTAAAGAGCACGACGAGACGAAAAAAACGAATCCAAGCACGCCCTCCTAGCATGGCTCCTTCCATTCCAAGGTCGCAGGGGCTCACCACTTGCTAAGTGGTCCAGCTCTGTCCCCATCCCACTACTACACACAATGTTTTTCTCTAGAGACTTGAAATTTATTTTGGGGGTAGAGGGGGTAGGGACCATTGATTTACATTAAACAATTTTTTTTGTAGAGTTCCTAGTTTCCAAAATATAGGATTTTCAAAATTCGAGTGTTTTCAAAAAAACATAAAAAGTAAAAAAGTTTTATTATAGAAAATAAAGGTCATAAAGACCATTCGTTTGAGCCATGGCACAACGTTCTATCATTTTTGGTTTTCAAACTATTACCTATTTTCGAAAACAAAAAATTTTAAAAAAAATTTGAAAAATATAATACATGGTCCATAGGAAAGAGAACGTCAGCCCGAGTCCTAGGACACCTCATTTCTCAACATCCGACCATGCGTTTGAGAGATATTAATTATTTTAACTTGTACAGTCTGGTACAAATAATATGGGTGGGTTAGAAGCGCCATCACTCCACTACTACAGTCGAACACCTATTTACTTGTATTTTAAGCTGTTCTTTTTCCGCCGAATTTCAAACTTCTCGCCTATGTCCTTTAAGAGATACACGCTCCGTCAAGAATCCATCAACCCCCAATTTTCACCCCTATCACCTCATAATATACACCACATCGATAAACCCTTAGACATATGTCTGATTATTTTTAATGATTAGTTTATATACCGAATATCACATCCCCTAAGAAACAACTCATGACATCGTTATTCAATGACATGCACGTTTACCACCTTAACATCTTTTTAAAACCCGAATAAACAAAAATCATTCCTTAGTTGACGATTTCGACATACAGCGAACATATTCCCAAAATTTCATTTTTCCAACTTTAATAGTCTTCGCTGGGCGTGATGAGTAAGTGTGTCAGACAGGACATTTTCTTTCAATTATTTTTACCAGAATTTCACCCCTCCCCATGTGCCCCTTAAATTGGATTGATGAAAAAACGCTTGAACACCTATTAACTTATTTTTAATGCTGTCTTTTTCCCCTGAGTTTGGTGAGTGAGTGAGTTAGTCAGTTAGGACGCTTTCTCTCCTTTTTTCCCCCAGAATTTCACCCCACTCCATTGGCCCCTTAAATTATTTTTTGAAAAAACGGTCGAACACCGATTTACTTATCTTTTTAGCTGATGTTTTTTCGCTGCGTTTCAAATTTCTCGCCTATGTCGTTTAAGAGATAGGCCTACACGGTCCGTTAGGAATCCTTCAACCCCCACTTTTCACCCCTTTCACCTCATAATAATACACCACATCGAAAAACCCTTAGACACATGTCTGCTTATTTTTAATGATTAGTTTATATGCCAAGTATCACATCCACAAATGAAACCACTCGTGAGATATTGTTATTCAATGAAATTCAGGTTTAACCCCTTTAAGACCCCTTTAGAGCCTGAATATCCAAAAATCCTCCCTTAGTGTACGGTTTTGACATACAACGAACATATCCCCAAAATGCCATTTTTCCAACTTCAATATTTTTGGCTGGGCTATGATGAGTGAGTGAATGAGTCAGGACATTTTCTTTCATTTTTTTTTTCCTTCAGAATTTCACCCCTCCCGATGAAACCCTTCAATTTGATTGATAAAAAACTGTCGATCAGCTATTTACTTACTTTAAAGCAGTTTTTTTCCCCTGAGTTTGATGAGTGAGTCAGTCAGTCAATCAGTTAGGACATTTTCTTTCCTGTCCCCCCCCCCCACACAGAATTTCACCCCTCCCCATGGGCCTCTTAAATTGGATTTATGAAAAAACGGTCAAACACATATTTACTTATTTTTATGCTGATTTTTTCCCGCTGAGTTTCAAACTCCTCGCCTATGTCGTTTAAGACATATACGCACCGTTAGGAATCTTTCAATCCCTACTTTTCACCCCTTTCACCTCATAATATACACCACATCGAAAAACCCTCAGACACTTGTCTTACTTTTTAATGATGAGTTCATATGGCGTGTATCACATCCCCCAATGAAACCAATCGGGAGATATTGTTATTCAATGAAATGCAGGTTTAACCCCATTAAGACCCCTTCAGAACCGGAATATCCGAAAATCCTCCCTTAGTAGACTGTTTTGAAATACAATGAACATATCCCCAAACTGTCATGTTTCTAACGTCAATAATTTTGGCTGAGCGATGATGAGTCAGGACATTTTCTTTCAATTTTCTTTTTTCAGAATTTCACCCCTCCCCATGAACCCCTTAAACTTGATTTATGAAAAACACTGTCGAACAGCTATTTACTTACTTTAAAGCAGTTTTTCCCCCTGAGTTTGATGAGTGAGTCAGTCAGTCAATCAGTTAGGACACTTTCTTTCCTGTTTCTCCCCCTCCCCCTCCAGAATTTCACCCCTCCCCATGGGCCCCTTAAATTGGATTTATGATAAAACGGTCAAACACATATTTACTTATTTTTATGCTGATTTTTTCCCGCTGAGTTTCAAACTCCTCGCCTATGTCGTTTAAGAGATACACGCTCCGTTAGGAATCTTTCAATCCCCACTTTTCACCCCCTTTCACCTCATAATATACACCACATCGAAAAACCCTCCGACTCGTGTCTTCTTATTTTTAATAATGAGTTTATGTGCCGAGTATCACATCCCCCAATGAAACCAATCGGGAGATATTGCTGTTCAATGAAATGCAGGTCTACCCCCTTAACACCCCTTTAGAACCAGAATATCCAAAAATCCTCTCTTAGTGGGCATTTGCGGCCCTTGGGGAAGCTGCATACCAAATTTCATTCCAATCCGTTTGATGGTTTCTGAGATTTCGTGATGAATGAATGAGTGAGTGAGTGGTATTTGACAAATAGTAGAAGATAGTGTCTAGTCTTTGTTATGCTAAACTCGGTTGACAGTGCTGTGTGAGAAGTTGAGTAACTAACGTGATTTCAAGTAAAGATCCTCATTTTCTATACCGGTAGTGCAGAGCGCAAATGGCATCCAGTCGGCCGTGTCTCGACTTGAGCTATGTTGCCATGGAAACTATCCGCCTTGCCATTCCTTCATGAGTATATTTTATGATTTGATTATCATGTGCTGGAGTGCAAAAGGGTCGAAATCAGAAGAATGAGAAAGACTATCGAAAATTCATGTAGCCAGCGGTTTCTTCTGGGTCCTAAACTATGTGTATGCAAAATTCGGTTGAGATTGGTGGAACGGTGTAGATTTGTATACGGAACAGATCCACATACATACCCACATACATACATACAGACTTTCACTTTTATATATAAGATTTATTTATTTATTTATTTATTTATTTATTTATTTATCGTATGGCTTTTAGTGCCGGGAGTGTCCGAGGACATGTTCGGCTCGCCAGAGGCTGTAGCTGCTTCAAGCGGACACCACTAGGGTGAGCTACAAGTTCCGTTCTAACTTTCGCTACCAGATATCAATGATACCTAGTGGTGAACGTTGGAACTTTGATAGAGCGTTACAACGAAATCTAACCTAGAGATTTAGCTCCACACAAGTTTAGTCTGTGGAAGGATCTTTTACATGCCATAAATCTATGACATGGGACCGCCGGCTTTACTTCCCCTCCGAAGGAAGGCATACTGAAGGATTTTAACCCTCTTAAAAATCCGACGACCTCGGCCGGTTTTGAACCCGCTATCTTGGGCACAGCAGTTAAGAGACGGAACATCGACCACATCTCAAGATTATTTAACTGGAAACTATTATCATGTGTAAGGTGAACATCACTCCATTTACTGCTGCAGTACTTCTGAAACCGACTATAATAGCAAACGAGCAAAGCCAATTCCGTACAGGCCATGGAGGCCCTGGATGTAGTGGAAGGTAGAGGCTTCCATCCTTTGTGACATCGGTGCTAGATGGGATGAAGTTGTAAGCTCCATGCCCGGCCAACTTTGCTCCCAGGAATTACCCTGGTACTCATTTCTGGTGTAGGCTGAGTGACCTCCAGGGCTATTTGCGTTTCCGAAAGTGGTAGTTTTGTTTCTAAAATCCACGACCTAGGTGGGGATCGAACCCAGTCCCTTTCAGTTGGAAGCACAGCGCCTCTACCGACGGCGCCACGCAGCCCCACTATAATAGCTCAGTATATTAAAATGCCGACCACTGCAGAGAAGTGAAACTGGTGAATTCAAATCTCACTGTCTACATCAGTGGTTCCCAACCTTTGTCAGCTGACGCCCCACTTTTCAGATACGGGAGTTCATCCCCCCCTCCTCCCTCTCCCTCCCCCTCCACTCATAACTTCTATAACCTCTTCGATTGACGGGAAGGATATAGACCTGACCTAATAACACTAAATAATGGAATAGGCCTATCGATTACATAGTCTACCAACTTCATTTTAGCACAATACAAAGAACACACTTTTACAACAAATCCTTAAATTAGTCAACAAATGTCAGTGAGAGGGTTGATACTGTTTTCTCTTTGTAAGATTCAGTATGTTTGGTTTGATATTTGACAGAGCACAGCGGAGATCACTTGCAACATCAAGCCGACCACGCTGGTTTGTTTCTATGACACTCAGCGTTGAAAATCCTGACTCGCATAAATATGTCTTTGAAAATGGGACTATGACACGCAATGCTAATTTGGCTATTACAGGATACACTGCAAGACAGTTTACCCAAAAGTCACCCCGTCCTCATATTTTAGAATCATCTGTTAGCTTTGATTCACACTTCAAATCTATGCCTTCTTCTTGAAGCTATGCTGGTAGTGCTTCATTGTCAATGGCAAACGAATTTCTTGTTAACATCCAGGATCATTCTTCCGACGAGATATCAGGAAAGTAGAAGTTGAATTCTTGTGCCAGGGAATCCAAATGTGACTGAATTTGCACCTAAGTTTATTACGATCACGTTCATTTTCCGGCAAACTTTCATTAAGGCGAAGGATGAGAAATTGTCAACTGAAGACGGCGTTTCCATAACTGTATTTGTTCAGGAATGCATATTTTTTGCCTTGGAGCTTTAAGTTCAAACTGTTCAAAGCTTCAAATAAATCACAA
The DNA here is from genome assembly GCA_946902985.2 of Meconema thalassinum. NCBI lineage: Eukaryota > Metazoa > Arthropoda > Insecta > Orthoptera > Tettigoniidae > Meconema > Meconema thalassinum. The sequence goes on from OX336394.1 coordinate 54,681,116, forward strand.
AGATATGCCAACGAGACGATAAAATTGGCATGATTTTGCTCCTTACAACACAGCAAACTCCTTATTTCACCTCCAACCTGGCGGCTCCGCAGAGGTTTGTGCCGACAGTTGGCAATTACCAGTGCTTTTCAACGATTGACTTGGTGCGACAATCACTTGGAGAGATTCGAAAAGTGTTTCTTTTACAAAATTGTAATATTCGAGTAAAAAAAAAAAACTTAATTCGGAAATCACTTAACGCCCCCCTCGATAAAGCCCCACGCCCCACTAGGGGGGCGCGTCCCCCAGGTTGGGAACCCCTGGTCTACATTCCTTGAAATTATTTTCAATAGTTTCTTCCATTTCAATTATTCTAAATAAATGCTGGGATGGGAGACATTTCTCTAGACCAGGGATTATCAAACTTTTTCTGTCGCCCCCCCCCCCCCCCCTTGAAACATGAAATAACCAGCGCCCCCTTTTTCTTCTTCTTCTTCTTAACTTTCTTAGCACTTCTCATAGGCTACTCCCCCCAGGGGCCCACATCTAGTGTGACGTGTGTTGTTGACCACGGGACCCTAGCTGAGTCCGGCATTGCTTCCACTTACTTGTGCCGGGCTCCTCTCAGTCTTCTTTCCAGTCGACCTCTCTTGGTCAACTCTTGTTCTTTTCCGATCCCGACGGTATTAGGGTATCCGAGGCCTAGGGAGTCTTTCACTTTCCCGCCTTAATTGGCCCTTGTCTCATCTTACCTGGTCCCTCTTTTTTCGAGGGGACCTATTATTTTCTTTTCATTATATTTCCTTTTCTCTTTAAGATTCCCGCACTGTTTTTGTTAATTGGCTCCCCGTTTATCTAAATTCCCTTTAGCGATTTTTTTTCTTGCATCTCCACTCCCTTTTGTACTTATTTTCAATCTGCGTTGCATTTTGTACGATTTTTCGATCTAAATTGCTTTTTAGTAAGTATTTCAATATAGGGGTTGGGACTTTAGTGAGTATTTTTAATTTCAATTGCATTTTTTAAAAGTATTTTCAACCTAAACCGCTTTTTGCAAGTATTTTCAATCTAAATTGCATTTTGTAAGTATTTCGACTCCACATTGCATTTTTACATATTTTGAACCTAACCTCCATTTTGTACGTATTTTTCAATCTATTCCTTTTGGAGTATTTTCGTTCTAAATTTCCTTTTGTAAGCATTACTGCTCTCCATTTTGTGCGTAGTTTCAATCTGAGTTCCTTTTTGTAAGTACAGAGAGGTTAGTTTTTATGTATCGGAGACCCTCACTAGCCCGCTCTCCCGCTGCGCGAGCCTGTCTCCCGCCACGCACTTGGCCGTAATCCGCTTCTTGGCGCCACAAGTTTCCCTCCTTTGCAGTCTGCTGAGAGCTTTAACAGTGTGAGTTTCAGTTTAGTCAATTGTTCACGTGTTTAGTGCTCAGTGTGCTGTTCCAATGCGATTTTCATTACGTGAACGTGTGTATATGTATAATACCTTAATAAAGTACAGGATATCTTGTGAAAAAACACGACGAAAATTGCGTCAGAAATTTCCAAACAGACCCGTGCCTAGCGTCAACACAATAAAAGATCTAGCAAAAAAGTTCAAACATTATATTACAGCTGAAATACAGTCAATCGGTGCTGAGGAACTTCAGAGAGTAAATGCCAGTTTCATAAAAAGGTGCCAGCGTTGTGTAGCAGTGCATGGCGAACATTTTCAGCACCAGCTGTGAACTAGGTAAGTACAAATTCCTATACTCAATGACTCAGTGCCGGGCGGGCGCCGCATAACGGCAAAGTGCCTGGCGGGAGAAAGGCTCGCGCCGCGGGCGAGCGGGCTAGCGAGGGTCTCCGATACATAAAAACTAACCTCTCTGTATTTTTCTTCTCACTTAATTTTCGTTCTGGCTTCCATTTCATTATCATTTTCGCTATCACCCAGACCATTAGGGGCCGATGACCTAGATGTTAGGTCCCTTAAAACAACAATTATCATATCATCATCAAAGGCGCCTTCGCAAAAAGGTTTGGTGCCATTTCCGGCAGTGTGCGTACGCAGGGTACCCTCTTTGTTCGAGCGCTTATGCTATGATCCCCGACTACCTCTCTTGGCCTTCGGAAGCAGTGTTTAAAATTTGGCGGATTCTCGTCCCTCGCATCGGGGTTGTTCACCCCCACACCCAAGAGAAAGTTCTGACGGCCGACCAGTCTAGTGACCACCGTTAGATACTACCCTACTGCGTCTGGTGAATTAAGTTATTTTATAGTGCGTGTTTTAATTCATTGAGGCGGCTTCGGTGGCGTAGTCGGTAGCATGCCGGAGCTTCTATGCCCAAGATAGCGGGTTCAAACCCGGCCGAAGCCGTCGGATTTTTTAAGAGCGTTAAAAATCTATCAGTATGCCTTCCTTCTGAGGGGAAGTAAAGCCGGTGGTCCCATGTCATAGATTTATGGCATGTTAAAGAACCTTCCACTAATTGCACCTGTGTGAAGCTAAATTGGATAGGTTAAGAATGTAAACAACGCTTTTAGGTTTCTACGTTCGTTGCCATGAGCCGACTGCGGTGGCGTCTAGTAGCTAAGTTCTGAACTTGGCCTAGTAGTCGTTGTCGGTGGCGCTAGGCGGCAAAAGTAGGAACTATTTGAAAAATCCTAAGTTGCAGTACTTAAATAAAAAAAACAGATCACACACACTAATACAGTCATCACAATTAACACCGGTTATCAGACAGTCTACACACACCCAAAGTACACGGGGCTACATGACCGCGTTGTCGCAGCCCCTAAACTGAGGAACCAACCAACGTATTTAATGATCATCATTATTTAGGGTACATGAAATTCAAGAGTAGTTGCTGGAAATGCTGTCCTTCATTTTCTAAACACACATTGCACCAACGTCATAGGAACTTTTGATACACTCGCTGTAATTCATCCTCACTATCAGTGCAGTTATTTCGTTCTCGAAAGCTTCCAAAGTACGCGGATTGTTTCTGTATATCTTTCGTTTGAGGTTCCCCCACAAGTAAAAATTGCACGGCGCTCAAACGTACGAATACATTCTTACTGTATGACTTTTTCTTGTGAAGATAAAGTTTTCACTAGGAAAATTCGATGTTGTGTTCTATAACTAACCATGTTCACGGGACACGAGATAGGCTACAGTACTTCATCACAAGTCGTAATTATCTCAACTAAGGTGTCTTGTAATAACGGCATTCGGGGCTTCTCGTCCTGCTTTTGTTTAATTGGCAAATGAAATCCACAGCCTGCTTCCAGTCTCCGACTGGGTCAGGAATGGAATGAATGAAGCCCCCATCTAGCGGCGAGGATATGAACTGTGCCGGCTGCCGAGGCCTGACGCACTCCTCTGGGCGTGAACGACAAATGAAATGATAGTGGAGAGTGTTGCTGGAATGAAATGTTGACAGGGAAAACCGGAGTACCCGGAGAAAAACCTGTCTGCCACCGTTTTGTCCAGCACAGATCTCACATGGAGTGACCGGGATTTGAACCACAGACCCAGCGGTGAGAGGCCGGCTGCCGCCTAAGCCACGGAGGCTTCTAATTATCTCTATGCGCCCGAGTAAACACGGCAAGCTAAGCCGGCTGCGACTGGCGCAGATTGCGGCCGCGCGCACCCGGTCCAGCCGGTGGTTGGCGTGCACTTTCACATTTTTACCAAACACGTTCAATAATGTGTACTTACAGTGTTCATAGGTCATAGGCGATGCTGAAAATGCCCTCCCTCTCGTGTAACACACACTTGAGATCTTCTGATGAAAGAATGTCTGTCAACTCCTTTATTATTTACGGAGTCTGTTTCCTTGAATCGTTTAGCGAGCCTCCTAATTGTACTGGCATTAGGCACTGGTCTTCCTGGAAACTTGATTCGAAATTTTCGTCTAGTTTCAGAACAAGATTTTCTGCTTTTCATATATGAATTATGAATATACACACGTTCGCGTAGTGTGAACTAACGATATGAGTCAGTGGAGCGCGCCAATCGCCAGCTGCACAGGGTACGTGCGCCCGCGATCTGCGCCAGTCACAGCCGGCTTAAATGAGGCGCACATAGGTAATGACCCTGTACAAGTCATCTAGGGATGACTAATCACTCTCCGCCCGACACACGGGTCGGCAAAGCTTTGTTGTATAGGAAGGCTCTCAAAGTAGAAACGCTCTATGACGTGGAAATTCATTCTGGATCTTATGGAGGAGAAAAGAAATGGGGGTAATTTCCGTCCATTCAAAGGTAAAATGGTCATTCTTAAACAGGTGAGTCAAATACCGGAAATTAATATTAGACAAGTACAGCGGTAAAAAGAATTGTAGGGTATTTAGGTGGGTCGCATTGGTTTTCAGTTTTGGTGGAATGAGTTAGTTGGTTCCTCGGTTTAGGGGCTGCGGCAACGTGGTCATGTAGCCCCGTGTACTTCGGGTGTGTGTAGAATCTGTCTGATAACCGGTGTTAATTGTGATGGCAGTATTAGTGTGTGTTATCTTTTTAAAATCCAAGTAAGGACTACAGGCATCCAATTTTCAACTAGTTCCTACATTTCCTACCAAACGCCACCCTCAACGACAACTAGTTCTGAACTTGGTTACTAGATGGCACTGCAGTCTGCTCCTGGTGAAGAACGTTGGAACCTAAGAGCGTTAGCCAAATCTAACCTATAATTTAGCTTCACACAAGTGTAATTAGTGGAAGGTTCTTTTACATGCCATAAGTCTATGACATGGGACCGCCGGCTTTACTTCCCCTCCGAAGGGCATACAGAGGGATTTTTAACGCTCTTAAAAATCGACGACTTCGGCCGGGTTTGAACCCGCGACCTTGGGCATAGAAGCTCAGCATGCTACCAACTACGCCACCGAATGAGCTATTCCATTTGTGTGTCCGGCGAGTACAGCGAACTGTCATAGCACAGTAAAGAGAGTGCATCAGACGTTTCATTGTTTTGATCTCTCAGCTCGAGTGCGAGGGGAAGGCAGCAGGCTCGAGATCTGAGAAAAAATAAATTCGCTTTTAATCGAATAATTGACTGGGAACGATTGAAATCAATTTCAAAGCCAGTAAGGGAAGAAGTAGGCCTACGCTTTTACATGCAAGCCTTAACATAAAAGAAATACCTGGCAAAAATCTTGCCTACTGGAATATTGTGCTCTATTCTGTTCTAATCAATAACTATGCGTATTATTTGTAGCATTAGGGCATATCGTATTGTAATTTTGTAATTGCATGTTTAATGGTTAATTTTAAGGGCGGGGAACTATCGTGATGACCGCGCGTCACCCCGCAATCTGTAGGCCAAATGACTGCGCAGCGATCGCTTCGTAGGCCTACACTGTAGTGCCACGATTTTTTTTATTCCTCCCTCATGGTGTTGTGGTTAGCCGGAGTGACTGCCACCTCTGAGGTCCCGGATTCCGGCTCTTTTTATTCTGGTAGCGGTGTTGTATTGAGCCTCATAGGGCACTTAAGGACAAACTGGTTTTAATCTAATAACTTATATATTTCTTTACTTTTCCATTTTCAACTCAGCATTGACTCTTCCAACAGGATAGATAAAGCCCTGCACGGATGCGGATATCCGCAAAAGATTTTGCCATGCGGATATAGTTTGCATGGCTGTGCGGATAAGCTGCGGATAATGTTTGGAGAAAATTTGCGGAGGGTTTTTAGAATACAATCCGAACTTGTTGAATATCATAACTAGGACCCGGATGTTTATGACATAGCATATTTTTCCGTTATGTTTTTTTTTCTTTTTCATGACAAATGTAAGATCGTTCAAATTAAGCATAATTAACACTCCGAACAGGAAAGGGTTGCAATTCTGGCTGTGTAACATTCATTTTAAACATAGCACATGACATACAAAGTCTGAGGGAAGGACTTTTTCCTCAAATGTCTAAATGTGTTGCTTTAGTGATTTATGCTTTATCTAATTAAAAATATCATTGTAATGCCAGTAGATTCGGATAGCAAACGTGCGGGTAAAAGTCGTGCGGATGCGAATAATAGTCGTGCGGATGCGGGGTGGATGTGGATAACAGTCGTGCGGATGCGGGGTGGATGTGGATAACATTCCTGCGGATGTGGGGCGGATGCGGATAACATTTGTTTATCCGCCCAGGGCTCTTGCGATAAGATATGATATAAAAGTACATTATATATTTTTTTAAATGCCTTTAAAGAGCAGAAATCTAAATCTATTATTTCTAAACAGTTTGGGATATCACAACAGATAAGCAAATGGAATATTCTTCTACTACTACTACTACTACTACAAAAATGTTAAGCTGTAGGTCACTACTGATTAGTGCTTTAATTCTAATCTACCACCATAACACGGTCTATCTCTTGATAGGCACGTGCTTACAATAATTCTGGCGGCTTTGGTGGTGTAATTGGTAGCATTCCGAGCTTCAATGTCTTGAAATAGGGGGCGGATTTCTAAGAGAAGTCATCTTTTCCCTTAACATTATATCTTATAGTCTTGTATTTTCAACACGTTTCCAAGCATGATAACCAAACTTAAACAGGTTTTATTGGGCATATAAATGCATATTTAGTCTTCCTTAAGTTTTATGGCATATTTTGAACAAAATATCATAATAAACGGCATATTTTGGTAATTTTCATTTGAATTTCGTTTTATAAAAATAAGCCCTAGATATTATTGTTCAGGATGGACTGGAATATACTACTGAAGAACCATTCTAAATTAATGTATGGAATGTTTCTAACAGGTAGGAGCTATTGTTTGCTAGCTGGGTCGATTCCTGGAAACCGGGCTATTGTTTACACGGAAGCAGAGTTAATTCCGCAGTTATTTGTCATCGTTCTTATCTCTCTCCTTCCCTCTTCACTCTTCCACCTTCAACACACTAAATGATCTTGGTCGCTCATTAGGGAGCTTCAGTCATTCAGTTCCTTTCAATATGCCTAAAACGAAAGTCTCAATTTGTGGGAAGTTGGGAAGCTTTGTTCACGAGTTAGGTGAAAACATATTCAGTACGGATGGAGTAATAAAAGTGTTTCTATGTAACGTAGATGCTATTCATTAAGTCATATTTTGAATTTTATAGGTCATATTTTTATGTTTTTAGGTCATAAATGCTTACATATTTCACACCTTTTTAGGTCATAGAAATCCGCCCCCTAGAACCTTCCACTAATTACACCTGTGTGAAGCTAAATTATAGATTATCTTTGACTAACGCTTAGGTTCCAAGGTTCGTCGCCAGGAACCGAATGTGGTGGCATCTAGTAACAAATTGCAGAACTAGTTGGTCGTTGACGGTGGCGTTTGGTAGCAAAAGTTGGAGCTACTTGAAAATCGAATGTATGCAGTCCTTACTTGAATTAGAAAACAGATAACACACACTAATACAGCCATCCCAATTAACACCGGTTATCAGACAGATTCTACACACAACCAAAGTACACGGGGCTACATGACCGCGTTGTCGCAGCCCCTAAACTGAGGAACCAACCAACAATAATTCTACATCAAAAGGAAGTCATTCCGTAAAATGCTGCCACCTAGCAAGAACCTATGAATCGCTGGTACCTGATACTTTTAGCTCGGTACTATCAGGTTCCGCAGATAAGCACTTATGTATGCTTCCGGTCAAAACAGGTGTGTGGTGGTCAGTCGGGATCTTATATTTACAACATTCTCCTCTTGGCTATCGGCCCGGAGATCCCGATCTGCCAAGAAATTTAATTCTGGTCTGAAGGCTGGAACGGGTACACTGAGCCTCGTGAGGCAAAACTGAGAAGAGGTGGGTTCTATCCCCGCCCCAAGCCATCCTGGAAGTGGGTTTCCACTTCTACGCCAGGTAAATGCCGGGATGGTTCCTAATTTAATTCCACGGCCGCCTCCTTACCAATCCTCACATAAATTACAAAATACACACACTGCTAAAGACACAACAATAACACAGGTTATTACACATTTTTTAAATTGTGAATTTTTTGAAATGTGAAAAAGATTTCCCATGGCTCATGATCGCGAGATTAACGGTCACGTAAAACTACACAACTTACTTACTTAACCCTAACACGGGACAATGTTGTCCAAGCCCCTCAAATGAAACAACAACAGCGAACAAAACTGAAGGAAGCCTTTTGAAATGGTTCCTCATTCCCTTTTTTTTTCTTTTTTGCTCCTCAACCCTTATTATGATGAATTTTTGTTTGTAATTCTCCACAACAGCCAAGTAGGTACTGAGTAAGGGGCGTATATAGAGGTTAGGGGGGGGGGGGGCTGTGGGGGCTCTGCCCCCCCCTCTAAAAAACCAATAAATAGAGGAAAGTACCCAAACTCGGGCCCCCATTTTGTTTTAGGAGTTTTAGGTAGATTTCATTAGAAAGCTAACTATTGCAATGGGTCCCATGTTTCGACTTCCGGAAAATTTCGACATATCTTCGCGTTTCACATCCCCCAGACCCCAAAACCACCGTCAGTTCAAAAGTTTATATATAAATTATGTATGTATGTATATATATATATATATATGTATATCAGTTTCTTGAGGACACGATAACTGTCGTAATTTTGCACCAATCACTTTGAATTTTTTACATAATATGTATACCCTTAAAATCTCGGTTGAGTTCGTTAATGGTCAAAATCGGTCGAAGGGGGTGAAAATGGGAGGCTTTTTTCGAAAAAGTGAAATTTCGCTATAACTCTCTTAATACGTGAAATATCGAATCCATTCAAAGTTCATAATATGTGTCGGATAAGTGCCAAAAATGTATGTCAAATAAGTTTTTTGATAGCACCAACCATTGACCAAAGGGGTGGGAAAAAGTGGGTTTTTCGGGAAACATTAATCATATCTCTGTTAATAGGCACAATATCAAAACCGTACAAAATGGACAATATTCCTCCAATAATTACCTAAAACTTTTGACTGAAAGAATTTTTGATATGACCCACCATTACGCCACGGGGTGAGCAAAATGATTTAAATTATAAGAAAATGCCAAGTGCCAAGAGAGGTTGTCATGACAACTTTACTTTTAATTGATAAGGGATGAGCCATCAGCAGTTACTATGACAACGACACTGCACGAGATAACATTCAGTTTTCCATCTGTCTGTGGGAAGCGACTTCGGTATCGGAACTGGTAGCATGATGAACTTCTATGCCCAAGATCGCGGGTTCAAACCCGGCTGAAGTCGTCGGATTTACTAAGAGCGCTAAAAAACCCTGAGTTTGCTTTCCTTCGGAGGAGAAGTTCCAACGTTCGTTGCGAGTTGATGGTTCCGGTGGCATCTAGTAGCCAAGTTCACAGATAGGTGTCGTTGATGGTAGTATTTTAGGTAGATTTCATTAGAAAGCTAACTAGTGCAATGGGTACCATGTTTCGATTTCCGGAAAATTTCGACATAACTTCGCGTTTCACATCCCCCAGACCCCAAAACCACCGTCAGTTCAAAAGTTTATATATAATTTATGTATGTTTATGTATGTTTATATATATGTATATCAGTTTCTTGTGGACACGATAACTGCAGTAATTTTGCACCAATCACTTTGACATTTTTATCGAATATGTATACCCATAAAATCTCGGTCGAGTTCGTTACTGGGCTAAATCGGTCGAAGGGGATGAAAATGGGGGACTTTTTTTCGAAAAATGAAATATTGCTATAACTCTCTTAATATGTGAAATATCGAATCCGTTCAACGTTCATACTATGTGCCGGAAAAAGCTCAAAAATTTATGTTTGAAGAGTTTTTTATAGCACCAACCATTGTCCAAAGGGGTGGGAAAAAGTGGGGTTTTCGGGAAGCATTAATCATATCTCTCTTAATAGGCACAATATCAAAACCGTACAAAATGGACAATAGTCCCCTAATAATTACCTAAAACTTTTGTCTGAAATAATTTTTGATATGACCCACCATTACGCCAAGGGATGAGAAAAATGATTTCGGAATTATAAGAAAATGCCAAGAGCTATCAGTGGTTGCCATTGCAACACTACTAAATTGATGAGGGATGAGCCATCAGACGTTGCCATGATAACGCACTTGCGCGAGATCAGTTTCAGATTTCCATCTGACTAAGTGTGAAGCGGCTTCGGTGACGTAACTGGTAGCATGCCCAAGGTCGCGGGTTCAAAGCCGGCCAAAGTCGTCGGATTTTCTAAGAGCGCTAAAAATCCCTCAGTATGCTTTCCTTTGGAGGGGAGGATCCAACGTTCGTTGCGAGTTGCTGATTGCAGTGGCATCTAATAGCCAAGTTCACAGCTAGGTGTCGTTGACGGTAGTATCTGGTAGCAACATTAGGAACTACTGCTTGAAATTGAGCGTCTGCATTCCTTACCTGAATTACAGACTAATACAGCCATCACAATTCACACCGTTTATCAGACAGATTCTACACTCACCCAAAGTACACGGGGTTACATGACCGCGTTGTCGCAGCCCCTAAACTGAGGAACCAACCAACATCTCTGCGGGAGATATAATTTTGCGTGAAGAAGTAACAGACCATTACATAGTTATACATCAGTGTCGAAACCTTGCATAAGGACAGTGTGACCACAAGTATAAAAATGGACTCCAAATGACAAGAAGGTTACCGTCATCATAAGACAATAAAATGTTTAAAATATGCATAAAATGACGAAAAACAAAGTTAATTAATCTCCAATTATAAAATACTTTCACGCAATAAATGAGGTCTGATCCTTCTACGAAAACCTGCATATTCTGCCTATTTTCGCCTATCCCCAAGTTTGTCCGGTGAAATCTACCTCCGCCTTCCGGCGTGCCGAGAGGACTTTTTAAAATCCAATTTTGTCCAAAATTAAATCAAAATATTTGCAACACATACTTTAATTAGTCCTCCAACTGTTATATTTTACTAAAAATTATTGATCAACTATTGTAGATATAAAACATGTTTTTCATAAACATTGCGTTTTGTTGATTTTTAAAAATGGGTTCCTAATGTGGGCCCCTTCAAAATTATTCATAAATGGGTACAGATAAAGTAAACAAATGGAAAATGAGTGGAACTTAGTGTAATTTTACAAATAAAATACATTTTACAGCTTATTCATGAGAAATGCACACAATGTATTCAAGTGCGACAAAAGTCACATACGTAGACATCATTTTCCGCCCCCGCACATTCTACATGAGCCCAGAGTAAACACATCACACACATCACCCACAGTTCACCTTTGGAGTCCTCTGAAAACTTAACACTGCAAAACATGCACTCTGCATCTTTTTCACCAGAGAGGGAAGATACCCCTGGTGGAACTTGTAATTCAGAAGAGCCTGAGGACATGTCGTTCGAGTCTTCATCAGAACCAGAAGTCGATTCTTCCTGATGTTTCTTCTTGAACTCCAGACGTTTCTTACATCCCTCCTTTTTCGGACGACCTCGACCACATGTTGTTTTTAAGTCTGCAGGTTGTTTACTTCCCTTAGCTTCATTAGCCTGCCTACGTTCTTTAGCCTGCTGCAATTCCGATTTGTAAGGGGAAGAGGTTAGGATGGTGGAACTACACGGTTTACGCCCTCTTGTAGAAGCCCTCCTCTTAAGTTTTGGTATCGGGTTGATTTGAAATGGACTTGTCTCGAAAGCCTTTCCCTGTGATGTTTGTGATGAAGGCATGGACTGTTGAACCTTCAAAGGTGTCAAGCTGACTTGAGACGCTCTGGATGTTGATGGTTTATTTAAGTCTATTTCAACATCTTCGACTGCTTCACTTGTCTCTTGATCTCTCTCTTCTTCTTCTTCTTCTTCTTCTTCATCATCATCCTGGCATCTCGAACTATTAGGAATCAGAGCAGGCACTAGCGTTTTATTAGCCTCCTCAATGTATTCACTCTCAGGAAATATGTGCCTGTCAATGGGGTAGATCCCTGTAACTCGGAAGCCATTGACAGCAATCTCAGCTTTTTGGCATTTAATGTAGGCTTTTCCAAAAAGGTCCATCACATCGTATGCACCAACAGGTCGGCCACTGTGCCGTAACCACTGTCTGATTTCCTCACTGTACATGGCTTTTAGAGGGCCCATGAAAGTCCGGTCAAGCGGCTGAATTTTGTGAGATGAGTGAGGAGGCAGGGACACAATAGCAACGTGGTTTTGTCTGGCCAAGTCTATCAAGTCCATGTTGTGAGTGTGGCTGAAGTGTCCATCTAAGATGAGAAGAACTGGTTTGTCGTTCGTAGGCTTTACGAAAGCTACAAAGTGTTGGAACCACATTGTAAAAAGATTGGCTTGTATCCATCCTGATGGATGAACTGCAAATATGGTTCCTGGTGGAGCCCCCTTTTTCAGTTGATCGCTCATATTTTTTCTCGGAAAAATAACCAAAGGCGGAACAAAAGTGCCTGCCGCATTCATGCACACAACAATTGTAATGAGTGCTCCACGTTCAGCGGATGTCAGTGCAGCGACCTGTCTTTTTCCACGCAAGCCAATCACTTTAGTTACTTTCGACTGGACTATAGAAATTCCACTTTCATCCACGTTGAAAATTCGGTCTGCACTGTATTTTTCTTTGTCATAAACATCTTCAAGAAGGTTATAAAATGTATCGGTGTTTTCTTTACTGAATCCTAATGCTCTTGCGTAGGACGTCCCGGTAGGCTTTCGTTCAGATAGTTTCTTCTTGTGGCGTTTCAGGAAAAGTCGCACCCATTTTTTCCCAGCCATCTCGTTTTTGAATGGGTGTTTTATGTTGTTTTTTACAGCTAATTGTGCAGCCATCCTTCGCAGGTCTGTGCGAGTGAGCCCAAAATATGATGCTTCCATGGCTACACAATAACTCACTAGTTCCTCCTCAAGTTGTTTGCAAAGAACGGGTGGCCTACCAACTTTAGTTTGAGATGCCTCTGAAGGGTTCCCATATTTTTCTTTAGCTAGCCTCTGCAATGTTGCCCTAGGAACGTTGTAGGCTTTACTGGCTTTTTTTAAAGCCCATCTTCTTCTTACGGAGAGCATCAATAGCTTTTTCCATGTCTGTAGAGGCCCACGACCTTAACGGTTTGGTTTTCGCCATGAATTCTGCAACAAAGGGCCCAATTTGTTAGCAGATTTATTAAAATCAAACCGATTTTAGTTTTACAATACGAAAAATAGGGGGCCCGGATTAGGAACCTCAGGGGGGCTCGGGTTAGGCACCGGCATGCTTATATTCCAAATACCGAGAAATTTTTAACGAGTCAACGAAAATGTGTTATATTACCCTACATGGATAGCTTGTAATGTCCCCTTCAAAATAATGTAGTTGTTAAAAAACTTACCGATTAATTCGTGAAGCCAGGCAGCTGAAAGTGAGCACGATCAAAAACTTAACTAGTCACTGTTTTCGTTAATGGCTGACTGATCAACGACAAGTGGTAATGACGACACTAGCGCTTGACTGAGCTCTGGTCATCTAAGGACCTACTACTTAAGTGCATTTACGATGGGTGGCAGCACCGTAGAGAGCTGTAAGTCAGGGGGCCCGCTTAAAGAACCGGGCCCGGGATTGGGTACTTTCCTCTATTGTTAAAAGCATAAAATGATTGTAAATTTGGTTGTACGCTAATCTTAACTCACTGGCTAAGTTATAAACAATATTAAGATTGAAATTAGACTAAGACTACCTCGTGGTGTAGTGGCTAGCATTCTTAGCTGCCGCCCTGGAGGTCCGAATTCGATTCCCGGCTCTGCCAAGAAATTTGAATTCTGGTTTCACAGTACGGAACTTTTGAGAAATAAATTACCAATTTGTAAAAAAAAAACCTGTTTACCTTTCTGCTTAATACATTGACAAATATTTAGATATTTGCCATTAATACTCCATAGGCCATAATAGAAAATTCATTAAATATAAAATTTTACGTGTGTGTTGTGTTGTATTTTACAACTTTTTTTTTGAATTGCCACCATTGCAGGCTATATAAACTTAGTCTTACCTAAACTAATTACAAAGTTATGCTCTAAGTTATAGGTTGATATTTCTGCGTATTTTGCGGTGACAATCCCTAAGAATAGTCACAGTTTGCCCCCCCCCCCCTCAAAAAAGGATATACGCCCCTGTACTGAGTGATTCACTTTCTCGACAATTCGCTGAAATTAGTTTTAGGACGTACCGGGCCCCCTCCCCCCTACTCACACACACACACACACACACGCGCAGTAGAGATCCTGTCTGTGGAAATATCTTTCCATTGCATCGTAGAGGAAATAGCATGTGAAATGTAATCTTACAAGCGTGTGTGTTGTCACGGTTGCGCACGACTGATGGGTATTGGCAAATAGCTTTCTAAGCCATTTGGTATTGGTCAGTTCGAATTTACCATTCAATGTGAAATTTCTTTCAATTAATAGTTTCTTAAAATGCTTATTCCGCAATTTAGCCTATGGGTGGCAATACGAAAGACTTTTTTTTTTAAAATTTGGTTGGTTCCTCAGTTTAAAGGCTGCGACAACGCGGTCATGTAGCCCCGTGTACTTTGGGTGTGTGTAGACTCTGTCTGATAACCGGTGTTAATTGTGATGGCTGTATTAGTGTGTGTTGTCTGTTTTTAATTCAAGTAAGGACTGCAGACATTCGATTTTTTTAAGTAGTTCCAACTCTTGCTACCAAACGCCACCGTCAACGACCTACTAATTCTGAACTTTGTTACTAAATGCCACCGCAGTCGACTTTCGGCGACGAACGTTGGAACCTAAGAGCGTTAGTCAAAGATAACCTATAATTTAGCTTCACACAAGTGTAATTACTGGAAGTTTTTTTTATCATGCCATAAATCTATGACATGGGACCGCCGGCTTTACTTCCCCTCTGAAGGGAGGCATACTGAGGGATTTTTAATGCTCCTCAAAAATCTGACGACTTCGGCCGGGTTTGAACCCGCGACGTTGATATAGAATCTCAGCATGCTACCAACTACGCCACCGAAGCCGCCAATTTTAAAATCTTAATACATTATAATGAAATCAAGGAACATTCGAAAGCATCAGTTGCATTAATTGGAAATCTAGCATAATTTAACCTTCATTTACCACGAGTCTGGTAACGCTGCCCGAGACTGTCCGGCTGTAATAAGATCCCAACTTGGCATCGCTTGGCCGATGTCTCTCCCGGTTCAAACCACGCTTCTCGGAACACACAACTGGAAGTTATACTCTGTGTGCTGCCAGAATGGGATTGACATTTGGCCGGAAATTCCACGTCAGTCATCACCCCTTTGCCTCTTGGCCAATCCATGTTCGCATAGTTGATGTCATAATACTCTGCGTTGCAGTATCACAGCCCACGTGCGTCAGTGCCTGGTGAGTGTGCGCGGTAGGAGCGAACAGTTTGGCAACCTCGTTCCCTGACCACATGGCGAGGCGAGAACTGTCAATCCCATTCTGGCAGCTCACAGAGTATAGAGCGGAGCGTCCTGAGGGCTATTTCACACTAGACGTTCGATCGCAACGATTAATCTCGTGCACATTTATCTGTGTCATTCGTGATGACGCTGAAGAATGGACAGTATAGTGTTTCGCCTCTTTGTTACTGAAATAGGCTGCGTGGCTTAGCGGTAGCGATCTTTCCTGGTGTGCCCATGGTTGCAGGCTCAAATCCTGGCGCAGTCAGTTGGCGTTTGAGGTCGCGCAAATGCGAGGTAGTCATCTCAGTAGATTTACTGGCATGTTAAAGATCCACTTCGGGGCAAAATTCTGGCGTCTCTAAAAGCCCCAGTAGTTAAAAGGTACGTAAAACCAATACCATTATTATTATTATTATTATTATTATTATTATTGAAATAGGAAGCGTTTCAAGGACAAGGGCAACACGACTATAACCGTCATCCAATTATGAGTGCTTGACTCCAAACTAAATTTTATTATTGATATAATGATAATTATAGTAATAAACATGTACGTAAACCACCGAAGTCGAAGTGTGCCATGTGATGTAGTCCTGTCTAGTTTTAAAAGCGCATATCATATACATTTCCTAATGAATTCAGATTTATAACTTGGAGCAGCAATGTAATTTTATTTGGAAGCCCCGGAATTTACTTCCTTTTTTTTGGGGGGGGGTAAATATTATTAACGTACCGATTCACTTGTGTGATGGGTTTTGGTGTGGCAATGTGGCAACTGCGCACACAGAGGGGTGCCTCGGCTGTTGGGGTAGTCATTTATTTTCCTTTCATTTCTTCTGTCTTTCTCACTACTCCGTCCTCCCTTTCTTCCCCTCTCTTCCTTCTTTTTTGGTCTTGCTGCACGCAATCTTGTGATTGTACCGTGCCGTTCCGTTGCGGTCTTATACCTGCTAGCAAGTGAGTCAAAGAACGCCATCGGAAAGTTATTACACTTGAGTAGTTAATGATGTTCATAATACTACTGAAATTAATATCAATTTTCAACTCGAAATATAGCTAATCATTTATTTCCCCTCCCTACGTCTTGCAGTCTTTTATTAGTGAGCAATGCAATGTTGTCGGTGGAACATTGTAAACAAAGTAGTTTCGTTTCAAGCAGGCCCGACGAGAGGGTGGGCCAAACGGGCACAGCCCTGGGGCACGGACTTGCTGAGGGGCCTGGGGCTGTAGAAGAGCCCAAATAGACAATTTCCCTGGACGTAATTTCTAAATATTTTTGAGTTCTTCTGGCAAGGCTATATATATTATTTAATGTAACAGCAATTAGTGAATAGTGAGAACATAAAATGAATGTTAAGATAACTATGATGGTTTTAGCTTCTCTTCCAGGGAAATGACAATGCGCGATACAAAATCGAATTTTCGAATTTCATTCTAAAAAAGGGAAGAAAAGGTCACTTCAAAAACTTTCATATTACTGTCAATACTCACAAGTTTCGCAGACCACTGTAATTTCAAGTAAAATTTCCTGTCTAGGCAAGGACTATTGGAAGCTTAATGAAACTGTTGACTCCGGCCTACTTAATGACCTGAGAATTCCTGTCTTGAAATAGGGGCGTGGTGGGGCAGCGGTCAAGTTGTTGGCCTCTCACCACGGCAGATCGGATTCGATTCTCGGTCAATGCATGTGAGATTTTCAAATTGAAATGCCATGTCCTGTGGTTCGGATTCCACGTAAAAAGGAGGTCCCCGTGACTTATTATCTCGCGATTAACGGTCTTCCTTTTCCTGTCTTGAAATACTACTACAATAGGCATACAGAGACAAGGATCGAAAATGTGGGTAGTACAACATACCACCAAACATAGGAAATATGTAGACTACGTATGAATAAATACGCCAGAATATATATTTATTTATAAAAACGGCAAAGATATGTAAATAAATAGAAAATATTTAGTTAAATAAAAAATATTTAAACATATTTAAAATATAACTATCCGGGCCTATGGCCCAAAAATACAATACTGTTTGTTTTAACAGGTCTTCGGAACAATTACCGTGGATGATTGAATCCAGCAAAAGTCAATTATTTTGCATTTTGTACTGTTTTTATGTCACATGGAGGAAAAAGTGATATTTCGAAACGCGTAGGAACAAAGAAGCACTAAGAAAGTGTAGCAAGAAATTATAAAAAAGGAAAGAGATTTCTTTGTTAAAATTGAAAGTATTGGGGTAATTGAAGCATACTTTGCCAATTAATTGAGCTGATATGCACTGTATGGATGTCCTAAGTTTTCCTGATTTTCATATACAAATGTTCAGAATTTTGGTTTTGTAAGGTTGGCAGATATGTTGAAGGCCACGCTCATCTCCTTCCCTATCCTCACCTGAATAAAAATATTCACACCAATACAGACATCTCAAAAACACCAGTTATCTGACACAATTCCACACTCACCCAAGTAGACGGGGCTGTATGACCACGATGTCCCAAGCCCCTCAAATGAAACAATTTTCAATCCTAGCATATAATTAATAATTCTGTGATCAGGCAAAATACAAGCCTCAAAAGGACTTGTTTCGATTGCTTGCGTCAGAGAGTTTCATCTTAGCTAGTCTACCATGGAAGACTCGTTTCTTAATGGGATGATGGTCCTAGTTTTAAGGGGTGGAACATCAATGGTATCTGCCCCCTCCCCCATATTAAATACATGTTTTTAACTCTGGCAAATCTTCTAGGTTTTTGCCCTGTCTATTGTTGGGTTTCTCTTAGGTGTACCAAATGAGCGCCTGCCAGGACCCTGAAGTCCAATTAGCCTACTTGTCAGTGAAAACCAGTATTCCAACATTTAGATCGTAGGCCTTCGCAGCCGGTGTCTAGTTTATTATTATTAGCCTAGATAAGAAACCAGTATTCTAACGTCTTAAAAGTTTTTGATAATAATGTTAATGGTTTTACGCCCCTTTTAACTGCCATGGGGGCCGATAACCTAGATGTTAGACCTCTTAAAACAAAAATTATCATCTTCATCATCACGACTTTTAGAGACGCCGGGAATTTTGCCCCGAAGGGGATTTTCAACGTGCCAGTAAACTGACACGGCTCCCTCGCATTTGCGCACCCTCAAATGCCCACTGAATGCGCCAGGATTCGATCCTGCACAACAAGCGAGAACGTTCCCGCTGAGCCACGCAGCCTGTTAAAAAAAAGTTTTTGAAATTTTAGGTTGCTTTCCTGCCACAGAAGTCAATTTTGGTGCAGTTCATTTTTGACTTTGCCTCCAATAGTCTGACTAACCGTTATCCTACTTCTTAGTAAACACTTTTCTGGGACGCTTTTTTAACTTATTTATTTTATTTTTCTTGAGTTAAATCACCCTTCCCTGTAGTGTTCTATTTCCAATTCCCTCTGATATTTTCCTTACTTAAGAAGGGGTACGATTGGCTCTCGATATTGTATTAACTCATATTTTATCTTGTTTTGAACAGAACGCATTATTACCGTAAACATCACAATCCTCGGTCAATAGGACATCATACTTGATAAGTCGTGTCCTGTTTTAGTCATGCGTACGTTTTTCTGCGTTACTAAAATATGCACTAATTCGAGGTGACTGCAGGCGGCAATGATACAGACCTAATACATAACATAATTTCAAAATATTTCGAGTTATGGTACAACAAGTTAGATCAGCATCTATAGTCGTTCAAACAAAGGATAAGCGCTCTCTTCCTAACAGGACAGTCGTTAACGAAAACTCAAAGGAAAGACTTGTACACCAACACAATGACACAGGTTATCAGGCAGATTTCACACATCTATGACCACGATGTCGCAAAGCCACTAAATGAATCAACAACAAGTCAAAGGAATGAGAGAAGAGTAACCTTGTAATATAGCCTATTGTTGAACTCTGCTGTTCCAAAACCATTAATCTTAACTAGAGAACCTGTGCGAGAAATCTCGCATGTTCATTAACAACCCGCCCGGTTTTACTGTGATGCGGGCTTCTATAAATATGTTTATTTGTTTAATCGCACTTTTTCAACAAATTGTCGATATGAAATTAGAGTGCAATTTGTCACTGTTGCGGGTAATTCCGTATGAATATTCTTTTCAATGCACATGCGCCCCATGTGTACAGACTACCCTCCTGGCACTAGTGTTATGCGGGCTGGACCCGACACAGTTCTGCCAGGGGCTATCGTCTTGTTTATTTGCTTAAACACTCTTTGTAAACTAAACATACAGTATTTCCGTTGACTTTTGAAGAGTTGTAAGATTTTTCCTGTATTATTCAGACGATTTGGGAGATTTTGGCACTCCTTCTAGTTCGGGAGCGTGAGTTTTTGTCGGATGAACTTAGCGTATTATTAATCTTAATGTTATGCAATTTGAAACAAGCAAGAAGAAAAATACAGTCAGTCTGAAAGACTAGACGTTATATCATTTCAAATGACGCATGCTACAAATGCTACACATGATAGAAAGGCTCAGGAGGGCTTCGAGCTCCCAGGACTCTTTCAACAGACTCCATTACACATTAACTTAGGCTTCCCGCGCGGGCACCTCTTTAAGGGACACCCTGTATTCTTATGTGACATCTTGTACACCTCTTTAAGAGTCACCTTGTATTCTCATCTGGCGTCTTGTATATCTCTTTAGGAGTCACCCTGTATTCTTATCTGGCATCTTGTACACCTCTTTAGGAGTCGCCCTGTATTCTTTTCGCTTCGCTCGAAGCCCCAGGTTGCTCGACGCCCCAGGACTCTTTCAACAGACTCCATTAACCATTAACTTAGGCTTCCCGCGCGGCTGCATGACGTCACAGTCTCAGTCTCCGTAACGCAACCGTCTCCGTCCCGCGTAACGTTAGACCCAAAGCATAACGACGAAGTCGACAAGATCATTTGAAATGATAAATAACAGTTTTGCTAAATTTCAGCAGGCTATATTAGGCAAAGCTTATCACCAATTTTGAAGCATGATGCGCTTGAATGTTCTATAGCAGGCATTCTCAACCTGGTGCTCGCGAGCTCAAGCTCTCCTGAGATCCATTCTTCAATTCAAATTCTGTTTCACGAACCAGAATAATAGTGTTTTATCCAATCCTCGACTCTAATATTACTGTTATATACGCCTACACACTACTATAGCGTATTATGCAAATGCAATACGTACCTGGGGGCTGATGACCGATATGTTCTTAGTATCTAAACGGAATAACATCAGCAACAACAAGAAATCTATGATTTTTAAATTTGTTGTAGAAAACTAGGAAAAATGCGTTCGATTGAAAAAGTACTGGATTGAATGCTTGTTACTTGCAGTCGTATCTTGACCATAGCCTACTTTAAATCGATGTGAGAGATACTCATGTGACAGGGCATGATACCATTATCGTATGTGACTTCACTTTTCGTCTTATACTACGTATTTTCCAGTCAAAACAACTGCACCCATTATCTCGAGTTGTGACGTGGGGTTGATGTCAGGATTGGAAGGTAGGCATTCATTTATTAAAACTACCGGTACTTGTTTCTCATGTGAGCTCATATCATACTTCCGATTGTAACATTCTAACCTTCCTGTGGATTACACCAATTTTGATATGCGTGAATTTTTATTAATTCATCATTTTCCATTTAAAATAGCCTTATCAGATTGAAGAAGTACGTGCAATCATACTTGTTTTTTTATGTGAGGAAATCCTTTTTTGCATGGGCGAGGCTGAGTCGGGGAAAATAATAGCAATGCACTGCTTTTCCTTCTGTGTGATATGCGCAGATCCTTAACTTCGGAACAAACGTCCCCTATTTCAACCTTCGTATGTGTCATTGATTGGCGAACCAAAACAAGGCTGCATTTTTGTATTATAGTAATTGGGTGCTTCTTATCATTTCTTTTGAAGATAAACGTACAAAACAGTAGGGGAATATTTGCGGAGAGAGATAGAGAGAGGGAGAAACATTTGATTCAGTACTTCCGCTCTTCCTTTGTTTATATAGAATAAAAAAGACTAAGTCAACCAGCCCTGTAATTTTCGCTCTCTCTCTCTCTCTCCTTCCCCTCCCACCCACCTCTTCTGCTCTCTTAGCCCCTCCATGTCCTCTTCATATGTCTGCACATACTCCTCCCTTTCGATCCCGGTTTTGATCATAAGAAGAACGCTGCATTCTGATATGATGTTTTGCTTTACATAACAGCGTTTGCTATTGGCTGGCAGTGAACGCATGCGTACAACGAAACTGCGCGATGGAGTCGTTCTGGGGATTCTGGAGTAAGATTATGCGACTGCGCTATGCGTTCAATAGAAATGGATGTCTTTTCTTTCGCTAAGATCGGTATTCGGATCCTTTCTGAGCCGCATTGAAATAAAACATAAAATCGTAATATTCCGCCCCATTCCTTAGGCTTTATCTGTATGTTCCTGAAGTAGAGACGTATCGAAGGCCTTTTATGAAAGATTTAATTTATTATGTAGTTGTTTGTCAGCTCTGTTAAGAGTGTGAGGCATTGGGATACTTCTTTACACTTATCTCGTTTTGTTTATTGTTAATTATGCTTCTGAACACTCGTGGAACTCATTTGTTCGTAGACAGTTTCTAGCTTACCCGAAGGTTTATGGATGTTATTTGCAGCTATTAACTTAGTTCCTAGGACACGGCACTACAGAAGATGATTTTAGCAACACACGTTAACTTGCGGTTCATGCGACTTCATTACGCCCGCATTCGCCGGCTAAAGTTTGTTGCATCATTATGTGTTTTGTTGAATACATTAGCAAATTGTCGGTTATTTTCTTTGTAACCTGTGGTCGAGGAAAGTGTTACTTAGACATTTTTACTAAATTCAACACACATACAAAAGCTGCATAGCAACTATGGAGTTACGTTACGTTCTGTGTCCAACTTCACGTACTTCGAACTATGTCCGCCAGAGGACACCACCTCATTGTCCTAGTTTCACTTCGTGAGACGCGCGTTCTGTTGAAATGAAGAGTGCAGAACTCTGCGCTGAATCAAAGGGGTAAACGCAGTCATCCTTTCGTCACTTGCCCGAATAGGGCATCCACGTGGTAATCTAGCGGTATAATTTTTTGATCCAGAATATCACATTGGCAAGTTTGGGTGTGGCAGTGGGAAAATGATGTATATGGTCGCCAGATGTCATTTTATGGTTTGGGGCAGTGTGTACAACAGGAAAGTCGTCATTGCCATAAAGGAAAAAGGGAGATTGTAGTTTTACGTGACCGTGAATCGTGTGATTACGAGCAATGGGACCTCCTTTTTACGTGGAATCTGAACCTTAGGACATGGCATTTGACTTCGAAAATCTCGCATGCATTGACCGTGATTGTCATAAATACACCACCACGTGTTATTTAGAGTGATGCTGGTTGTTTCCTTTATAGTTGTGATCATCAATGCCTTTTATTATAGACTACTTAATTCGTGTGATATTGTAGTACCTGTGACAGCGCGAGTCTAGAATTGGGATGGGTGTCCCGAAACTTGAAATTAGGTAGGCTTACCATCACATGATTTGTCTGGGGGCGAGGGGTAAGGGGGATAACGACAGTCGATACCGTAGTATCCTTATTCGACCTCGAATCTCTGAACAGTCCTTTTGACGAACATGTCTTGATATCGGTGTGTCCTGTACACGATTGGTCACAAGAGGTGAGCAGTTCTTTTCCCACTTCCCATCCGAGGCGTTTGCAGCTATGGGCATTTACTGACAATATTGATCACACAAACTTACACAAACTTACTGTTGTTTGAAATGTTAGGATACTGATTGAGTCCCGCGGCGTAGCCGTGCTCATTAATTGTGCACCATGGCTGTGAGGGCAGCTGCGGCACGTCTGGAGATCTTAGGTTTGAATCCCGACACTGACTGGTGCTCTTAGGCTTGAAGGAATTTACCCTTCCAGCAAATGTGGTGGTATTCGGTACATCAAGGTCATCTGCTGCTCGTGACTACTTGAGAACCCCCGGGAAGTTCCATCAGGTATCTGGAATTGTGGGTAGAACCCCGTCCAGAGCTAAATGCCTCAAATGCTGCGTTGTTCTGCTTTGTATAATCTGGTAAACAATGAAGGGTCACACATAGTCTGTCATCGAGTTATGCTGCTATATAGTCCTGTTTCTGATTTTCTTGGAAGCTGGTTCTTTTCGAGAAGATCTTTATTCGGACGAACCCTTCGTGACTACAACTACTACTACTACCACCACTACTACTACTACTACTACTACTACTACTACTACTACTACTAATAATAATAATAATAATGTCAAGAGTTCGGACTCCTCGAAGAATGAGGAGATCGAGGAAAAGAAAGAGGCCATGAAACGGAAGAAATTTATACTTAACATCCTTGGTGTAGGAAGAAAATAAGAGTTGACCAAGGGAGATAGACAGGAAAGATGAATGGGAGGAGCCCAGCACATGTAAGTGGAGCAATGCCGGACTCAGTGGAGCCCCACGCTTCAAAGCAGTGGGCCGTGGTGGTTATTTTAGGGGGCGGAACATCGAGTTCGTCTGGCCTTCACTACTTGAGAACCCCCGGGAAGTTCCATCAAGTATCTGGAATTGTGGGTAGAACCCCGTTCAGAGCTAAAATTTGCGTCCTGGACCTTCGAATGGTGCATCTCCCCAGTCTGCTACTGCTGCCATCTGATATCCTATACGTGACTCTCGCTTGGCGGCTTCGGTGGTGTAGTTGGTAGCAATCTGAGCTTCTATGCCCAAGGTCGCGGGGTCAAACCCGGCCGAAGTCGTCGGATTTTTTAAGAGCGTTAAAAATCCCTCAGTATGCCTTCCTTCGGAGGGGAAGTGAAACCGGCGGTCCCATGTCATACATTATGGCGTGATAAAGAACCTTCCACTAACTACATTTGTGTGAAGCTAAATTATAGGTTAGAATGTCTAACGCTCTTAGGTTCCAACGTGCGTCGCCAAGAGCCGACTGAGGTGGCATCTAGTGACCAAGTTCAGAACTAGTTGGTCGTTGACGGTGGCGTTTGGTAGCAAAAGTTGAGACTACTTGAAAATCGAATGTCTGATGTCCTTACTTGAATTAAAAACAGATAACACACACTAATACAGCCATCACAATTATCACGGGTTATCAGAATGATTCTACACACTCCCAAAGTACATGGGGCTACATGACCGCGTTGTCGCAGCCTCTAAACTGAGGAACCAACCAACCAACTATCTCTCTCGCCTCCCCATCCTTCCCAAACAATTGTGGCGCTAAGAGTAAGTACAATACATTAGTGTTATCGATTATAGGCTACCCCAGCTGGTGTTAGAGTAATACGTTCTACTGGCATAGCTTAGCCTCTAGGACACATGCTACAGTGTCGTCAATTGAGAGTAGGCCTATGTACTGGATGTCGACGGTGAGGTGAATTTCTGTAGTGGATAGTTTTTATGTCTGGACCTCGGCAGGGAAGTTACCGAGAGGATGAAATGAATAAGTGGAGATGAATGAGAACTGGGCAAGCAGAAGGTACCTCTTACCCGGAGGCCCTGGGTTCGATTCTTGGCTCCGTCAGGAATTTTAGAAGCTGGCTTTAGAGCTGGAACGGGGTGCATTCAGCCTGGTGAGGTCAATTGAGTGGCTGTCTGACAGTTTGGCAGTGCCCCGGTCACGAAAGCACAGTTTGACGGCCGAGGTGACCCGACTCGCTGACCACGCTTCACCTCACGGGCCAAATTGCTGGGCAGCGGTCGCTTGGTAGACCTAGGCCCTTCATGGGCTGTGCTGCCATGGAGGGGGGACTCATTCACTGACAAAGGGTGACAGATTTTTTGGTGGATACCTGTAGGGATTTACATTCTTACAAGGGTGAGTTTCACATTCCTCTCACAACCAGACACTGAGAAGTTGGACTGGAGGTTACTTAATCTTTGGGACTATTGACCAAGTCCGTGCACTTGGGTATATGGTGGCGTCAGTACGATGAGTGGCATTGTTATAGTAGGGTGTGGATTAGCGTTTAGGGTGAGCGATAAGTGGCCCTGGACTTCGAAATCAGCCATCAAGCCAGCAATTGAATGTGTGTGGCATAGCTTGGGGGTTTAGTCATTTCAGGGACAATATAGCGCCGTGATCGAAGTGCTGATGGTGCAAATCAGTATTTGCACATTTTCTGACAATATATTGGCGAATTTCTTTCTGTGCGTGTTCAACAGTTAACCTACCGTACTTATTAATTCTGCAGAGTAGGAGAAATCCCTTTTCGTAACTTTTAACAAGGTAGATTATTGAAAATACAATATTTATGGTTTACATACCTTTCATGGAGATGTTGGGAGTCTTTTCACAATTTCAATTGCCACTGCTGCACCGGAAATAATTATTTTTAACGTAAATAAAGCATTATTGGTCGTGTTCATTTGAACAAGGACGGCCGTTTCACATTCACACCGGACCCTACGTCATACCCACGTGACACGTTGGCAACATGAATAATGAAATAAAAGGCCTGGCCTGGATAAAGATTATTGATGCGTGCGTGTGCGTGACAAAAACCAGGGGTGTTATCTATCCACCATTGGTCTGGACGAAAATATTGGTCTAGGCAAAACCATTGGTCTGCCGGATGCGATATAGTACCGAATGCGTGGGGTTGGCATTATGGACTCCTTCACAAACATTCACAAAAATGGACGTCACAGCAGCAATTTCAACCACGGTAGATAAGTCGTGCTCCTATTAGGGCGGGTTGGTGGGTCTACGGCAGCGGACGAGTAAACATCTATTACTATATCATCTCCATAAACCATTACTACAGGTATTTTGGCCAATTTCATTACTCACAATTTTTATACACATGTTCTCCTACTCTGCAGCGCCACCCCGTACTTTTGGGGTTGGGGTTGTAAAAAGTGCTCAGTCTCATTCCAGTGTGTTCTTGCAGGTTGTGTAAGCGTATGGTATCTTCACAAGGAGACCGAATTCCTCAAATGTTGCGTGGTTCTGCTAAGCTAGATCTTTGTATAATCTGGTCAACAATGAAGGGTCACACATAGTCTGTCATCGAGTTATGCTGCTATGTAGTCCTGTTTCTGATTTTCTTGGAAGCTGGTTCTTTTCGAGAAGATCTTTATGCGGACGAACCCTTCATGACTACGACAACTACTACTACTTCTACTAATAATAATTATAATAATGTCAAGCGAGTTCGACTTGTACCAATAGTCATCTCAAGCACTGGTGCGGTTCCAAAACATTTTCTGCAAGCGTGCCACGGTGGATGAGTGGTCATCGTATCGGACTAACCCCCCCCCCCCCCCCCAGCATGCAGGTTCGCTCCTGGCCGTGGTAAGTGATTTTTGAAAGGCAACAAAAATCACGGCACGCATGTCATACGTTGTTGGCATGTTAAATAACCCATTTGAATTCAGTAGGCCGTGTTCATAATGGCAAAATTAATCTCGGGATTTTCCGCCAACACGAAAGTTCATCCTTTCTCTACTAGAAAGTGCTATAGGCCAAGGAGCTTAAATATCTAACCTCCTTGACTTCATAGCGTTCCAAGGAACTACTAAATTCGACATGCAAGCTGCCCTCGGTGCACCTGGTACCCGAGGCCATACGATATTATTATTATTTTTTCTTCAAGGGCTGGTCTGCATATGAATTTGTATAAATAATTCAGAAGGCAGTGCTATTGGCTTCAACCAGGATAGTTCGGAAATTCATTGGCAGTGATTAAATTAAGGCGAGGATTATGCTTTGACTCAATTTAATCAGCATAATTGCTTTGTATTTTACCAGACAATGATCTGAGAATAACGTTATTAATAATAATAATAATATATAGAGATTTACTTTAGAGTTTTAACGTCTATAGTTTTAAATTTCCTGCCTCGGACCCTCGTGAAAGCTAGTTCGGAAATTGATAATGACGGTTTTCTTTACAAACTTCAACCAGTGCGAAACAAGAAGCCGCAATGCATATAGGCCTTTTCGGGCGTTCCTCATATATTTGTGTCGTGTTTGACCCGACCACCTACTCGTATCCCCGCGCTCTCTCGTCGTCGTGTTCCACTGACGTATCGTATCCGGACCTTCCTCTTGTCTCCTGCTGTCCTATAAATTCTCCCAGCCCCCTCCCTCGGCACACATTCCTAGCCTCTCCTCCAATTTTCTTGTTCCCGTCGCGTCGAGTTTTTTGTTTCTTTTATTGTTCTTTTGCATTTCTCTTTGTTTTTGTACTTCTTTGTCTCCTCTTCCGTTCTTTTGCTCTATGCTTTCGTTCCCTTTCTCTTTCTCACTCGCTTTCGATCAATTTATATTTTATGCGCGCGCGTGGGGATGTGTTTTTTCTTTGTCCCTGGGCTGAAGAGGGGAGGCCAAGCCGATATGATGGATGGTTTCAGGGGGAGGGGACATAATGGAAACTCAAATGATGAGGGGGGATCTTAAGTTTAAAAAAACTGAAGCAAAAAATAGTGGTTGGGGGACCCTTGTGATTGTTAGAAGTGGTGCAGGAGGGGAGGGGTTGAGTGTGGGGTTAGAAAATCTTTAGGGAATTGATTCGTGAGCCCCATTGACGGCGAGCCGGAGGGGAGCGAGGTACGAACGCTGGTGATTGGGCCCCCTCCACCGCACGGTACTGTTCTTTACTTGAATTAGCACTTGTTAATGAGGTTACTTCCTCACCTCTTTGCACGGAGATATGGCGACCGTCACCCTGTACGTATTCAGAAACGTACTTGTTCAGCTCTCAACTCAGTCATCATGGTCATCATAGTCTTTGGAATAGTTCACCAGTTCGCCACATCTTCATTTGTGAACTGGCATTTTATATCTGTTTTTAGTTTCTGTGTCTAATTAACAATGTAAAGCCACCAGGTCGTTTAGTGTTTTTTTTCTCATATTTCATAAATACATACATTGAGTATAACCTGCCGTCCGTATTGAATTAAGCACCTATAATACAGTCCACTAGAAGGTACATCAAACCACAACAGTACATGCAGGCGTTATTTTGGGTCTGCATTCCTATTTTTAATTAGCTGGTCACAGACTAATGTAGCTTTTGATTGAGGTAGGCTTCAATGAGGAACCTAAGTTACTAGATATGTTTTTCCGATGAATCAGGGGGCACTTTTCAAATTTTATAGGAGTAACTAGCAGAAGTACCCGTTCTTCGAACGGTTTTCGGTATTAATAGCCAGACGTTAGCGATTGAGCTACTGTTGCAATCATTCCTTCATCAGTTTACTACAGGGAATTTAGTTTCCTGGGAATATCACAGACACTGTTCAATTTAGGGCCTTAAAATGTGGTTTTCGGAGACCCGAGCATAGTGTCTCCCATTGAGGAGAAACGTTTGAGGAGTGCTATCCTTAAGCTTGCTCTCCGTGCCCACTTCCTTAATGTGTGGGCGCCAAGAGAGATTGCTAGCTAGTGTAACCCCCAGATACACTGTCTGATGGTATGGAAGAATGGCTTTTTGGAAAATTGAAAATACGGAAAGGACGAAAATGGTTGTCTCGGGCCTTAAATAGAAGAAGTTTGCTTTTGTCCGTATTTACTGAAAGATGCCATTTAGAGAACCAGGCGAGAAGTGTATTGAGATAGGATTGCATTCTATTGGCAAGGGTGGTGGTGGTGGTGTTGGCAAAGGATAAAATAGCAGTATCATCTGCAAACTGAAACAGGTGTGAAAATTTGTTGGGTTGTGGCATATCGTGTACGTAGATGATGTAGAGGAGTGGAGGATAGGAGAACCTTGTGGAACACCCGAGTAGAGGGTGAAGATGTGTGAAAAGGCAGGGATGAATGCTCGCCTGTGCTGTTAGACATTACTGAGCAAGCGGACAATCTAGGAGGGAAGGTTACGTTTTTGTAATTTGAATATAAGACCTCGTTGCCAAACGAGATCGAAGACATTTTCCAAATCGGGGAGTAGTAGGACTGCAGGAAAGCCCCTGTTAAAGTGAGACTAGTCATACGGAAAAGCTGGTATTGTGTAGAGAATTTTGTTCGAAAGCCTGCTTGGGTTGGGGGGAAGATGTGTTGGGAGTTAAGGAAATTGTAGAGGCGAGAGGCGATATAATAGCTTCAAACAATTTAGAGAAAACAGAGAGGAGGCTTATCGGACGATAGGAGGATAGTAGGTTTGCCTACTTTAGGGAAGACAATTATTTTACCTGTCTTCCAATGAGAGGGGGCGCTACCATTACAGAGAATATAAGTGTAGGCGATGCGAGGTAATGTAAGATGATGGGTCGCGCTTGCTTGATATGAGAATAGGACACCTTATCTGTCCCCAGGTGCCGTATTACGTTTCCTAGCTAGCTGGAATCGTATATCTTCAGAACTAATGGGTTGGTTCAGTGTTAATCGGGATTCAAAGTTGGAAGATGGTCAAAAGTGGGGGTCAGTGAAGGAAGTTTTGGATTAGTTTGTTTGCTCACGGTTCTGTGGTCTGAATGATTATGTCGAGTGTTGGGTTGATCACTGTACACTTTAGTTTTTTTTTTAGCGTATGGCTTTTAGTGCCGGGAGTGTCCGAGGACATGTTCGGCTCGCCAGTTTGTAGCTGCTTCTAGGCGGACACCCAATGGATGAGCTACAAGTACCGTCGCGTGTGGAGTGTTGTCTGGGGAGGAAAGTTTGAATGTAAGGACGAGAAATTGGAAGGTAGCGGCTGTGGCATATAGTTAGGGACCAACCCCGGCATTTGCCTGGAAGGAAGATGGGAAACCACAGAAGACCATCTTCAAGGTTGCCGGCGGGTGGATTCGAACCTCCTCGCCTCCCGGATGTGAGTGACTGCCAGCAGCCATGCCGAACGACCACGGCTAACTCACCCGGTGTTGACTTTGAAGTAGTCAGCAAAAGTCTCAGCTTTGTCTTGGTCAGTGATTGGGAAACAGTTTGGCCCTCTGGCGGGATAAAGGTAGCCTACTGTATTCCTTGGTATTTCGCCCAGTAAGTAAATGTTTTCCAGAAAGGCCGAGCTTTGAATTCCTTAGCTAGATTGGAGCAAGCGTCAATCCACTTCTTTTTCTTGATAGCTTTTAGATAGGACCGAACATGTCGTTGGTATTGTCGATGTCTCGTAAGTAAGTCTGGGTCATTAGTCTGGCAGTAGGCTAAGCTCCGTGATATGTTAAGAAGTTGAAGTGCCTTGGGTGGAATAGGCGGCTTGCTCTGAGTGACTTTAGTTTCGGGAATATGGCGTTGAGCTTAGACAGATATAGATGTCTCTAGAAAAGATCCAAAACTCATAAACATTTTAAGTCCCCCTGATAAGTTAAAAATTACGACTTCTAATTTTATTTTAAAATGCGAATGAAAAAACTCAGCACTTAAAAGGTTAAGTGGTTAGGCCTACTTCGAACATAGTAGACTGAGGTTACTTCCTAACAATGATAATACAACTCTCTCTATTTTTAAAACCCTCACTTGTTATCTCTTGGCAAATAAGCTACATGAATCAGAGAAAATCTTAGTAGATGTTGACTTTCCACTGTTTTGTTAGTTTCGGAATGTCATAGATTCTTCCCTGTGTGTACATGCCCCGTGCCATGTTTTGATGTCCATTTCACGTACTTTACGGAGCTCAGAAGAATGCTAGGCAGATGAATGTAACTTAGACGGTGACATCTGAGCCTTTCCAAAAACATTGTGTCATAACTTCCGAACAGTGTCCACTCGTCTACTGAGCGCGCAGCGGGCCGATCTATTCTGCAGAGTAGTAAATAGGTTGCCATAGCAACGGATGACGTATGCGTGTAGGGAACCTCCCTCCCCTCGTCCTCCACCTCACCCCGCACTCTCATTCTTCTGAGCTCCGTACAGTAGGTATTTCACTATTGTTACGGAGATAAGACAGTTGCCCCATTCTAAAAGGTTGAATCATACCGCACACTCGGTGCCGTATACGCTTGCGTAATGCATTGCTCGCATAGTTTGTCGAGTCTATGAACGCATATTGCAAGCAATAACCTACTATTGTAATTGTGGTATGCAGGAAGTGGCCTATGGCTGGGGAGCGGAATGAGGACGTGTTTACAGATACTGTATGTGATAAATTAATGCTTTAAAAGTTTGATATCGGAGAGGTATTAGGATATTGCTAAAAACATTCTAATGGTGGACCCCGAAACTAAGATACGGTAGGCTATAGTAGGTACGCATGTAGGAAGATAATTATTAATTGCAAATTGGTATTATGTTGAGACTTGCGGAAATTTTCGACATATCTTTGCGTCTCGCATCCCCCAGACCGTCAGTTCAAAAGTTTATGTATAATAATAGGCCTATAGACTATCACTTTCAAACGTATACAGTATATAAAATATAACCATTGACAATCTCAGTCGCGTTCGTTAATAGGAAAAATTGAACAATGGGCCTCCATTTTCAAAAAAGTGAAATACCGCTGGAAAATGTGAAAAATCGAATCTATTCGAAGGTCGTCTACTATTCTTTGGATAAGGGCCAACAACTTATCTCAGTAATGCTTGTTTATACAGGGTCATTATCTATGTGCGCCCCGATAAATACGGCAAGCTAAGCCGGCTGTGACTGGTGCAGATCGCGGGCGCGTGTACCCGGTTAGCCGGTGGTGACGTACTTTCACACTTTTACCAAACATGTTCAATAATGTGTACTTACAGTGCTCATAGACGATGCTGAAAATGTCTTCCCTCTCTTGTAACACATGACCTCTTCTGAGGAAAGAATATCTGTCAACTCATTTATTATTTACAGAGCCTGTTTCCTTGAATCGTTTAGCGAGCCTCCTAATTGTACTGGCATTAGACACAGGTCTTCCTGGAAACTTGATTCGAAATTTTCGTCTCGTTTCAGAACAAGATTTTCTGCTTTTCATAAACGAATTATGGATATACACACGTTCGCGCAATGTGAATGGGTGTCTAGACATGACCAACAATCACAGTAATCACAATACTCACTAAACGTGCAACACTAACGTCTATGATTTGCAGATACACGTCCATATGAATGACAAAATACTTGTGAACTAACGATATGAGTCAGCGGAGCGCGTCAACCACCGGCTGAACAGCGTAAGAGCGCCCGCGTTCTGCGCCAGTCACAACCGGCTTAGCTTGCCGTGTTTATCGGGGCGCACATGACCATGTAGCACCAACCACTGACCAAATGGGTGAGAAAACGGGAGTTTTTGTAGAAGAAAATCATACCATCCTTAATAGGTTTATAATAGTCCTCTAAAATTACCTGAAACTTTTTCTGGAATAATTTTCATCTGACCCATCCTTACGCCAAGGGATGAGCAAAATGTTTTTGGAATTATAAGAAGGTGTTTTTTTTTATGTTGAAGCATGTAGAACGTTTGTAGTAAAAAGATACAGTCAGTCTGAGAGACTAGACTTTATATCATTTCAAATGGCGCATGCTACAAATGATACACATGTTAGAAAGGCTCAGGACTCTTTCAACAGACTCCATTACCCATTAACTTAGGCTTCCCGTGCACTCTGCTGCATGACGTCATGCATTCGCCGTCTCTGTATCGCATAACGCCAGACCCCAGGAGTAAACTCAGACTCAACAGACTCCATTACCCTTTAACTTAGGCTTCCCGTGCGGGGGCTGCATGACGTCACGCACTCGCCGTCTCCGTATCGCATAACGCCAGACCCCAGGAGTAAACTCAGACTCAACAGACTCCATTACCCTTTAACTTAGACTTCCCGTGCGCGGGCTGCATGACGTCACGCACTCGCCGTCTCCGTATCGCATAACGCCAGACCCCAGGAGTAAACTCAGACTCAACAGACTCCATTACCCTTTAACTTAGGCTTCCCGTGCGGGGGCTGCATGACGTCACGCACTCGCCGTCTTCGTATCGCATAACGCCAGACCCCAGGAGTAAACTCAGACTCGGTGCATATGCACTAAACAACATGATGACGTCATACACGCCGTAACCGTGACGCATAACGGTAGACCTAAGCATAACTATGAAGTCGACAAGATCATTTGAAATGATAAAACTTGCAATAATTGCCAAATGTAGTGAATTCCAAATATATTTATTTGCCTGTTGAAATCTACCTCTGCCTTACCGGCGCGGCGTGCCGTGCCGAGAGGGATTTTGTCAACTTTATAGACTACTAGCGAGAACCAAGTGGTTGAAGGAAGGAAGCTTGTAGTTTAACGTGACCGTTAATCTCGCAATCATGAGCCACGGGACCTCCTTTTTACGTGGAATCCGAACCACAGGACATGGCATTTCACATCGAAAATCTCACATGCATTGACCGGGAATCGAACCCGGTCCGCCTTGGTGAGAGGCATACAGCTTGACCGCTGCGCCACCACGCCCCCGCCAAGTGGTTGAGGTCTGCTGACTCGCCAGGATCAGCTGTTTATGTTGGCGAGTCAACAACTCGGATTCTGTACAACTGTCTTGGATAACATTCCTGCCCGAGTCTCATCCCAATGTATAACTGTACCCCGGTTCTGTGCTTTGAAGGCCTGAGTGAGTTGTGACGCTGTCGGTTCACTTGACCATTCGATGTCGACTTTTTTAAAATGCTGGTAAAGAGTAGGCTAGCCTACAGAGGTGAGAACATCATTAAAATCAAATAAAAAATTTAAACCAGTCACAATTTTTTATTCAAAATTATTTTATTGACTGTCTGTTGGCATCTTTTCAGGACTGTTACAGATCAGGGAAGTCGGGGAAAAGTCAGGGGGAAAAAATCCGGTCAGGGAAATTTTATTCAAGGTCAGGTAACTTTTTAATTTTCAATTTCCTTCCTACCTTACCAATAATTTTGAAAGAATCCGTGCCCATCGTATTATTTAACTATTAGGTCATATTTTTAAAGTCATAAGTTATAACAATTGCAATAACTTTTTGAATGTAAGAAGTTTAATTGTGAACTGAGTGTACTGACAAAGAAAGAAGTTAAAAATAAAGTTACTTGAATAATTTTTATTTATTTATTTATTTATTTTTTATTTGTCCGTGTTATTTTTATTTTATTTTTAGCAAGAGTTTAGTGCTTTTCAGTCGGTCAACACGAATTCGTGTTACTAAGGCAACACTGAAAATATGGCTTCAAACACCACAATGTTATTTTTAGCATATCCGATTAATTTATTAAACAAGTCAGATGAAGCTAGTTTCTTTCATGCCTTCTGAAGTGCTCACGGCATCTGAAACTGGGCTAATTCTTAAAATTAGGTTTTTGTTAAAATTATTTCTTTAAGCCTTTTCTTTACAATCTCTGAAAAGAAACTCCTTTTTGTATGAAATGGCTTACAAATCTCGTGTAATACAGTAGCTGAAGAAAAAAAAAGAAACCGAAAGGTTAGCATGGACGTGTATTTAAAAATAATAAAAAATAATAATCAGCGTATGTCGTGGGATTCGGAAGATGTAAATCGGTAATTATCGTTTGATCAATTCGACGGGTTTTATTTTTCTAATATGTTCATACGGTAATCAGAATAAAGTATTGGTGGTCAGGGAAAATGGGATCTTAAGTCAGGGAAAATGTAAATCTTGGTCTTGTAACAACCCTGCTTTTGTTACCCTACGTAGTAATGTTTTCTCCCTTATCGACTTACACCATTTCCCAGAAGGAATATTGCGTCTGGAAACTTTTAGAATAGGGGATTCCGACGGATACCTGAGCTGGGCCCGTTTTTTATTTTTCATTGACTTTGGAATGTGCCCTCTAAGTCAGGTGATTTAAATACATGGCTCATGAATCTTTGAATAGTTCAAGGGTGGATCATCAGTATAAACAATCTCCAAATCTCTCTGCTATAAATTCACACGAAAAGTCAAGCGAAGTAATTGCATTAGCAAGGCTCCTCTGTTAGTGGGAATTCTAAGAAGTCATTTTACTTTGAGTTTCTTAAAAGAAAATATAATTAAGGCTATTTTGAAGTAAATTCAACGTCTTGCAAACATATTTAGTGCATTAAGCCGTGAAAAGTATAAATGGAATTTTGAAAACTGCCGTCAAGTCTAATAATTTGCACACCTCTTTATGTAATGATGGGAGCTCACTTGAATGCTAGGCAGAGGAATGCAGCCGCCGAGAACGTGAAGTCTCGATATCTGCCTTCCCAAAAGACATTGCGCAATAACTTTCGAACAGTGTCTGCTCGTCCTACTGATTGCGCAACGGACAGATATATTCTGCCGAGTAGTTAGTTAAGCAGGTTGTCTTGGGAACATCTCCCCCTCGTCATCCGCCTTACCGCGCACCGCAAACAAGTGAACTCCCATGAGTACATGGAATTTGGGCTGCTTGCAACTCTCCCGGTACATGGCTTTCTTTGCTAGCTGATCTACAATTTTGTTCACTTAGTTAAAATTA
Source organism: Meconema thalassinum (assembly GCA_946902985.2). Lineage (NCBI taxonomy): Eukaryota > Metazoa > Arthropoda > Insecta > Orthoptera > Tettigoniidae > Meconema > Meconema thalassinum. The sequence goes on from OX336394.1 coordinate 54,716,834, forward strand.
CATGACTTTTGATCCATTTTATAATTTTCTTGGATTGTTACTTTTCTTTTTGGTTATTGTTAATTCATTTTAAGAGCTTGGGATATGCTGGTAATCAGCCCTGTGTACTTGGGAGTGTATATGGTCCATCTCCTGGTGTAGCGGCTAGCATTCTTGGCTGCCGTCCCGGCTCTGCCAAGAAATTTAAATTTGGTCTGAGGGCTAGGATGGGGTACACCCAGCCTTGCGAGGTACAACTGAGAAGAGGTGGGTTCGATTCCCACCTCAGCCATCCTGAAAGTGGTTTTCCGTAGTTTCCCACTTCTACTCCAGGAAAATGTTGGGATGGTCCTAACTGAAGGCCAAGGCCGCTTCCTTCTCAATCCTCACCTGAATTACAAATACACACTACTACTACTACTACTACTACTACTACTACTACTACTACTACTACTACTACTACTACTACTACTACTACTACTACTACTACTACTACTACTACTACTACTACTACTACTACTACTACTACTACTACTACTACTACTACTACTACTACTACTACTACTACTACTACTACTACTACTACTACTACTACTACTACTACTACTACTACTACTACTACTACTACTACTACTACTACTACTACTACTACTACTACTACTACTACTACTACTACTACTACTACTACTACTACTACTACTACTACTACTACTACTACTACTACTACTACTACTACTACTACTACTACTACTACTACTACTACTACTACTACTACTACTACTACTACTACTACTACTACTACTACTACTACTACTACTACTACTACTACTACTACTACTACTACTACTACTACTACTACTACTACTACTACTACTACTACTACTACTACTACTACTAAGTTACTAGTACACGATAACACAGGTTATCAGACACATTCTCTGTCTGTCTCTCTCTATAGCCTATATAATTATATACAGTATATACACAGTACAGTATATACCTGTACATACACACATACACCCAAGTCTACGGGGCTAAATGACAACGATGTCAACCCCTCAAATGAAAAACCTTAGTGAATTTGTATGCTAACCTGTGTTTCTGGGGTGACTGTAGGTTTAATTCTGGTCTGAGGGCTGTAACAGGGGACACTCAGCCTTGTGAGACAAAACAGAGAAGAAGTGGGTTCGATTCTCACCTCAGCCATCCTGTAGGTTTTTAGGTTGGTGCCCCGGGACTTGAAACAAAGTACCATCCCAGCACACGCCTGGAGGGAATGTCAACAACCCCGAGGATGGCACCGGGATTGCTGTAGGCAGTTTAGCTTCTTGCATGGAGATCAGCATGTTTCAGATTCAGCCCATTAATCGTGCGTGTGCTCCAGTGCAGCTGTTCATGATTTTGTAGTGCTCTTTTGGAGTGATTCCTTGAGTGGTAGATACCGAAGCTGATGGCTGATTTGATGGATGCAGTCTCTACGGTGTAGGTCTATATACAGTAGATTTTTCGTTGGGTAATAAAACTTCCCTGAAAAGTTTGAGGAATTACAAAATATGTAACTTACCCTATATACACCATTACGTTTGTTTTGGAACCATCTGTATAGTTTTGCACATAATTTGGTCATTGCGTATTAAAAGCAAGTTTTGACACTTGTCCAATGACATTTCTATAGCGGATAATGAAATTAGGAAGCGATGAGTCTTTTAGTGCTAATAACATTCATATTGTGGTGCCCTGGTGCGTATCGTAGAGATGACCGTGATCTTGTTGACAACATGAGAGCCACCTGTATTCCGGTCATAATCTCTATAAGAATCAAGGAAGTCGCCTCTCAGCGCCCTCTTCATCTAACTGTAAGGCGGTTTTCACACCGAAGTGGCGAGTCACAGGTTGTAAGCGTCTTGGTAATTAATCAAAGGAGAGCTTACACACCGAGGAATGCAAGTGCGACTTGCATCCTGGAAGTACGTTTTTATCAGCGTGCATCTTCATTGTGCGGGTCTATTATCTGGAATTTGAGTTGCCCCTTCCTTGGCCGCCCTCGGAAAAATGTAGAAGAGAGGCTCACAACCGATCCGGTTGACCGAAAACTGCCCTTAAAATCATCACTAGCGCTACCTATAATTTCGAGCTGTGATTTCCAACCCACCGTAGATGTTAAAATTATAGCAGGTGTACGGAACATATAGCTACGCTGATGGAGCAGTTTGGTCTAATGGTTAAGATGTTGACGTTTCGCGCAGAGAGTATTTGGTATATTTTGTCGTTTTTTGTTGCTTATTTTAGGGGTTATATAGTAATTGATAATAATGTTACTGGTATTACGTCTCTGCGGTTATTAGAGACACCGGGGTGCCTGAATTTTGGCCCGAAGAGGATCTTTAACGTGTGAGTAAATCTACAGACATGGCTCCCTCACATTTAAGCAGCTGACTGCGCTGGGATTCGAGCCAGCTATCTTGGCCACAGCAGGTGAGAACGTTATCGCTGAGCCACACAGCCAGACGTGGTCATATAGCCCCGTGTATTTGAGTGTGTTGGAATTTGTGTGATACCTGTGTTAATGTGATGGATGTGCTAGGGTGTATATTTGTAAATTAGTGGGAGAGGGATAGTATGGGGAAGGAGGTGACCATGGTTTTAAGTTGGGAAACATCCCAGCATTTGCCTGAAGTAGAAGTGGGGGAAACCTACTACTCTGGAAAACAGGGAATTTTGAAATCCTGGAAAACTCAGGGAATTATCAGGGTATTTTGATGCCACTCAGGGAATTTTAGTTTCACAAGGCCCAACCTTGAATAGTTCGAAATAAGCATTTAAATTATGATGGGGGAAAAGTATATTCTGGTGATGATTTTTGTATAAGGTGCGTTCAAAAAGTAACGAGCCGGAGGCATAATTACAGAAACCAGTACCTGTATGTTAGAAGTATTGGCCCTGGCTGTTGAGGCACTTGTCCTACTGTGACACGAGGCGGTGAATGGCTGTCTCATAAAATTCCCTGGGCTGCGATGTGAACCAGTTCTGCACGTACAGCTGGACGTCGGCGTCCGAGGTGAATCGTTGGCCCCGCAGAGCCCGTTTCAGGGGACCAAACATGGCGTAATCACAGGGAGACAGGTCTGGACTGTATGGAGGGTGGCCGAGAACCTCCCATTTGAATCTCTGCAGGAGTGCCGCGACTGTGTTGGCCGTATGAGGTCGTGCATTGTCGTGGAGCGACCACGGCGGCTATGGCGTTCACTGTCACTCGGCGGTCCTGGGTAATGACTGCATCAACCAGCTGGACGTTGTCATCGGTAATGCAGGGGGTTGCCCCAGACCGAGCATCATCGGCTAACGACACCCGTCCTTCCCTGAAGTGCTTGTGCCACGCCTTGACCCTTGCAAGGGACATGCAGTGTTCGCCGTACACTTGTGACATTCGGCGATGAATGTCCGTTCCCCCTACTCCTTCCGCTGTCAGAAACCGAACAACACCTCTTTGCTCTACGGTTGATGCCTCCATGTCACTGTTTTCAATGCGACTGGCAGCTTTGGACGATTGAAGCATGCTGCTGCTCGCTTTGTATCGTCACGTGACGTGCACGCGTGCCCTCTAGTGACGGGCTGTGACCTTCCACGCTCTGGTTGGAACCACACCTCGTTACACACGCCACGATTAGCCGATGTCGTCACCGGTTTGCGCATTCCAGCTTCCGGCTCGTTACTTTTTGAACGCACCATATACCGGTAGATGTATGTTCGTACTGACGTTAAATCAGTAAGCTCTCATTTCTTGCCAGATAGAGCACACAAATTACATATTTACACTGTGTGTTTGTATATAAATGTGTAACTGTATGATTTTAGAGAGCATTACTATTGAGCTACTTTCAACACTCGCAAGTACAATAGTTTTTCTGGATGAAAAGTTTAGAAATTGGCAAAATGTTTTTTTTTGTTGTCTTTTTAACTTTGTCACGCTACCCTTCATTGTTCAAGCACTATTTAAGTACAAACTCTGTTTTTATATTTATTATGGCCACTACTGTTACTCAGGGAATTTTCTTATTTATCCTGAAAAAATCGGGGAATTGTCAGGGAAATCTGTTAGTTGGTTTTGGTAGACATCCTGACCACTCTCCTTTTCTCAGTCTTGGCCTCACGAGGCTGAGTTCCATCCCTCACAACAGAAGTAGAATTTCTTGGCAGAACCGGGTATCGACACCTAAGAACACTAGCCGCTACACCACGAGGTGGCCATGGTTTATGTCTGTAATATTCGCACATACCGTAAACTTTGTGACAATCGAGGTGTCATTGGGACGAGGGACGCAAGTTTTTGTTTTTGAATCTGGCGCCGTAACCATGAGAGATAGAGACGCGCCACAGCCGGCTGAGCCGGTCACGTGGTACAAGCCGGACGTTTGTTTTAGACGATTGCCCTTGACCTTGAAGCTTGCGGGTGAGCCTGTACACAGTCAGTCTCTAGCCCTATCGCTTCACATTTGTCATCACCGGTCTGATGTAATGTAATTCCAGACTTGAGCACGTGACGACACCACGGTGCAGACAGTACAGTCGAAGACTTAAGTATTGTGTGACGCGGAAGTACACGTTACATAGTTCTGTACGAACAGAACGTTATTCTATTTGCCAATGACTGTACTTCAGCAGAAGTGTGAGATAACTTTGTCAATCATCTGACTGCATGGGACAGGTGACAACAAAACATGTACTGTAGTAACTTGCCTCCAGGCTTACATTAAGATGTTTCACTTGTCTAAAACAAACGTCCGGCAGCCATGTTCATGTAACTTGAGTACCGTAGGGTGGCCTATATTGCATTATTGGGTTATAAACATTTTAGCCACACACATCTACAATGGAAAGGACATTACTTTACATTGTGGGAGCCATTATGCACCTCTTATTACAGAATACCGACACTGAATCAGATTCGTTATCGCACGTGTAAATTGACCGCACGTCCGCGAAATAAAATACAAGCTTACTGCGTTGAAGTTTACTTGGTTCAATGTAAGAGAAGGCCAAATGGCCTTAGACGACACATGAGCATTTGTGAAAAGCGACAAGGAGAGGAACCCAATGTGTTGTTTGAGACACGAGCTGCTAGTCAACTGAAGACTTTTTATCAGACATGTTGATGACGTATTGACAGAGGAGACGACCATAACTTCCACACCGGGGTTCAATTCTGAGAAAGTGACCGTATGAATGAAGTAGGGACAGTCGCATATTAAGAATGTCTTTCAGGAACTGTTCTGATTCATTTGTCGACGAGTTGCTTCTGTACTTTGCCGAAATTTCGTGGTTTCTAAAAGTGTCTTAAAAAAAAATGCCGCCAGTGGCGTACGTAGGATTTCCTTCTGGGGGGATTCATTAATATAATAGGGTAATTGTATACATTATTAAAGGGGCAGATGACCTTGCTATTCCGCCCCTTAAAACAACAGTCAACATCATAATTAAAATATTTCGATTAATATTCATAAAAACAATAATTAAATAAGCGTTCTCTATGCATGGAAACTATTTTAGGCCGCATTATTTTTTCGACACAATAAAAAAAATGAAAAAAAAAATACATCTGAAAAATATGGAAAACAGTAACTAAATATTAAAACTGAAACGATGCAGTGGTTTCATCATGACCATAGTTACGTGGTTGCTTATAATATTGATATTATGTGAGAGAAAAATAATGTTTTGCTCTCCGTGTTCCTACTGCCATTACTATTGTCTCTAAACATCTGCCTATGTTGATGACTTTATCTGTATCATTAATTGGAATCAATTGCAGAAACTCCTCATGTACTGAATTATCTTTAACGAAACGGACACACAATTAAAGAAACCCGAAGCGACGTTGAAAAGGTTACCGATCGCACACTTCAACAGCAAAACTGATCCATGGCTGGCTTCAGCGCTGAAGGAGGAGACTCGCTGCGAGTAGAGTGCAGGACATTTACCAAGTGAGGAACGTGATCACTTTTAAAATATATACAGGCGTAAGTTTACTCACGTACTGGGGACTAAATGACCACAATATCCAAACCTCTCTTATGAAACGGTAACAACAACAAGGTTAATGATTATACCACAGTGTCTTTTTTTATTTAGACAAAAAAGTTCCGATATTATAAGTTTAACTTTTCACATCTGCAAGTTTACTTTTTAAGTAACAACCCTTCTTTTTCCGCAATAACAAAAAGGAAAGGCGCTGGTACGGTGCAGCACTAACTAACCCTCCCGTTTTACTTTCTTTTTTCCCCCTCTAAAATCACTGATACCATAAACTATATTCCTTGCGTTTTAAGTTTATTTGGTTCGGTGTAAGAGAAGGCCAAATGGCCTTAGACGATACATGAGCATTTGTGAAAAGCGAAATGTCATATGGCCTCCTAGGAGGACTGGTGTAGGTCTTTCTAGTTAAAACCCATAGGGAAAACTGCTTGTCATGATGGGGATGAAATTAATGATGACGCCACAAAAAACAGTCCTCGAGCTAGGGGAATCAACCGTAGGAAATTAAAACCCCAATGGCCCGAGTGGGAATCGAACCATGAACCCTTCAGGTCAAAATCCTAAGTTACCCTCTTAGGCACTGAGCCGCACATGACCTTTTAGCAGACCATCATATTTCAGAGATGATCTATTCAGTCACTTGGCAAACGTGTGTTCTCACCAGTGGCGGCTGATGAATAATTGTTCTGGGTGTTGCGCTATTTTCATTAAGGGGGGGGGGGGTTAAGTTGGTACATGGGCACCCGCAGGATTTTTTCAAGGGTGGGGGAGTAATATGTTGATCATTTCATTACCTCGTCACTAGGTGTTATTGAGACGTACACCCCCGCGCAATTTTCGTTTCATTTCTTACTTGCTTCGTGATATTCATTATTTGGCTGCTCTTAAACCGTTGGGTACATGATCTTTATGGCATGAATGGGAGGAATATTTTTTTTAGTTAGAGTTTTTGTCCATAGGAGTTCTTTGTGAATCATCGTCATAAATCATTTATTTTAAACAGGCAAAAGTAGTTGTATCACCATGTAGGCCTACCGACAAAAATAAAAATCAAGCAGTTCATTAAAATGGTAATGTTAATCCAGTTCGCCGATTTTCTAAATAACTGAAGATATTCTCAAATAATCCAAAATTTCTAAGTTAAATAAAACTGTGGAATTATCCCTACATGTAAATCAGTTAACCATCAGTAACTTCAATTTATGAAATAAACTGGTGTGACAATGAACAATTTCAGGGGGGGGGGGCACGGCGCCTCCTTGTCCCTCCCCCCCCCCCCCTCCTGCGAACGCCCATAGGACTGCTTGATATCGGAGAAAACTGTATTCAATTGCGCGGTAAAACGGATGTACCGGTACCTCATTCATAACGAATGCCGCAGTTCAGAGACATCACATTGTCACTATTGAGATCTGGTCGGTGCTTGGGGCTGGCAACGACCAAGCGGACGAGCGCTCCTATAGAGCATCCAGCGTTTAGAAAAGACTGTGGGTCTTATGGGCTTTTACTTTTAACGGAAATCCCCCCTACACTGATTTTGTTGCCTCACCTTTTATCATTTAGGAACTCTGAACATATATATTTTTCGTCATAATAGCTTCCTACAATTATCTGCCAATTGATTACCTTCGTTATTGCGTACAAGTATCGCTTATATTACGTCTTAGTGATTTAAAAATTTTCGAGGTTAGCACGCTGAAAAGAAGAGCCTCGTCCTGTGCTGCATGCTCGCCCGGAGTGGAGCACGTGCTCAGTTCCGCCGACAACATAAGTTCTGAAGCATTATCCGTCATTGGTGTTACTGTTGTGTGTCTGTTATATTTTCTGTTCGATCGAATCATGGCTGCCGACAGTTGGGTTCCAACCCACTATCTCCCGAATGCAAGCTCACAGCTGCGCGCCCCTAACCGCACGGCTAACTCACTACAATATTACAAATATTAATCTAAACAAAACAACAAGAATGAAATTGAAAGAAATTAAATTACAGCCTAATAACTAAAGAGGTGATGATCAACAGTATTGCTGACATAAAAATTGTTAACATCGTCTGCATACATCCGAGAAGGAAGGAAGGGTTGTGCTCTCGACATCTGTCAATCAGTTATGCGTCATATCACAACGAAATGAATGTCGTTATTGGTTCTCTTCGCATACAGAATCCTTAATACTGGTCCAATCCGTTAACACCTGCAAAACTGCTCCTTCCTGAGCGTGTTCTATTTCAGGTAGCTGCTGGGGTTGTGGTTGTCTCGCTAACTTATGAAAGCGCAGTACTCGAAGCGGGTGAACATAACGTATGACGTCAGCGCTACCTCTGCCTAGAGTTAGCAACACTGTCGCCATAAGGCTCCACAGTCTTTTCTAAACGCTGGATGCTCTATAGACGGCTGGCGCGCTTCGCTTTCTCAGTCAGTTCACAATACTGTAACTTACCATGAGATTTCCTGAATTATTAAAGAACAGAATTATGAACTTCTATACATATAAAAGGAAACATACAGCTTTTAATACTAAAAATATTATCGCGGTAATTGTTTTTCATGAATTAATCTGGTCGTTGTGCAACACTGCAACCTTATTACCGGCCGCCACTGGTTCTCACATTCCTCAAGCGTACAGAGCATACGTCGGAATGAGTTCTCAGGTGATCAATTCCACCCTCGGTATATGTGAGTAGTTACCCCACGTGAGGGAGGCCTACTGCGTCAGGTTTTCCCGTCACTCATTGTCAGGCTTAACTGTCTTTTAATACCAGCACCTAAACTTCCCAAAAAGAATACCTTGGGTAAGGCTCAAATGTTCTTATAATTAAACTGAATCATTTTCTTGATTCCGATTGGAATACCCAACCCGATGAGCTGTATTCCTACACAGAAATTCATCCACGCATGATTATTTGAACATGTCCCTGGTGCCATCCAAAAGAGCGGTAAAGTTCCCAAAATATCTCGTCGAATCTTACGTACTGTAGTACTACTGTCGACCAAAGTATTATGTTCACTCGAGTTTGATGGTTGTTTCTTAAGTAACCAATACATAAAATCCAATAACATCATCATTTTCGTCGTTCTATTTTACGTTAGTTCATGTAAGTTTGGAATTTAAAATTTATATTTTAATATTTTTTATCGTAGTTGGAACACCAAAAGTGCCCGTTTTTAAGCGTGTTTCAACCCTTCACTTCCGAGCGAGGAGCGCCATGGTGCGTGACGGGCTCCATCTTGGCAACGCTGTACAGCTTTCCCCGGAGCGGCTAGCTGGTGAACCATGCCTTATTTCCCTGAACAAATACAAACCGATATAAAATAAGTGAATTTACGTATTTCACAGTCATACAGCATAACTTTTTGATGTTTAAGGATTACAACGCGACCAAGAACTAACATTTCCAACCACCCCGAGCCGAGAAAAAGTTACCTTACAAAAATGAAACAACTCTGTTCCTTGGACATACAAAATTTTGTATGTCTTCTTGGACATACAATTATTTTTTTGAATTAATAAACCAGTTATACAACATTCCAATGTATATTGTGTTAAAATAGCGGCTTCGGTGGCGTAGTCGGTAGCATGCTGAACTGCTATGCCCAAGATAGCGGGTTCAAAACCGGCCGAAGTCGTCGGATTTTTAAGAGCGTTAAAAATCCTTCAGTATGCCTTCCTTCGGAGGGGAAGTAAAGCCGGCGGTCCCATGTCATAGATGTATGACATGAAAAAGATCCTTTCACAGACTAAACTTGTGTAAAGCAAAATTGTTAGGTTCGATTTCGTCAGAACGCTCTATCAAAGTTCAAACGTTCACCACTAGGTATCATTGATATCTGGTGGCGAATGTTGGAACTACTTGAAATTGAACGGAACTTGTAGCTCACCCTTTAGGGTGTCCGCTGGAAGCAGCTACAGAGTCAGGCGAGCCGAACATGTCCTCGGACACTCCCGGCACTAAAAGCCATACGATAAATAAATAAATAAAATGTGTTAAAATTTGGATTCGATCTGATGACGGGTTTTTGAGATAATAATTCTTAAATGTGACGCATGGTGAAACACGCTTTAAAACGAGCACTTTGTGTGTTCCAACTACGATAAAAAATATTAAAATATAAATTTAAAATTCCAAACGTACATGAACTAACGTAAAATAGAACGACGAAAATGATGTTATTGGATTTTACGTAAGTCTATTGGTTACTTAACAAACAACCTTCAAACTCGAGTGCACAAAATACTTTGGTCGACAGTAGGAGTCATATCAACATGAGATTTGTATAAATAAACTTCAATTATTCTTATCCATATCTGTGACTCAAATTGTTTTGGAGCTATATAATTCTCCGTGTTATTCCAACTTGCTGAAAAAGGTCAGAGTGCTGAAAAAGCTTAGAGTGCGTTTACATTTTTCCCATTAGGTAGACTATCATATTTGCTGGTCGTTCAGTCTCCCTATGATACATTCCGACATTGTGAAGCGGAGGTTATAAGGGAGCCAGCAACTGATGTTTCATCCAAATAGATTCAGTAGTTTTTAAATATTGAATTAGAAACAAACGAGCTCCTCCTAGGTTGGTGGTAGTTGAAACCTTGCAGGAATATGGCGGGTGGACGGGATTATACTCAATTGTTGTCACTGTCTAAAAAAAAATCACTGTAGTGAAGTGGAGTGTTTGGCACCCACTAGCGGCTAAAGAGTTGCTGACTCACTTTGTTGGATGCAGCAATTTCATTATTAACAAGTTTTGTGGAAACTTGTCATTATGGACGCGGTTGTCTGCATGGTTGTTAGTGTAGTTAGTGTACAACTTAATGTAGTTCCGATTTCGTACGATGTGTTTTGTGGAAATTATTTGCACTTACAGTATTTAAAAATTCATTATACTCTGTAACTGGGAGGATGAGATTGACAGTTCTCATCTCGCCATGTGGTCTGAGAACGAGGTTGCCAAACTGCACAAGTCAGAGATACAGCCGTCCAGGCACTGAAGCACGTGGGCTGTAATATTACTACGCCGAGTATTATGACATCAACTATGCGAACATGGATTGGTCAAGAGGCAGAGGGGTGATGACCAGTGCTGGATTACCCATTAGGCCCGACTAGGCCCAGGCCTAGGGCCCCCAATTATCTGGGGCCCCCCAAGCAATTTCTAATTTAGTTCAATTTTTATTCCGAAGATTTAGATTTTTTAAAATCCAGAACGGAGACAGTTTCAGCATTATATTAAATTACAATGTCCTTTAAAAACTGAGTTCACTCATTCTGAACTTTACGAAATTCTTATTCGAGACAAGCTTGAGCCTGTTTTTCCGAACGTTGAAATTGCTTTTCGCATTTTCCTGACCCTCATGATAACGAATTGTTCTGCGGTGCGCTCGTTTTCAAAATTGAAACGGATCTAAATGCGCTAAGAAGTATCATGTCACAGGAACGATTAGACAGGCTAAGTTTAATGTATATCGAGGCAGTTGTTCTGCGGGAAATTGATTTTGATGACATCGTAGAAGATTTCATTGACCGAAAAAAAAAACCTGAAAAAATATTGATTACATTTTACAGAAGTAAAAAATAGTATTATTTGTTAAATTGTTCATCAGATCATCTGAAATGTTTTCAAATAACGATGGTCGTTCCAGTTGAAATATATGTATATATGCAGGCCTATGTATGATTTAATAAAAAGTATATTATTCATCTTGAGAAAAAGAACTCTTGTATATACTTTATTAAATGTACAGGTGCTAAAAAATAAAAATTATTTGAAAAAAATAAAGGGGCCCCAAAAATCTGAGGGACTTGGGCCTCATTTTACCTTAATCCGGCACTGGTGATGACTGACGTTGAATTTCCGGTCAAATGTCAATCCCTTTCTCCAAGCGCACAGAGTACCGCTCGGGTCCAAACTCCGTGAACCTGAGAGGAATATGGATCACGGACTATGAGGAGTGATGGTGACGAGTGATGAGCGCTCCTGGTCCGTGCGTAGTAACAGAGCCAAATACATTGGTCGGTGACTCACTCACTCATTCGCAACACCACTGTGGTTTGAGCAACGGCCCTATGTTAGCAGTATTGGAATAGACAGGAATTCCAGATAACACAGCGGGCTGTTGACTGGCCCTTCTCTTCCCGCCTCCTACTTCACCTCACCCCGCAAGTTCACAGAGCTTGGACCCGAACAGTATAATAAGCAGGGCTACTTTTATATTTTCGTTTTGGTCTATTTGTTCGGTGTTTTAGTGTATTCTTTTGTGATTTTGCAGTGCTATAGTCGGCTGAATATGGCTCGAACTTATAGGCGGAGGAGTTGGGGTGGCCGCATATATAAGAACTACACCAAGCAGTGCATGAACGAAGCTGTGGAACAATTTTTAAATAAGACGTTGACATTGCGAGCAGCATCTCTAAAGTAAGTACGGTACCTATCTTGCTTATTGTTAGTCAATAGCTTGAGGCCGTCGATTACTAGGTACTCATACTTTTTTCTGCTTTCAGGTATGGGATTCACAGAAATGTTATCTGGTGCACAGCCAAAAGGGCACGAATCCCGAATGGAGAAACCGTCATTACCGACGAAGAGGAGGCTAGGTTGGTGGCACATTGCATTGCTATGTTGTCCTTTGGCTTTCATACGACGTGTTCGACCTGCGATGCGTTGTTAAGTCGTATCTGGATAGATCAGGTCGGAAAGTAGCGTGCTTCAAGAATAATTTTTCAGGGAGGGATTGGGGAGAGATTTTTTCTCAAGCGCCACAATGACGTCTCAAAGCGAATCTACAAAAACAACTTATTCACGAGCCAGCACCGATGAAGAAGTCGTGAATATGTTCTGTGATAATTTCAAAAAAGAAACAGAAAGCGTTCCACCCCAAAATATCTGGAACTATGACGAGACAAATCTCCAGGATGATCCAGGTAGTCAGAAACGCATAAGACGTCGAGGAGCAAAATATCCGGAGATAATTCCAAACTCGTTAAAATCCTGTACCTCAAAAACGTAGGCTATTTTGGCAACGCAGCGGGTGATATGGTGTCAGTGTACGTCAACTATAAATCAGAGAAGATATGGTCGACATGGACGGAAAATAGTCCTAAAGGCGCGAGATGTAATCGGACGAAATCCTGATGATACCTAAGTATTCGAAGACTGGTTTCTAATGCTTCCCATATTAAAAGGGCAAGTTTGACATAAAGTACTAGTTGGGGACAATCTGAGTTCTAATCATAGTATCAGCGTTACAAGATTTTGCGAAAAAAATAACTTAGATTCATTGCCCTCCCGCCTAATTCTACTAGCTTGCTCCAACCACTTGACGTGGTGTTTTTTAAACCCTTAAAAACGATGGAAAAAAGTATCATCAGACTGGAAGAAGACCAGCAGCGGGAGTCGATGCAACACTGTACCTAAAGATAAGTTTCCAGGACTTCTGCAGAAACTGGAAGCTGCGATGGAGCCAAATAGTGCGGTGAATCAAGCTGGTTTCCGAAAGACGGGAATGTTTCCCCTCGACAAAGAGGCAGATTTTAGGGGCCTCCCGAACTATGTATCTGATGAAGATTTGGGTAACATGGCTGTGTGCGTTGGCGAACTGTTCGTGGGGGAACTACCGAAGAAAAGGGGCGAGATGACCGCAACTAGAACAGCCAGAAGACGGAAGAAGCTTAATGTTCCAGCTGGCAAAAGCATCGGAACAGCTGATTTCCAAGACGCGGAGAAGAACGCCTATCTGGTTCTTCCAAGGAAAGAAAAACATAAACAGGCCATGAGCCTGAGGATGCAAATGCCAAAATGCAGAAATCAGTGGGCAAGAAATCTGGACTGAGGAAAAGAAGATCGATAAAAGAGAACGAGTCCGAAACAGAGCGACACAAATTCGGTGCACAATGACGGCGAAACTTTTTCTGACCTTGAAGAGGTGAACATGACAGTATCAGGCAGTCCGAGACTCAAAACTTACCGTGGGAGACCACGTACTAGTTCGCTACGAAGAGGAACTTAGGTCATGAAAAATCACTGCAGGAAACGATGATGGCTATGCCAATAATGTTATGGAGAAAACGACGAAAAGTTGGATATGGCCAGATAAGCCACAGGAGAACGTCTATCCAAAGGACGAGATTGTGATGTAGATCGACCCGCTCTTCCAAGTTAGGGAGATGCGGCTTTTAATCAGTACGGGTAGGAAGAAAGCACCTACACCTTTCTTTTACTGTATCTAATTTTGAATGTACTGTAGATCATTTTCCTGTAAGTATCTAGTTTTGTTTTGTTTATTTATTTGTTTATTTACTAAAAATAAAATGCTCTAGTAGTTATTTTAAGTATTGAGTTCCTTGTATTTTAATTATTGAACAGAAGAAGCTCTGTTAAGTATTGCAAATGCCAATAAAAATGTTTTTCACAAGACTTTTTTAAATTTATTTTTATTTCTGTGTATTACCTCTATTATTTCAAAAAGTTGTACCTGTATGCGTTCAGTACGACATAAAAATCTTGCTATTAAGTCACAAAACTGTGTTTCTCTCTATGATTGGAGAAGCGTTACGGGGTGCGGAAAACATTACCGCGCTACCACCTCTTTCTGGTTACGTCCGTGCTGCCACTTCACGGATGTCTTGGTACCAGCCAGGTCTGTATTTACGGGGGGGGGATGAACTAGGCTACTCCCCAGGGCGGCAAAATTTCTGGAAAAGTGTACAAAACCGCTTGGGCATTAAATGTCGTTATTAAATTTTTAACCCTCGCCACAAGAGAATCTTCATTTAGGGATCATCTTATTTTTTCCCCGCTATTAACTGGTTGTCGCACATTGGCAATGCTGATTATTTAAGGACATATAAGAAAAGGATCGTCTTTTTCATCGTGCTGTTCTTGCTGTTGATTCTGACTTGAGAAATTGAAATTGTATTAATGAAGAAATCCCTAACTTGAAATTTAGTGATTTTAGTGTTTGCCACTTATAGTTAAATACACAGACGAAGAAACAACCAAAAATGTTAAGGATACTTCAATAAATCTACATATTGCAAGTCGGGGCAGCAAAGTTTTTTTTTGCCCAGGGGCGTCGGGAGCCCTAAATATGGGCCTGGTCCCAGTGACTCAGTGATCTTCCTCTAGGGCAGTCATGGGAAAGGAACGGCCCGCGAGCTAGTCTGATCCGGCCCTTCACATGGTTTCAAATTATACTACCTTCAATATTACACATAGATCATCATATTCTGTTCTGTGTACCTAGAACTGAAAAACTGTTTCAATTTCATTGCGTTTATGCGCTTTGTGTAATGAGTTGCAGCTAGAACTGATTTACAATGTAACAAGAAATTGAAGCAACTATTCCTCAACGTTTCGAAAATTGAGTTCTACAAGTACCTACCAAAATCAAGCTTCCCAAATTTGAAATCTCATGCAGGAGATAACTGCATCTTCCTATATCTGTGAACATGTCTTTTCTACAATGAAGCTTCGCAAAAGATAGTGTCAGAAATAGATTGACAGACCACCATTTAGTTGCGAAAGTAAGAATCAGCTCATCCCAGAGTATGAAAAACTTTTAGAATCACAGTCACAGTTTCACTCGGTCACTTACTCCTTCCTCTTCTAACATAATGAAGGTGTGTTCTTTTTCCCTAAGTTTTCTACCTTTGTAGCTTATAAGTTTTGTTTGATTTAGAATGCAGAAAGAATATATTTATAATCTATATACAAACATGTGCTGCTTTTTTTTCCGGTCCGCCTAAATTATTTTGTATTGTATCTGGCCCTGCCCCTAAAAAGTTTGCCCATGTCTGCTCTAGGCGCTTTCAGGTTTCTGGGCATACAACCTAGTACTGTGCTGCCGTCTTCCCAATGTCCAGCCCATTGTCTCTTATGAGGTGTCATACACTTTAGTTATGATTAGGGCCTGGGTATTGATGCCGTAAAAAAGTTTTAAAAATGCACTTAAAATTTTCAAAAATGACTGTAATAAATGACCTAAAAATTCGAAAAATGCACTATAAAATTGAGAAAATAAACTTAAAATAATAAACTCACCAATATTTTTAAAAAATCGAAAAATTCACTATAAAATGAAGAAAATGATCTTATAATAATAAACTCGCCAATATTTCAAAAATACGAATGTCATTCTGATATTGTCAAATGTAAATGATCTGCTGTTATCAGCCAACAAGTTTTTTTTTTCTCGAAAAGCTGCGTTCAACATCAACTAATGTGATCGGAGTGTATTTGAACTGAGGACGGTCGTTTGCTGCTAAATCCCCCTCAATCCCATCCGTGCAGTAGTATTCACCAGAAATAATGTCTGAGATTTTGCATAATGTTTTTTATACCCAGTGTTTTTGTCCAGCACTTTTTTTCAGTTTTGATGCAATACCCGCAGCAATTTCGCCACGATTGTTGCTAAGACTAGTTTCCACCCGGTTGATTAAGAAAATGGAATCAATATTTCAATATCATAAATTATCTTGTATTAGCTACTAGCTTCTTCTTAACTCTGAGAGACGTAACTCCCTCATATAAAGCTCTGACATGACTAAATTGGAAAAAAAATGACCTTAAAAGGCTGATTTCTCTAAAAATAAGACCAAAAATATCTACAAAACTTACAAAAATGCTCTTAAAATGGAAAATTAGTAAAAAAATGCAAGAAGATGCAAAACAAAAATTACACATTTGAAGATGCTGTGGCCCGTCCGGAGTTTCTATGTACTTCAGCATTGGTTTAGACAGCTCAGTAAAAAGATATGTCATCAACATCCGGGCCCTAGTGATGATTGTATACATGCAGCTCTTTTTCTGACTCGTCTGGTAATTCCCAACATTGTCCTTTCTGTACTTCTCTAGGCATTATGTTTATTTCTCCTGATGGTGGTGATAAGTAATGCTCTTTAATATGTATAATATTAAGGACAGAGAATTTGTTGCTGATGAACATGTGTCTGTTTGTTCTAGGCTCTCGAACGAATCTCCGGCAAGCGTGGAGAGCAGCGAGAGGAACCATAGTAGTAATAGCAGCGGAGGTGGAGTTGAAGAGAGTGGGGAGGGCAGAGAGATTCTCGACCAAGAAAGGGCAGAAGAAGCATCGATAGTGGAGGAGCCTCAGCAGTACTTGCTGGTGGGTATGGGGGACGCGGGCAAGCAGCAACAGCAGCCTGATCAGACGGTCCAGCAGGTGCAGGTGCAGCTGAGTCACGATGGATCTCAGCAGTCCGCCCAGGGATCTGCCCAACATCACCAGCAGCAGGGAACCGTCACGGTCGTATCTTCGGGCGTGGGAGGTGGGCAGTGTGTGGTACCTACCTCCAGCATGCAACAGCAGCAGCAGCAACAACAACAGCAGCAACAGCAGCAGCAGCAGCAACAACAACAGCAACAGCAGCAGCAGCAGCAGCAGCAGCAGCAACAGCAGCAGCAGCAGCAACAGCAACAACAGCAATTGCAGCAGGTGAGAACAGTTAGTGCTATAGGTCTGAAACTATGTGAGTGGCATTGCAGTTTTTATGGTGTACAAATTGACAGGTTCCGCCTAGTCAATACCTTTTTAAATATCTATTATATAATACGCTGTGTGTTTTGTGCCAAAATCTTCCAAATTGTCTCAATAGTACAGTAAAAATTTGCATTTCTTGAAAAGTAAATGGAAATATATTTATTTGTTTAAATAGAACTGTGTTGCGTCCAGCCCGCGTAACACTAGAGCCGGGCGGATAGTCTATACACATGGGTCCCTCACAACCCATTGTGTATTGAAAGGAATATTCAAACAGAATTACCCGCAACAGTGACGAATCACACTCTGATTTCATAAATGTCGACAATTTGTTTAAAAAGTGCGTTGAAAAAAATAAACATATTTGCAGATGATTTGATGATCTGGGGGAACAAGGAGAAGGAAGTATAGGAGCAGTTGGATGTATGGGAAGAAATAGTATATGGATATGGGATGAAGTTTAGCATAAGCAAAAGCGAGTGGATGATCACAACCAGGAAGAAGGAGAGAGTCACAATGGGAATAACAATTGGTGGGGAAGAATTGAGGACGGTAGAGAATTTTAAGTATCTGCGAAGCATGATACAAGAAAATAGATGAAACGACAGAGAAATAAATGAGCGGGGGAGGCAAGCAGAATTATTCAGGAAAAGTAAGAATGTCCCTCAAAACAGCAAAAGGGTTATATATAGGACGTACTACGTTCCAATCCTGAGGTATGCCTCAGAGACCTGGGTTATGAAAGGAAGGGACCAAAGCAGAATACAGGCTAGTGAGATGAAATTCTTGAGAAACAGTATTGCAGTGACAGAGGTGGACAAGTCAAGGAATGAGAAGATCAGAGAATTAGTCAAGGAGGGAGCATTACAGGATAGGATAGAGGAATCAAGGCTTAAATGGTATGGGCATTTAGGCGAATGGATGGGAGGTGGATACCCAGGAAGATACACGAGATGAAAATAGAGGGAAAAAGACCAAGAGGAAGGCCAAGAGATAAGTGGCTGAAGGGTGTGGAGGACTGCGTGTGAAAGAAAGGAGAAGACTGGACCAAGGTGGTGACGGAGAGATGGTGGGAGAACAGAAGACGATGGAGAGACTTATGTTCCAGTGGCTGGAAACTGGGCAAGTTGATGATGATTAAAAATTCTAAAACATATATTAAAAAACATAAGTCATAGTAAAATGTGATCATAAAAATTATGACATAATTATGAACAATCTGTGTGATATCACAGCAAAATATTTGTAACAAGATCTTAGTTCTTTTTTGACCGGGTGAATTAGCCGTGGTTGTTACGGCATGACTGCTGGCAGTCGCTCACATCCGGGAGGCAAGGAGGTTCGAATCCCCCCGCCGGCAACCGTGAAGATGGTCTTCTGTGGTTTCCCATCTTCCTTCCAGGCAAATGCCGGGGTTGGTCCCAAACTATAGGCCACAGCCGCTACCTTCCAACTCCTCGTCCTTCCATTCCAACTTCCCTCCTCAATGGTACTTGTAGCTCACCCATCGGGTGTCCGTCTCGAAGCAGCTACAAAACTGGCGAGCCGAACATGTCCTCGGACACTCCCAGCACTAAAAAAGCCATATGCTATATATATATATAAAAAAAAGAGTTCTTTTTTGGTCTGATGGCCTTTTCCTTGTTGAACAATCGTTGACTCGGTCACTCATTCGAAGGCAATCAGCGCGGACCTCCTCTCATTCACAACAATTTCCCATTGTCAAATTGAGATGCACCGGACAATTAGAGCGACATATTTTAAACATTTACCCGTTTTTTAAATTTCTTTTAATCATTTTTAAAATAACTTTTATCATTCACCTATCAGTGTAATTTCATCCTCATTTATGCTTGCTGCGGTGGGTGAGTGGTTATCGTGTTGGACTACCAACCCCAAGCTTGCAGGTTCGCTCCTGGCCGTGGTAAGTGATTTTTGAAAGGCAACAAAAAATCTCGGCTAGCATGTCATACGTTGTTGGCATGTTAAAGAACCCATTTGAATTCAGTAGGCCGTGTTCATAATGGCAAAATTAATCTCGGGATTTCCCGCCAACACAAAGTTCCTCCTTTCTCTTCTAGGAAGCGCTATAGTGGTAAGGAGCTTAGATACCGAACCTCCTTGAATTTCATAACGCTCCATGGAACGACAAAATGCGACATGCAAGCTGCCCTCTGGCCATCAAATAACAAAGCTTGCACCCGACATCAGAGGCCATATGATATTATTATAGTCTCATATATTTAACGCGTGCGACCATCACCAACAAGGTGAATATTTTAGACTAACTTTACTGAACTAGGCTTGTGAGTCAGAAACATGTCCCTGAAGAGGAGTTGGCACCTCACGCAAAGTACATGGTGGCCACTACCCCTGGAAAACCTGGAAATCCTGGAAAACTCCTGGATTTTCAATAGGTCTGAAAAACTGCTGGAAAATGATGTAAATTTTGAAAACTCCTGGAAAATAGCCACTGTTAAGTACAGGTAATTATAAAAATCTTTCCATCCACTGCTAAAATTCCCAGTCCGCTCTTAGTCCTCAAAGTCATGATATCGCGAATGGCGTAGCAAGGGCCATCTAGCGGTCGCTCTGAAAACCCTGTTCATTTTTAACCGGAAAATTACGCGCCGTATTTTATCTTAAATCATACTCCTGCTGCGGTTTTTGGGGTGAGCACTCTATCGTTAACGAAATAAATTTCCTCAGGTTACCTGTTTCTGTGTGGAAGAACACGCGATAGTATTTGTGCAAAACATATTGAGTATAGAAGACTTGACCGCAATAAAATTGCAGGCGGCATTCTTTTCTCTCTTTTTTTAAAAGCGGATATTTGAGTCACAAAAGGCTTTTTTTTAAAACAACAATTAAATCATTTGTGTGTAGGCTTGCGTATCAATAACGCAATCACCACTAATTTTTGTCAACACCTGTATAAGTAGACCAAACACAACTGCTTTACGTTGGTCTTGAAGTAGGCAACCGAGAAAGCAAACACCCCTGGACTCGCGATTATTTTAAAGTCTTGGAAAAATGAGAATTAGTCCTGGAAAACTCCTGGAAAATCGTTGACCTATTTGAGTGGCCACCATGAAAGTAAGTTGTGTTGTACAGTAGACATAATAAGTAAAGTACATCAATACGGAAAATGATTATAATCACATTTGTGCTAATAATTATATAAGCATAATGGCTGATGTTGGAAGCATTAATCAATAGCTCCTGAAACATATACTATGTTAGTTGAATAATCATAAATGTTTAAAAGGTATTGACTAGGCGGAACCTGTCACACCCTATTACACTGTGTCAATATGGACCCTAAATGAATCGTAGCATTCCTAAATATTGCAGTTGTTTGTGGTGTTTGGTAGATGTAGTTTGTTGTCTTGTATATTTTGACTGATTTGATTAACTTTGATCTGATATGACGATCAAATCATATCATCCTTGTAAGCCCTCCCCTCACTGCAATGTATACCATAAACCATACTGTTACCCTATGCCCTTGAATAGCTGGTGCTGAGAACTCAGATTAATGAATGGAAAAATGGTAAGCAGTGGCATAGGACAGTGCTGTGTAACCACCTCAATTATACAAAAAGCTCTGAGTGGGGGAAGAGTGGTCTCCCCTTTGCGTTATTGATCTGAGCCTCCCTCCATCACTTGCAGCTAATGGCATGTTCAGCTGAATAACCCATCAGCAAGAAATATTATTAGTATAAACTAACACTAAACATTGGGCTAAAATTACAAATGATCTTTCCCATCATGTTCATTAGCAAGGCTCATCTGAGTCAGCTTCGTGGGGGTAGGCTCCTAATGACCCAAGTTCAGCAGCGCTACACTAGTGCTGCACTAGTGCCCAATAGTTTAGTATAATCAAGATCGTCATCATCTTCATTTTCCCTTTTCAAGCTGACACTGGGTGGGGGCAAATATGGTTCCTCTCCACTTTGTTCTGTCGTTCCACACAGTGTTCCAATCCAGGTTCCGTTTTCTAATGCTATTCTTCACAGAGTCCATCCAACGCATTCTTGGGCTTCCTCGTCCTCTCTTCCCTGTCATCTGTCGACTTCATTCATCCTTTTGACATGTCCAAACCATCTCGATCTGTTTTGCTCCAGTTTGTCATTTAGTTTCTGTACTCCCAGTTCTTTCCATATATCTTCATTTCTCACTCTCTCTCCCCATTTTCTGGACCATACTTCTCAGGAATCTCATCTCAGCTGCCTGTACTCTGCTCTCATCCCTCTTAGTCATTGTCCAAGTTTCCGCTGCATACGTCATTGAAGGAACATAATATGCTTTGTACATAAGTTCTTTAGCCTTAATTAGTATATCCTTGTTCTATACTAGTCCCCGTACCTGTTGGTAGAAAGCACTCCCGAGTTGTATTCTTCTGCTAATTTCCAAATCTAGTCTTCCATCTTCGGACAGTTCACTTCCCAAGTATTTGAGGTGTTTCACCACTTCCAATTCCTTATCTCCGACTTGGATTACTCGTTTTCCTTCTTTCTCACCTCGACTCATCACCTCTGTTTTACTCTTCAAGATAAGAGGACATATTTCCTCAGCTGGGTGTCAGAATGGTTATAGATCGTATCGGCGAGACATCACGGTAGTATCGATATAATCCTGAGAACGAATGGCGGCTATTATCTGCGACACATTGGTATTTGTTTATCATACATGGTGATGGGGTTTGGAGCCATTTGTCAGTGTTACCTTACTAAACAAAAGTTTGATGCTTTTCAGTCGGTCAACACGATTGTTGGGTTATTCCCTAATCCTTAAAAAAAATTACATGAGATTAATAAATACTCTTAGATGACCAGTTTCGATCGTTAAGCGATCATCACCAGATCATTACACCTAGGCTATAACATCTGCCTGAAAGTATGGGCGAAAATATTTACAATACATTCACATATTTAGTTGAGTCTCCGTGGCTTAGGCGGCAGCACGCCAGCCTCTCACCGCTGGGTCCGTCGTTCAAATCCCGGTCACTCCATGTGCGATTTGTGCTGGACAAAGCGGAGGCAGACAGGTTTTTCTCCGGGTACTCCGGTTTTCTCCGTCACAAATTTCATTCCAGCAACATTCTCTACTGTCATTTCATTTCATCTGTCATTCATTTAATCATCGCCCCAGGGGAGTGCGACAGGCTTCGGCAGCTGGCACAGTTCCTATCCTCGCCGCTAGATGGGGGCTTCATTCATTCCATTCCCTGACCCGGTCGGTCGACTGGAAGCAGGCTGTGGATTTTCACACGTATTTAGTTGCAGTATTAGTTGATATAATGCACCTCGTCAATATCTGTTAATTGTGGTCTATGTGATGTTTTGTTGAGATACTGGAAGTGGTGATTGACCTTCGGAATTTGCTTATTTTGAGTGAATATGTGGTTGTTGTAAATGGTCAATTCAGATTGTATTGTACAGGCTACTTATCTGGTTGAGTCTTGCACGGTCCTGTTGAGAGCAGTTCACTTGGTCACTGTCTGCACTCGACTGGAGGGAAATTCCTGTGTGTGAGGGTCCGTTATCTTGTTCGGCTATTTCCACTCTCGCATTCCTAAGTGCTATGTGTTCCTCGTACAAATGTATTGGATCTGATGATGATCGCTTGACGATCGAAACTGGTCATCCAGGTGTATTTATTAATCTCATGTAATTTTTCAGGATTAGGGAATAACCCTTCTCATTTGGGTACAATCGAGTTGACCGACTGAAAAGAATCAAACTTTTGAATACCTTACATGGTGATCTTCATTTTAGATTTGTTGCTTTAAAGACTCATACTTTCCCATCTATACATTGAACAAGCAATGAAGGAAATTGGAGAATAATTCAAAGTAGGAGTAGAGATTCAAAGAGAAATAATTGCAGCTCTCATATTTCATGGACATTGTCATCTTAGCCGACACACCAGGGGATTTGAATGAGTTTTTAAATGGTATGGACTCTGTATTGAGGAAAGAATTCATGATGAAAATTAATCAATATAAAACAAAAATTTTGGAATGCAGCCGAAATAAATTTAAAAAACCCTGTGGATGTCAAATTGGCAGGTGAAAAACTAAAGGACGTAGGAGACTTCTGTTACTTGGGAAGCAAACTAACTAGTGATGGACGAAGCAAGTAGGTTGGCTCAGGCAAGGAAAGCATTTCTACAGAGAAGGAATCTGTTAACATCGAATATAGATTTAGATATTAGGAAGTTATTTTTGAAAGCCTTGGTCTGGAACGTGGCGCTCTACGGAAGTGAAACTTGGACTATTTGCGCAGCAGAAATGAGGAGAATTGAAGTGTTTGAAATGTGGTGTTACAGGAGAATGAAGAAGATCAAATGGGTAGATAGGGTTACAAATGAAGAACAACTATTAAGACGAGTGGGAGAGGGGAGATGTTTCTGGCGACTGCTAATGAGGAGAAGAGATAGGTTGGTAGGACACTTACTAAGACACCCAGGAATAGCAAACATAGTTATGGAAGGTAGGGTCGAGGATAAGAACTGTAGGGCTAGACCAATGTTAGAATATGTTAAACAGATTGCCTCGGATGTAGGGTGTGGTAGCTATGTAGAGATAAAGTGATTAGCTCAGGAGAGCTGCATCAAACCAGTCAAAAGACTGAAGACTCAAACCCAACAGCACTTAAAAGATTAGTAGACAACACTGAATAATGGCTTCAAATATTTCAATTACATAAAATAGTTACCCAATATTTAAAAAAATGTTGGTTGTTCTATAGCAGTGGTTCTTAACCGGTGGTCCACGAGTGCCTCGGGAGTGGTCCGTGGGAGAAATGGTTCCACCTGCACATATAAAAAAGTGACCAATAAATGGGGATTTCGAAAACGATGTGCGTTGAACGAGGATCGTCCAAATGTATTCACGGCAATGGCTATCAGGTTTATGAATTGAAATATCTTTTAAGTAAGTGTTATTGACGAAGGGTTACATCTGATAAGGTGTATTGGGGGAAGGAGATGGGGGTGGGCGAAGGAGGGGGTGAGGTCCGTACATGATTCAGTTTCAGTCTGCAGACTTCTACGGGTTCAGAACCACTGTTCTATAGGTAGAGCCCTGTGCGAACGCGGGTATCCGCAAAATGTTTTGCCATGCGGATAGAGTTTGCATGGCTGTGCGGGTAGCGGATAATCTGTGGATAATGTTTAGAGTAAATTTGCATATAGTTTTTAGAATACAATGTTGAACTGGATTTTTTAAAAATAATTTTAGTTTTTGTTAAGAGCTGCATCTTTCACGTTTCTTGTTATTTCCTTATTTGCTTTCGCTAGGATTGTATGAGAATAATGGAGAAGTGAGAGAAGTCTGTCATGGAAATATTCTGAATTAGTGTTGACTTATGCCCCCAAAAGGAGTCCTTTATACCTGCGCTTGCCTGCTTGGGTACATCAGACGACTAAGTAAGTGCTATAGTTAGCCACCCGCTGTATCACATGCCGTTACTCAGAGGGACAAAACTCAGTCAACATTGTCTTGGCGGCTTCGGTGGTGTAGTTGGTAGCATGCTGAGCTTCTATGCCCAAGGTCGTTGGTTCAAACCCGGCCAAAGTCTTCGGATTTTTTAAGAGCGTTAAAAATCCTTCAGTATGCCTTCCTTCGGAGGGGAAGTAAAGCCGGTGGTCCCATGTCATAGATTTATGGCATGATAAGGAACTTTCCACTAATTACACCTGTGTGAAGCTAAATTATAGGTTATCTTTGACTAACGCTCTTAGATTCCAACGTTTTCGCCAGGAGCCGACTGCGGTGGCATCTATTAACAAAGTGCAGAACTAGTTGGTCGTTGACGGTGGCGTTTGGTAGCAAAAGTTGGAACTACTTGAAAATCGAAAATCCTTACTTAAATTAAGAACAGATAACGCACACTAATACAGTCATCACAATTAACACCGGTTATCAGACAGATTCTACACACACCCAAAGTAAACGGGACTACATGACCATGTTGTCGCAGCCCCTAAACTGAGGAACCAACCAACTTTCAATCTAGTGTGATCGTAATGTTAATGATTTCTTGCTTCTCTGATGGTACAGGTAGCAGTGTCAATGCAGCAAACACCACCTGCGATTGCCCCTGCGCCCATGCCCCAGCAGTCCGGTACGACGACCATAACGACCATGTCGACATTACATCAGCCTCTACAGCCCCCCCTTCCTCCGCAGACACCACAGCCCCTTGCTCAACATCCTGGTGTTCCACCTTCTCAGATGCAGCAAGTCAGCGAGTGGGGGCATGGAAGGGTAAGTCTTCTTTCTATCTGCTCTCTTCCTTGGATTGCTACACGATTGTGAGTTTCCCCATTGCTATGTGAAGCCTTGTTTTTGTATGAGCACTGCCAGAGTTAGCTGCCTCCTGGAAATTAAACTGAAATAGTATTATCTACATGTGTGCCAATTTTGGAATAGCTCCCATGCATACCTTCCAAGATATCCAACATGGAGCTCAAATTTCTAGTGCGTTTTTTTCAGCAGTTGGTATCACTGACATCATTTTCAAATATGGGCTTGAGATATTCCGGTATACATCTTTACTCATACTAAATTTGGTTTCAATTGCTGCAGCCGTTTAGGAGTTGATAGGGTGGGGCACACACACACACACACACACCCACAGCCAGCCAGACAGACAGACAGACAGACGGACAGACAGAAGGACAGACAGACAGACAGACAGACAGACAGAAGGACAGACAGACACACATTTTCCCGGATCGATCTCATAGGTCTACTTTTTCCTCATTTTTGCAAAATGTGAAAAGTAGGCTAAAAATCTGATCCCTAGTTATGACATCTATGCAGTGATTTAGTTGGAAAAAAATGTTTACAGGAACTCACCTTATTAATTCAGCAATTTCCAAATGGACTCGTATTGGGTGTCAAAATCAGCGGCCTCGTGTTTCCGACAAGTTGTTTCATCAGCTGAACGTCTCCCCTTTCGTAGCCATGACTTGACATATGGTTGTGGGTTAAATAAATGCACAGGAGGTCCTACGCTACTTATGAAAATAAGTCCGCTTTATCTTTCAACCAGCAGCCTATTTCTCTTTTCGTTGTGGATCACATTCATGGTACTGAAAGCTCTTTCAGCTTCTGCTGAAGAGATGGGAATGGTCTGTACAGTCTTGATTTAAGGCATCAGCTCCACTGGAATTTCCTTGGTCTCGACATAGTTTCTAAAAGCATTAATGTACCTCCTCTTGTCTGACATGTGGAAAAAGTCACAAAGGTTGCCGACACTCTCATCACCATAGCAGATATCCAAAGTAGAAGTGGAGGGCCAATTATTTTTGTATAGTACCTTTGAATCACTGATAACTTTTGTCATTTTCTCATGTCTCTGCTGACTAGAGCTGGAACCAAGATGAGATGATGTGGACACATTTTCCATAAGCCTGTTATTTAAATTGTTCACAAGACTTCTGAAAAACTGCTTTCTGTCAATTTTTACAACTTTTTTAGAATCGTGTAATCCTATGTTTCTAAACTTTTTGTTTTCTGCTGCTTTAAGAACTGTTCTGTAGTATTCTCCAGAAGCTGAGTTACACATAGATTCAAACACTTTTATAGTGCGCTTGATTGCATTTTGAGCCTCTGTCAGACTTGCCTCTCTTTTCTGCAACTCTAATGACAAATCAGCTAACTCAACAAGAGCATCATACATAATTGCAATATTTTCTAGAAATTCTACACAAGTTAAAATATTTTCTAGACCTTGAAATTTTGCCCTTTCTTTGGAGTCTCTCTGGTGGTCATTTTTGGCCTCACTAAAATGTTTTACTAGAGCACTGTAGTTTTCCCAGACAGCTTTTACAGTTCTCTGGCTTGAAATTACCCATCTTATTGTAAATATTTTCCCAATCTTCTTAACTCTTTGTTCTAGTGAAGCAGCATAAATGTTGAGTTCCCTTTGATTTTTGGGAGACATGCTGTATAAAGAATACAATTTGTCAAAGAAAGAATGGAAATGGTTAACACCTGTAACTTCATTCCTTGTATCAGAAACGGCCAATTCCAAGCGATAGTTTAAACAGTGCCAGATTACAATATCTGGAAATAACTTTAAAAACTGTGCTCCAACTCCATTTTTTCTACCTAACATTACAGATGGGGCATCACATGCTAGACCAACTAAATGTTCTGCCAGAAAGTTTTCATTCATCCCATATGAAGAAAGATTCTTCAATATCTCTCGAGTAATAACATCTGCTGTAGTTGATTCAAGTTCTATCAAGTCCCAGAAAAAGGAAACAACTTCAGAGTTATCTGAAAGAGCACATCTCAAACATAATACTAACACAAATTTTACACTAACTGTTGTTGATTCGTCAATCATAATACTGATTTTCCTCTGATTTTCTGTTACCGTATAGATTTTGCTATTTTATTTCTCATTCCTGTGAAATGTGTTCAATAATATTAGCACAACTAAAATTTGTATGAAGAACTCGTCCCACATCTAAACCATTTAATTGTTGAAGTTCAACATAAGCCTGCAGGTCTACGAAGGGTCTATTTCTTTTCGCAATTGAGTATGCTGTTCGAAATATTTTTAACGGTGGTTTCTAGGTGTTTGTTATTCATAGTGTCCAAGCAACTTTCAAATATCTTTTTATTGGATTCTGATTTTTATAACATAGCTTTTTTGTGAGA
Source organism: Meconema thalassinum (assembly GCA_946902985.2). Lineage (NCBI taxonomy): Eukaryota > Metazoa > Arthropoda > Insecta > Orthoptera > Tettigoniidae > Meconema > Meconema thalassinum. The sequence continues at coordinate 54,745,020 of OX336394.1, forward strand.
TTCTGAATTTTTGTGCTAAAATATTTTTTTCCTAAGGCTTGTTTGTTGTTGATTAATATTATTTCCGTTGGGATGAACCTTGCATTCTACCCATACTTTTATTAGCTTAAGTCCTTCCCCTTTAGAAACTCTTAATCCTAATTTACTTTCCTCTTTACATATATTGCAGCCTAAATTTTTATTTCCTGCAAATAACCACTCGTTCTCTGACAAAAAATAACGGTACTCAGACTCGTTCCAACAGTCTGGAAAATCTTGTTTTCGGTAGGTGGGCCTTGAATTTCACAGTCGATGGTAGAAGGTGTAGAACCATAACCTAGATTCTCCCTTGAATCTGCATCACATGTTTCAGCAACATTTAACCCAGGGTCTATCTCTATACTCACGTCTTTAATGAACTAATGTTCTCGGAACTCCATTCAGTTTCGTTTTTACTTGAGCCATCACACACCTTTTTAGTATTCTTTGATTCTTCATCTTCATCCCCAGCACGTTTTTTTGAACCCAGCCACTTAAGTAAACTCATTGTCACAAGTTGTGACTCACAACTCACTTTCACAGTCACTGGAAAACTTGAAAGGTACTACGGGACTGATGTTCATTAACTGCAGAGAGATTCCGTAATATCTGCTTCACAGCAACACATCGAGCAAAACATAAAATAAAACTTGGATTCACACAAACATAACGAGCGGAAGAAAGTTGTTGTGCTCACTTTCCACTCTCCGTATCCAATAGCAGTGTAGCCAATCTTAGAGAACCAGAAAAACGCCCAGGAGTGTAAAAGCGACCGTATTTTATGAACATAAAACCGTAAGGTTCGATATTAGTCCGCTAGAGTACACCCGTGACGTTTCAGCGCTATGTATAGATTATAAACGATTTTCTTACTGAATGTAAAATTGTTACGTCATTCTAAAGGGGGAAGATATTTTCCGGCCCGTTCCGGTCCAACAAAACCACTGCATCTATGACAGAAATGGTCACATAGTACACATATGCAGCTTTCATTTGGTACATGAAATTTCTGGCAAATGAATTCCATTGACGAATACTGCAAGTGGAGTCAGAGACACGAGGACAACAATTTAAAAATATATTGTTAATTTCTTTGTTATTGTTGTTATACTGTATGTGTGCGTTTATTTGAAAAGGTACCAGTTCTTGGCTACTGTAGGTAATGAGTTTAAACTGGAGACTGGCAAATCTTTAAATCTATTTATCATATGCATTTACATTCATTTGACTGGACTGAATAAGAATGTTGTGAATGAAAATCCACAGCCTGCTTCCAGTCGACCAACCGGATCAGGGAATGGAATGAATGGAGCCCCCATCTAGCAGCGAGGATATGAACTTTGCCGGCTGCCGAAGCCTGTCGCACTCCCCTGGGGCAATGATTAAATGAATGACAGATGAAATGAAATGACAGTGGAGAGTATTGCTGGAATGAAATTTATGAAAGGGAAAACCGGAGTACCCGGAGAAAAAATTGTCCACCTCCGCTTTGTCCATCAAATCTCACATGGAGTGACCGGGATTTGAAATGCTGACCCAACGGTGAGAGGCCGGCGTGCTGCCGCCTAAGCCACGGAGGCTTGAATAAAAATGTTAAAACTGTTAAATTAATGCAGGGTATTGATTTTTCTACCTTATTTTCTAAGTTCTAGGTTCATTTTTTCCTTAGATAATAAATACCAAAAACAAGCATGAACTACTGGGGTATGGTGCTAACTCAATACCTATCTACCACACTTAGGAAAGATAACCTAAGTTAAAGGTATTAACCGATTAAAATGAAAGTTAAACAAAACAAATTGATTAAAGTTTAAAGTGGTAAACAACATTGAAAATTTTCATCTACAGTAACACTACCATTCATTAACTGGTCCCACACATTTACCACTGCCATCAAGCACTAACGCCAATGCTCTGCTGCAGAACTAACATTATCTTTATGATTAAACAGGCAGGGCTTGACAGACTGCATAGATGGTCACGTAGAAATGGACTAGATACAAACACAGACAAAGCAAAAGTCATGAAGTTCAGGAGAGGAGGAAACTTCTCCAAAATGGACATCTTCTTTCGTGGCAGAAAAAAATTGGAAATTGTACTAGTACCTAGGACTTACGCTACAAGCGTCAGGCAAAACATTTACTAAGCACATAGATGATGCTCAGCAGCTGCTAAAGGTACATTAAATATTAAAAAAACTTGGATCTCCCTAACCACAGCTATATGCCTCTTTCACATCAAGATCGCCCCAATCGAAAGCATGCTCTCAACAAGATATGGCCTCATCTAACCGCTGCAAACTTGAAGAGACTAGAATCAGTGAAAGCATCATACCTAAAGAGAGCATTCCAGGTATCAAGAACAGCACGGACGAGGATAGTATACCTACTGGTGAACACGGACTTCTTCATAAGAGAGCTAATGATGAGCAATAATCTTCAAAGCACACCAGCATATGAGGCCCTCACATCAAGGACAGAGAGGAAAAAGGCATCAGATGTAGACCCGGAATTTATAATAACTCTGCCATGGAAACAGAAGAGCGTTTTCACGAGGACCGCGACCCACAGAATCTGCGCAGAAAGAGCCGCAGCGTACTGGACACAGTATCATATACTCGCCTGCCAAGCTAAGACACTGACATTAACGTCCTAAGCTAAGATTGAAAACTTCCAACAATCACCATACACATTGTGTTTAATAAATACAGTATTATTATTATGGTATACAGTATTGGCTTTCACGGTCAATATACCATCTTTTTGGAAGGTTATGGCTCTCGCAGTAAAGAGGCGCAAGTGCGCTTCATAAAAAGGGAGGTAGCGTGCAGTTTGCTACTCCTGTGGGGGTCTGGGCAGGGACACCAAGATACCGCTGATGAGCCAGCTTGGTGTCCTAGCCAAAACCCCACACAAGACATTGCACAAACCTAGAAATATTGCTGTGATTGAACTTTGAAAGTTTATTCCATTTGAAAGTAATGAATAAGTTAAAAATGATCTTTTTTTTGTAACGATTAGTTTTAATTGTTAATATTTTTAATGCTTAATCCCAAGTGTGTGAACAAGAAACAAGCAAAGTGTTAATGGTTGCAGCTTTTAGCATCTAGTGTAATGTTGTTATAGGTTCAAGTTATCCAGCAGCCTCTGCAAAACCCTACCTATCTTCAGCAGCTGTATAACACACAAGGTCAGCTCCTGATGCCTGGGAACCTCCAACTGCATCCAGCAGGGATGAACCCTTCTTCCATACACGTGAGTAACTTGCTCCCTTCTAACCTATTTTTCTTTCCTTCCCTTCCAGTTACTTTAATTTCCAGATTTCTGCAAAAAGTATCCTAGGTCCTCAGAAGAACTTTTGGTAACATCATAGCAGTGTGTAACCGAAGGTTTTATAACCATGGAATCATCGACTACGCCAAAGCAAAGCCAACTCCATACTGGAAATAGAGTAGTAGAAGGTAGATGCTTCCACTTGTTTGAGTCATCAGCAGAAGCTTCATACCCAGCCTTCTTGGTTCCCAGGAGTTTTCCTGGTATTCATTTCTGTTGTAGGTTGAGTGCATTTCAGAGCTTTTAGTTCCTGAAAGTGGTGATTTGTTTCTAAACTTCACTTCCAGTAAGAAGCACAGCACCTCTTCCAGCTGAGCTTTGCAACCCCCAGAATCATATTTGAACACTCTCAAAAATTAAATGCAATAAGTAAAACCTGGAATGAGTGCTGTATGTTGGCTTACAGTAGCAAGGAGGCTGTTGTTGGTACATTTCATGGTCGTCAATCCTCTTAGTATGTGTGTGTGTGAAATTTAGGGACAGGAGTAGAATAGTTACCCTGGAACATTCCAGCAATTTACTGAAGTGGGTGGGGAGCTGCCAAAAGATGTTGTTTCTTTGGTTTCCCAGTCTTCTTGGTGATTGTGTTTCACAAGTACACACAAATTACATTGCAAGACATACAGTAGTATCGGCAGTTGACGGAGCAAAATCGCGCCTCGGCTCCCTTGTTGCAATCGGTGAGCAACGACCAGCCGAGTGAACTGTAGGGATAGGACTTACTCGGTCTAGCATCTCTGCCATACCCTTCACTATTGAGATCTGGTCGGTGCTTGGGGCTGGCAACGACCAAACAGACGAGCGCTACGAGACGGTTGGCGCGCTTCGCTTTCTCAGACAGTTCACAGTAACTAACTCAATTTCCTGAATTATTAAAGAACATTCTGAATTCCTATACTTATAAAAGGAAACGTACAGCTTTTATTACTAAAAATATTATTGCGGTATTAATTGTTTTTCTTAAATTAATCTGGTCGTTGTGCAACACTGCAATCTTATTACTGGCCGCCACTGGGTAGCAGCAGCTGGTCTTGAATTAGGAACGTCTCCTTTGCCAAAATGTAGACTAACCTTGGTGGTGTATACTTTGAGACTCCTAATGTCCTTTCTACTTTCTCCCACTCTGTCAGGTCTTTCTTTCAAGTCTTACCATGTATCCTGAAGTCCGTAGGTTATTATGGACATTATTCGAAGAGCCTCATTACTGTCTCGAGGGAGATCGCTTGTGGATGTTTGTCGTTATTATACTGTCTCTAGGCAGATTGCTTGTGGATGTTTGATGTTAATAATGGCTCTAATGGCCGCTAATGCTTTGTCTTTTACATGACGAGTGAAAATTCTCCCTTAGTGTTGGAGTTTACAGTCGTGACTCTTCCTTCCAGGTAGAAAATGTAGTCTTGGGCCCCAATCTTGCCCCTTGAGTAATATGAGTCATTGAGAGGAATAGTGATCCAACTCAGTGTGTCTTACACACTGAACTACATCTGCTGGCCATAAAGTTTGTTGTTGATTCCTTTAGGGACTTTTGCAACATTGTGGTCATGTAGCCTCGTGTACTTGGGTATGTGTAGAGTTTGTCTGATAACCTTTGTCACTGTGATGTCTGTAGTAGTAGTGTGTGTATTTGTAATTGAGGTGGGGTTTGGGTAGGAACCGGCTGTGGTCATAAGTAAGGCGCCGTTCCGGCATTTGCCTGGAGTGAAAGTCGTGATACTACGGAAAACCACTTCCAGGATGGCTGAGGTAGGAATCAAACCTGTCTCTTCCCAGTTTTGCCTCACGAGGCTGAATATGCCCCGTTCCAGCACTCAGACCAGAATTAAATTTCTTGTCAGAGCCGGGAATCGAACCCGGGCCTCCATGGTCACAGTCGAGAAGGCCACAAAGGTTAGACTTGCCTGTCTTTCCACACTAAGGACCTTTCTTCTTTCTTTTTTTCTTCTTGTATGGAAACGAAGGCTCCATTTATGAGTTCTGTGTTCATTGTAAAACTTTCCCAGCATCTTTGTAACGACAAAGGAGTTTTGATTAATTTATTCCTTAGTTCTGCTTCTCTTCACTTCATACTCTTCTTGTGTTTAGTGATTGTTTTCTACTCTACTCCTCTAGCTCTCCCCCTGTCAAGTTCTTTCTCAATTAATTAATATTTAATGAAGATATTAACTTTTATCAAGCTTCTTGTCTTATGAACTGGCCATTGTTGTTGCTGTTTCAAGAAGGCTTCTTTCCATCGAGTGAGTGCACATGGTTTGAGCGGCCATGGTATTCTGTGCATTTAAGTGGAACAGTTTGTATCAGTGTGTTCATTCATGATCTTGTTTACATGCTTGAGGTTGTGTATGGAGTTTGGATTCCAAATGCATGCTATCATTGTGCTTCTTCTACAAGGTGTGACCCGGTAAACACGGTACGCTAAGCCGGCGTTGACTGGCGCTGATTGGGTTCAGTCAGTGGTTGGCACGCACTTTTACACTTTTACCAAACATGTTCAATAATGTGTACTTACAGTGCTCATAGTCGATGCTCCCTCTCTTGTAACACACGCCTGGCATCTTCTGATGAAAGAATGGACAACAATCTCATCTAATTTTTGTTCTGTAAGAACACAACGTTGTCTGTCTACTCTTTTATTATTTACGGAGCCTGATTCCTTGAATTGTTTAGCGAGCCTCCTAATTGTACTGGCATTAAGCACAGGTCTTCCTAGAAACTTCATTCGAAATTTTCATCTCTTTTCAGAACAAGACTTTCTGCTCTTCATATACAAATTATGGATGTGAATTGGTGTCTAGGCATGACCAACAATCACAATACTCACTAAACGTGCAACACTAACGTCTAAGCTTTGCAGATGTCCTATGAATGAAGAAACACGTGTGAATACTAACGATATGAGTCAGTGGAGTGAGGTATTGCGAGGTTCACTCGCTCCGCACCAGGCCAGCCAAATGACGCCATAGATTGCCGAGATTACCGGGACGCACAAAGACCCTGTATTAACAGTTTGAAACATTGATCCATACTTGGATGGGAGTTTAGTGCTGTAGAAACATACCATCCTAACCCAGGAAAAGCATTAATTACAGTGGACTGATGCTCAGGTGCTGATGAGGGTGATGGTAGCCTTTGTGTGAATATTGTACGATAAATTTGTTGTGGATTTATTTTAGAGGCTAGGAACATTTTGGTCAACTGCCTGGCATACTTGGGATGATAATTGTTGTTTTAAGGGGCCTAACATCTCGGCTATTTGCCCCTATGAGGATGTGTGTTGGATTTGTCTAATAACCTATGCTTCTGTGGTGACTGTAGGAGAGAGAGGGAGCGAGAGAGTGAGGTTTGGTGTCTTTAATTTTATTTTTATTTTGTATTTCATGCTCTGGGACTTGAAATAAGGTACCATCCCGTCATTTGCCTCAAAATGACGCCAGGGGGCAGAGTGGGTCTTGCCAGTGTAAGAACATTTAACACATTTTTTGAAACCTCGGTTCAAAATGGTATCAGTATGAAGACAAGATATAACCCACCAGAATTCAGTCAAAAGTAACCTATTCAGTCTCATCTATCTTCTATATATATAAAGCTCAATGTTTGTCTGTCTGTCTGTCTGTCTGTCTGTCTGTCTGTTATGTATACAAGTCCACACCGTTTCACCGATCTGAACCAAAATTTGTATACTTACCCTTCGGAACCCTGCGGGTAACCCTGTCCACTTGAAATTTCCGACAGACCACCCCATTCCCTGCATTTAGGCCCTTTGGCCCAAATCTACACCGTTTCACCGATCTCAACCAAAATTTGTATACATACCCTTTGGAACCCTGCGAGTAACACTGTCCACTTAAAATTTCGGACAGACCACCCCATTTCCTGCATTTAGGCCCTTTGGCAAACATCTACACCGTTTCACCGATCTCAACCAAAATTTGTATACTTACCCTTTGGAACCCTGTGAATAACACTGTCCACTTAAAATTTCGGACAGACCACCCCATTTCCTGCATTTAGGCCCTTTGGCAAACATCTACACCGTTTCACCGATCCGAACCTAAATTTGTATACTTACCCTTTGCAACCCTGCGGGTAACCCTGTCCACTTGAAATTTCGGACAGACCACCCCATTCTCTGCATTTAGGCCCTTTGGCCCAAATCCACACCGTTTCACCGATCAGAACCAAAATTTGTATACTTACCCTTTGGTACCCTGCGAGTAACACTGTCTGCTTGAAATTGCGGTCAGACCACTCCATTCCCTGCATTTAGGCCCTTTGTCCCAAATCTACACCGTTTCACAGATCTCAACCAAAATTTGTTATTTACCGTCTGGAACCCTGCGAGTAACACTGTCCGCTTGAAATTTCGGACAGACCACTCCATTCCCTGCATTTAGGCCCTTTGACACAAATCTACACCGTTTCACCGATCAGAACCAAAATTTGTATACTTACCCTTTGGTACCCTGCGAGTAACACTGTTTGCTTGAAATTGCGGACAGACCACTCTATTCTCGGAAAGAGGACAGGGTCTGTCCCAAAGGCAATGGAAAAAAGGGGTAAAACCGGACCCGCTCAGGAAACCCTCGGGGTTGCCAGCTCCCGAACTCACCAGCCATGAGCCCTTGAGGATGTAGCACTATCCAGGGTGCACCAGAAGTGGTGGGGCTACACACACCCTGCCTCCTTGAGGGTCTTGAGCAGAAGACATGAGATATTAAGAAAAGAAAAAGAAGGCTGACACCTCGAAGAATGAGGCTATCAGGAATGATTAGACAAGGGCCAATTAAGGCGGGAAAGTGAAAGAGTCGCTAGGCCTCGGATACCCTGATACCATCGGGGTCGGAAGAGAACAAGAGTTTGACCAAGGGAGGCTGACTGGAAAGAGAACTGAAAGGAGCCCGGCACCAGTAAGTAGAAGCAATGCCGGACTCAGCTGGGGTCCCGTGGTCGCACACCCACATCCCACAAGTTGTGAGACCCTGGTGGGTGGAGGGGGGACTAGGGGGCAGGTGTGAGAATAGCTTGCTGATTCATCGCGAGGTGGCATGAGAGAAATGTCCGGACCCCGCCGTGTTACCTGGTATTGCTATGCTGATGTTCATACAGGGTTTTCACTCAAACCACTGTAGTGTTACGAAAGAATGAGTGATTCACCGGTCAATGTGAATAGGACCGGGCCCCCCCCCCTTGAACGTCTGTCATCATATATCGTCATCATCTGCGATATTCTCAGGTTTGTGCAGCTTGGACCCGAGCAGTACTCGATAAGCTGTTTCACTACACGCATCGAGTATAGGCCTAAGCCAGAAAATAACGTTCAGACTTTGGAAGACATCGAAGGTAGAAATCTGAATTACCTATATCAGATTTAAAATTACACAAAGTTCGTTTAGTAGTCTTTTTTCATTACCTTATTATTATCATCATAAGGGCAAATGACCTAGATGTTACGCCCATTATACCACTAATCACCACACACAATAAGTCTTTATCGCCTGTGAATTTTGAAATATTTCTTTCTATCACGGTAGTTTGTAAGTTTGTCGTGTCAATTCAACAGTAGTATTCATTACCATCCTCATCAAAAGGGCAAATGACCTAGATGTTACGTCCATTATACTACTAAGTAACACCACAGTCTTCATCGCCTGTGATGTTTAAAATTTGTATTTCCATTAGTTTGTAAGTTTGATATACCCGTTCAGTAGTAATCGTCTTCATTATCATCCTCATCAAAGGTGCAAATGACCTAGATGTTACGTCCATTATACTACTAAGCAACACCAGAGTCTACCTAGCCTGTGATTTTAAATATACGTATTTCCATTAGTTTGTAAGTTTGATATACCCGTTCAGAAGTAGTAGTAGTCTTCATTGTCATCCTCATCAAAAGGGCAAATGACCTCTCATTCCTTTAAAGTACGGTATCAATTTTTCCCATTCGTTGATAAGTTACATGTGCCAGTAGTCGCTTCTATGTTCATCATCACTATGTAGAAGATGTTTTGCGTCAGAAGAAAAGACAACTGGATTCTCAGGAACGTTAACGATATATCGACTGCGAAATCTGGAAGCTTCTCTTTGAGGAATTGCTTCAGACATTTATCGTACAGTTTAAACCTTAACATGACGAAACTTTTAACCAGATAGCGATCTAAGTGGGAGCTCTTTGGCAAAAAATAATCAAGTCTTTCCCGAAATGTGAGTCCTAAAAAATAACTTTTTCTATTATTTTCTAAGTTTCATATGTCAGTTATGTAGTAATTTTCAATATCATCCTTATCAGTAGGGCAAATTACCTAGATGTTACGCCCTCAACGTCATTGGGGGCAAATGACCTAGAATTTAAGTCCATTATATTTCTAATCACCACCACATAAAGTCTTCTACGACTGAGATGTCACGAATTCTGGGACCGCTAACGACATATCTCGACTCGGACTGAAGACAAATATCACGAGAATGATCATTATTTTACAGAGCCTTCCCATAGTGACTTAAGTATACACATTGTCACTGGGTTTGATAATGTAAGAAATGAATACATAAATAAATATAATTTATGACGTTGAGTGTTAAGGAGACTGGAATATTATCATCATTCCACCGGGCGAAGCCGGGTACTACTGCTAGTTATTCAATAAAATTATTAAATAACATTGAAATTAATTATATGCAAGAAGCAATTTGACCATCGAGTAGGCAACACATGTGGCTATGGAAGTCAGTAATAGCTATGGGGTGGACTTTGACACCTTGTCATATCATCATCATCATCATCATCATCACGATTCTCCACTCCAGCAGGCCGGTGTGGGAATGAACAAGCACCTTCCATAGCTGTTTGTTCTGTCAGCATTATTCTTCCACCACTGTCCTCCATTCTACGCTCCTCTTAGTCAAAGCTCTGTGGTCCTGCTTCATCCACCCATCTCGAGGTCTGTTGCCAATTATCTCCCTTTCAAAATATGCTTTGGGTGTTCTACTAGAGGGCATCCTCATCAGATGACCGATGATCTCGACTCCTCAAGAACGTCAAGCACACTTCTTTTCTGCCCTAGTTTTAGGTGGACTGACTCATTTCTAATTTTGTCTCGTCTGGTTTTCTGAATACTTGATCTTAGAAATTTCATCTCGATTGCTTGTATGCGGCTGTTGTCCCGGGGAGTCATTGTAGCAGCTTCTAGACCATACGTCAGTATGGGAAATAAGTAGGATTTGTACAGTGATATTTTAGCTTCCTGAGGAAAGTTTCTGTATCATAGAAGCTGTGGAACAGAGTTGTAAAAGTTCGCAGTTCTTGGGTTAACCTGTTATCTGTCGACAAAACGCTCCCAAGATATTTAAAATGTTGAACTATCTCGATATCATGTTGTCCCAATTTCAGCTTGATAGGTTTGCTTTTCCTACTCATCACCAAACATACGGTTTTCGTTTGGCGGATCTGTAATCCAAACTTGTCAAAACCTGCCTTCCACCAATTTAGTTGTTTTACCTTGTAATGTACAAGTGCTAAAACAGCCCCATAATGGGTATTGGTAGTGACCGTAGCAGGCCCCATGAATTAATTCTTAGGGAAGACCTCTCTGCATGTTCAACATAGCACAGTCTTCAAAACTGAGGATGTTTGTGGTATAACTTTTTAATTGTTCCACTTTTTAAATTTTTAAATGGTCTATTTTCATGGTACGGTATATTTTTACTTTTTGAATTAATGCCTTTACTATACATGGGATTTTAGAGCAAATGTTTACTCTGTTCTTGAACAATAGCAGGCTAGGAATTTTTTCAAATAGCCTTTGTTCCCCATAAATGTGCTGATAAATGAAGACATTCCACTGAAAAAGTTACAATTTTCTGTTAAAAGAAGAACATTTTGTGGATGTAAGCGGGTGAAATCCGGGCCAATAAAGGCTTCTTGCTTTATCAACAGAATACAGTAAGCATATTTTGTGAATTGGGCATTTGTGAAAACTGTATCTGTATAATATATCTTCTGTTCTACCTTTCAGTTTATGTTCTTGTTCAGCATTGCAGTTAGGTATTGTAGCCATGGACTGATTTGGAGAGAGCCAACATTTACAGCTGCAGTTTGATTGGCTGCGATTTGTTTCAAGCTGTTTGCAGTCCAATCTTCTCTGTTATTTACCTAGGAGCTATTGTAATGATATTGTAATGATGCATTTTGAGTGTTGATTGTGCATGTCTTCCATCCCTCAGTATGTGTCTGTATGCCTCTCCCTAGAGTCTGGGCAGCCTGGCAAGCTTTCAGTTTGCCACAAAAGCTGCAGCTGGTTCTTGCGGATCTCAACTGGTGTCCGGTGCGAAGCTGGCGACGGGACATACTCTCATGCCAGCCAATGCAGCACAGGTTACATGTCTCCCTCTCTCAAGTCTCTCGTCTCTCTCGGCTTACTGGGCTCTCTGCTTCCTAATCTCTTTATACTCTTTGCATCTGTGAGGCAGCATATACATACGGTGGCTTTTCCATAATCTGTGTTTATAGGAAGTCAATATTGTATGGAACTTTGTCATAAATGTTCTTGTACTTTCAACAAATATTTCTAACTCTGTTATTAAAATATGTTTACTAATATATTAGTAATAACAGTGCTAGGATTTGTATGTACTAAATAGTGTTAAAATATGTACATATGTCTGTAAATGTTTTTTTTTTTTTAATATGGACAATAAAACTCTAAAGTCTCAAAATATGTACATATGCTCACAAGGGAAATGTTCATACGGTCATATCGAAACCGACAATGATATTTCGTAGAGATGATGAGGAAACCATAAATTTGCGATGTACAAAAAATAGCTGCCATTTCGAACTGGAAGGTATCGAAATCTTGATGCAAAATCCGTGTGACAACGCAACTAATGGACAACCCTTGCACTTTGCCAGCTCGTGCGGTGCGCAGCGGAGTGGAGTTGCAGTTGTGCTGGAGAGGGAGAGAACAAACTGGCAGGCTACCATGCGCCAAGGACACTTCATTGTTAGGGAACGAATGTGAAACATAAATGAGGTTCGTTAATCGCATGATAAAAACAGAAATATATTTGGCACCATGCAAAATAAATATTCACTTTGAGGCCACATTGTTCTTCACAGTTTTCCTTACTTATTTGAAGACAATATTTCGCACGCACTTCGAACTCGGGAGGTCTCTGCGTTGTGTAATTGGTTGCGAACCACGAATATTGAACCATGTCCTTGAACCGTGGGGAAGAAAATTGAAAATGAATAAAGGATTGCATTTTCAGTACGCTGTTCCTCGGATACACAAGCGGACACAATGTCTGTTGAACGGCACTGTTCCTCGGATACACATCAAACTGAACGTCTTCACAAGCCGACACAATGTCTGTTGAACGGCGCTGTTCCTCGGATACACATCAAACTCAACGTCTTCACAAGCCGACACAATGTCTGTTGAACGGTGCTGTTCCTCGGATACACATCAAACTGAACGTCTTCACATGCCGACACAATGTCTGTTGAACGGCGCTGTTCCTCGGATACACATCAAACTGAACGTCTTCACAAGCCGACACAATGTCTGTTGAACGGCGCTGTTCCTCGGATACACATCAAACTGAACGTCTTCACAAGCCGACACAATGTCTGTTGAACGGCGATACAAAGCTTTCCATTGCCGGAAGAAAAACTTATCCAAGGGCTGTATTTTCCCTGTAGTTCCGGGAGGAATCTGGAGAATATCTATACCGTTGCCTGAAGGAATGTCTTCAAGACATCTTTTATCACTATAACTAGTCCAGGAATCTAACAGAAGCAAACACTTCTCTTTGGAAAATGGGAAAAAAGGATTCTTTAAACCAATATTTTAATTCATTTTTCCCCATTTTTCCTGATTTTGTGGCTGTTACAATTATATTTCTGGCATGAAACATTTCTTTGGAAACTCTTGGGCCGAAATTTCCAGTTGCCTCCTCTAGTACAATTAATAATTTGGGGAAAAGTGTACCAGCCATACTCATTGTAGCCATAATTGTGTACGAATGGGTGAGTGCATGAACTGATTGAGCAACTGTTTCTGTATGTTTGTCACCAGCAAACGATAGCGTCCTTTTCGCTTTCATTTCGCGCACGAAACCATTCTGATCTCTTATTGTATATTGAAGAAGGGGTGTAGTCTAAAATTCTCTCTGTAGCTGCTTCTACAAATTTCTTTGCGACTTGATCTTTTTCGTCTTCTTGCAGATACGTACGGGAAAAAAATGCCGTGATTTTTCTACTTTTTATTCTGCACTTTTTCTTAAAACTACTACTAGTACATGCGCTAAAATTAGTTCGCCCCATTGAAATCTCTCGTGAAATTTCCAAGGCCCACAGTCGCAGGTCTTCATCGCATACATTCCGCTTCAGCCTTCTTGCTTCTGCAAAGCGAGCACACAGCGCTGAAGGTTACGCGCACGCTGCAGCTGGTCACCAGGGCTGTCCACGTCGAGCTATATGCTAGCGCGTGCAATCCTATTAGAAATCTCCGTGCCGATTTCAGGACCTTCCAGTTCGAAATGGCAGCTAATTTTTTGTATATCGCTAATTTATGGTTTCCTCATCATCTCTACGAAATATCATTATCGGTTTCGATATGACCGTATGGACAGTTCCCTTGTCAGGCAAGGAAAGCATTTCTACAGAAAAGGAATCTGTTGACATCGAATATAGATTTAAGCAGTGCATTTTTTTTTTCAGGGGGAACGCGGGGGTACGCGTACCCCTTAAACATCTGAAATCTGTTTAAGAAAAAATATTGGTACATTTGTATATAGTCCGGCAAATATATCTACCAACTTGAAAGTTCATCGATCAGCTGGCATCACAAAAACTGGAGGAGATTTCGAGTAATTCTTGATTTAAATCTATCGAATCAGTTTCTTTTGGTCGGCAACTCGGCACTCCGTTTGTATAAGCACGCAGGCTAGTGTTTGGAGCCGGGTTAGGTGGTTATTTTGTGCGTATGGTTAGTTTTGAAGTATGAAGAAAATAACGAACTATTTAACATCCTCCCAGGCATCGAAAAAGATGATGATGATGATGATGATGATAATTGTTGTTTTAAGGGGCCTAACATCTAGGTTATCGGCTCCTAATGATCTGAATGATCTCGAAAATGACAATGAAATGGAAACCAGAACGGAAATTAAGTGAGACTAAAAATACTTACAAAATTGAACTCTGATTGAAACGACTCACAAAATGGAGAGTGGAAATTCGTACAAAAGGTAATTTAGAAGGAAAATACTCACAAAAGGAATAGATTGAAAAAACACACAAAATGTAGGCCTTGTCTCCTTCGAGGGGTCAGACCTCTTGTCTCATCTCCCTCCTTCGAGGGGTCAGACCTCTTGTCTCATCTCCCTCCTTCGAGGGGTCAGACCTCTTGTTTTCTTTTCATTATATTTCCTTTTTTCTTTCAGATTCCCGCACTGTTTTTGTTAATTGGCCCCCCGTGTATCCAAATTATCTGCGAATGAAGATCAGATGGGTAGATAGGATTACAAATGAACAGGTATTAAGACCAGTGGGAGAGGAGAGAATGATGTATCTGGCGACTGCTAATAAAGAGAAGAGATAGGTTGGTAGGACACGTACTAAGATACCCAGGAATAGCAAGCTTAGTTATGGAAGGAAGGGTCGAGGATAAGAACTGTAGGGGTAGACCAAGGTTAGAATATGTTAAACAGATTGCCTCGGATGTAGGGTGTGGTAGCTATGTAGAGATGATAGACTCAGTCATAGTTCTGTATTGATTGACAATCATGTATAATAAAATTGGGGTATCCGCCTCATCAATACACAAAATTTATATTTGGGTCTATATTAAAACCATTTGGTACATGTTTCGCGGCCTATTATGATGGCCCCTTTATCAGCCAATAACATACAGATTATCAGTATAATCATAGGATATATTGATGAAAGGTAAAACTAACATGTAAAAAGAATGGATGAAAATGGAAAATAATCGTGAAAAGATGATGTGGTGATAAAAACACTTGAATCTGACAAAAATTACAGAGACATTTAAAAATGTTAACAGGCGACTTATGAAAAAAACACTTTAAAACAACATTTTAAAAGGGGGGGCACTTTAAGTGCTTGTCAAGACAAATATTTCGTATGCCCATATGAAAACAAAAAAAGTCCTCTCGGCGCCGGAAGGCGGAGGTAGATTTCACCGGACAAACTTGGGGATAGGCGAAAATAGGCAGAATATGCAGGTTTTCGTAGAAGGATCAGACCTCATTTATTGCGAGAAGGTATTTTTTAATTGGAGCTTAATTAACTTTGTTTTTCGTCATTTTATGCTTATTTTAAACATTTTATTGTCTTATGGGAACGGTAACCTTCTTGTCATTTGGGGTCCATTTTTATACTTGTGGTCACACTGTCCTTATGCAAGGTTTCGACACTGATGTGTAACTATGTAACGGTCTGTTACTTCTTCACGCAAAATTATATCTCCCGCAGAGATTTTGGTTGGTTCCTCAGTTTAGGGGCTGCGACAATGCGGTCATGTAACCCCGTGTACTTAGGGATGGCTGTATTAGTCTGTAATTCAGGTAAGGACTGCAGACGGTCAATTGCAAGCAGTAGTTCTTAATGTTGCTACCAGGTACTGCCATCAACGACACCTAGCTGTGAACTTGGCTACTAGATGCCACCGCAACCAGCAACTCCCAACGAACGTTGGAACTTCCCCTCCAAAGGAAAGCATACTGAGGGATTTTTAGCGCTCTTAGAAAATGTGACGACTTCGGCCGGCTTTGAACTCGCGACCTTGGGCATGCGACATTCAGCATGCTACCAGTTACGTCACCGAAGCCGCTTCCCACTTAGTCAGATCGAAATCTGAATCTGATCTCGTGCAAGTGCGTTGTCTTGGCAACGTCTGATGGCTCATCCCTCATCAATTTAGTAGTGTTGCCATGGCAACCACTGATAGCTTTTGGCATTTTCTTATAATTCCGAAATCATTTTTCTCATCCCTTGGCGTAATGGTGGGTCATATCAAAAATTCTTTCAGACAAAAGTTTTAGGTAATTATTAGGGGAATATTGTCCATTTTGTACGGTTTTGATATTGTGCCTATTAAGAGAGATATGATTAATGTTTCCCGAAAAACCCCTTTGGTCAATGGTTGGTGCTATAAAAAAACTCTTCAAACATAAATTTTTGGGCTTTATCCGACACATAGTATGAACGTTGAACGGATTCGATATTTCACATATTAAGAGAGTTATAGCAATATTTCACTTTTTCGAAAAAAGCCCCCCATTTTCACCCCCTTCTACCGATTTAGCCCAGTAACGAACTCGACAGAGATTTTATAGGTATACATATTCGGTAAAAAATTCAAAGTGATTAGTGCAAAATTACGGCAGTTATCGTGTCCACAAGAAACTGATATACATATATATATACATACATAAATTATATATAAACTTTTGAACTGACGGTGGTTTTGTGGTCTTGGGGATGTGAAACGCGAAGATATGTCGAAATTTTCCGGAAGTCGAAACATGGGACCCATTGCAATAGTTAGCTTTCTAATGAAATCTACCTAAAATACCAGCAAAGCAAAGCAAAAGTTCATTCCATGAAAATCTTTGAATATGTTGTTACCAAACCAATCCTATTGGACCTGGCTGTCTGGTGACTCCTATTAAATGGAGGATTGTTGTTAGTTCGAAGATCAATATTTCCCCTATGACGAGGATCGAAACAGGCCAAGTTAAAACGAGCCTCTTGAGAATAGAAGCAAGGGGAATTTCTTAAAAACTTGAAGACATGTATAGATCAGTCCAAAAGATCCATTTTCTGAGTGGCAAAAGAGCCTTAGAGAGATCCTCAGGATTTGATTATACTTGATGTAGAGATGAAACGATTAGCTCAGGACAGGAGGCCATGGATAGCTGCATCAAACCAGTCAAAAGACTGAAGACTCAAACACACAGTAAATACAGTATATTTTGCAAAATATGGACAATAAAATTAATATAATCACTTAACACTACATTTTGTTACTTATAAAGCCTGCAAATATACCGGTACATTAAAAATACTGGATTCATGAATTAAATTATTCAAAAATATTTTCAGTTCACTTACTTTTTATTCATTCATTCATTCATTCATTGATTATTTCTGCTACCAGTACAGTTCGCCATGAAATGTTGTTTTAAATTTTCAAATTTGAAGCTTCTCCCGTCGTCTCACAAAAGTGATTCGTAGTGACGGAAGCTTCGCTCTACCGCACATGAGCTGATTGGTGCATATTTAAAACTCACTGTACCAGCGGGAGATGTATCAGGTTCTAGTTTTACATTACACATTTCCTCAAAACTTGGATTTCTTGAAAACTTATTTTATAAGCACTGGTATATGATTACTATTGTTGCAGCCACATACTTTCGAAATGCTTCTTTGCTCAAAAACAATTTATGTACATAACTACTGTAAACTTCGGCTTCCGTGGTGTAGTCTGTACCATGCTGAAGTAGGTCCAAGTTTGCGGGTTCAAACCCAACCAGCGGCTTCGGTGGCGTAGTTAGTAGTATGCTGAGCTTCTATGCCGAAGATAGTGGGTTCAAACCCGGTCGAAGCCGTCGGCTTTTTTAAGAGCGTTAAAAATCCCTCAGTATGCCTTCCTTCGTAGGGGAAGTAAAGCCGGCAGTCCCATGTCATAGATTTATGGCATGTTAAAGAACCTTCCACTAATTACACCTGTGTGAAGCTAAATTGTATAGGTTAAGAATGTAAACAACGCTCTTAGGATCCTACGTTTGTTGCCAAGAGCCGACTGCGGTGGCGTCCGGTAGCTAAGTTATGAACTAGTAGTCGTTGACGGTGGCGTTTGGCGGCAAAAGTAGGAACTATTTGATAAATTCAAAGTTGCAGTCCTTCCTTGAATTAAAAATAAATACACACACTAATACAGCCATCACAATTAACACCAGTTATCAGACAGATTCTACGCACACCCTAAGTACACGGGGCTACATGACCACGTTGTCGCAACCCCTAAACTGAGGAACCAACCAACCATTTTGTAAGTGCGGATATGGTTCACATTTCACTTTTGAAGCTGGTGACATGTAACTAGTGTCTTGTTCCACCGTTTGATAGCAGCACACACACAGGAGCCAACAAATTCACTCGCCATAGACGACTTTATGGCTAGGCTTGTTACTGTTGATGAGACATGAGCCTCAAACAAAACAACAATCCATGCAATGGAAGCATAGGGGCAGTCCACCGCCAAAGAAATGTCGAACAGTGCCATTAGTTGGCAGGCGAATGGCGACAGTGTTCTGGGACACAAAGGGCATCATCCTCATTGACTGGCTGGAATTGGGGGCCACCATTAACAGTGCAGCATATGTGGCAACCCTTAAGCGCTTACGTCGTGCCATTCGAACTAAGTGGCCAGGAAAAAGGGCTAACATGACAATGCCCGCTCTCACAGTAGCCGAGAGACTACCGCTGCCATTGATCAAATGGGATTCACGTGCTGCCACACCCACCATACTCGCCCGACTTGGCACCGTTTTGCAGAACTGGACACAGCTATCAAGGCATGGTTTCAGGAAGGTCTGGAGATACTGACACATCGATGGCAGAAGTGCATTAAGGGGAAGGAGGATGTAACAATTGATGTGTAATGCACTTCATTTGGGTAGAAAAAAAATGAAGTATAAAACAATGTAGTACAACCTTCGTAATAACTGTAAACTTATCCTGTGTTGCCATATTTTCTGTCACTGAAAACAATAATTCTATATATTTTTATTCCTAATGATAAAATATATACAAATATTGCATTAAAAATCAATAAATATGGAAAAATATTTATTTTACATATAACTATGGGAAAATATGTGAAATAAATTTGTTGAATTTGAATAGAGGACAACATAATCGATGGAGATAAGTTAAAAAAAATATGTCTGTGTAATAAAGAAATGCATATAAATCCTAGCCCTGGTAATTACATAAGTAGGAGAACAAAACATGTACTATTGTCGGTGGGATGATTATGAAAGAAATGTGTTAATTATGAAGTTTTTTCATTCTTCTATTACTTTCTCTTCTGCTCTTCATGTTTTCTATCTTTGCATAATTTTGTGTTTTATTTGTAGCCATGCTGTCCGCAAGAGAAGGCTGGAATCCTGCTTGCTGACTTGGGTTTATGTGCTTGGTTGCTGTTGTTGTACAAGTGTCTGGGAAATGGGAACATGGACTGCTTTCACTCTGTTACCACCGTAACACCATACATCCACAGTTGACTGTCTAGAGCAGAGTTTCCCAACCTTTTGAAGTTCACGGCACCATTGGGAATAACATTAAACACTAGGGGCACTGAAAGAAGGGGATAGAAGGGTCGAGTACCTCAAAATGGTAAAGGAAGGAATTCCAACAGATGAAGAAAGAGGGGTGGAAGAGGAATGGGCTAGATTTAAGAAGACACTAGTGGGTGCAGCAGAAGCAGTATGTGGGAGGACAAGTAGTAAGAAGAGGTGGAAGGAAACACCATGGTGGAATGAGAAGACAAAAGATATAGTAAGGGAAAAGAATAGAGCCTTTAGGAGGTGGTATCAAAATAGGACGGTAGAGACAAGGGAAGAGTACCAGGAAAGAAAGAAGGAGGCGAAGAGAGTGGTGGCTGAGGAGAGAAGGAAGTGGATGGAAGAGTGGACAAAGATGATGGAGGAGGATAGTGAAGGTACAAAAAAGGTCCTGTATGGGATGGTAAAAAATAAGAGGCGGAAGGATCCTACGGATTATGTTAGAATGGTGAACAAAAGGGGACAAGAGATAGAAAATAGGGAAGAACTGAAGAAAATGTGGAAAGAATATTTTGAAGAACTTCTGAACCCAAATGGAAAAGATGGTGAGGAGGAAGAAATCGGGGAAGAGGAAGATGAACTGCAAACAGAAAAGGACTTAACATGGAAAGAAGTGGAAGATGCAGTGAACAAGATGAAAGGAGGGAAGGCACCGGGTGTGGATGAGTTGAGTGTGGAGATGGTGAGAGCAGCAGGAGAGGTGGGGATACAGTGGCTGTACCGAGTGATGAGGACAGCATGGAAGGAAAGGAAGACCCCAGAGGACTGGAAAAAAGGAATCATTGTCCCGATCTTCAAGAAAGGTAGTAGAACAGATTGCAGAAACTATCGGGGAATAACACTGATGAGTCATTGTGCAAAGATCTTCGAGAAAGTTTTGGAAAAGAGAATTAGGACAAGGATAGAAGGAGGGATGAGGGAAGAACAACATGGCTTCAGAGCAGGAAGGTCCACAGTGGATTTGATTTTTGCTGTAAGGCAGTTACAAGAACAGCACTATGAGTATGGAACAGATCTACTGATGGCCTTCCTGGACATTGAGAAAGCATATGACAGTGTATGCAGAAACAAAGTATGGAAGTCCCTGGAGGATAGAGGAGTAGAGAAATGGACTATAAAGAGGATAAAGGAGATGTACAAGGGAAGCGTGAGCTGTGTGAAAGTGGGAGGAGAGAGATCTGACTGGTTGGAACAAAGAAACGGCCTGAAACAAGGCAGTGCACTGTCACCGTTACTTTTCATTGTGGTGATGGATGACATAATGACCCGAGTGGCACAAGTATTTGGGGACGGAAAGATGAAAGCAATGGTGTTTGCAGATGATTTGATGATTTGGGGAAACAAGGAGGAGGAGGTACAGGAACAGTTGGACGTGTGGGAAGGAATAATACAAGGATATGGGATGAAATTTAGCATAAATAAGAGTGAGATGGTGATCACAACAAGGAAGAAGGAAAGAACCACCACGGGAATAACAATTGGTGGGGAACAGCTGAAGAAAGTGGAGAGTTTTAAGTATCTGGGAAGCCTGATACAAGATAATGGAAGAAACGATAGAGAAATAAATGAGCGGGGGAGGCAGGCAGAAGCATTTCGGAGGAGTGTGAGAAGCATGTTATGGAGCAAGGATGTCCCTCAGAACAGCAAAAAGATCATATATCGGACGTACTATGTCCCTATCCTGACGTATGCCTCGGAGACCTGGGTTATGAAAGGAAGGGAGAAGAGCAAAATACAGGCCAGTGAGATGAGGTTCTTGAGAAGCAGTATTGGAGCTACAAAGATGGACAGAATAAGAAATGAGAGGACCAGAGAATTAATGAAGGAGGAACCATTACAGGATGGTATAGAGAAATCTAGACTTAGATGGTATGGACATGTAAAACGAATGGAGGAGAAGAGGATACCCAGGAGAGTACATGAGACGAAGTGGGAAGGAAAGAGACCGAGGGGAAGACCGAGAGACAGGTGGCTGAAGGGGGTGGAAGAAAGCGTGAAGAAGAGAGGAGAAGACTGGACAAGGGTGGAGGCTGAGAGATGGTGGGAAGACAGAAGACGTTGGAGAGGCTTGTGTTCCAAACAGACCCGGCCAGTGGCTGGAAACTGTGCAAGATGATGATGATGATGACTAGGGGCACCCTTCCTTGAATTAAAAAAAAATCAATTTGATATGTAAATTTATTGAAATATTATATAATAACGTACACCATAACACAAAACATAAACTTTACTACAGTGTGTAAAAAATACATCAATAGTTTTGTTCGGTGAAACTTGTGATTGATGCCTAGAGCACAAATACTTGATATTGGGCCTTACAGTTGACAATGAAACATGCAAAGCATCCTCAAGGTTATTCAGTCTTATTTCGTGCTTTGGATTTTATTGTCACCATAGCAGAGAAAGATTGCTCGCTTAGATAAGGATGTTGAAAACATGGTGGCCACTACTCCTGGGAAACCTGGAAATCCTGGAAAGCTCCTGGAAAATTACAAAACATTTGAAAACTCCTGGAAAATAGCCACTGTTAATTAATTATAAAAATCTTTCCATCTTAAATCATACTCCCGCTGCGTTTTTGGTTGAGCACTCTATCGTTAAAGAAAGAAATTTCCTCAGGCTACCTGTTTCTGTGTGGGAGAACACTCGATAGTATTTTTGTAAAACATATTGAGTATAGACAAATTCACCGCAATAAAATTGCAGGGGGCATTCTTTTCTCTTTTTTTTTTTAAGCGGATATTTGAGTCACAAAGACTTTCTAAAAACAACAATTAAATCATTTGTGTGTAGGCTTGCATATCAATAACGCAATCACCACTAATTTTTGTCAACATCTGTATAAGTAAACCAAACACAACTGCTTTATTTTGGTCTTGAAGTAGGCAACCGATAAAGCCCCCCTCCGCACTCGCGCTTATTTTTAAATCTGGAAAAATGAGAATTATTCCTGGAAAATTCCTGGAAAACTCCTGGAAAATCATTGACCGATTTGAGTGGCCACCATGTGAAAAGGGCAAAAGTGTGTTAATTGCTTTCTTCATTAGGTTAGGATACTCCTCTCACCGTTGAAGCAAAAAAGTAGCCTAAGTGTACGGTATTTTGTTTTGGGTTTATCTCAGTATCACACGGCACCCTTTGATGCCAGGGCACACCGGTTGGGGACCACTGGTCTAGAGTGTATAGGTTTCAAACACTGTGTTGAGTTTCTTCATTCGTAGGTCAAGTGAAAAATAAAAATGATTACTTTTTGAATGGTAAACTTTAGGCTCAAAATATCGAGAAAACTTGGGGAATCACTGTTAGAATACATGTAATATATATTTTTGTTTGAATTTGGTTATGTACAGAGATTAAAATTTATTGGAAATCTGTGCCCTCGGTTAATAGTTTAAATTTTCTGGAAATGGAAAGCTTATCTCACACAATACAGCCAGAAATAACAAGACGTCTACTAAAAGCTGTAATACGTAGGTCAGTGGCCAACCTCAAGTAGTATGAAGCGATACGCTAGAGAAGGCAGAATGTGCGAGACAGTTACTCAGGTGTTGGAGCATGTTTTTGCACACTGTCTGTATAAGGGATATGTATAAATAAGCCAGCAGTGTCAGTCCATCTGTAGGTGCGTGTAGAGTAATTAAAAAGCTCTGTTTTTAAGCCAAGATTTCTTGTCGTATTAATTGGATTGTAAGACATCTAATTTGAGCACACTGCATTTTTCTACTTGGTGCTGTAATTGGGTTTATGTAGTCGGAACATAAAGAGAAAGTAATGATTACAATTTGAGGGTGCATATCATTCTCATTGTGCCTATGTTTGATTATTGTTCTGATCTGGAATTCTATATTAACAGTGAAGTACAAGATTTTATGTGATTTGTGTGCGTTTGAAATGAGGGTCTATTTAAATGTTGGGAATGCTAAACTGAATTGTGGGATGGGAATTCTGGTCTTACTCCACTAACTTGAGTTGTCGGCCTAACATCTGGTGCTTTGCTGTACTGTTCCTCCTCTACTAACAACAATTGCCAATGTTTTGATGGAAAGTGTCTTCGTATTACTCAGCAGCTATTGGCATATCTTCTTTGTAAGGTTTTGAATATTCCCGAAGGGAATATGAAGGGAATGTGATGATACCTCTGTGATATTGGTGGTAAGGCAGTTGGCTACTGCTGCTGGTATACCGAGAGTTCACTGTGGGTATGAAAGGAAAGCATGACAAATTATATAAGGTGCATTCAAAAAGTAACGAGCTGGAGCCATAATTACAGAAACCAGTACCTGTATGTTAGAAGTATTGTCTCTGGCTGTTGCGGCACTTGTCCTACTGTGACACGAGGCGGTGAATGGCTGTCTCATGAAATTCCCTGGGCTGCGATGTGAACCAGTTCCGCACGTACAGCTGGACGTTGGCGTGCGAGGTGAATCGTTGGCCCCGCAGAGCCCTTTTCAGGGGACCAAACATGGCGTAATCACAGGGAGAGAGGTCTGGACTGTATGGAGGGTGGCCGAGAACCTCCCATTTGAATTTCTGCAGGAGTGCCGCAACTGTGTTGCCGTATGAGGTCGTGCATTTTCGTGGAGCGATCACGGCAGCTATGGCGTTCATTGTCACTCGGCGGTCCTGGGTAATGAGTGCATCAACCAGCTGGACGTTGTCATCGGTAATGCAGGGGGGTGCCCCAGACCGGCATCATCGGCTAACGACACCCGTCCTTCCCTGAAGCACTTGTGCCACGCCTTGACCCTTGCAAGGGACATGCAGTGTTCGCCGTACACTTGTGACATTCGGCGATGAATGTCCATTCCGCCTACTCCTTCCGCTGTCAGAAACCGAACAACACCTCTTTGCTCTTAGGTTGACCCTCCATGTCACTGTTTGCAATGCAACTGGCAGCGTTGGATGATTGATGCATGCTGCTGCTCGCTTTATATCGTCATGTGACGTGCACGCTTGCCCTCTAGCGACGGGCTGTGACCTTCCACGCTCTGGTCGTAACCACACCTCGTTACACACGCCACAATTAGCCGATGTCGTCACCAGTTTGCGCATTCCAGCCTCCGGCTTGTTACTTTTTGAACGCACCTTGTAATTAATGAACAAGTGCAAATAAGCATAGTTAATCAACTAGAATGGCGTCTCGGACTTGCAATAATTTGTTTTTTAACTATCAATATGTTGACGTGATAACAAGCATGCTTTTTGTTTTCGAATGGTTCTATGTTGACTTGTCAAATTACAGTGATTATTCTTGAAAGAATAGCTGAAAGTTTTCATCTGTCCCTACCTTATCAACACCTTTAACAGATTTTAATTTAAAAAATCTTTGCCATTGGTTCATGTTTTGGCCACAAAAATTAGCCTTCATCATCCAAAAACATCAATTATGCGGAAACATAGTGTTTAATTTATAATAATTGAACACTTTTTGCACCATCACTTCTATTATTAATTTATATGTCTACCTTGTAAAAAAAGAAAAAGAAATTGCTGCACTTTTTACACCTGTGAGTTCCTTTCATTATGAAGCTTAATGAAGCCAGAGAATGAAAAGTGCCGTACCAAGACAAGGATACAATAGAACATATTCTCACAGAGAAGTCTAGTTGTCCTCAGTATGTATGTTCAGTAAACTTGTGTTGCTCATTGGTCTGTTGCAAGTGTTTGAAATTGACACACGTGGATGATTTACATGTCAATAATACTGTTCCAGTACATCCAACCAGAATTACATTTCTTGCCAGAGTCAGGAATCAAACCAGTAGCTCTCTACTGTGCTACCCATGAGCCAAACATACAATTCCCTATGATAGATTCTGACAATGAATACTTGTTAACACTGGTCCGTCTGAGATGATCATCGACAATCATTGAACAAACTATCACATCTTAAACAAGTTCTGACAGGGGGAGGGCAGATAGAAACAGGGGTGAAAAACAAGAGGAGGGCGGAGGGGGGCAAGGCCCCTCAAATTTAGTTGCAAGACAAAAGACCCGAAACTATTCAATAAATGATTTAAATTAATACTACGTTGGTCGGAAAATCGAAAAAGCCATCTTGCCTTGCTTAGTTGTAATTTCTTTATCCTACTGAACAAACAGTCTGTTTTTCCATCTTTTCCTGCCAACTGAGCCGAGAGCCGAGGTGCTTTGAGCTTTGTCCCCTTACCATGACAAACCAAAAAGGTGCATTTTCGAGCTATTATTTATGAGCCCCAGTTTAAAACTGAGGTAAGATACTATATTAAGAACAAAGTTCCAAATGGTTCCGCCTCGTCAATACTGTTTATTAAAATTTTGTGATACTATCACTCGTCTTTTAACACATGGTACATGTTTCGACGTCTAACATTTATTGACGTCTTCATCAGCCTATTTTATTTGGGCAGCACTTAAAACATTCCCTTTATATACTGGATGTAGTTAAAAATTGTACATGAAAACACACATAGATCACTGTAACACATTAAAAAGTTGTTAAACCATTTTCTTATGTTAAAAGCTCAATAAAATCTTCAGCCGGGCTTGGCAGTCTTTCTTGGTTTATTTCTAAAGTTAGCTTCAAAAGCCCAAGCAAGGGGTGACCATTCCCAACTGGAAAGAAATGAAACTATGTATGAGAGAATGAAGTGGTAGATAAAATAAAACTTTAAAAACCCTAAATGTTATGTAAAGACTTGCGATGTAATGCGGCAATGAGCTAACAGAGCCGTGCTGAGTCGGACGGAGACTGTGCTGTACTGAAACGGTGTGTCAACATGGAAGCAACATGTTGACACACCGTTTCAGTACAGCACAGAAAATGGTTTAACAACTTTTTAATGTGTTACAGTGATCTATGTGTGTTTTCATGTACAATTTTTAACTACATCCAGTAAGTATATAAAGGGAATGTTTTAAGTGCAACATGGAAGCAACATGTTGACACACCGTTTCAGTACAGCACAGTCTCCGTCCGACTCAGCACGGCTCTGTTAGCTCATTGCCGCATTACATCGCAAGTCTTTACATAACATTTAGGGTTTTTAAGGTTTAATTTTATCTACCACTTCATTCTCTCATACATAGTTTCATTCCATTCCAGTTGGGAATGGTCACCCCTTGCTTGGGCTTTTGAAGCTAACTTTAGAAATAAACCAAGAAAGACTGCCAAGCCCGGCTGAGGATTTTATTGAGCTTTTAACATAAGAAAATGGTTTAACAACTTTTTAATGTGTTACAGTGATCTATGTGTGTTTTCATGTACAATTTTTAACTACATCCAGTATATAAAGGGAATGTTTTAAGTGCTGCCCAAATAAAATAGGCTGATGAAGACGTCAATAAATGTTAGACGTCGAAACATGTACCATGTGTTAAAAGAAGAGTGATTGTATCACAAAATTTTAATAAACAGTATTGACGAGGCGGAACCATTTGGAACTTTGTTCTTAATATAATTCAGTCAATACGGGAAAAAATGTGCGACTCTCAGAGTCAAAAAGAGGTAAGATACTGTGACACACAACACTCAAAATCATTACTGCTGCCGGGAAACAACAGCGCACGTGCCTTTTTTTTTTTTTTTTTTTTTTCAAAACAATGTAAAATAACACAACTCTTCCCTCGCACATCTCGCGTTTTTCCTGCGTATGCTCCCTGCGTTGAGCTGACAGAGTTTGAAAAGCAGTGATGCACGCGACGTCAGAATTTTGACATTTGGTGCTACGCTTGTGTCGTGTTTACCCAAATCAGTTTCTGTCTAAACTTTGTTGATTACTTTGTTTATATTTGTGAAGTAAGTACTTTGTAACTGCTCCATAACTGCTCATCGTACCTACTTCAAGCTGTTCAGCTGAGAGAAGTTTTTAGAAGGGTTAAAGATTACCTCCGATCTATGATGGGACAAATTAGAAGGAATCATTGCTGTCTACAGGCCACCTACTGGGGAATGGTTGACATGCTAGTGCTAGATGACAAGAGTCTTGTTCAACAGTTTGTAAACAAAGATCGATGGCAGTCAGTCTTCACGTCTTTTGCTAGATGTTGACATTCTAGGCGTTCCGATTGTATTTTAATTAGAAATAATTAATAAAAATCATCTATGTTTCTTTTTAAAATATAGCATTAGGCCTACATTAACGTGTTATTTCAAGCTTTAAAACCTTACACTAAAAGAGAATTCCCTGGCAGTTTATAAAGTTGACCTCCCCACTTTTGTGAGTAGTTTTACGCCCGTGAGTAGAAAACTGCAACTTACCAGGTAAGAACATTTTGCGAACCACTAAAGAATGACATCTCTTGGTTCTTTCCCATTGATGATGGATCACACTAAACTTTTGGACCAAGTAACATCATTCTGTAGTGTTTCCCACCGTTCCTACCTAGTAAGTCCCTGCTTTCCATCTGTCCACTTCTTGAGTATTTACAACAGGGAGGGGTTAGGAGAGTACTGTATGTGTTCATTTCCTTTATAGTTAACTCTGGGACAATTGCGACACCTATATGAATTTATGTGACTGGCTGTGAAACATATCACTGATGAAGTTTATGTTTATTATCAGGCAGATTGAGGTACGAGGGCTATTTCTTTTTCAACCTCCGATCATACATCTAAGTAAACAAGTGATAGGTCGGAGCCAGGTCTGTACGTCGTGCAATTACGCTAAGATCCCTCCACAACCTGTGTCGTGGGCTCTAATGCACTAGTCGTAGCCGAGCTACGGGCAATTGAACACGGCCACTACCATTGATACTCCCGCCAAGCAGTGGTGGTCGGTAATAAGTAGGGCCCGGATTCATATGCACTAAAAACTACAAAAATATGCATGCACATATGCACTAAAAATGTTGAAAATATGCACGAAAATATGCACTAAAAATAAAACAGAATACACTTACCAAATGTAATATTTAATTTTAACTCAGCTTTACATTGATACAGATGTTTCATTCCTTGCAAAATGTTGCATGGCAGTAGGTTATCAATAGTTTTTCAATGTTTTCAGGGGTCAATGACTTTCTGTTGTCGGACAGAATTAATTTATATGCTGAAAATGATCGTTCTACGTCGACGGACGTAACTGGGCAATACTTGTACACTGGCACTGACTGCTCTGAACATTCTTCTGGTAAAGACTGCCTGATTCCACTTATGTAGTTGCTTATGGATTGAATCTTCTTCAGTCCTGGGTTTGAGTCCAACACCGCACTGAGTTTCCTTTTCACTTTTTCTCCAGTTTCACCAGGGACACCATTTAAAGAACTAACGGTGTTTTGAATTAACTGAAGGGATTCGTGTAGGGTGCACCGCGAGTTTCTAGGCCCTTAATTGCCTTCGAAAGTGACGAATAATGGACATGGATGAAACTGATATCTTGATATACAGTTTCAGATTCAAATGCGCACTTTGCTTCACGAACACACGCAGTATGACTATCGTCAATACTTGTAACTACATCTTTCACTTGGTTAAAGTACTCCTGGTAGAACGATACTGCGGATAACCAAGTTCCCCATCTTGTGAGAACAGGTTCCGGCGGAAGAGAAACCTGAGGCAGGAGAGTTTTGTACAACTGTACACGAGCCGGTGCTTTTAGGAACAGTTTCTTCCCACTTGAAAGGACTTTGTTGACAGATGGAAAGAGCGTACGTATCTCTTCTGCAATACGATGCAATCCATGGGCCAAACGTGTGACATGGATGAGATTTGGAAAAAATACTCCAAGAGACTGACCAGCTTTCAACATATACGAAGCTGCATCTGTGACTAAAAGGCGCACTTTGTAACAATCACTTTCTGATTCACAAGGCCACAGAAGTCGCTGGGAATCTTAACAAATCTTGCAACTGTAGCGTGGTTGTTTTTTTCTAGCACTTTGCACGAAAGTAAATGAGGTTTGCCGGGTTCTTCTGGGCATAATTTACCCACTATGAAGTTCGCAATGTATCGACCACACGAATCTGTTGTTTCATCTACCGATATCCATATAAAGTTTCCTCCTATGTCAGACCATATACAATCCACGACAGAAGCGTGCAGTAAATGTAAATAGTTCTTCCTAAGGGTAGATTCATCCTTTGATTAGCACAATACTTTTGAAGAAACTAGCGTAGATGTGAATTATTGAATTTATGCAGTGGAATGTTGCTGCATACAAAAGCTTCACAGAGATCAACAGAAAATGTACCTGCTTCACACCATGTTTTAATGTCGGTTAAAAGTAGCTGTTGCGTATTCTTACTCTGTTCTTTTGATCTAAGATGTGAAGTTGTTTTCGAATGCTGCTCAAGTTGAAATTTTATCGCATTTTACACTCTTCTCGCACACTTGACAGTACACTACATCACCGTCACTTGTATAGTCACTATTGCCTGATATCCACTGTTTTATTAAAAATGACCTAGAGCTCTTGTCTTCAGGCATTTTTACAGTTTAAACCGGTAACACACTGCAATAGACGAAGAGCAAGTTAACAGATGAATGCACTTGTTCACGCAAACCTTGTGAGGCTACTGTTGGGAGAAAGTACATAGGACTGAAGGTAATAGCTGTTGTGAAAGGGTCATTATCCATCTACCTGCTTGTTCTGTATTGCGACATTGAAAGCACATTCCTGACTAGGGAAGGCTTATCGTGTTGCCAAGGGATGAACAACATACGGAGTTCATTAGATTTTTCATTTCGTTCAGAAATCTTGGATTACCGTAGTCGATCACACACACAAGAGAAAAATATATCCATATATGCACTAACGTTCAAAATATGCGCTAACGTTCAAAATATGCATTTGCATATGCGCACAGGCATTTTTTAAAAATTTGGGCCCTAGTAATAAGGTTGTAGTGTTGCACAACGACCAGATTTCTTTAAGAAAAACAATTAATACGTAGTAGTATTTTTTGTAATAAAAGCTGTAAGTTTCCTTTTATATGTATAGGAATTCATAATTTTGTTCTTTAACGATTCAGGAAATCATATAGTAATTTACTGTGAACTGTCTGAGAAAGCAAAGTTCGCCAACAGTCTGGAGCGCTTGTCCGTTTGGTCATTGCCAGCTCCAAGCACCGACCAGATCTCAATTGTGAAGGGTATGGCAAAGATGCTAGACCGAGTAAGTCCTATCCCAACAGTCAACTCAGCTGGTCGTTCAATGTACAGAGAGTTAGTTTTATATGCGACGGGGACCTTCGCTTGCCCGCTCGCCCGCGTTGTGCGCCTGTCTCCCGCCAGGCACTTTGCCGTTATGCGGCGCTTGTGCAGCACTGAGTCATTGAGTATAGGAATTTGTACTTAAATATGTACTTCAATCTGATCCTTGACCAATTTTTTGATGAACTAACTTACGGAGAGCGATTGTCAACTTATTTTCAACAAGATTCTGCCACTACTCACACTGCCAAAGCATCCATGACAGAATTATGTCGCATTTTTGGTACTAGGATTATAAGTCGGAACGTGTGGCCCCTGCGAAGCCCAGACTTATCACCATGTGACTTTTATCTGTGGGGGACGCTTAAAAATAGTGTATGCCAGAAACCCACACACTATAAATGAGCTTAAAGGCTATATTACAGCTGAAATACAGTCAATCGGTGCTGAGGATCTTCAGAAAGTAAATGACAATTTCATAAAGAGGTGCCAGCGATGTGTAGCAGTGAATGGCGAACATTTTCAGCACCAGCTGTGAACTAGGTAAGTACAAATTTCTATTCTCAATGACTCAGTGCCGCGAGATCGCCGCATAACGGGAAAGTGCCTGGCGGGAGACAGACGCGCAACGTGGGCGAGCGGGCAAGCGATGGTCCCCCTCGCATATAAAACAAACTCTCTGTATTTTGCGCGCGTACTTGTGACACTCGCAGTTCTTTCTCGCCCTCAAATATAACTTACGTTGTTTTGTTCTCGTGAAGTTTTTCATGTAGACTAACTTATAATCCATTTAATCCTATGACAATGTGATGTTCTCTGAGCTGCGGCATTAATGATGAATGAGGTACATCCGTTTTACCGAGCAATTGAATACACTTTTCTCTGATATGAAGCAGTCTTTCACCCTATCACCCAAAACAATTATCCGCCAGCCGCCACTGCCGCCATGTGTGAGTAGGGAAGTGTGACAAGTTTTCTGCAAGCAGAACAAATCAAAGCAAACTCGGAAGCATCCTCTAGTCGGCGTGGTTTTGAACCATGACAATGTACGACCACACTGTGTCAACGTGACTTAAACACCTTCTCAAAGAATTCAACTGGGAAGTTTTCGACCATCCACCATTTTGTCCAAACCTCGCACCAAGTGAAGTGAAGGTATCGTTGGGCGGCAATGCCTCACCACCAACGTAGAAGTTTAGGAGACTGTCGAGATGTACCCACCTCACTGGCGGCAGGATTCTTTGCAGAGGGCATTGGGAAGCTGGTGTCACGAAACAACAAATGCCTCAATCGTTTTTGCGATTAGTTTGAGAAATAAGTACAAAACAACTAAACTTTTAGTAATAAAATCATTTTGTTATGTCAATCTGCAGTTTTAAATACCCCATCGAAGGTTGGAAAGAAAGAGAAAAGAAAAGAAACAACCCTCGTATGTTAGGTGTACTGAAGGGTTGCTGATTCTTCTGGAAGGTGACTCATTTCCTTTGAGACAAGGACTAATAGCTAGGTAATCTTGTTGGGCTTGCAAATGTAGTTACGGATTGAAAATCTGTTCCTTGCTGCTTACATGCATGTTTAACTAATGATACGTATTTGGCTTTCTGCTTCTACAACTTCAATAGAAATGTATTATATCTGGGAGCAGTGGTGTGAGGAAATGAGCCGAAGCTTAGGAACAACGACTAACAGTTTCTCTTTGGTAGAGGTGTTTGCATGCCATACAACTTCATATTTAAGGGACATTTTAAGTACAGTGAAACCTCTCAATTGCGAACATTTATCGGACTTCTGGGAGGTGTCCTTAAATAGGAGGGGCCACATTTTAAAAATGAAATTGGGTCAAGACAGAACACTGAACAAAATACAAAACTGTACTACAGTTAGGTTATACACAAGCTGTAATGCAGTACAGTACAGTACTTAGAATTTTATGATGATTTCTTAAATAAATCAGGAAGGTTGGTTTGTCGAGTGAACTTGGCATGAGTAAATCCTTGTTTGAGGAAGTGTAAACAGTAACTGCCAACCAACCCTTATCAATTGTTCTTGCAATTTACTGACCTGGGAGGTAGACCACTGTATGCAGTCTTTAACAAATTCTTCTTAATAACATGTATGGGAGTACAGTACAGTTTTCAAAGAAGAGATTTTCTCATTTTGCAAATTTCACGTTTGAGACCCGAATGATTTTGTCCGAATAACTGTGATTAAGCAAACTCTCTGGCCTTTACCCTTAACCCTCTTAGTGCCAGAGTCGCTGTGAGCGATCCTCATAAATTGAACGAAACTTGCCAGCGTCGCTCTGAGAGACGCTTCGTTTTTTTTAATTCTTAGAGGGGCTTATAGACCGAAAATGGAGTCTAAACTTGAAGTGACCATTAAAAGAGAGTTCTAGCTACCATTTTCTGGCAAACATCTTTTGTTTTCTGTCTATCGATATACTCGAGCGATATTTGAAGTTCCTTGACTTGTTTACGCGCGAC
This sequence comes from Meconema thalassinum, assembly GCA_946902985.2. Classification (NCBI taxonomy): domain Eukaryota; kingdom Metazoa; phylum Arthropoda; class Insecta; order Orthoptera; family Tettigoniidae; genus Meconema; species Meconema thalassinum. The sequence goes on from OX336394.1 coordinate 54,778,358, forward strand.
TCGTAAAAGCATGGCGTCCAAGGTATGGAAGGATTGTTTGAGAGAGGAAGAAATTGAAGAATTAATGATTGATGAGTCAAGTGGTGAACTCTTGGACTTCGTGGACATTGATTGCTATCTTGTGTGTGACGAATCGAGTGCCGATTCCGCTTCGGACAATGAATTACCTGCGCTGAATGCGATCGTACATAACCAAACAAGTGATAGTGATGGTAATGATGTTGATAGTAATAGTGACTGGGAAGAAAGGAATGTTGACCAGGACAATCCTCCACAGGCTACACAACCACAAATGTGAAAGATAAAACTACAGGGTGCCCTTCTGTTTATTTATTTTCACTGTAATTATTTTTATTTATATCAACAATGCCATTGTTGGTGTACGGTATTTTATGAATATGCTAGATTTTAGAATTTCGGATTTTTGACTCCCCTACTGATATTTTTTAAACTAAAAAACTGCATTTCCTGGTTCTTTTGTTATGTATGTGTGCTCTCCAGTGTTCATTTTTACTCCATTTATAAGCGTGTGGTAATAGGAATAATCAAACTTTCTAATTTTTATTTTACAGAAAAAATTATTTTAATTAATTAATTAATAAAGAAAGAAATAAGTTTCATATTATCTAAAAATTTCCCTGAATTTAGATAGATATGTTTTGCACTCCCTAACTAAATTTCGCTTTCGAATCTTTCAAAACAGGGGATATACATATTTTTTACTGAAACCCTACATTTTCCATTAAAACAGCCTGGCACTTTTAGACTTCACCTTTACCTTTTCGCCTGGCACTAAGAGGGTTAATAGGGCAAAACAATCTTTTTACTTTTATTTGTTTTTTATATTTTAATTTATTTTAATTATTATAATTATTAATAATGTTATATTTAGTTTCTCTAATTTTAATGTTTATGTATTTATTTTTAATTTTCAATTTATGTTCTTATAGATTTTATTTTTTAATTTTTTATTGAATTGTTTATTTAACTAATTTCAAATTGATTTTTACAATTATTTTCATATTTTTTTATAGTTATGTTTATTGCTTAAATTTTCATATTTCTTTTATTATTGTAATTTTATTTTTATAATTGTTATTTCTAGATTTATATTTCATTTACACTTAACTTGTTAATGTTTTTAGTTTTAAATTGTTTAAAATTTTATCCAACACATTTCGTCAAGTACGTACATACGTATATAATATTTGATTTTTTGAAAATGCTAGCCCTTCGGCATGAAAATTCTCCAAAATTAGGCTTAAAGATTCAACTAAGAGCATCTTTGAAAGCATAAACTGTCCTTATGACAGGTGGTTAGTATAGAGACCACTATCCCATAAATGGTTGAAGAGCTGTCCATGTCCGTAAAAGAGAGTTCATTTTATCAGCAGTTAGATATAATTTAATTCGAGACATAAAATTCTGTCCCTATCTAGGGAGTGTCCGCATCAGAGAAGTGTCCGTAAAGAGGTTTCACTGTAGTTGTGATTTGTTTATATGGCTCACTTGCTACTTGGTTTTGGTTATCCACTAGAAACATCTGTGAAATTATTATTATTATTTATTTTCACAGCATCCTAAATATTCACATACACTGTGAGTGGAAGCAGAGCTGAGCATAACATGCCCTTAACACAGCCGTGTCTCTGCTACCACATATTCACATAAACACAAATACAAATGTACAACCAGTAATCACTTAGCTCTTAGGTAGCTTTGATTTGTAGTTATGCGAGAAGGAGAATTTTATCTCGCCAGGGCTGTGGTCTGGAATGCAGCAGTACGGGCCAGAATAGGGTACAAGGTCACTCTTCGGCTACGAGTTGCGGATCTGTATCCTAGTTGTGTAGGTGATGTAAGGGATTGCAATAGTAGGCACCAGTCGAGCATTTTTTTAGGAACATCTCTTAGATAGTCAGCCCAACGGCTGGTTGGAACCTCAAAAAGTACCGTCGTTAGGTTATGTTGGAAATGTCTGTTCCCGAAGGAAACAGGATTTTAAATGTCCGATTGAGAAAATTTGATAATGGTCCGACTAGGTTATGAATATTCCCGAAATGGGAATATGATGTTATTTCCGTTTGAGCAGATAAATTATCAATTACTATGATAAAATTGGTCTGGTCAACTCAAACATAAAATGCCAGCGTTTCGCCCCAGTGTGCCGTTGGGCTCATCAGTTGGTACAGACACACCTCACCAATACTTACTGAGAAGGCCATCGCAAGACACAAAATACAAACGATAAAATTGGTCCGGTCAACTCAGTTGGTTATGGTACACCTCACCAAGACGCGTGGCTAGTACATACTGAGAAGGCAGCTGCAAGGCGCGAATGTCGCCACGAGCAGCGCCAATGTACTACGGAAGTCAAAACTTCCTAATCAAAATGGTGTTAGCTTACCTTGCTAAAAATCCATATTGGAAATGTCTGTTCCCAAAGGAAACAGGATTTTAAATGTCTGATTGAGCTATGTATATTCACAAATTCACAAAGAAAATTTGAAAATGGTCCGGCTAGCTCAAAAATAGTTAGGTTATATGGGTAGATACCGACAAAAACCCCAGGCAGCGCTATATTGAGGCGTACTAGGCGGGAAGAGGAGTGAGGTAGTTTGTCATTGCTTTCCTCACAGAGTCAGAACAGCAGTACTAACCCTATGAGTAGAACCTTTCACAGCATCCACAGGCACTGACTGTGCCCTGAATGTCATTACTAAGCACCACCCATAATTCAGTAGCTTCCATATAATCACAGCCATGAGTGAGACTGAGACATCGGTGATACTCTAGCCTGTGCCAACAGACAAATGCAAATGTACTGCATTCATCAAGAGATGGCAAACAGGCCACTTTAGGAACATAAGATCTAAGAATTTAAAGGTTTTAGTTACTGGGAGTGTGGGCTCTTTTGAGGGTTTGAAGGAATTAATGAATTTTATTTTTCTGTTATCTATGATTTGAAGTTTCTTAATGTTTTCTTTCAAGGTTGGGTGCCATGGAGGGGCTCCGTACGTGATTATGGGTCGGACAAGGGCTAATGAGGTGATTACATCTAACGGTCAATAAAGATCTGAAATATTGGTTTAAAAGGTTGTCCGATCTCTGTGTTATTTTGCATTTAATACCTGAACTCTTAGTGTGATTTCACATTGAAAAACGACAGACTAATCCTTGCATAGAACATGCAGCCACGCACGTTGCATCGGATGGAAGTAGAGGACGTGACTTCCTTCTCTGTGTATTATTCTTTGTACAGTATAAATGACTGCTATCACTAGGGTTCGGAAGTTTAAGACCTAAAGAAGTACAAAATATGCCCTAAAAACTAGCTAAATATGACCTAAAAACTATAAAATATGCCCTAAAAACTAGCTAAATATGACCTAAAACTATAAAATATGACCTAAAAACTATGACATCCTATTGAAAGGTGGAAGCACACTATCGTCATGTTCCGTGACCTCATGCGTACAGTGTCGGAATCTAACTTGTCCAGAAAGATGTGCTAATAGACGTCCGTAGAGGAGCGCCTTCTTGGAATCAGATCTTATAAACCTGCTATCTGCCTGTTCCAGGAATAGAAAGAAAAATATATCTACTACTCTATTCGGAAATCCTGTGTTTGAAACTAGACGAAGATAACATATACCTTGTTAACGACACCTCAATTTAAACAAAAATGCTGAAATTATAACCAAATATGACCTTATATCTCTAAAATATGACCAAATATGATCAAAACAATAAAAATGGCCAAAATATGCATTTATAGGCAACATCAAATTGCTTTAAACGTGGTCAGGGACCCGTCATTCAAACTTATTTTTCAGATTTAGGGTAAAAGGGGCTCAGGAAATAACTATGACTTTTCCTTAACATCCGTTTTGAGTTTTTTAAATGGTATGGATTCTGTCTGTGGAAAGAATTCATGATGAAAATTAATAAATGTAAAACAAAAATATTGGAATGCAGCCGAAAGAAATCATATACCTCGAGGGATGTCAAATTGTCAGGTGAAAAGCTAAAGGAAGTAGGAGACTTCTGTTACTTAGGAAGGAAAATAACCAGTGATGGACGAAACAAAGAGGATATAAAAAGTAGGTTGGCTCAGGCAAGGAAAGCATTTCTACAGGAAAGGAATCTGTTGACATGGAATATAGATTTAGGTATTAGGAATAATTTTTGAAAGCCTTTGTCTGGAGCGTGGCGCTCTATGGAAGTGAAACTTGGACTATTGGTGCAGCGGAAATATAGGAGAATTATAGCATTTGAAATGTAGGGGAGCGTGATGGCGTCGTGGCTTAGCTGCTCGTCTTTCACCCGGTCGACCGGGGATCGAATCCCGGTGACAGTTGTGTGAAATTTTCACCTGAAAAATCATGTGGCGTCAGGAAGGGCATCCGGTCTTAAATCCCCGGCCAAAACCAAAATGAGCCGGGTTGCCTCCGGCGACCCCAATTAATTGCGATAAGCCGTAGAGAATGATGATGATAGCATTTGAAATGTGGTGTTACAGGAGAATGAAGATCAGATGGGTAGATAGGGTTAGAAATGAAGAAGTATTAAGACGAGTGGGAGAGGAGAGATGTTTCTGGCGACTGCTAATAAAGAGAAGAGATAGGTTGGTAGGACACTTAACTAAGACACCCAGGAATAGCAAGCTTAGTTATGGAAGGAAGGGTAGAGGACAAGAACTATAGAGGTAGGCCAAGGTTAGAATATGTTAAACAGATTCCCTCAGATGTAGGGTGTGGTAGCTATGTAGAGATGAAACGTTTAGCTCTGGACAGGGATTTATGGAATGCTGCATCAAACTAGTCAAAAGACAGAAGACTCAAACAATAACAACGATAGCACAGAAAGTTTCATCTCATGAAATGAGCTGACGGTATCTGTGCCATATCCAAAACATTTCAGTGTAGCTTATAATAATTCAATGCAGTTTTGAGGATTTCTTTGAAATGATCCTGGGTACAACCTAAGTTAAGCGAGGTATCCTATAACATTTGAGGGACGCAAGAGGCACATTGAGGTCTCAATATTTCTTTGTAGTACCTAGTGTAGTTTGCTGTAGATTATTTTGAAGATCTGAGGTCTATAACATTACATTTTTAAAATTGCACTCCTATTTTCATGCAGAAAAATTTTCACAAAATGTTCATAAAATCTATTATACAGGGTCTTCATTTTTGCTTGGCAAGAAGATTCCGCTCGACCTTGGCCGCCAGTCTCCGACAGGCTGTCACGTATGGTCCAAGACCATATTCCCACATTCTTCCTGCGGTAGACGTGTGAGCTCCGAGCTAATTGGGTGTTTTATAAAGCTACTGTGTACAGTATGTCGTATTGTATAGTGGTGCTGTAATGCCTTATGTGAAATATTCGTTATGTGAACGTGTATATCTACACAATACGTACATAAAGTGCAGGAAATCATGCGCTAGAATCAGACAAAAGTTTCGAAAGAAATTTCCAGGGAGACCCATTCCTATAAATCAGACAATAAAACAACTGGCTAAGAGATTCAAATGTACAGGCTCTGTAAACAATAAAAATAGACGTAAAGGTCGTTATTTCCTTACTGAAGCTAAATTAACCGGATTAACCGGAAACTTCATAAGGAGATGCCGATTATGTTTGGCAGCGGATGGGGAACATTTTCAGCATCTACTGTAAACATGGTGAGTTAACATGCACGATACTGATTTTAAGCACCGTATTCGACCATACATATGCGCGCGCGGTAGCTGACAACTGAGCTGTCACTGGCGGAGCGCGTGAGCGAGAATGTCCTTGCCAAGCAAATATAAAGACTCTGTATATCATTCCATAACAAAATCCAATTAATTTTTGAGGATGTAAATTTAAATATAGGAATATCTGGAGCAGAACATACCCTATTTTATTCCCTAAATATTTGGGATTTATTGTAGAGGTGCTAAATATATTTAAAAAAAAAGAAAGGGCACAGAATATATCACCTATAACACTAGGGAGAAAAAACAGTGGTGTTAAAGTAAATTGTCTGGCATTTGCTGCTGATTTTGCCATACTTTCTGAAAATGTAGCTCATGCAACAGTACAAATCAATCTATTAGAAGAGATAGCCAATACAACAGGTTTAAAGATTTCTGTAGAAAAAAACAAAATTTATGACAAATACTAAAAATGCTCCAGAAACCCTAATATTTGGGGGAAATAATTCAGAAGAATGGCTTAGAAAAATCTGCTGTAGAAGAAAGAGTGCACAAGATTCAAAAAGCATATGGTATAACCAGGAATATCTATAACAAAAAATGTTTATCTAAGAAATTGAAAATACAGCACTATAGAACAGTAATTAAACCAGAATGCTTATATGCCAGTGAATGTCTAATACTAAATTATAAATTGGATAAATTAGAAGTACCGTATTAGAAAGAAAAATTGTACGCAAAATTCTCGGTCCATTAAGAACTACAGAGTTTTGGAAATTAAGAAGTAACGAAGAAATATATCGGAACATTGAAAATATAACGGAGACAATAAAGAAGAGACGATTGTTATTTTTCGGACATTTATATAGAATGAATGATAGCAGGTTAACCAAACAGATTTTTAAATATCTTTGGAAAAAGAAATCGACAACAGCCTGGTTTCAAGGAGTAAAGAAAGATAAAAAATAAATAAAAAAAAAAAACAATGTAAGAGAAGAAGATGCACTAGAGAGAGAATCTTTCAAAAAAAAAAAGTATTGGGAATGGAAGGACTCCAAGGAAGGCAATATAAGAAAACAGGCTCAAAATGGTCGTAAGAGAGAAAGAAGAGACACAGCGAAAAGCACTGGAGGAAGAAGAAAGAACAGCAAAGGACTAAACATTGAAATTGGTTCGTGGTCCTCAGAAGACCCTAACGGAGAAAGAAGAAAAAAGAAGAGAGGGCACATCCAGTTCCCCAAATCTCAAAACAGAGGATAGCGTGGCACTTTGCCTGGTGGAGTAATTTGCAATGATATAGAAAGAGGATTAATGGGAAGTGGGCTAGAAAGCTAAGTTGTATAACAGGGTCTATTGGCTTTCACGCCCAAGGAAATACACTCAGCAATTTGTCTAGGATTATTGCCGTGTCTTGTGCGGGTTTTGCCGAGGAACACCAAGATAGGCCGGACCCCCACAGGAGTAGCAAACTGCATGCTACCTCCCTTATACTGCGATAGCTAAATGATCAAGCAGCCTTTCACCTCCCTATAAAGGCTTCCAAAAAGATGGACTATACCATAGTTTATAAATGATTCACTTAGCTGCTTTCTAAATCGTCATTTCATGAGCTTGGAATTGGAAATATGTTGATGTTTGACCCTGACTATTATATGTCAGAAAACTGTACTATAATGAGGCTCTTTATAACACTATTTTTCATTATGAAACAGTTTCTCCCACCAATCAGAGCTCAAGAAACAGTTGTTTAACCAATTAGATAAGGATACCATCGCACCTGTGCTGAGTTCCACGGCCTTCTAATTTAAATTTCACTGCGTGGCCTAGTGTCATAGTAAGGTAATCGAGGAGGCCATGGTCAAATACAAGGCATTCTCTGCGTCTCATGCGTTCTGTTCAGTACATAAAACTGGCGAAATCTCAACAGATAGGCCTGTGTATGAATATTTATGTTCGAACATAAAATAGTTATAATAATTATCGTCGAACATCAACAGTCCTATGCAAGTCACCTATAATGGTTATTAAGACACTCGCATACGCTCGTTTTATAAACATACTCGTGTCTTAATTATTGCCATTATAGGCTCGTTGCATAATGTACTATTTAAAACCAAAAGAATTAAGTGGGGGCACAAATACAGCTCCATCATGAAATAGATGAGCTCACAAGTGAATGTTTAGAAAACATTTGAGATTCTGATAAAACAGTTTAATTTTTCTGAAATATTTTTGTCCACCTGGGGATGGTTTTCATTTCCTGCTGCATCAACTAGCATTGGCTCATTTGCTTAGCCTTCAAGTACTAAACAGCATAACCACATTTAGTGCCATCATTTTTCAAATATATCCCTTAGTCTTCTGATGGCATTGTAGTTTTTTAATTCTCAGATGTGTTGCATTTTGAAAGCAAAAGAATGTTTTACCTTGGTTGTCCTTAACTCTTTGACCGCCAGCACCATTCGCGGCTGATGTACCGTATACCGTCAAGTCCTAATCTGTATTTGTACCTTGTGGCAAATTTCACGTAATAATTTTTGTATTATTTATGTTGATTGGATCAGCCTTTTTTAGTTTTTGTGGTAAATGTTTGAGGCATTCTATTAATGTAATTTTATGTAGCTTTGTTTTATAAATTATATTTTAAATAAATATTTACTATGTTTGAAAAAGAATTCATAATCAAAAAGACATCTTTAAGGAAACATTATTTTAATAAGCTTATGTCGGAGACTGCAATATTTTATAGAGGTATTGTTTCTAACGCCTCATTCGAGCTGTCTATACAGAAATTGTTAAATTAATGTGTTTCAGTCTGCTACATTAGCTGGCTACTACCATGTCATCAGTGGCACCAACTTTAAAACGTGTTGCAATACTAGGCCAAAACATGTATTATGAACTATTAATATGATTAAATAACCAGGAAAATATCTACTTAACTCCGACCAACCAATCAATCAGATGTTGGCGGTTAGAGGGTTAAGGAACACTGTCTATGTAATGAGATGGAGTATGTAATAATGTATTGTTTACCATTACAATATTAGAACACTGACAATGTGTAGGAACAGTCACAAAACATTAAACATAGTTAGAAGTTTTTGTGCAGATGACTTAGTGGATAATCAAGAATTATATTTCATTTGAATGCTGAGAAAGCAATTAATTTTTGAGGATCTGATCTGGAGCATAACGCATTCCCTAAAATACTCTTTGTAGAACATAAGTCAAGAGAGAGTTTCAGTTTTAATTTTTGGAAGGGACTCCTAATTTCAAGTACTGTACGTAAAGCAGAGTTATAAATTCAGTTCAGTCTATGTCCCATTCCTTGTAGAATTGTAAAGATAAGTATGTGTTCCCATTTCCTCCCTTGTGATGACAGCAATCTTGACTTGTAGTGAGCTATGTTATTTGAGAGTGACTGTTTGTTTTGTGCTCGCCAGGTCATCACTGCAGGGAAGCCCTTTCAGCCAAACCAAATGCAACCACAGATGATAACTGCCCAGAAGTCTGTGCTGCAGGGACAGACAGGTAATGTTGATTCTTAGCTCTTAACCCTCCATTGGGCGCACCTTTGCAACTCCCGAGTTCGGGCGCTTTGCGCCTGACAGACGCCAGTTGCAAAGACGTCATTAACACCCAATTAACGCAATTATTTTTTAAGTGATAAGTGGCATACATTAGGCTAGCATAGGGAGTTTATTCAACATCAGGTTTTTGAAAACTTACTGTAATTTATTGGTCTCAAACAAACTTAGAAAAAGTAGCTCACATTTACAACCCACCACCAAATTGCATTCAGTTGTCATTAGAAAAATCCAAACAAACATTAAAATTATGAACAAAACAAAATAAAGTACAGCACAATAGTCATTCTTACTAGGAATCACTGTTGGAATATTCAGCAGTAAAGATACATTGGCCCAGTAAAGTGCAAGGTTGGCAAGTCATACTGAATCTGTATGGGGCAGGCAGATTGCTTTGTAACCGAAACCGGTACGGTTTCAATGTATAAGGTGCGTTCAAAAACTAACGAGCCGGGGGCAGGAATGCGCAAACCGGTGACTACATCTGCTAATCGTGGCGTGTGTAAAAAGGTGTGGTTCCGACCAGAGCGTGGAAAGTCGCAGCCCGTCGCTAGAGGGCACGCGTATACGTCACGTGATGATACAAGGCGAGCAGCCGCATGCATCAATCGTCCAACGCTGCCAGTCGCATTGCAGTGACATGGAGGCGTCAACCGAAGAGCAAAGAGGTGTTGTCGGTTTCTGACAGTGGAAGGAGTAGGGGGAACGGACATTCATTGCCGAATGTCACAAGTGTACGGCGAACACTGCATGTCCCTTGCAAGGGTCAAGGAGTGCACAAGCGCTTCAGGGAAGGACGGGTGTCGTTAGCCAATGATGCCTGGTCTGGGGCACCCCCTCCCTGCATTACCGATGACAACGTCCAGCTGGTTGATGCACTCATTACCCAGGACCGCCGAGTGACAGTGAACGCCATAGCCGCCGTGGTCGCTCCACGACAATGCACGACCTCATACGGCCAACGCAGTCGCGGCACTCCTGCAGAAATTCTAATGGGAGGTTCTCGGCCACCCCCATATAGCCCAGACCTCTCTCCCTGTGATTACGCCATGTTTGGTCCCCTGAAAAGGGCTCTGCGGGGCCAACGATTCACCTCGGACGCCGACGTCCAGCTGTACGTGCGGAACTGGTTCACATCGCAGCCCAGGGAATTTTATGAGACAGCCATTCACCGCCTCATGTCTCAGTGGGACAAGTGCCTCAACAGCCAGGGCCAATACTTCTAACATACAGGTACTGGTTTCTGTAATTATGCTTCCGGCTTGTTACTTTTTGAACACACCTTATACTAAATATTGACTTAAGGTAATAAATAGTTTATTATAATTAATACGTCAATAAGGAATCGGGCTATCATGGTCATTTTTATATCATTTCATTTACTACTATTGTACAGCACTTAGGTACGATAGTCTGTCCTGAAAGTAGTCGGGCTGGATTTTTTCCGCGCAGACGGACAGACTGCCCGCGGCTTCTCAGCCTGCGGTTGGTGGAGGGGGGTGTAAGGAAGGCTGGGAGCCAGCCACACAGTTGGTTCTCAGCTGTAGTGGAGTGTAAATCGCTCGTCACCATAACCTCTGCAAGTGCACTAGTCACGCTGCATCATGGTTCGTCTGTTGAAACAGTGCGCTATGCCATCAAATTTTGTGTTAGGTTCGGCAAAACCGGGAAAGAGACTCACGATATGATCAAGACAGCTTACGGTGATACCGCCATGGGCAGATTGAGTGTTTTTGACTGACTTGGGAGGGGAGAGAGGAAGTTAAGACGACTCAGGTTCAGGACGACCTTCGAGCACCAAAATGGATGAAAATGTGGCAAGAGTGAAGAATTTTTTGGACAATTACCGCAGGGTAAGGATTTTACGTGGAGATCCTTCAACAGCTGAGAAAACGCATCGTCCGTGTCCGCCCAGCGATCGCTAACTCCTGGCGGCTCCATCACGACAATGCGCCGCGCCACACAGCCTTCCACGTGCTGCCGTATCTGGCCCAACCCAACATCGCAACCCTGTCTCAGCCAACCTACAGTCCCGACATTGCCCCAGCAGACATTTTCCTCTTCCCTCACCTCAAAACCACCCTAAAAGGACATCCTCACGGCTCCGAGACCGTGACCAGGGAGCTCAACAGCTTTCCGGTTGCCGCCTTCCAGAAAGCGTACGAGGGTAGGAAATCCCGTTGACAGCATTGTGTGGATGCAGAAGGGTCCTACTTTGAAGAATATTGAGCGTATGTTTCATTTCTGTCAATTTTTTTTTTAAATTGACTCAGTCGGACTACTTTCAGGACAGACCCTGTAACATGTGAAAGTGTTGCCTTTTCATTTAATTACATAATTAAATGCATACAGTACCGAAAATAAGCTCTTTTTCTCTAAAATACATAGGCTAGGTATGTATACCATGTATGTAAAACCAGTTATCCGAATTTTTGATTATCCAAATTGAGTCCGGTCCCAATTGGAGTTCCACTGCACTTCACATTCCACCTCCACCACATGTAGAGTACGGTATTTTAAATGTGATTTATGTTTTCAATTTCCAGCCTCATTTCCTGGTTATGCTACCATTCCCACAACCACAAACCAGACATTGGTGATCAGCCAGCTGGGCGTGATCAGTAACCAGCCCAACATTCTACCAGCTCACTCAGCAGCTGGCGGGAAACCCACTGACATGCAGAAGGTAAAACTTGTAGCTGTGAAGGTTGCTACTGCCTACTTCTGTTTTCTTCTATACTTGTTGTTGTAAAATATGCATGTGAAGCTTGGCTCTCAAACACTCTTGCACGATACATAGTTGTAGCACTGTGTTACTAAGCTTTTCTGAGCTCTTGCTCCATCAGTTTTCAATCTTAAGAGGAACATGCTTTGAAATTTATTTGAACATAATATAGCCTACATCTAATTTTTTAAAATACATTTGTCATAAATTAGAATTGAATCTGTCGGAGCGGAAAAGTATTAGGTCAGTCTTCACTACTTGTCATGAGACAGATAAAACATAATTGTCAAAACTAACTTAACAAACACACTATATTAGTCATCTATGTTGTGAAGCAACTATTCAGGTTATATTTGTGCTAGCGGAATATCAATTTTATAAACATATATTTCTAATCAATTTTGCAAACGGGACTTAATGCCTTTCAGCTCCGGGGTTAGATTAGTGTGGCATAAAGCCATCCAAAATGAATATTTCACATAATATTTTATTTTAAAATGGATTTGTAATATAAAAACGACCTAAACACTGTATAAATGTAATTTACAATAGCACTATAACACGCGGGAATCTTGCAGTGCGGCCAACATTAATTAAGGAATACGGCGCTGAAAGGCAGCAAGTCATTGACTTAATGCTTTTCTCCTCTGATCACACTACATGTAGCAGTGGCTTCTGGCTTAAATCCACATGAAAAATTGCTTTGTGATGGATTTTGCCTAGCCAGTGAGCTTCTGTGCTTTTTCTCCTGCTGGTAAGATGGAAATGTTTTTGTGTAGCTTAAACAGAAGGCTGACTTATTTCTTTCCTGCGCCATTCCAAGGCCCTTGGGTCAGTACTTCAGAAAACTAATTCCTTAAAAAGTGACCATTTTTGACTTAACCTTTCCAGTGTCGCTGAATATATTTTGTATTTTGCCAGAGTGATCATTTATTTTATGGAAAATTCCCCAAAAATGTCAATTTGTTTTACATTTTATTTTTGTTTAAAATGCACTTGAAAAGAGAAAAAGTTACAAAATACGAAACAGTTCAGGAAAACCATGGTTTTTACACTTGCTAAATTCAGTTTGCAAAACAGTTTTTTAAATTGTTGAACAAAATTACTCTGCTTGTATCACTTATAAATTCACAAAAAAAAAAAAAAAAAAAAAAAAAAAAACACAACAAAAAACACACACACCACATTATACTATGAAGAGTGAAGCACACTGTTTTCAATATCAGAGGTGATTTTTTTTTGGTGATAATCTTTCAAAACACCCCTCGGGATGAAGATATGGCAGGCCTACCTTGGAGAACTGCACTTGTACAGTATCTGCGTCATTATCACACTCATCTTCATCAACTGCACTTTCACTTGATTCTGAACCGTTGATCTCTTCAACACTCTCTTCAAAGTCACTGTAATCACTATCTGATTCCTCCAAATAACTTGATATCGTAGCCACATTTTTGTCATACGAGTCCGCCATTTCACTGTTTACATCGGCCTAAAGATGCATCAGCTGATACCGTCAAACTCAAGTATCTATCAAACGAATACTAAAAAGAGTAAAAGAAATGATTAGAGCAGTCATTTCTGGTTTCGAGCGAGTTCATATACGTTATTTAATACCATACTGCTATCTGCCGTAATTATCTGTAAACTTATGACAACTCGCGGAATATTCCGTAAACGACCCGCTGGAGCGGGTAACATGTTGCGGAATATATCGTAAACGACACGCAATGAAAAAGTGCTGGCGCGGAATATTCCTGAAATGACACGGGAAGAGTTAATTCTTTTCAGCTCCCACCGATTCAATTTTGAAAGGCAAAACTTTATATTTTAAAGCAATATCAAACCAGCTATGGTTTGTGTTGCTTTTTCAGAGAATATGCAAGAAACAGAATTTTTAGGCCAGACAAAATATCAAGGAAATTCTTAAAAAGAAAAATACAGATAGGTCAGCTGAATTTAAGCAAGAGATTTTTATTGTGTCGGGATTGGGATGGATGTGAAAGTCCTGTAAATGTCGTCATCTTGAATAGCAATGAAAAGTTGTACACCATGAACCTTGTGTAGCTAAGAAAAATGTTCTTTTGTGCAATCAAGTGATTCTGGAGTTGCAACTTCAGAAGAAATCCTTGATGTAGAACAGGTAAAAAATTAAAGGAAGAATTCAGCCCAGAAACCATGGAATCATTTGAGCTTATCTTAAGTAATTATATTAAATATGTGCCTGCCCTTTATTGTTGGGGTGTTGGGTAGCACGCCTGTCTCTCATCTGGAGGCCCCGGATTCGATTCCCAGCTCCGCCAGGAATTTCAGAAACTGGCATGATGGGTGCACTCAGCCTTGTGAGGACAATTGAGTAGCTGTCGGACAGATTGGCAGCGCCACCATCAGTAAAACCAAGATTAACAGCCAAGTGGAAACAACGTGCTGACCATGCGTCGCCTCGCAATTTGCAGGCCAAATGGCTGGGCAGCGTTCGCTTGTTAGGCCAAGGCCCTTCATAGGCTATGGAACCACATTTTTATTTTTTATTAAATAGGCCTATCAATGATGCATTAATTTTCAGTTGCCTATTGTTGTTTAACAATGTCTATTTCTTTGTATTTGTTAATTTAAAAGGAAAATGGCAAAACGCTAAACACCACTTTTTACACATCTTTTTACATATAAATATAACCATCTTCACTGTCAGTGTCCTCCTAGCATACTGTATTGCTTCATGGACTGCATGCATCTTCTCACTGTTGATCTTTATCCAAACAGCATGTCTGTAATTCATCACAGTAGGAATAATGTTTTCATGGCTGGTAATACTTGAGAGGCATGTTATGTGCTCTGCCGGTGCCCTTATTATTTAGTGGACATTGTTCAAATCTGCCAACTGCTGGAAAATATTTTGCTCACCAAAGATTTATTTTCATTCAGATTCAGGTTTTAGTTCTTGATTTAGTTTCTTTGTATGAATAGGGGTGTTGCCACCAACTCTTCAGAATGTACAGCCTTAAATCTTGGGCATTTGAACAGTCTAGAGACAGCCATTTTGACAGTGTAGAGACAGCCATTTTGACGGTGTAGAGACGGCCGTTTGGACAGTGTAGAGACAGCCATTTTGACGGTGTAGAGACGGCCGTTTGGACAGTGTAGAGACAGCCATTTGGACGGTGTAGAGACAGCCATTTTGACGGTGTAGAGACGGCCATTTTGACGGTGTAGAGGCGGCCATTTTGACGGTGTAGAGACGGCCCTTCTGACGGTGTAGAGACGGCCCTTCTGACGGTGTAGAGACGGCCCTTCTGACGGTCTTGAGACGGCCCTTCTGACAGTCTTGAGGCGGCCATTATGGACGGTGTAGAGACGGACATTTGGTCGGTGTAGAGACGGCCATTTGGTCGGTGTAGAGACGGCCATTTTGATAAATGATACTACAACTTTTCAGTTGGTCAACACAAATTATAATTATAGTGTTGACTGATTCAAAAGTTGTAATACCGTATCGTTTAGAAAGTCAACAGAAATTAAGAAATATATACCGTATACGGTATGGTAATTAATTAATTAATTTCTCTTGTGGATGTACATAATGTGGAGTGGGGAACTTTCCTGTTTAAGCTTTAAACTTTCTTTCTTTCCCCCCTCCCTGATTAATTAATGATTTTTGGTGCATGCTCCTTGTAATTTTTCAGTCTGATATAATGCATGTGACACTGATGTTGGTGGTCTGTGTCCGTTAGCAGTCGCTGCTAGCTTCAGTAGTAATACCTGCCAGTTTCTCCTCAGCCCAACTCCTTTACTCATTTTACTTATTTTTTTAACAACAAAGTGTAGTTTCACATTCGTGGTATTTACACTTAAACAATGTTTCAGTTTATTAAATTATTACAGTAGGCTACTATGAAAAGTTCAAAAACATTTACCATGCTAGGAAAATGTGTTAAGGAAAATGTATGATATTTACCATACCGGTATTGATTAATAGATACAGTATCTCTTAGAAAAACTACACTTATCCATACGAATTTAAAAAAGAATATCTATTCAATTGTTGAACATCTATTCTATTATTGTACATGTTTCGATCTACGGTCTACTGAAAATATCTAAGATTTGCTGAAGATGGTCTCACCGTAGACCGAAACATGTACACTAATCGAAGAGGTGTTCAACAATTGAACATATATTTCTTAATTTGTATTGATAGGTGTAGTTTTTCTAACGAGGGGAAGTACCCCAGCTTGAATGACTAAAACCGACTGGCCTTGGAAGTTACGGCGTCCAAAGATTGCAGAAACACAATTCGCAGCAGGAACTACTGTGCAACAGGCAATTCAGACCATTATATTAACAGGAAACAGATGTGGTGCAGTATCATCTGGCAAAAGGTTGAACACTTGCTTGCAACAATGCAGTACCATGTTGACATAGTCATCTTTCCCGCAATAGAAGATACTGTGTTGCCCTTCATTCGACGTCGAAGTGTAAATGTGGAGTTGCAATGAAGTGATTAAAACACAGCGGAATGGAACAGTACGCACACTTAACAAGGGAAACATGTAGACATACTCCATTATTTACAATGTTCCTGCATTGCAATAGTCCAAACTCAAATGCCACGGTGATCACATTATCACATACTCAGATGGCGCTGGCGACCAAACACATACTTTTACAGATGAATGGCATTGATAGCTATTGCCATAGGTACAACTGTATACTTTAAACCCACTTTCAGTCGGTTTTCACCGTTCGAGCTGGGGTACTTCCCTTGTAACAGTTATTACTATGAGAAGGTTAAGTTAATGGAGATGGTGATCGTAGTATATGTTGTTTGAGGGGCCTAATATCTAGGTTTTCGGATATGAGGTTAACATTCCTAGAATTTTCAGCAAATATGACATAATGAATATTTTCACACCAAAGAATGACAACTTGAAGATGATTTATTGTAGGAATATCTTTAATGGGGCCTCCAAACCTTGAAGTAAATAGTATGCGATGTTTCCTCTTACACATTTCCGTCCCTTTTCCAAAATCACTTCCACAAAAAATATCCAGCAACCGAGTGGAAAGATGTTACACATAAAAAAAAGAAAAATTAAATATCTTTAGATATACATTTTCAGCTTCATAATTATGTAAGTTAAAAACACTGTTGATGAAAAATTCCTTGATTTAAAATTCTTAAAAATTTAAATTAAAATTTTTCCAGAATTTTAAATAATGTTCACTTTTTAAGAATTTTAAATTAAGGAATTTTTCATCAACAGTGTTTTTAACTTACATATGAAGCTGCAAGTGCATAGCAAGAGATATTTAATTTGTAACAGGTTGCTAAATTTTTAGGCTGATGAAGGTCTTATTGCACCAAAACATGTACCAATGAAAGTGATATAAAAAAAATATCATATTGTTATTCTAATCATTATGGACAAAAAATGAGTATGTCATAGACATACACTCGCTACTCTCTGTCGCTGTAAGAATATGTGCTCATCAACTCTTCCCCTCTCGGTGCTAACTTGCCCAAGAGATAATGCGTTTGCTCATTCATTTAGTGCAGTGGTTGTGAACCCATAGAACACAAATTGTGCTAAATGTTCCGGCATAACTCAACAAAATGACAGTGTTTCGCCCCGGTGTGCAATTGGGCTCTTCAGTTGGTTAATGGCTCAACGGACAATACATATTTTTCTTTGGAAAATTATATAAACCCATAGAACTCCGCGGACCACTCAGCCTGAAATTGAATCATGTACGGACCTCCACCTCCCCCACTCCCCCCTCTCCCCCTCCCCCCAATATACCTTATCGGTTGTAACCCTTCTTCAATAACACTGATTTTAAAGATATTTCAATTCAAACCTAATAGTCATCGCCGCGAATACATTCGGACGATTCTTGTTCAACGCATATTGTTTTCAAAACCCCCCATTTATTGGCCACTTTTTATATGTGCTGGTGGACCCTTGCTCCCGCGAACCACTCCCGAGGCACTCGCGGACCACCTGTGGTCCGTGGACTACTGATTTAGTGCTTATCTGGTTTGAACAAGATTGAGGAGAGATGTGCCAATAGTTGGCTCAAAATGTGACCCCACTTGGAGGACCTGTATCTTGTGTGACAACAGTGTTCAATCTTCAGTGGCGTAGTTGTTAGCATGCTGAGCTTCTATGCCCAAGATCGTAGGTTCAAACCCGGCCGAAGTTGTCGGTTTTTTAAGAGCGTTAAGAATCTCTCGGTATGCCTTCCCTCGGAGCGGAAGTATAGCTGGCTGGCCTATGTTATAGATTTATGGCTTGTAAAAGAACCTTCCACTACCTACAATTGTGTGAAGCTTAATTTGTAGTTTTGATTTGATTAGCGCTCTATTAAGTTCCAACATAACATCTAGTAGCCAAGTTTGCAGCCAGATGTCGTTGACGGTAGCATTTGGTAGAAAACATAGAACTACTTGAAATTGATCGTCAGCAGTCCTTACCTGAATTACAGATAACACACACTAATACAGCCATCACAATTAACACCAATTATCAGACAGGTTTTACACACACCCAGGGTGTCGACTGCTCCTGAAAACATGGAAAACAGGGAATTCTCAGGGAATATTTAAATCCTGGAAAAATCGGGAATTATCAGGGTATTTTAATGACACTCAGGGAATTTTAGTTTTACAAGGTCCAACCTTGAATAATGCAAAATTAAGAATTCAAATTTTGATGGGGGAAAAGTATTATTCTGGTGACGATTGTTGTAGATCAGTGGTTCTGAACCCGTAGAAGTCGAAAAAGAAGCAGGAAGGAAGATTGTAGTTTTACGTGACCATGAATCCGTAGAAGTCTGCGGACCACTCAGCGTGAAATTAAATCATGTACGGACCACCCCAAGCCCTCCTCTCCCCCTTCCCCGCAATACACCGTATCAGTCGTAACCTTTCCTCAATAACACTTATTTTAAAGATATTTCAATTCCAAACCTGATAGTCATCGCCGCAAATACATTCGGACGATTCCCGTTGAACGCACATCGTTTTCGAAATTCCCATTTCTTGGCCACTTTTTTATACGTGCTGGAGGACCCTTTTCTCCCGCGGACCACTCCCAAGACACTCGCTGACTACCGGTTAAGAACCACTGTTGTAGATGTATGTTCGTACTGACGTTAAATCAGTAAGCTCTCATTTCTTGGAGTTAGAGCTCACAAATTACATATTTACACTGTGTGTTTGTATATAAATGTGTAACTGTTAGATTTTTGAGAGCATTACTATTGACAAGCTACTTTCAATACTTGCAAGTACAATAGCTTTTCTGGATGAAAAATTTAGTAATTGGCAAAATATAGAAATATATATATTTGTCTTTTCAACGTTGTCATGCAACCCTTTATTGTAGAAACTCTGTTTTATATACTTATTATCATAATAATGGCCACTACTGTTACTCAGGGAATTTTCTGATTCATCCTGGGAAAATCAGGGAATTGTCCGGGAAATCTGTTATTGGTTTTTAGACATCCTGACACCCAAAGTACACGGGGCTACTTGACCGTGTTGTCGCAGCCACTTAACTGAGGAACCAACCAATCTTAAATGTGCCATACCAATAATTTTCCCTAAGTTGTTGAAACCAAAGCAATGTCAGGTATCTGACTACAGACTAAAGGACATTTTTTTCCCCTTGTTTTATTTTTATCAAGCCTGATAGTTGTATTATTTCTTCTTATTATTATGTTTTAATAATAATATTATTATGATTTTTTAAATTTATTAATATTATTATTATTATTTTAAATTTTATTATGTACTTCACACCTGTCTCCAAGTGTCTCTCTCTCCTGGGCATGGCTCCTATAGGCCCAGACAGCAGGCCCTTCCCCCATTAACACTGCTGCTATTGTGTTTTGTAGTTTGGGCTGTGAGTATGTGTTTGGCTTGACTTATGGCTGCTGTAGGTGATGGGGTCAAAGTCTGTGGGAGGGAACGGGCAGACCATCAAGGTATCCAGTGGGACGAGCCAAATCTCATCGTCAGGGTACGTGGTATCCCAACCCCAGCAGCTGATAACCACCCAGGCACCCACGACCATGCTGGGTGGCAACCAGACGCAGTTCCTTAGTCCCATACAGGTGTGTAGGATCCTTACTCATAACTGGGGCAGGATTTGGAACAGCTCAGTATTTGACTATCTTATGTGGAAACCGCTCAAATGAAAGGCATTTGTTTCATTACATTTTGGGTATTGTGCCATATTTTAGACATTATTGCCTATTATTTACATACTTAGTTAATTTGTTTAAATGCCTTTGTTGTTTTGTCATTGGTGATGGGTAAATCATATGTTTTTGTTTTCTCCTCTCCTTTCAAATGTCCAAATTCATGTTCTGAGAGTAGGTGCTCCTTGATTTGTTTACAGACTGAGGAAGGAAGACCTTATTGTTGGCAACAAAGACACAATAAATACGTGGTTGTTTATTGTTACTCTGTACTATCCTTTATATTGAGAACCAGAAAAGAGCCGAGGATATGCTCATATCCTGGGTTAGGCCATGCCGCTAAGCTTTGAGTCTTTTTGCAAAGAGAATAATAATAATCTCTACTTAGTATAAATGTTACGGGTAATCTCGAGAACTACTGGATGGAATTTGATGAGGTTTTCTCCATTCTGTAAAGGATTTCTCGAGGAAGGTTTCTGTAGAAAAGCATTCATTAATACCAAAGAAAGCCGAGCAATAACGATTTCAATAATAGAGTTACCATCCGAGCACCTTTTAAGCTTGTGCTGGGTAATCCGTTAAAAACATCTATGTACTATGAGTTTAAGAATTGTTCAGCATGAAAAGTTCTACAAAAAAGTCTGCAACAGCATATCTCTATCTTTAATTCACCGCCCACTACAAGTGTTTTTACGTTTTCATTTCTTTCAATAATCTCCATTCAGTGGAAATTTAAATTGCTAGCTTCGGAGCGAGTTTACAAGCTAGCGAACAAGCCTATCGCCCAACTTCAGCCAGCATCAAACTGTCGAGTTGTGTCGAGTTAAGACTTCAGAGAAGAGTATGTGCGTTTGGAGTTTCGCTGTTCACCTCGGCTTTTCTGAATTGCGTCTGGGATCTGGCGTCCGTGCATCTCTTAGCTTACGCTGGGTAACCGTTAAAGATACCGGGCGAAGCTGATAATAATAAATAGTAATTTGATTCTAAATTGGGATTTTTTCTTGCATAAAAATCATGACCCTAGTTATAGGTCTTCATGAGCCATACTAACTTTATTTCTGACAATGCTTGAATTGTCAAACCTTAATCTCCATAGTCTGACAGGTAATGAACCTCTTCACCTCACACGAACCAATTATCCTTGCCTTCAGTACTGGCATGATCAACTGCACTTTTGACAGAATAGGAGGAAGTGCCATTAAGTATTGTGAGTTAGTAACTGTACTACAATTTTTCCAGTACAGCTGTATAAACACATCCTAGGAAAATCAAAATGAAATCAACTCCTTATTGATATACCGTACTAGCAACCAGCCCCGGCAGCGCCCAGGAACAGTTATGAATGCATTACGTGATAAGCACTTTTTTTTTCTATGTGAATGAACTACGGCCTATATCCGTTTTACGTCTCGGCATGATGGGTTAAAATCACTGACTGGACTATTAATTATATTATCATGGAGATGCATGTGCAACGAATTCTTGTCAGACGTAATTTAAGAATGGCGAGGTGCTTGAAACACAAATCCCCTTTCCATCCAATCTTAACTTGACTGTATTTTGCGGAATGAAAATCTCACAGGCGAAATGAAGAAAAGCCGAGTTACATTTCCAGGGAAACTCCAAACACAACCAATCTTCTCTGCAGTCTTAACTCAACACGACTCGACAGTTTGCTGCTGGCTGTATTTGGGGTAATAGGCTCGCCCGCTAGCTAGGCTGTAACTGGGGTCATAGACTTGCCTCTAGCTAGCTCGTAAACTGTCGCCTCTGTAATTGAATGGGGATTGTTGGAAGAAATGAAAACGTAAAAACACTTATAGTGGGTGATGTATTGATGAAAGAGAGATGCTCTCACGGACTTTTTGTAGAACTTTATATGCTGAACAATTGTTGCACTCATAGTATATAGGTCTAGATATTTTTAACGGCTTGCCCAGCGTAAGTTTTAAAAAGCGCACGGACGCGAGATTTTTCTTCGACTTTTTCACTGAATTCGTTACTGCTTGGCTTCCTTTGATCATAAATAAATATTTTTTTACAGAAACCTTCCTCGAGATATCCTTTACAGGATGGTGAAAACTGCATCAAAATCCATCCAATGGTTCTCGAGATTAACCGAGACATCCAAGAAACAGGTACTGCATAGAGATGTTTGTTTCCTTCCTCCTGATGGCAGAGAAAGTGTGTTGTTCTCTTAGCAGAACTCCATAACAATTTAAGTAATAACAATACAAATATACGTTAAGTTCAGAGATTTGTGGTTGATATTGTGCAAGGAATTCAAGGCAGTTCATGTTTTAGTTTTAGTATGTGCTCATTTTGAGAACTGTTCTCTAGACTATCGTGGGAAAGCTGGTATAAATAGTTTATTGATTATCGAGGCGAATATTTTACAATACATTGTTTGAATTCTTCATACATGCAGAGTAGTTTAAATATAATTATAATTGGTAGTTAATTATGCACATGGCCTGACTTCAGTTAATTAAAATAAATTATTTACCCTATTTCACTGTAACACACATCTAAGGTTGAGTATTTTTTTTTTTAATTTGGAAAGGAGCTGCTCAAGTTGTGAGATTTGTGTGAAAGAAACCTTCCTGAATGCACCCTTTGCTTTACTGCTTGGCTTATTTTTATGCATGTGGTCTGTGTGTCGTGGTGCTAGACCTACGTACAGTATATGTATGCTCATTTGATATGAGCTTAGGAGTGTGGATGTTTTACAATTGCTAAAAATGTTAGAGAATGAACTGGTAGATTATGGAAATGAATGCTTAAATGAAACATTAAATTGTATTATTAGAATGCATAGACATTATCCATTATGAATTGGGTATTAAATATCATCGTGTTGACTAATATTAAATGTCCAATTATAAATTCCCACTTGTCAAACACTAAGAAGTTTAATAATTAAATTAAAACGTACATGTTTCGGTATAACAATGATACCTTCGTCAGCGTAGATTAAATAATAAAAAGAATCTTAAAAACTAGGATAACAAATAAAAAGAGAGAACGAATATCCTTACAATAGCATTAGAATGTAAATAAATGAAAGTTCACAAAAAAATTAGAAGAACAAGATTTAAAGTTCAAGTTACGTCCGATAGGCAGTTCATTAAGATAGATTACATTAATTTTTAATCTTGTTCTTTTATGGATTTTCTAAATTTTTTGTGAACTTTCATTTATTTACATTCTATCATCATCATCATCATCATCATCATCATTTCCCCTTATCCAGCTCCTGCCGGGTCGGGGTATTTATGGCACTTCTCCACTTTCCTCTTTCCTTCCACAATTCTTCTTCCACGATCTTGTCCCAGTCCAGATTTCTTTTTCCTACGCTGTTCTTCACTGAATCGATACACCTTGTTCTAGGTCTTCCCCTTGCTCTCTTACCCTTGCACTTTGCCTCCAGCATCTGTCTCGGTATTCTATTTTCCTCCATCCTCTTTACATGTCCAAACCACCTTAGTTTATTCTTCTCAATTCTCTCATTTAGTTTTCCCATCCCAACTTCCTTCCTAACATCTTCATTCCTCACTCTGTCTTTCCTTGTGTTTCCTATCATACTTCTTAGGAATTTCATTTCACTGGCTTGGATTCTACTCTCTTGCCTCTTGCATGCTATTGTAAGGATGTCCATTTTCTATTTGTATTTGTTAACATAGTTTTTAAGATCCTTGTTATTTAATCTATGCTGACGAAGGTATCATTGTTATACCGAAACATGTACGTTTTAAATTAATAATTAAACTTGTTAGTGTTTGACAAGGCGGATTTTTTAATTGGAGATTGTATTATTAGATCATTTTGTCTACATTTCTTATCAGACGGACAGTGGAAGTGCAGGGTAACATGTTTGGTGTGTTTGCAGTACACGACGTGCGGAGGTGGTCGCCAGGTGCAGCAGGGCACCCAGCCCATGCAGTTCTCTCCATGGCAGTTTGGAGCATCGCTGCCTCAAGGGATAGCATGGACCACACCTGGTGCTCTCCAGCCCTCGGCAGCTCTCCTCACCACACAGAACCCCATTTTCATTCGTGGCCAGCAGGATGGCACTGGCATGTTCATCCAGAGTCCACCTCCACAGATGCAGTCACATAACTGTAAGTAGCAGCTTGATGGCCATGGCTTCTCACACGATACATTCGGCGGGAAAACAAGTATTAATACACCCTAACCCAAAAGAAATATTACATGAGACATAACGAATTTCCCATTTCAGTCGTCATAATTGTGTAGGTTCATTATTCAAGCGTTCACTTCGATCGCATGATTAATACACAAGAAATAAAAAACTTAATTTAAAAATTTTGCATAGCCTCCATCTTGAGGTTATGTGAACAATTGAAGTAAATTAGATGCCAGTGCATTTCAATATGAATAAACATTTACTGTACCATATTTCACACTTCGCATCATACTAGAACAGAGTTCAGAATGGCAGACTCCTCTATACCTGGCTTTCATCGATTTCAAAAAGGCCTTCGACTCTGTGAACAGAAGGGTAATGTGGAAAATTTCGAAAGAATATGGCATTCCGTCGAAGATTTTGAACATAATAAGAGAAATGTATGTGGATTTTGAATGCCAGGTCTTGCACGAGGGGAAACTGACAGAACCCATACCAGTCAACTCTGGTGTACGTCAGGGTTGCATCCTCTCACCAACCCTGTTCCTACTTGTTCTAGATAATGTGATGAAACGAGTGATTGGCAGAAGGAAGAGAGGCATACAATGGGGTTTAAGAGACCGCCTAGAAGTTCTGGACTTTGCTGACGATATCTGCCTTCTAGCACAACGATTCAGAGATATGGAGGAGAAGCTGCGGAAACTGGGAACAGGAAGCAGCAACAGCGGGACTCAAAACAAATACAAAGAAGACGAAGGAAATGAGAGTCAATGGTGGTGCAGAAGAGGACGTAAAGAGCAGAATTGGGAAAGCAAATGGTGCTTTTGTTCAGCTGTATCCTGTATGGAAGAACAAAAATATTTTCAAGAAGACAAAGATCCAGATATTCAACACTAACGTAAAGTCAGTTCTCCTATATGGATGTGAATCGTGGAAAGTCAGCAAGCAAGTCACACAACAACTCCAAGTGTTTATAAACAGATGTCTTCGTCGAATTATTGGGTGTATGGTGGCCAGAAGTAGTCCCAAACACAGGACTATGGGAAATGACTAACCAACCACCTATTGCAGAACATATAAAAGAAAGGAAATGGCGATGGATTGGACACGCTCCGCAAGAAACAAGGAGCTATTGAGAGTTCAGTGCACGGTGCACGGAAACGGGATCGCCCGAGAAAAAAACCTGGAGGCGCACTGTTGAGAATGAATCCTGGCTGCCGGAAAGACATGAAAGGAAGTGAAGAGCCTAGCCGCTGACAGAACTGGATGGAGGTCTTTCTCGGATGCCCTATGCTCCTCTAGGAGCCACAGGAATTAAGTAAGTACCATATTTCACTGGGCTCGGATGGTTAAATCGCAAGGAAAGTCTATTTAAAAGTATAAATTTTGCTTTGCCACCATGTTTGTTTTGTTAACAGGTTTTTGAAAGTCTCACAGGTGTAGTGCCCTTTATCACCGTACAAAATTTCAGGGTGATATCAGTAATAGTTTCGGAGATATAGAATGCCAGTGAAATATTTCGCACAGCCTCCATGTTGGATTGGTGAGACTTAATAAAATTTCAAGGGCATGGTTGGGGTTGGCCAAAATAGTACTATGTTCTTACAGAGTTTCATTGAATCACTCCAGCCGTTTAGAAGTGATTAGTGTGACGCTCACACAGGGACACATACGCACAAAAGATGATCTCATAAGCCTATTCTTTTCATAAAATGAAAATAAGCTAAAAATGGGGTGCGAGATATATGCGATGGCGAGTTATATGTGAGCTAATACAGTTTTTTTTTAAACATAGTCTACGCTCTCATTGGAGCACTTTCATCAATCCATATACAATTAAGGGTCGTTTTGACCAACGTCAATTATCTCTTAATTCATCATTTAAGGTTATTTAACTTTGCACGAGCATTTTATCAACATAAACCATCATTAACTTACCACTACCGGGTGAGTTAGCCGTGGTCGTTACGGCATGACTGCTGGCGGTTGCTCACATCCGGGAGGCGAGGAGGTTCGAATCCCCCCGCCGGCAACCTTGAAGATGGTCTTCTTTGGTTTCCCATCTTCCTTCCAGGCAAATGCCGGGGTTGGTCCCTAACAATAGGCCACAGCCGCTACCTTCCAACTCCTCGTTCTTACATTCAAACTTTCCTCCCCAGACAATACTCCACACACGACGGTACTTGTAACTCACTCAATGGGTGTCCGCCTCGAAGCAGCTACAAAACTGGCGAGCCGCGCCTCAAAGCAGCTACAAAACTGGCGAGCCAAACATGTCCTCGGACACTCCCAGCACTAAAAGCCATACAAAGAAGAAAAAAAAAACCACCAACAACACCACCCACTAACAAGGAATTACGTTAAATGGCCAAAACTGACCACTTAACTCCTAAAAGCATCATTAAAGTGGAGGGAAACAGCTGAAATGTAGCTTACACATCTTGTAATGGCGGAAAAAGGTTCGTTTCCGAGTTTCACACGAACTTTCATACATATGAATAGTGAATATGATTATAAAAGATCATACATGTTACTAGCATGAATAAAGAAGAATACGGAACGTGGGATTCGAACTCCTTCCAGCTCTTCATAATGAAAACAAGAGTCTGTAACGCAACCACTTATGCTACCAAGACAATGGGGAAAACGTGTCCTATTTAGCTAAACAAACAATGTATGCACACAACTGCCAGTTTTCCTCATTACTTTGTTCATATCATTTTAAGCTTTTGCCATGAATAAGGGTCTTCTGTATTTCCCCTTCCTTTATAATTACCGTATTTACTCGCATATAAGACCCCCTTTTTTCCTAAATTTTTAGTTCCGAAATGTTTTTTTTTTTTTTTTATAGTCGCGAACTTCGCAAAAATCCATTATTTTTGGAAAGGGACTGAGTAAAAATAAGCTGATGCTACATAGTACGATATATTTAATCAAAATAAACTAAGTTTACATCTTTCATCAGCAATAATACACCACAACATCCGAGCAGCAAGTTCCGCAAAGACTGAAGATGGGCATGGCCAGTGGATCATGCAGGCTGAATACAAAATCGCTACCTATAACACTAAAATCATTGTTTTTAATATTGGTGTACAGTATGTTCATGCTTCAAAAAGATAATAATTTAGGCCTAACAAAGGGAAAATAATACCGGTAATATCAGCACCTGGCGCATCCACTCGGCCAGAGTTGCCAGAGTATCGGCATGCCTCAGCTGATGTAACTGCCGTAATTGATGCGCGGTGACAGATGCAGCTGACGACACGAGTGCGCATAGAGATAACACGGGGAATTACGTCATCCAAGGTCAGCTGATACACGGGCAACAGCCGAGTGGACGCGTGACGGTGCTTTCATATAAATGCCATTTTTACGCAGTTTTTCAATGCAAACACGACAGCACTTAATTTAAAAGAGGCCGTAAAAGTCATTCTGCGATTACCGGTACTCATTTCACAAATCTTCACACAACATATCTCAGATAAAGACCGGACGTGAATGCTATGACCCAAGTAGCCAACAATGAATCAACATCTGGTAAACAAAGACAAGTATCTTATATTGTCCATGATTATTGCCAACCACCTCGGTGATTGTTTTGCCTGACCAACCGACGCCCGCAGCCTACCTACTTAGTAGACAATGACTCTCAATAATTAACGGAGAGGGGGTACTATACGCGATGTCCAAGAATTTTTTAATTTTGGCTCTCTAAAATTAAGGGGTGGGGGGTACTATATGCGAGTAAATATGTTCCAGAAAATGTCAAGGAAGCATCACAATAGGGATGTAGCCTGAGAAAGTTCGCGCCAGATAGCGCTCGTGTAGTACTGGGTAAGCGCAAGGCGATCGTCCTATGTTTCCCCCAGTCAGCTACGAGGAATGTATAGATTGTGACCCAGTTTTCTAAGCTAAAGTAAATTATATATTCTCTAATTTTACTCCAAGACTATATTAATTAATTCTATAGGTATATCCTCTAATATATTATGAACGATTTTCAGCGTTTAAGCGTTAAACAGCTGTAAAATGAGCTACGGACTAGAGGCGCTAAAACTATTGGGAGGAGGGAAGAATTAGTAGGCTACAGCGGTAATAACAAAATTCTAACACACTTTGTTACTGTATTCAAATTATGAATAGGAGTCAGCATGCTTGAGTATTGTAGGCCTATATTGATAAATAGCCTATATCTCCATAAGACTTAAATCATAAATAGAGATTTCCGGTCAATGCATGTCAGATTTTCAAAGTGAAATGCCTTGTCCTGTTCGGATTCCACGTAAAGAGGAAGTCATCTGTGCCTTATGATCTCTAGATTAACGGTCACGTAAAACTATAATCTTCCTTTTATAAATAGATATTTAAATATTCACTGGCTCCCCTTGCTTATAGACTTCGATTCGTGTATTTTTTTGGTTGATAGCGTACATGAAGCGGTCTTGTTTTAAGGTAAACATAATCAAAGAAAGTTGATACCGGTATTGTTTACCTCAAAATGCATCACAACGTTTGGTTCTTTTGTAATTTGTCAATTTCTTAATACAAATCGTTTCCGTACCCCTTGGAAACGACTTAGGGGTACAGTATTTAAAAAGTTTGAGAATCCCTGTTTTAAGGCCATGAACTGTTTCCATTCATCTGGCTAACTTAGGCCTATGACTCAAGAAAGTAGAAGTCAGTCACTACCGGTACCACATTCTCCGTCGGGCAGATGTAAGTTGACGATTAATTCTGATTTCAAGAAACCAACCATAATACGTTTTTGACTGTT
Organism: Meconema thalassinum; assembly: GCA_946902985.2. Classification (NCBI taxonomy): domain Eukaryota; kingdom Metazoa; phylum Arthropoda; class Insecta; order Orthoptera; family Tettigoniidae; genus Meconema; species Meconema thalassinum. The sequence continues at coordinate 54,807,507 of OX336394.1, forward strand.
AATGTTGTGACATTTATTCTTGAAGTATTTGTCCGAGTATTGATGTCTTTGAAAATGGGAGTCACAAATGTTACACTCACTTCTTCCTGTATATTGACGATTTCTTCCCGTACCGTACTTCAATGGAGATAATTTATGCAGATTCTGATATTGTAGGCTTATCGTGGTAAACTGGCAATTTTCTTGTGTATGGCCTCTTCCTTATTTTTGTTGTGTTCGTGGTCCACGGAAAAAGCGATGGAACAGTGCCCGGTTTTAATCTTGCTCTCTCACCTTCAAATACAAACGCATAAATTCAGTGGTTGTTATCGATATGTCTATTCAGTTTATAGGTAGGAATTATTTCCCTTTGTAAATCACACTTGCCCAACACAGTTTTCGTGAAGTCATCGAGTTGAAAACGATGGGAACACACTTCAATATTTTCGGTCAGATTTTCTTCACCGAAATGTTTCCTTCTAATAGCATGTAACCATTTCTTCCTCATTTCTTTATTTTGTGAAAATTGGTGACACGAAATCGGATTTCCCTGATTTTTGCAAAGAGGAACACTGCAATAGCTCGGCATAGTCACGAAAATAGCAATTTAAACTACTTAAATTCGTGGATATTAGCGGCATGAGAACACAGGAGACGAATGAAGAGCGCCTTGCGCTTACCCAGTACAACAGCAGTGCGCTCTATCGGTGCTAGTTCTATACATCCCTATTAACGGTTCAGTGCTACACATTTCTTGTTCTGTCCGCCATTGTTCTCCAGGGTGAAACAGTGTATACGCATGCGCGAGAGCTGTATAGGGTATTTATGTAATTACGGACTCGAATAGCCTCATGAAATGCATCGACAATAATCATGCATTAACTCTCGTATTTAAGTTAAATAGGAATTAACTAACTGATCGTTAATAAAGAGTTGGTGAAAACGGCCCTAAGTCTACTAACGGTATTTTGAGATAGCTTTTCAGCTTCTTCTTCTTCTGCACCCAAAATTTCTTCCTCCTGTCTGACCTGGTTGCCCTTTGTTCATCTGTTATGGCAGCCGCGGTGGCCGAGAGAGCTAATGCGCTACCTCGTGCCTCACTGGCATCGGTATAGCGTGGGTTCGATTCCCACCTCGGCCGTCCTGAAAATGGTTTTCGTGGTTTCCCATTTTCTCCACCAAGCAAATGCCGGGACGGTTCCTTTTAATAGGTCCACGGTCGATTTCCTTCCAATATCCCTTCCCTGACCTGTCCTGAAAAGAAAAGTACATGGCCATTGGCTGCATTAATATAGTACATTATGCAACGAGCCTATAATGGCAATAATTAAGACATGAGTATGTTTATTAAACGAGCGTAGTGGGTTTTATAATTTCCATACCAGTGTATTAATTACCATTATAGGCGAGTTGCATAAGACTGTTTATGTTCGACGATAATTATTATAACTATTTTATGTTCGAACATAAATATTCATAAATATCTGTCGAGATTTTGCCAATTTTATGTACTGTACAGAGCGCATGAGACGCAGAGAATGCCTTGTATTTGACCATGGCCTCCTCGATTACCCTACTATGACACTAGGCCAGGCAGTGAAATTTAAATGAGAAGACCGTGGAACTCAGCGCATCTAGTTATCTAATTGGTCAAACAACTGTTTCTTGAGCTCTGATTGGTGGGAGTAGTGTTATAATGAGCCTCATTATAGTACAGTTTTCTGACATATAATAGTCGGGGTCGAACATAAAAAGTATTATAGTTTTTCCATTCACATTTTGTTAATGTGAATCGTAAGTATTTATTCCTTAGAACACTTTTCTCTTCTCTACCTTTAATTTAGAGCATCGTTAAATTTAATTATGTTTATTTAAATGCTCGTAATTTTTTATGTTTTGTGCTGAAGAAGGCCCAAGAGAAAACCAAAACATGTACACATGACAATGTCATAATTCATTAAAAGAATAGTATTGACTAAAGTGCATGTTTTAAAATTTATTTAACCTACAATTAGCGTCAATACTATTAGTTATCTTTTTTTAAAACCAAGCACATTGTGGATTATTTGGTTCAAAATTACAGGGTCTTTTTTTTGCTGTGCAGGAGCGTGTCGTATAACAAAGATCCTATATTATTGGTGTGTGTGTGTTGAAATGCACATGATGCAGTTTTTGATTGATGGGTATGATTGTTAACAGCAACCATAGCCGCACCAGCAACCATACCCAGCGTGCAACAGGTGGCCAGCAAGCCTCGTCAGACCATGGAGATGCCTGCCAATATTCAACCCAAGGCAGTGTCGAGGACACTTTCCAACATCCTTCCCTCCGTCGTCGGCTCGCCCAACATCCGGCCTGCAAGCTCGGTGTCCACCCAGACGTTAGGCTCCACGCAGATGAATGCTGCTCAGGTGCAGACACAGAAAGCACAGGTACGTTTGAAGGAATGCTGTGAAAATGAAAATTCTGTATCTCAGGCTAGAGCTAAACTTCGGGGAGTTCACTGTTACAAGCCACGTGATTTTTTACTTCTGAAATTGGGGGTTAAAAATAAGCTAATCAGCTTAGTTCTATTTTCAAGTTCGGAATCTTCTCTGGAACGGACAGTTCCCTTATGATCAAAACAGATCCTCTTTCAATCATACTTTACCCCCATAATAAAATAGGGTTTAGAAGCCTGCACAACAACTAAACAAGTGGTTAGCAAACTGCAAGCCACAGAAATTAAGTTCCTGTGAACTATGGTCCAGAATACAAGGAAGGACAGAGCAAGGAATGAAAGAATAAGGGAAGAACAGGTGTGTACCAATCCTTGAATGAAAGAGTGACACAGGCTCATTTGAAATGGTTTGGCCAAGTCAAACAAATGGACGATGGTAGGACTTTTTTTTTTTTTTTGTCGTGTGGTCTCCTATGAGGCCGAGTGCAGGTCTTTCTATTCGACGTCCGTGGGCGACCTGCGCATCGGGATGAGAGATGGAATGAATGAAGATGAATGAAACTGGGCAAGGATGTGGAAGGAAGCGGCCGTGGCCTAGCAGTAGGTACCGTCCCAGCATTTGCGTGGTGTTGAAAATGGGAAACCACGGAAAACCATTTCCAGGACGGCCGACGGTGGGGCTCGAACCCACGCATATACCGAGTCAGCAGAGAGCTTGGCCCCATGACCTAACGCTGCGCTTTAGCCAGCGTAGCCACTGTTGTCAGTAAAACATTGGCTTCAGATAAAAGACCGGCTGGACCAAGTGAAAGAGGATATAGGAACAAGACGAGTCAACTAGGATACAGTCCTGAGAGAAGAGATAGAAGTGGAGAGCGCTTGTATACCAAACCCGGGCAGCTGGAGTGGATAAACAATGATGATGATGATGAAAAATAAGCTATTTTATTTTGATGCCACATAATAATCATCCTCCTTCCCCTTTATCCAGTTTAAGGCATTTATGGTATCCTTTCACCTTCTCCTGCCCCTCCACTCTTCTTCTTCCTGAAGTCTGTTCCAGTCCATTGTTCCATGCTACTCTAAACCCTTGTTCTGGTCACACACCTCAACTCATATTTATTTTTCTGGAAATCCATGACTCTTACTATCTGTCCTCAGCATACCTTTTGTATCCCATTCAATGTCTCTTTCAATGTTTCGTTCATGAAAAATAGCATGAAAATAAGTTGAAAGAGTCCAACTGATAGTGGTTGAAATCCTGAAGTCAAACCATGTGGGAATTCCCATGAGTAGGCTTGCACGTTACCCTGTCGTCTGATGAACAATCGTGCTAATACCAAGACAGCTCTCTTATTTAATTTGCGTTTGGTCATTTTTTGCGCCTTCTCGATATATATTTTGCGAATTGCCTGTCCAATGCAATCTAAGAATTATTTTCAGAAGGCCATGGATTCCCTAAAGTTTAAAATAAATATTGTCTGAGAATCTGTAGCTGCCGTTAAAACGAGTTAATCTTGTCATGTCGAAAGGCTTCCGACATAAAGAGTTTAAAAGGTTAATAAAGTCAATCCATTGTGCTTGGGGGAACATCAAAATACGTTACTCTGTTGTACCCTTTTGCTAAGCATTGCATTAGTTTGCTTCCTAGATATTTGAAGCTGTCCACAATTTCAAGATTCTCGCCATCAATGGTAACATGTCCTTTCCCTTCCCTATCTCCTCTTGTTATAGCCATTGCTTTACTCTTCTCCACACGGAACGCCATCCCATAATTCTTATTTGTTTTCGACAATACGTCCAGTTGTTCATGGTCTCTTTGTCTTTTGTTCCCCACACCACAATATCATCCACAAAAGCACAATCTTCATCTGCTTTCCTACATAGGATTCTTGACTGTTTCAACATTTCATCCATTATCATTATAAATAACTGTGGTGGCAAAACACTTCCCTGTCGTAACCCAGTAATCATAATATGAGAGCTTAAATAGAAATAAACTAAGTGTACATCTTTCAGCAACAGTGATTCAACATTAATATCTTGTGGCGACCAAGTATGGTGGTGTAGAATAAGGATAACCTGTGGGTTGAATACAGCTGCCTGCAACAGGAAAATCCTTGTTTTTAATACTGGTGTAGGTTCAGCCTTCATGGAAAGGCCTAAGAAAGGGGATGATGATGATGATGATAATGATTACCGTATTTACTCACCTATAACATCCCCTTCTTTTTCCGAATTTTCGGCTTCAAAAATAGGGGGGATTATAATAGGGGAAAATTTCCCTTCATATAGATTAGGATGGCATGGTATAAAGGCACACAAAGGATCACCTAGTGTCCTTAAATCAACACACAAAATAGTTATTTTAACCTAGACTTTATTTACGATAAAAGTGATAATAGCCATATAAATAGCCACTCTCTTGCATCATCACAGCTGACTATGACAATGCTGCAGCCGCAAACCATTGTGTGCGTCAAGTACAAGGCTACGCAGTGTTGCAATGTTACATGGCAACTAGGCCTACCTGAAATACGGAAGATTTGTTTCTAAGGCCGGTATTACACTATCAAAGAAATTTGTCAAAGATCTTTGATAAATGATCATTTATAAAAGATATGACAGTGTAATGGGTATTTTTTTTTATAAAAGGTGGTTTTATAAAATGCATGAGCATCATGGCCTCGGGTGCCGGGTGCAAGCTTTGTAATTTGACACCCAGAGGGTAGCTTGCATGTCGAATTTCGTTGTTCCTTGACTATGAAAGTCAAGGAGGTTAGATGTTAGATATCTAAGCTCCTTGAACACTATAGCGCTTTCTAGTAGAAAAATGAGGAACTTTGTGTTGGCGGAAACTCCCGAGATTAATTTTGCCATTATGAACTCGGCCTACTGAATTCAAATGGGTTCTTTGACATGCCAACATCGTATGACATGCGTATCATATTTTTGCAGCCTTTCAAAAATCACTTACCACGGCCAGGAGCGAACCTGCAATCTTGGGGTTAGTAGACCGACACGATATCCACTCACCCACCGGGGCAAGCTATCATAACAGCTGGAATCCTACCACAACAAAGATACTCTTATCAGAGTGTGAAATGCATGCATGAAATGTTACATAATATGTTACATAATGAATTGTATACAATGTAAAACATGAATAGCCGAGACCATAAGCGCTGCACATAAAGGATATAAAGAGGAAATAAAGAGGTTGAAATAAGCTGTGATTAGTAGTTACAATATTTGCACTATAATTCGTCAGTTTCATTTATGGTATTACAAGCGAATGTAAATGAGCACTTCATCTTTACCGGTAGATAATACCTGTAAGCAACAGCTAAATGCGAGTGTCAAGTTAGCGGAATGAGTATAGTGCTCTATTCCGGAACGTGGGGACCAGGGTTCGAATCCGCCCAAAATGCGAATTTTTTTACTTCGTATGTTTCAATTTTTTTGCTCGGCAGTGGTTGTTTCGAACGTCACAATCATCCATTTCATCATAATTATTAGTAATTAATGTTATTTTTCAAGTCCTCGTATTGCAGCTCGTTCACCAAGATTTTACTCTTATAAATATCTTTCTTGTCCCGTGGGCAACCAATGGTTTAGTTTATCTTCCCACTTCCTTTATATACTGGTATACTATCGTAATACGGTCAAGTGAACAAGGAACTGTCCTCATCCATTTTGCTGAACTATGATAAAATATTTGATGTAGTGTAATGGTGTGATTATTGCTTTGTATAACTTTTATAAAAGTTCAGTTTTGTAACATATTTTATAAAATGTCTTTGACAAATTTCTTTCACAGTGTAATACTGACCACATATTCGTACTTTTCTTTTTTCACACCGCGAAAGGACTTAGAAGTTTTCTTGGTTCCCAATAATTTGTCCTTCTGGTTGCGTCAATAACGTATCATACACGGCTGCACTTCTTATTTATGACTCGCCGCTTTCACTCCATTTTCTGCAGCAAATTCTGGCACTTTAAACTTGAAGGATACCGTAAAACTTGTTCTCTTGCTCATTTTCAGTCCTGCTTGTGTACTGCACGCTTCTTAATTATACACACAACACACGGCCGTGCGAGATGCGAGACACGGAACTTGTAAACTGGGGGTTAGGGGGAGTGAGTAATCATTGTCGAGGTCAACAGTGCACAGGTGGTGTAGGCAAAGGCGGGGGTTTTACTGTTAACTGGAATGTTGTAGGCCTATTTGCTACATTTTTCTGATAATTTCTCCTTCCCAATTCCTTTTCTTTTTCAATTATTTCCCCCCCTAATAATAGTAGAAAATTGAGGGGGGGGGCATTATAGGCGAGTGAATATGGTAAATGAAAGATATCCTTTGAGAAAACTGAATTTATTACAAACATTAAGTCAGCACCTACAGAGCTAGAGGCAGGAGAAGGGAAATTCAAACTAACAGGGAAATTTAAATATCTTAGACCAACACCTCTGAGAATGAAACCTTTTCATCACGGATCAGGAAAATGGAAAGGGCATATCAACTAACCAAAAATGTCTACTAGAAGAAAACAATATCCAAGATACATCACTGCACAGTAATACGACTGGAGGTCTTATATGGCGGAGAATGCCTTGCTATCGATAGAAAAAGTCTGATGAAATCAGAAACGAGAGAAAGGCAGATCTTGATGATAATCCTACGTCCAATCAAAGAAAATTGTGAATTCAGAAGACGAAACATTCATTAACTCGACTCACATACAGAAAAGATCACGGGCACTATTCATAGAGGGAGGGTTGTTTATTATTGCCACATTACTCGTTCTACAAGGTTGAGCAATAGAATCTTTTTTTTTTCTTCTTAAAAACAATAACAAAACACAACAGGAAAGAAGGAGGGCCAAGTTCACTGAGGTAGATAACACAGGAGGATAACCAGAAACTTATTCTGCTCAAGAAGAAACTCCTCGAGTACCATGGTTCATGGGCTATGGTGACGGGTTATAATGACTAGTGGGCGATCTTCTATATTTCTATGTCTAATACGGTACAGAAGGTACTTTTTAGTGTAGCAGATTACTTTAGTCGTGTTGCTGCAACCTTATGTTAGAAATTAACGATCTTGTTCTGCCTAATGGTTTCACGTCGTTAGACTGCTTACTCTCGTCATTGTGATTTGTTCGTTTTCATTTTAACTGAAGAAGTTGTTCCACCCCTTGAAACAACTATGACAACTTTAACTGGAAGAAGCTATGTCAGCATATTTATGTTGTTAGATATGCTTCTTATTTCATCAATAGATGAACTTCACGATTACTGATTGTATAAGAAGTCCATTAGACTCGTGTATTTTTTAGGAAAGATCAATTTTGATCATTTTGATACATTTTTCTGATAATTTCTCCTTCCCAATTCCTTTTCTTTTTCAATTATTTTCCCCCCTAATAATAGTAGAAAATTGAGGGGGGGGGGGGGGGGGGGCATTATAGGCGAGTGAATATGGTAAATGAAAGATATCCTTTGAGAAAACTGAATTTATTACAAACATTAAGTCAGCACCTACAGAGCTAGAGGCAGGAGAAGGGAAATTCAAACTAACAGGGAAATTTAAATATCTTAGACCAACACCTCTGAGAATGAAACCTTTTCATCACGGATCAGGAAAATGGAAAGGGCATATCAACTAACCAAAAATGTCTACTAGAAGAAAACAATATCCAAGATACATCACTGCACAGTAATACGACTGGAGGTCTTATATGGCGGAGAATGCCTTGCTATCGATAGAAAAAGTCTGATGAAATCAGAAACGAGAGAAAGGCAGATCTTGATGATAATCCTACGTCCAATCAAAGAAAATTGTGAATTCAGAAGACGAAACATTCATTAACTCGACTCACATACAGAAAAGATCACGGGCACTATTCATAGAGGGAGGGTTGTTTATTATTGCCACATTACTCGTTCTACAAGGTTGAGCAATAGAATCTTTTTTTTTTTTCTTCTTAAAAACAATAACAAAACACAACAGGAAAGAAGGAGGGCCAAGTTCACTGAGGTAGATAACACAGGAGGATAACCAGAAACTTATTCTGCTCAAGAAGAAACTCCTCGAGTACCATGGTTCATGGGCTATGGTGACGGGTTATAATGACTAGTGGGCGATCTTCTATATTTCTATGTCTAATACGGTACAGAAGGTACTTTTTAGTGTAGCAGATTACTTTAGTCGTGTTGCTGCAACCTTATGTTAGAAATTAACGATCTTGTTCTGCCTAATGGTTTCACGTCGTTAGACTGCTTACTCTCGTCATTGTGATTTGTTCGTTTTCATTTTAACTGAAGAAGTTGTTCCACCCCTTGAAACAACTATGACAACTTTAACTGGAAGAAGCTATGTCAGCATATTTATGTTGTTAGATATGCTTCTTATTTCATCAATAGATGAACTTCACGATTACTGATTGTATAAGAAGTCCATTAGACTCGTGTATTTTTTAGGAAAGATCAATTTTGATCATGCCCATTCTAAATTATATTTTGATTTGAATTTGTAAAGATTGAAATGAATATAAGTTTCTAGTGATTTTCCTAAGAGTGTATTTATGAAGAGAATGTAACTTCCCTTTTCATTAATGAGAAGTTATCTTAATTTAATGTTGTCATTCTTACTGTGCTGATGATGAGTTGTGAGTTGTATATAACGGGAAACATGCTCACATAACACTTACAGTTTTTAACGTGTAATAAAGTATTGATTTGGTGCATAGCTAAACTAATTTTTTTGATATTGATCTTTGAGATTACTGTACGAAAGGGCCAAAGTCTCCTTACATGTCAATTTTTAAACATAATTGTCATGAAAACATGTGTATTGTATGTCCAGAGTAAAATGAGAACGAAGCCCACCCAAAACCGCACGTCTCCAGCCCCTGGTGCACAAAAGGCAGATGCAGCGAACCAGACAAAACCGCAATCTATAAGCCCAGCCTCCCAACAGCAGCAGCAACAACAGCAGCAACAGCAGCAGCAGCAACAACAACAACAACAGCAACAGCAGCAACAACAACACCATCAACAGCAACAACAATTGCAGCAACAACAGCTTCAACAGCAGCAGCAATTACAGCAGCAGCACCAGCAACAACAGCAACAACAGCAACATCAGCAGCAACAACTTGCTGGCACTAAGTAAGAACATGAAATGCATTAATAAATTAATAATAATATCGTATGGCCTCGGATGCCCAGTGCAAGCTTTGTAATTTGACACCCAGAGGGTAGCTTGCATGTCGAATTTCGTTGTTCCTTGAATCACTATGAAAGTCAAGGAGGTTAGATAATAGATATCTAAGCTCCTTGAACACTATAGCGCTTTCTAGTAGAGAAATGAGGAACTTTGTGTTGGCGGAAACTCCCGAGATTAATTTTGCCATTATGAACTCGGCCTACTGAATTCAAATGGGTTCTTTGACATGCCAACATCGTATGACATGCGTATCGTATTTTTGCCGCCTTTCAAAAATCACTTACCAAGGCCAGGGGCGAACCTGCAATCTTGGGGTTAGTAGACCAACACGCTATCCACTCACCCACCGTGGCAAGCATGAAATGCATTTATTTTCTATTAAAAATTCTCCTGTTCTATCCAGTCGATGATGTTTTCTTATTGCAAGAGTCTGGGTGCAAGTCACATAACCTGGTGAAGGCTAAGGCTTTGTTGCGGCAACAGATACGCTACAGCCTGGTCCTAACAGTACATTGCAACATTTATATGCAGATATGCTCTGGGGGACTGCGGTAGGAAAAACGCTCCAGAAGGTGTTTTTGCTGTCTTCTGTGTCACATGACTTACACCAGTTTTGCTGCTGTTTGTGTTCTACATAAACAAGTCACTCAACATAGTCTCTTGTGCATGTCGCCAAGCTAGTATGTCACAGGATGCATCATATCAACCACTAGATCATACATTCCAACATCGTCTGTGTTAGTTTCACGTTGGTGTAATCAAACATGGTAAATGCGGACAGGAAATATCATCTGTAGTATTGGGGAACTGACAAAGCTTAAGTATTACAGTACAATATTAAACAGCAGAGGCTTTACATCAAAGATTCACTATATTGTTTATCAGTTTTCCAGCTCTGCTCTAGCACCTTTAACCCATTCTGCTGCAATGACGGGTACAACCGTCACAAAATTTGCATTCATTAACAAGCAATCTTTGTTTCATTCAAATTCATAATGGAGTTTGTTAGGTCTGTATTGACAAATAACTAATAAATCAATTTAAGAGGAACACTCCGTCAATCAATACTTATGTATTAAAACATATTTACATTGGGTACCTTATTGGTCCTTCTTCAGCCCTGAACTTTTATAAATTTTGCAAATAATCATAATACAACCAACATCAACATGATGCTTGCAAAGCATATAAAATAAATAAAGACGTGAATAAGTCCTGAAAATGACACAAGTTAAAACAATGAAAACACATTAAAAACACTGTTAAAATTGACTAACATTAGTTGCGTCGTAGTATTACGACTTGGTCCAGTTGAATTTGGATGATTGACCACATAAAGTTTTGCTGACAGACTTGACTTTAAGTTGTATGTGGGCTGTGATGAATCAAGTTGATATTCTAATGGGATTATCCCATGCGGCAATTTGACGGAGGTTTCTCTTATAATAAAGTCTTGGAGAGATTCATGACTTGATCTCTTTGTGCAGAGTCTATCCAAAAAGAAAGAAAAGAAATAATAATTAATATAATTAAGTCCATAGAAGTAAGTTTAAATTTATTATTAACGAAATTCTTAAAACTTGAGGTCGACAAAATGCAAACTGACTTACGCTTGTCGGGAAGGAAGGAACGTGGGCCGATGACCCTGGCCCGTCTGTCTTTGAAGTGAACTGAGAATGAAATAAAAAACTATAAGAAAAAGGGAGGGAGGAATTTTTTTTTTTTTACGAGATATGCTGAGCATGTCAACGCTACTAAACATAAAAAATTCTCTGCAATGGCTAGTCACATGCAAGAAACCGGCCACAAATTTTCAGATATCAACAAAGACTTACACATACTCCTCAAGATGCAGAGGGCTGATGACTGACGTGGCACTTCCGGCGAAATGTCAATCCTATTCAGGCAGCTCACAGAGTATAATAACTGTATCGTGAATAACCTCAAAAGTTTCAAATGATAAAATAAAACCAAAATGTACTATTCACCTATTTAACGACAGTAGTAATCCAGCAATCTAGTTAAGTCTTGGAAATATCTACTGTTTTTCAAAAAAGTTTGAGATATTTTACCTGTTTCCTACTATTAAGTCTCTCGGCCATCACAAAAGAATCTAACAAATTTAAGGAGCGGAAAACAGAATCACTACGTCATTTCTACTTTAAAAAGAAAACGCCTAAGTTCTGTGATGTGGTTTGTTGCTTGGGCTGCAATCGGAACAGTTTTTTCGGGAACTTCCTCCACGAGTTCATCGCCAGATGCATCGTTACCATCTTGTTTTTCGGAGTTCAGTACATTGGTGATGATTTGTGCGTCGGTCAGCTTACCACAAACTGCGACATTTTTGTCCGATTGGCTTTTCACACATAAAAACTTTGATTTATCCAAAATGTAATTCGAATTAATCACGTTTTTTTAGCATTGATTGTATATAAAATGGTAGGGACCAAGAGAAAAATTCGAATTATAGAAGTTCGAATTAACCACATTCCACTGTATTTAATTGTTGCTCACTCAGTTGAAGATTCGTCATTTTAGGTTATGACCGATGATCTCTGTCCCAAAACTTCCCCGAAAGGAAGACAGGACAGCCCCCTTTAGTGACCCAAGGTCTAAATGTTTAGGCTACCTGGAAGACCAAGGGAAAGAAGGGGCTTTATCAGAAAGATCATTGAGCGGAGGGCTGGGTTGGTTAACCTAGAGGGTGGTTTTCAGTTACTGGCCAAAAGAAGTAGTCATGTAATCAAATTAGAAAACAAATTAAACAGAGGTATATTTAAAAATAAAGGGATACATCAGTGGGCGGGGGCACACATAAATAGAAGCATTGGTCCTAAGAAAAAGGTTGGAGGTCCCCATTAAATGAATTGGTCTTTCCAGGGCAACACGAGGTCCGAGAGTTAAATAGCTCAGGAGAGCTAAGCAAAATATCTTAAATAAAATGCCCATACGAAGGACTGGAAAACGTCAAAACGTGGCTTCAGAGAACCACAGAAGAAAAATAGCTATCACCACAAATGATGCAACCAAGGGAATAAATTTAAAATAAAATCACCTAGGAAGGTATGCTGAGCCAAAGGCTCGAAATTAAACATTGCAAGCAAGGCAATGAAGAGATCAAACTTAGGCCTAACAATGGCCTGCGTGAAATAACACGCCAACAATGGAAAGACCAAAGCAGGCGACAATTGAAGGGAATGCCGCCGTAAAATAAACTAAATTCCCCACCAAAATTACATTTTGATTATATTTCAATTAGGCAAATTAAGTCCTTTAAGGTTAAAGATTAAAATTCAATTAAGCGCGAAATGTTAGGTAGGCGTCCTTTTGGTGATCAGATCATACATGCAGTTGCCCAAGCATTAGGGAATATGAGTAGCGAAAATGCAAACGAGCGAGAAGCGAAAAATATCAGAATGTTGGCCATAATAACTTCTTGTATGTAGCAGAAGGAATAATTTAGAATTCGACGTATCTGATCATTTAGTGGTTTCACAAAGTTATAAGTCTAGGACACATGGCTTCCCCCGCACTGAAGCTGCACTAAGTTAAATAAAACTCCGTCGGGAGTAAAATATAGATTTAAGAAATAGCTCAAGGCTCTTGAAATAAAACAGCGCACAGTACCTGGTTATTGGCGCATTTGCCAATTAATTTCACTGTTGGCCGACCTCCGAGAAGCCGACCAGAACACTTCTTTACCCTACATGGTTCCAAGTTCAACTGATGGCGTTTGACGCCAAGAATGCCCTTCCTCGGCCGCGAAGGAATCCAAACGCGCCCGATCGTCACTTTCAACTGACACATTCAAAATGCGCGATGCATTGCGGTGCTTGTTAAACACGAAATAAATGATTTTGGGGTGGTAGCTTAATATTTTCTCCACAGTTCCATGCCGATGCTATTTTGTTCTGAACATCGGAAGATCGCCTAACAATCTCGAACTTCTTTTGGGCGCCATCCTGGGTATTGGCAGAGGGGGAAGAGGAAGCGGGAAATTCAAGATTCAGAAATGTTCCAAAGTTTTGAGCTCTCTCCCCGGGGATGACAGAACCGGTGGAGAGGGGGGGTGGGGGCGAAATAAAGTGGCAGTCAATAAACTGTCACAATCTCGATGTTCCGTCACGAATGTAAAAATTATGTGAGATGTCTGTAGATATGGACCACCATAATAGAGTTCATTGCCATCTGTAGATTATCTGTAGTATAGTGCTATGACCCACTGTTGGCTTCTGTATATATCTGGTATCCCTTGTGGTTATTAGGTTGAGACATGATGTAGGCTGAATTTATGAATGAGCTGCAGCAGGTGGCAGTTACTGCTTCCTCTCAATAATCGGTGACTAATGACTTGTCGTTCGGTTGTTAATCACTTCCTTCCTGAGGGTGCAGACTTTAAATATCCCTTTCGTCACGTGAGCTGCAAACTTCTCCCACCATAGTAAGTGTTCATTCAACATCATGAGGGCTTGCTTGCACCACACTTGAAACTCCCTACAGTAGCGACGTATTTTTTTCACCATAGTTTGAAATATATTGTTCGATTCCTTCTAAATTTTCCATCTCGTGACTCCTATGTCATGGGTTTTTGGGATCCCGTGACAATGACACTCATACACATCATCCTATGAATCACGGGGTTTATACTATTGCCATATATCTGGTTGCAACATATTCGCGACACACAATATACGTCTCTTTACAAGCAATGTTCTTACCACAAATGTAATTGAATGTGATAATTAAAACCGCTTACACTTATCTGACATAAAATCATCTCATCGATGTACTAATTAATAATAAATATGAATAATAAATTAATAATTCATCATCATCATCATCATCATCATCATCTTCATTTCCCCTTTTCCAGTTAGCACTGGGTGGGGGCAAATATGGTTTCTCTCCACTTTGTTCTGTTGTTCCACCATTCCTCTTCCGACACGGTGTTCCAATCCAGGTTCCGTTTACTAATGCTATTCTCCACCGAGTCCATCCAACGTATTCTTGGTCTTCCTCGTCCTCTCTTCCCTGTCATCTGTCGTTCCAGTGCTCGTCTTGGTAGCCTTACTTCATTCATCCGTTTGACATGTCCAAACCATCTCAATCTGTTTTGCTCCAGTTTGTCATTTAGTTTCTGTACTCCCAGTTCTTTCCATATATCTTCATTTCTCACTCTGTCTCTCCTCGTTTTCTGGACCATACTTCTCAGGAATCTCATCTCAGCTGCTTGTACTCTGCTCTCATCCCTCTTAGTCATTGTCCAAGTTACTGCTGCATTTGTCATTATAGGAACATAATATGCTTTGTACATAACTTCTTTAGCCTTAATTGGTATATCCTTTTCCATACTAGTCCTCGTACCTGTTGGTAGAAAGCACTCCCGAGTTGTATTCTTCTGCTAATTTCCAAATCTAGTCTTCCATCTTCAGTCAGTTCACTTCCCAAGTATTTGAAGTGTTTCACTACTTCCAATTCCTTATCTCCTACTTTGATTACTCCTTTTCCTTCTTTCTTATCTCTACTCATCACCACTGTTTTACTCTTCTCCACATTTATCTTCAATTGCTCAGTCTTTTCATTTATTACGTCTAACTGTTCTTGTACCTCCATCTCAGCCTCGCCCCAGATCACAACATCACCTTCATCTTTGCCCTTTCATTGCTGCCTTCATGATGTCATCCATCACCATTACGAACAATAATGGTGACAACACACTTTCTTGCTTTAGTCCAGTGTCAGTTTTAAACCATTCCGTTGTCCCGACTCTAGTCTTCACACACTGTAGCAATCCATGCACATTCCTTATAGTAAATATATGATTTTGGGAAATCCAAATGTCACAAAATGCAAAGTGGATGGATGTTTCAAGGTGTACCGTACCTTAAAAGACTACAGTTAATTTTAGGAAGTTAAACTGTAACCAAACATGTTATTAGTATGCTTTGTAACCATTTTAGCATCCATAACTTAAATTATAAATAAAAAAATCGCATTCGAAGGGACATTTTTCAAGAAAAATAATTGCATGACAATGGGTTAAGCGAGAATCGCACTGTTCCAAGTTGAAGCCAAAACAGCCTTCTGAATTCTATTGAATTTTGTGAATGTGAAAACCATCTTGAATTGCTACAATAGTTCATGCAACAAAACTACTAATCCTCTGCCATTATTCCTGTTGGATGGGAAAACTTGTTCACTGAAGTCCAGTGTTGCTATGTGTCTTTTTGTAGTACTTACAAATTATATTATTCAGTCCCAATTGATACATATAATATATTTCTTATCTTCAGTCTACTTCAGCTAAATTTCCCAAGAAGAAAATAAAACCTGCTCTTCATAACTCTACATTTATCTTACTTTCCTGAGCCCAGAACCAAAACTGAGAAAAATGAGTAGAGTCGCCTTTACTCTTCTAACCGGCGGCTTCAGTGGCGTACCGTATTTGCTCGCGTATATCTCGCACTCTTTTGACCGAAAATATGTGTGAAAATTTTCGGTGCGAGATATACGCGGGGAATGACCGTATTCCCGAAAAAAAAAAAAAATTTGCGATGTAACAGTAGGCCTACTTGCGCAACTGTTGTGGCGCGCTAATCGCTAATTCGAACGTTTTTCAAGGCGGTGAATTTAGCCAACCGCGGTCGAAGACGCGGCGAACGATGTACAGCGTGTTAACACTCACGCTGCGCCGTATTCTTGCACGCGGCCGAGCTCTGATGCGACGCAATGCGTAAAGACGAAATCATTGAGATTCGAGGAGACTGAACTGCGATTCTCTGCGATGTAACAGTAGGCCTACTTCCGCAACTGACGTGGCGTGCTAATCGCTAATTCGAACGTGTCTCAAGGCGGCAAATTTAGCCAGCTGCGGCGAACGATGAACAGCGTGCTAACACACACACTGCGCCGTATGCTTGCACGCGGCCGAGCTCTGATGCTACGCAATGCGTAAAGACGAAATCATTGAGATTCGAGAAGACTGAACTGCGTTTCTCTGCGATGTAACAGTAGGCCTACTTCCGCAACTGACGTGGCGCGCTAATCACTAATTCGAACATGTCTCAAGGCGGCGAATTTAGCCAGCCACGGCCGAAGACGCGGCGAACGATGTACAGAGTGCTAACACTCACGCTGCGCCGTATTCTTGCACGCAGCCGAGTTCTGATGCGATGCAATGCGTAAAGACGAAATCATTGAGATTCGAGGAGACTGAACTGCGATTCTCTGCGATGTAACAGTAGGCCTACTTCCGCAACTGACGTGGCGTGCTAATCGCTAATTCGAACGTGTCTCAAGGCGGCGAATTTAGCCAGACGCGGCGATCGATGTACAGCGTGCTAACACTCACGCTGCGCCGTATTCTTGCACGCGGCCGAGCTCTGATGCGACGCAATGCGTAAAGACAAAATCATTGAGATTCGAGGAGACTGAACTGCGCTTCTCTGCGATGTAACAGTAGGCCTACTTCCGCAACTGACGTGGTGCGCTAATCGCTAATTCGAACGTGTCTCAAGGCGGGGAATATAGCCAGCCGCGGCCGAAGACGCGGCGAACGATGTACAGTGTGCTAACACTCACGCTGCGCCGTATGCTTGCACGCGGCGCCTCGATCCCTAATCGGCTCGTATCGAAGTTCGGATCAACTCGTTGTTGCTCGCTCTTCCTGTTAGTAACGCTTCGGGTAAGTTCCTGGACAATGGCGACTGTTGTGGCGCGCTAAATTGAACGTATTTCTACCTCAAGGTTATTACTGTCATTTATATGATGGCGTCAGTAATGAATGCGAGATATATGCGAGTACTTGTTTTTTCCTGAAATTTCAAATAAAAAATGGGGTGCGAGATATACGCAGGGGCGAGATATACGCGAGCAAATACGGTATTTGGTAGCATGCTGAACTTCTATGCCGAAGGTTGCGGGTTGAAACCTGGCTGAAGTCGTCGGATTTTTTAAGAGCATTAAAACTCCCTCAGTATGTCTTCCTTCGGAGGGGAAGTAAAGCTGGCGGGCCCATGTCATAGATGTATGGTATGTAAAAGAACCTTCCACTAACTGAATTTGTGTGAAGCAAAATTTAGGTTTGATTAATGCTCTTAAGTTCCAACGTTCGTCACTGGGCGCTGGTTACGATGGCATCTAGTAGTAGCCAAGTTCAAAGCTAGGTGTCGTGGACAGTGGCATTCGGTAGCGAAAGTAGGAACTACTTCGTCTGTAGTCCCTACCTGATTTACAAATTACACACACTAATACAGCCATCACAATTAACACCGGTTATCAGACAGATTCTACACACACCCAAAGTACACGGGGCTGCTTGACTGCGTTGTCGCAGCCCCTAAACTATGGAACCAACTCACCAACTCTTATAACCCCCGACTCTGCAGTAAGGATTCTTGTGTTAACCTGCCATTGGGGCTTGGCCAGAACCGTTACCAAGAGTGTGCTCATTCTTTGTTTGAGTGACTGTACAAACAGTATTATTGTTTAGGGCAGAACTTTGTTTAAATGCTTCCTAACTTTGGGTTGGTCATGCCCCCCACTAACAGCTGCCATCCAATCTATAGAGTTAGGATGTGGTTTTGGTTAAAAACCACATCCTGAATGGTGGCAGTAGGGATACTGTATGGATGCTGTATGGTGGCTGTATGGTGGCTGTAGGGATGCTCTATGGTGGCTGTATGGATGCTGTATTGTGGCTTTATGGTAGCTGTATGGTGGCTGTATGGATGCTGTATGGTGGCTGTAAGGATGCTGTATGGTGGCTGTAAGTTGGCTGTATGGTGGCTGTAGGGATGCTGTAAGTTGGCTGTATGGTGGCTGTAGGGATGCTGTAAGTTGGCTGTATGGTGGCTGTAGGGATGCTGTAAGTTGGCTGTATGGTGGCTGTAGGGATGCTGTATGGATGCTGTATGGTGGCTGTAGGGATGCTGTATGGTGGCAGTAGGGATGCTGTATGGATGCTGTGTGGTGGCTGTAGGGATGCTGTGTGGTGGCTGTAAGGATGCTGTATGGTGGGAGTAGGGATGCTGCATGGATGCTGTGTGGTGGCTGTAGGGATGCTGTATGGTGGGAGTAGGGATACTGTATGGATGCTGTGTGGTGGCTGTAGGGATGCTGTATGGTGGCAGTAGGGATGCTGTGTGGTGGCTGTAAGGATGCTGTATGGTGGCTGTAAGGATGCTGTATGGTGGCTGTAGGGATGCTGTATGGTGGCTGTAGGGATGCTGTATGGATGCTGTGTGGTGGCTGTATGGTGGCAGTAGGGCTGCTGTGTGGTGGCTGTAGGGATGCTGTATGGTGGCAGTAGGGATGCTGTGTGGTGGCTGTAGGGATGCTGTATGGTGGCAGTAGGGATGCTGTGTGGTGGCTGTAAGGATGTTGTATGGTGGCAGTAGGGATGCTGTATGGATGCTGTGTGGTGGCTGTAGGGATGCTGTATGTTGCAACAGTTGTTGACATCAGGATTTTTGATGTGTAACATCTTTCCACTCGGTTGCTGGATATTTTTGTGGGAGTGATTTTGAAAAATGGGACGGAAGTGTGTAAGACGCATTGCCAGCTGGATCGCATTCCTCAACCACGGCCAACTGGATGCGAGCTGCGCAGTATTATTGGTACGTGAAAATAAGTCACCATCTTGTGCTTAATATTTGCATGGTCGAAATAGCCGTGGTGTTAGCGTCTTTGACTGTGAATCTAGAGATCTCGGGTTCGAATCCCGGACGGGATAGATATTTTTGCTACCAGATTATCGTTTTAAATGATTTTTTATCATATCAATATGACTCATTTTAACAGAATCCATATAAAATTACGTGTTAGTCTGTGAATCAAGAGGTCCGGGAACTGGGCAAGCCTTTCATGATCTACTGCTTTGCACATTGCATTTACTCGCAAGTTGGCCTATTTATAGGGAATTTAATGTCGAGTCTATTAATCTAGTTGATCCACATCGTATTCTTTATTTAGGCTAGTGCTGGTGGAAGCTACAAAACCTCTAATAAAATGAGTTCCACATTATAAACTAACGTGAGGCACGCACCAGCTGCCTGGATCAACACAGAAATAAAAGATCTAACAAAATCTCGAAATAGAGCCAGAAAGAAGTGCAACAGAACACAGAAACCCGAGGACATTGTAGAATACAAAAGCTTACGCAACAGAACACGGCAAGTTATTCGTAATACCAAGATATGTTACACTTATTCGCTAATTAATTCAGCTAAAAACTCTTCGGCTTTGTGGAGAGCTGTAAGAACTCTCGGTGTTGGAAAATCTAGACACAAAAGCAATAACCTTTCAGTGAGCGCTGATGAGCTTAATAAGCATTATTTAAACGTGTCCGCTGTTGTAGACAGCAATTGAGTTTTGTCAACTGTTGCTAACTACTGGGAAAAATTTACTGACGACTGGAAGAATTTCATTTTGGCCATCTATATCCAGAGGACATTCATTTAGCCATATTTAGGATAACTTCAAACTCCGTAGGACCTGGTCATATATCTATTATGCTATTGAAAAGGAATATGGACCTCTTCATGCCAGTTTTATTGCATATATTTAACTATAGCCTGCAAATGGGTATTTATCTGACACAATGGAAAAAAGCCAACATCAAAGCAATACCAAAATTCACGAACGCCTTAAACTGTAGTGACTTTAGACCAATAAGTATATTGCGTGCAATTGGGAAAGCGTTAGAACGGATTGTTTTTGATCAGTTTTAAGAATATATAAATTCCAACAATATCCCAAACCCGAATCAATCTGGATATAAGTCAAAACATAGTACTCTGACAGCCCTTATCAAAGTCACAGACGACAGTCGTCGAGCAATGGACCGGAAGGAAATAACTATATTATCTCTTCGATTTCAGCGAAGCTTTTGACAGAGTTCACCATGAGATCCTACTAGTTAAATTAAGAAATCTAGGCCTTTCAAAGTCAGTAACGAACTGGTTTAGGTCTTACCTAACAGGCAGATGTCAGAGAGTAGTCCTAGCAGACGACAATGTTTCAGAATGATATGAAGTAACAAAAGGTGTGCCGCAGGGTTTGGTCCTTGGTCCACTCCTGTTCTCCGTGTATATAAATGCCTTTATGATTATGATTATGATTAGTGTTATTGGTTCTGAACGCTGTTTTTATTTTATATTTTTTTAGTACACTAGTAACATTGTATGTGGATTGGTTCACAAAAGTGAACACTAATCATAATACATTTTTCAACTCACATATTCTCAACAAAACCAACAAATACAGCAATTCAGGTATCTACAAGATTAAATGTAACGAGTGTAATGCCGATTACGTGGGACAAACGGGGAGAGGGTTCAACACCAGATTTTTGGAACATGTCAATGCCATCAAACATAATAAATTTTCAGCGATGGGCAACCACATGGCAGAAACTGGGCATAAATTCACAACCATAGACAATGACTTAGAAATTTTACATCAAGAAAATAAAGGCACGCTCATGAATATTTTGGAACAAATAGAAATTGATAAAGCACAGAGATTCAACCCTTCACACAATCTTAATGAAATAATATTTGAAACTAGCATTTTATACAAAACATTAATAGACGAATTATATTGTAATAGATAAAATTCCCGCTATATTCCACTATTCATACCCATCATTTTTCATAACACACTAAAGATTGACACACTCATTCTACGCATTAATCAATCTCCATAATAGGCGCGTCAACAAACCTCACTCATTCTCATTTCCTTAGCCTCCCATCTCCCACAACCCAAACGCCACCTTTTCCCAAGCTCGTCACTAACACTCAGCTGTAAGAGACTTCGCAAGGTGAATTCCGGTTTGTTTTTGTTCACGCCCTGCGCACTGCAGTTCCTGGCGGCGCGTGACGTGGCCACAAATTTTCTCGCCTTGACGTTTGCCAAGAGCAACAAGGGGATTAGAGAGGTGCCACGATGACGCAATGGGGACAGCGGACCGCAGCACCGGCCCAATTCAGGAGTTCTGATGCGCCTAGGCCTTAGTGATGCAATAAAAGTATCTTCTTTGGAGCGTCGAGCGGGATTGTAAATAATATTATTTCTTTATTCTTTATTCTTCATGTATTTTGTATGAACTTGTACATGGAAAGTTTTTCCATTGTGAAGTTTTGTTGGACAGGCTGAGGAAGGGGGAGTATTTACCCCCGAAACTAGTCCCTGTAAGTAATAGAAATAAACAGTATTGAAGGTGGAAAATCTATTATTCTTTCAAAGTTATAGTTACGTCAATACGGACCTGAATAATCGACATTATGAATCAAACGGCATGCCAAACAAGGAGGTTACGCTTCAAATACAAAGATCTCAAACTGAAGCTTTCCAATGTAATTAAGGACATAGATTTCATGAAGAAATGTAGGAATAATAAATTAGCACCGAGACATCTAGCAACTTTTCAACGTAAAAAGTTCAACAATGATTACGAACGTAGGACTCAAGAAATTGTCAATCACAGTATCATTCAGCGAGAATTAAAATTCCTCTACATCAGAAAGAATCACATTAACAATAAACTCTACCGCACCCACTTATTAGCAGCTAATATGTCCAAAGATAAAGAATGGGATGATTTCATGATCCAGTTACACCAAACTTTGCAATACCAAATCAGCAAAAAAACGGCAACATTAGAAAAGAAATTTGATAACCTCGTTTGGAGTAACCAGGAGGAATCTAATGTACGACCCGTCACAAAACATACTTTCCCAAAACCAATAAACAATCTGACACACTGTATTCAACCAATCCGAATTACAAATTCTAGAAAAAGGCATGAAGCATAATTGGATATCTAACTATAATGCACACAACCTAACCAAACTGACAGCTGAATCGGAGGCAGCTATCAAACGACTGCCTCAAGATGAACAAAATGGAGCACGGCATGAAGTTAACAAGAAAATCAAGAAAATTATTCAACATAAGAAGGAATATAGAATGGATTTACAACTTCAAAGAGATTGCAAAAGTCTATCAACCAAAATAGAACAGAACCAGTTAATCCTAACTAAAGCAGACAAAGGCAACACCACAGTCATTATTAAGAAGAATGATTACCTATATTAATAAAACAGAAGATTTCCTCACCAATCCCAACTTTGAGATAAATCAAAAAGACCTCACCCAATGTTTACAAAGGAAACTTAAACAGCTCCTGAAAAACACCTTATTCATCCTTGATGAAAAACAAAAAAAACAAAATGGTCAATATGAACCCTAAATTACCAACATTAAGAGCACTACCTAAAATACATAAAGATAACATTCCTATCAGACCAATAGTCAATTTCAGAAATAGTCCGACGTATAAACTCGCTCAATTTGCTCATTCATTTCTTAAATCACATTACAAACTCAAGGCTAATGCATCCTTTAAAAATTCGATACATTTCTGTGAATTAACTAGTAAACTAAAACTTACCAGAACGCATTCTTTACACACTATAGACATAAAAGACATGTATACAAGCATACCTATTGCCGTCTCCATTGATATTATAAAGAACAACTTAAAGAATAATAGTGATTTAACACAAGTTGAGATCTATGAATTTTTGAACATCATAACATTCATCCTAAATAACAACCAATTTAGTTTTAAAGAGAAAATCTATAAACAAAAAGAAGGCCTCCCCATGGGTTCTCCTTTATCAGGAATAGTAGCTAACATATTCTTAGATAATCTGGAATACGAATCAATCATTAACAAAAAGGATGGTTTGTTCTTTTGGGGACGATATGTTGATGACGTTTTCGTAATCCTTGACAACTCTAAAACGAAAATAGAACAACTTTTGCAATATTTGAACCAAATAAACTGCAACATTAAATTCACGTCAGAAAATGAAATAAACAGTTCCACAAATTACCTTGATCTACTAGTCATGCATGATAAAGATCACCTGAGCTATCAAATATTCAGGAAACCAACTCAAACCAGTACTGTAATTAGACAAGATTCTAATCATCCAGCTTCCCATAAAAGAGCAGCACTCGCATGTTTCGTCAATAGAGCGTTGAACGTCCCACTATCTGACGTAGATTATCGTAAAGAAGTTGCAGTAATTCACCAAATTGCCGAAGCTAATGGATTCAATAGTAAATATGTTAACAATATAATTAACAAAATTAAGAACAAACCCGTTTCCAGATTAGCAAAAGAAGACAAAGAACCTTCCACATACGCAACGTTCACTTTTGTGAACCAATCCACATACAATGTTACTAGTGTACTAAAAAAATGTAAAATAAAAACAGCGTTCAGAACCAATAACACTAATCATAATAAATTTTTCAACTCACATATTCTCAACAAAACCAACAAATACAGCAATTCAGGTATCTACAAGATTAAATGTAACGAGTGTAATGCCGATTACGTGGGTCAAACGGGGAGAGGGTTCAACACCAGATTTTTGGAACATGTCAATGCCATCAAACATAATAAATTTTCAGCGATGGGCAACCACATGGCAGAAACTGGGCATAAATTCACAACCATAGACAATGACTTAGAAATTTTACATCAAGAAAATAAAGGCACGCTCATGAATATTTTGGAACAAATAGAAATTGATAAAGCACAGAGATTCAACCCTTCACACAATCTTAATGAAATAATATTTGAAACTAGCATTTTATACAGAACATTAATAGACGAATTATATTGTAATAGATAAAATTCCTGCTATATTCCACTATTCATACCCATCATTTTTCATAACACACTAAAGATTGACACACTCATTCTACGCATTAATCAATCTCCATAATAGGCGCGTCAACAAACCTCACTCATTCTCATTTCCTTAGCCTCCCATCTCCCACAACCCAAACGCCACCTTTTCCCAAGCTCGTCACTAACACTCAGCTGTAAGAGACTTCGCAAGGTGAATTCCGGTTTGTTTTTGTTCACGCCCTGCGCACTGCAGTTCCTGGCGGCGCGTGACGCGGCCACAAATTTTCTCGCCTTGACGTTTGCCAAGAGCAACAAGGGGACTAGAGTGGTGCCACGATGACGCAATGGGGATAGCGGACCGCAGCACCGGCCCAATTCAGGAGTTCTGATGCGCCTAGGCCTTAGTGATGCAATAAAAGTATCTTCTTTGGAGCGTCGAGCGGGATTGTAAATAATATTATTTCTTTATTCTTTATTCTTCATGTATTTTGTATGAACTTGTACATGGAAAGTTTTTCCATTGTGAAGTTTTGTTGGACAGGCTGAGGAAGGGGGAGTATTTACCCCCGAAACTAGTCCCTGTAAGTAATAGAAATAAACAGTATTGAAGGCGGAAAATCTATTATTCTTTCAAAGTTATATACCAAATTACTCAGTTCCCTACCCGACCCATTACCACCTTTACAGCTTGCATCCTAAACCGTTCCGTACCAATCAGCAGTAAGAAATCTGGGAGTTATTTTTGACTCTCATTTATCATGGCAGGATCACACAAACATGATTCTGAAAAGGGTTGCATCGTCATTATATCAAATTAGGCGAATTTGCTTCTATTTGCCTCAAAATGTACGGAAGAGACTGATACAGAGTTTGATATTACCAATATTTGACTATGGATCTATAATTTACCATGATCTGGAAGAGGTCCTCAATCCAAAATTGCAAAGAATGCAAAATGCTTGCTTGTGGTTTGTTCTCAATGTACCAAGAGAGTCTCACATAACTCCATTTTACGTCGAGATTGGATGGCTAAAGTTAAAGGAACGAAGACAGTATGCCATGGCTCTGACGGATAAAAATTCTAAAATTCAAAAGAACTTCTATTGTCAACTGAATGTGTAGTTTTTTTTTTCTTTCTTCATTTATTCTATTGTATTTAACCGCCGTCTGAATGAAGAGAGCTGCATAAAGAGGCTTTGTAGCCTCAGTGGCCTGTATAAGAGAAACAATAAATTTGAATTCAAATATCTGTAAGACACTCCCTTTTACAATATATTAATATTTGTGCCAATAATATTATAAAATACCGGTGTATCAACAATTTCATGTGAGGTTTCTTCTATGTCAGATGTTACACATCATATACGACTACTGTAAGGCTCGTAAAGTTTTTTAGCCTACTTTTCACATTTTCAAAAAAAAATGAGGAAAAAGTAGACTTATGACATCAATCCGGACAAATGTGTGTCTGTCCGCCTGTCTGTCCTTCTGTGTCTGTGTGTGTGTGTGTGTCCCTATCAACTCGTAAACGGCTGCAGCTATTGAAACCAAATTTGGTATGAGTAAAGATCTATACCTGAATATCTCACGGCCATATTTGAAAATGACATCCGTGCTACCAAAATTCTGAAAAATCACAATTGAAATTTGAGCACTATGTTGGATATCTCAGAAGTTATGCATGCGGGCTGTTCCAAAATTGGCACAAACAGAGATAATGACACACCAGATTAATTTTCAGGAGCCCATATATGACAGTCTTGCCAACATGATTCTAAGCCTGCTAATAGGTCCAACATTTAAATGCATTTAACTTCTTACTATCAATTGGATTTCAACCAAATTTCGCATTTGCTTTGTGTCCCATCATAGATATGACTATGCGTATTCTTGAGAGCCAGCAGGGCTGCCAGCTGTTAATAAATGCTCTTCCTATTTTTTAAATTCTAATACCAATATATCAGAAAGTATGCAAGACAACAGCTCTAAACTCTGCACACTCTGACATTCTAGATTGATTTGGAATTACTGATACATGTCAGTGCTGCCAACATGATTCTAAGCCTGCTGATAGGACCAATTTTTAAATACTTGAAACTTGTATATTAACAAATGGATTTTATCCAAAATTGGGATAATAATAGGTCATAATGTTTCAGATTAATTCTAAGCAACACATACATAACACTGTTGCCAAAATGATTTTACTCGTGCTGATAGATCCAATGTAACATTTCATTTCTGATATTATAGATTATTCATTGGCATGAATCTTAAATTCTAAGAAAAGTATGCTCTTTAGTTCTTCACGGAACTACTTGTTAAGTAGTGAAATCCTTTGCCTGCAGGCTTATTATTACGAGTACAAACACGACGGCAACTGGGGCGGCATCGCCAGTGTCGGCAGAGAAGTCCCAGCAGACGATGCTGGCACAGAGCTTGAACAAGACGGTGCAGCCTCAGCAACAGAACTTGCAGCAGCAAATGCAACAGATGAACCTCCAGCAGAATCAGCAGCTACAAGCTCAGATGAGTTTCCAGCAGCAACAGCCACTGCAGCAGCAGCAGGTTCAGCAGGTCCAGCAGGTGGCGCCTCAGCAGCAGCAGCAGCAAGCTCTACCTCAACTACCTCCACCCCCTTCGCTCACTCAGCAACCTCAACACTCGCCCGTGCCTCCATCTCCCCAGGGAGCTCCGTCCCCTGCTCCGAGCCAGCAACTGCAGCCCAAACAGGCCACAGGTATGTAGCATAGACTAGACCTTCCATGAACACTGTTCCCATACCTGCCAAGTTTTCCGGTTTTCCCGGAAGATTTCCGGATTTAGGGGTGTTTTCCGGTTGTCCGGATTAACATATACTGACCGGCAAAAAAAGTGGAACACTTCAATTTTTTATGTAATTTCTTAATTTATTTCACTAAAATGTATCGGTTTTCCAATATTTGCATTATTCATGTAAATGTTAGATGGTTGGCTACAGAAAATACTGAAACATGTTTTACAACACGCTTTAACTCACAAATTTCGTTACATTTCACAAATCTAACAATTTTCTATTTTTTACTAATGTTCTTTTGGGCTGTTTTTTTTTTTGCCAAACAAAACAGTGTTAATTTTTGCACTGCACTGCACGGGAACACTGGTCACTAAAAACGAGTGTTTCCACCCTTAGCGTCCATGACAGCTTGTTAGGCTCATGGAAGATTGGGGGTAATTGGTGGTAATAAACCACCCTAAGAAATGTCAATTTCTATTCACGGATGTTTCAGATGTGTGTCCTAATGCGTGAAAAGCTTTTAAAATGTGATTACATCTTTTTCATGGCTAATTTTATACTTTTTAAATTACTGTTCCACTTTTTTTGCCGGTCAGTGTAGTTTTTTTTTCTCTCCGGATTTTCAACTACCTAGCTTGTTTCCGTTCTCTGCATCCAAATCGCATTTCAGTTTTGATTTTCGAAAATAGCTGCTATTCTGAGATGCGAGTGTTTAAATTCGACTGAAAATCGACCAATAAGTTTATCGATAATTCCATCTCGCAGATTATCGCGCGCTTTTGTCATTAATTCCTTGTGTTTGACATTACGCTGAAAGTCGATAGAACTGTCTATCGATAATCACATCTCGCAGATTATTGCTGCATTTATATTACTCTTTGTGCTTCGACTGTTTGTAAGCGGGAAAGCTTGGTTTTAAGTGGTGATTGCTGTAGTTCTGGTATTCGTGCAATTGTGTGACAAATGTTTGTGCAATTTAGTGTTTTCGTGATGAATTCAAGTAAGAAACGGTATCATCAGTCTTTCAGGGAGGCATATTCTTCAGAATTTTTGGAAACTGGCACAATGAATTAGAGAGTCTCACATCACCAAGAGTTTGTTATCTCTTTCCCTGTAGTCTTTTCTCGCTATTTTTAAGACCTTGTGACGCATGTACGCGTTAAATTTTTGCGCTTTGGGATCTTCTGGATTTCTATTTTTGTAAGTTGGCAGGTATGTGTTCCTATTTTAGGTGCTAAAAATCGGGAAAATATTTATTTTTATGCTTAAAAAATACCTGAAATATGTGACAAAAAAGGAGACATATTTAATTATAATTTACTATAATACAGGGTCATCAAAAAGGTTGCAGCAATTTAAAAAAATCCTATCTCTCGTTGTAAGTGAGATGAATTAATAATTCGACGTGAAAACTAATCAGGAACTCATCGAGTTTTTGTTTAAGATGTGGCTGTACTCCTTCCGTGATCTTCAGCCGATGCGCATAATGAGTACGCGACAGGAAGCTGCCACACTACTGTTTCAGTAGTGTGATTGCAATGGCGACAGTTCAGCAGAAAGCGCAGTGTGTGTTATAACTGTTCAGCGCACTTTCCGACGTGTTTATGGTAGGGATCCCCCTCATGCTAATAGCATTAGACGGTTTCAGGAAACTGGCAGTGTTGACTTGAAGAAGTCCCCCCGGACACCCTAGAACGAGTGACAAACCAAGGGAGCGCACATAGAAACATTATAACATTGTGGTGTTTGAAGCCATATTTTCAGTGTTGCCTTAATAAACAAGAGTTTAGTGCTTTTCAGTCGGTCAACACGAATGTACCCAAAAGAGATGGGTTATGCCCTAATCCTGAAATAAATTACATGAGATTAATAGGGCATAACCCATCTCTTTTGGGTACATTCGTGTTGACCGACTGAAAAGCACTAAACTCTTGAAACATTATAACGTATGAAAATAACCTTTTGAGTTGGGGAGTTTAACAAAAAAAATACTCGTTTTAATATCTCAAATAGTTCTTGAGGTATGATTTTTTAGCCTATTTTCATTTATGAAAAAATAGGCTTATGAGATCACCCTTTGTCCGTGTGTCTGTGTGTGTGTGCGTGGGTGTGTGTGATGGATTTTTGGGTGTCCCCCCTAATAACTTCTAAACGGCTTGAGCGATTTCAATGAAACTAGGTAAGTTCATAGCACTGTTCTGGGCGACCCAGACCGTGCCCTTCAGATTTTGTTACGTCTCACCAATCCAACATGGCAGCTGTGCGAAATATTTCACCAGCATTCAATATCTCCGAAACTATTACCGATTTCACCCTGGAATTTTGTACGGTGATAAAGGGAACTACTAGAAGTTCACCTATGTGACTTTTGAAAACCTGGTAATTACAAAACTAACATGGCGGCCAAGCGAAGTTGTGACTTTTAAATAGACGTTTCTCGCGATTTAACCAACCAAACGCAATGAAACTTGGTACAGTATTTATTTATACACATTGTAATGCACCGACATCTAACTTCGTTCAATTGTTTACATAACCTGAGGATAGCGGCTGTGCGAAATATTTCACCGGTATTCTATATCTCTGAAAATATTACTGGTATCACCATGATTTTTGTATGGAGATAAAGGGCACTACTGGAAGTTCATCTATGAGACTTTCAAAAACCGGTTAACTACAAAACGAACATGGCGGCCAAGCGAAGTTGAAAGTTTTAAATAGACTTTTCTCGCGATTTAATGATCCAAATGCAATGAAACTTGGTACAGGAAATGTTTATACACATTGTAATGCACTGTTATCTAATTTAGTTCAATTGTTTATATAACCTCAAGATGGCGGCTGTGCGAATTTCGAAAATTAAGTTTTTATTTCTTGTATTCTAATCATGCATAATGAACGTACACAATAATCATCATCTAATAGTACATAACTCTATGGCCTACATATATTACAATCCAACATGGCGACCATCCAAAATATTTAGACAGTTCTCAATATCTATTAATCTACTACAGGAGTCAAACTGAAATTTTGAAAGTGTATAGAGGCTATAAGCATAAGTTCACCTATGAGACGTTCAATAACCTGGCGAGCAAAAATCCAACATGGCGGTGACGCGAAATTTAAATATTCAAATGGACGTTTCTTGCGTTTTAAGCATCCGAGCGCAGTGAAACTCGATACGGTATATGCTGATACAAATTTTAATCGACTGGCATCTAATTCATTTAAATTATTTTCATAACCACAAGTTGGCGGCTGAGCGAAATTTTAAAATCCTGCTTTTATTTCTTGTGTCCTAATCATGCGATTGAAGTTTGAATAAAACACCTACACAATAATCTTCTTGTAATAGTATATACATCTAAGGCCTATAATATAAAAATCCAACATGGTGACCATCCAAAATATTTAGACGGTTCTCAATATGTGCGGATCTATTACAGTAATCAAACTGACAATTTGTATATTGATAGAGACAATTAATATTAGTAGGATATATGAAAATAGGCTATTTAGTTCTTCTTGGAACTACTTGTTTGAAATTGCTGCAACCTTTTTGGACGAGCCTGTATTATATGCAGTACTCACGAATGCAATGTATACTATGTCTCACTGACTGCTGAAGCATTACAATACACAACGAGATATATCTTCAGGTTGTCCATCACAAATGACCGACGATTATTGCGAAACACTTATTCTGAAGGCACGAAACTGCGGTAATATGTTTCTTGCCCTCGAGGTGTGGTGTAACTTGAGATAGATGTTCCGCCTTAATTGCTTTCCCACATGGTTGGCAGAACAGAACGCCCCCATCAGAAGTAAAATTATCTTTAAATTCTGCAACATACTGCTGCAGACAATAATCCTTACTTGCTTTTACTTTAAAAATCGTAGAACTGCCTAACACTTCACTGTGCTAGAAATGAACTGCATGTGAGTGACACTGGTTGCACGTGGTGCAATATGGCTATGGGCAAGGAAAACCCGGGCTTCCACAGTGAAAGGAAGGAAGGAAGCTTGTAGTTTAACGTGACCGCTAATCTCGCGATCATAAGCCACGGGACCTCCGTTTTACGTGGAATCCGAACCACAGGACATGGCATTTCACATCGAAAATCTCACATGCAGTGACCGGGAATCGAACCCGGTCCACCTTGGTGAGAGGCATACAGCTTGACCGCTGCGCCACCACGCCCCTCACTTCCACAGTGAGTGGGATGGGGCGACAAGATAAGAAAAACACAGCGGCAAGCTGACATTAGATAGCTAGATAGATTAGATAGGTCACTGGTTCATCCCCGTTTAAGTAACACGGAACAAAACTTAAATAAACTGAAAGATCTGGCATACTGATTTTAAAAAAATGTAAATATTAGGTCTTTGTATGAGCTTATAAGTGAAAAGCAGGAATTTGTGAAATAAAAAATGTTTAAAATATGTAGCCTATTTACATAAAAAGTATTTATTTAGCTAAAACTCCGAGCCCTGGTAGTTAATTTTCGTTGTTTTCTCCACTTTTCCAAAGGACACGCTAAACGTTTTTTATGAGGTGCCAGCATAATGACATGCGGTACACTGATGATTGATCACCGGAAACTCAACCATAACTTTGAAAGAATAATAGATTTTCCGCCTTCAATACAGGGACTAGTTTCGGGGCCTAATACTCCCCCCGAAACTAGTCCTTGTAAGTAATTAGAAATAAACAGTATTGAAGGCGGAAAATCTATTATTCTTTCAAAGTTATAGTTACGTCAATACGGACCTGAATAATCGACATTATGAACTCAACCATATCCGGTCGAATGGATTAGCAGTTTGCCTTTTCTACCTCTACAAACGCTAGTGTCAGTCAATGAAACTCAACCATATCTGGTCGATAAGATTTCTTAAACCCTGAATATAAGATACCCTTATTTTTAAAATTCCGAAAGTTAGAAAAAAATAAACTTGTCCTAAATTCGTGTATATATGATAAACCTCGTCCACAGGTGGCAATGCCAGCAGGGAATTGTCTAACTGGCTCCAATTGATCATTGTTCTCATGATCATAGTCATATTAACACATTGGTGCCACGGTGGGCGAGTGGTTATCATGTGGGACTGCCAACCCCAAGCTTGCAGGTACGCTCCTGCATGTCTTGCGATGTTGGCATGTTAAAGAACCCATTTGAATTCAGTAGGCCATGTTCATAATGGCAAAATTAATCTCGGGATTTTCCGCCAACACATTTCTCTACTAGAAAGCACTATAGTGTCCAGGAGCTTAGATATAACCTCCTTGACCTTCATAGCGCTTCAAGGAGCGATAAAATTTGACATGCAAGTTGCCCTCTGGGCGTCAATTAACAAAGCTTGCACCTGGCACAAGAGTCCATACGATATTATTATTATTGGTGTCACATCCCAGGATATTTTTCTGCTGAGAGTACTTGAGTGCACTAGCTTATAAAAGCACACACAATTGTTGAAATAACCCAGATACTATCTTTGAAGTTGGTATGAGTATAGTAGTGCTCAAGAGTGTCATGTATTTGGAAACATGACATTCTGTGCAGTGGGGACTTACAGAAAGAGCAGATGCAGTATGTTTGAGGTTAGATTCGTCAACAAGCAAAGTACGGTATGTACGTTGGTTATATTATGGCGCCTTGAGGCCTGAATATCACTCACATTCAGTTTCTATTGATTCACTGTAACTTGGTCCATTTGAGCAATATTATTCTAAAATCTCATCATCTTATTAGGCAAGCCCTCGCATTTTATCACTGACTGAACCAGTAGAAAGTAAGTCGATGTTTTGAAACTATATTAAGGTACAAATGAAAACCGTGAATACACGGAAAGTGACACACATGCATCTACAAATATTCTACTATGTGCTAGACCAAAATTACATGGTCAAGAGATACTGCAAGATTACCAACCTGGTGGCTTCGGTGGCGTAGTTGGTAACATGCTAAGCGAGTTCAAACCCGGTTGAAGTCATCAGAGGGGAAGTAAATCCGCTGGGCCCATGTCATAGATTTTTGGCATGTGAAAGAACCTTCCACTAAATTTGTTGGTTAGGTTTGATTGATGCTCCTAAGTTCCAAAGTGTGTCACCAGGCGCTGGCTGCGATGGCATCTGGTAGTAGCCAAGTTCACAGCTAGGTGTCATGGATGGTAGAATTTGGTAGTGAAAGTAGTAACTACTTGAAAATATCGTCTGCAGTCCTTACTTGAATTTAAAAAACAGATAACACACACTATACTCTGTATTTCAAAAGAAAGAACGTAAAGGAAATGGCGGGAGCTTGGAACAGCTGAGCTGTGTTGTCAGTTTTTATTGTTGATGTAGAACAGCTGATTCGAATAATACACAGGGCTACACTTCGGACATTATTTCGGTACTATTATGTGCAATATAATGTAAATGTCAATCCTGAGGACATTCAGAGAGAGAAATACGGTACATAAATAACACACCGAAGCTATGCTACCTTTATCACTGTTATTCAATAAATACGAGAAAGTGGCCAAACACTCGACAGCTACACAAATATAATAATACAAACACAAAGTAATCTGATGATGAATATATCAACAGTCACCATGCGATTAACAAGCGACTGAATCATGAGCAATGCACTGGCAACGTGTGGTGCTAATTGTCAAAATCTAGCCAATGGGAGCCCGCGGCGGCCATTTTACGAATGTTCACGCCAAATATGCCAGGTTCTTACTCTGGAAATACAGAGTATAATACAGTCATCACAATTAATTCGTGTTATCAGACAGATACAAACACCCAAAATACACGGGGCTACATGACCACGTTGTCGCAGCCCCTAAACTAAGGAACCAACCAAGATTACCAAAAATACTGTTGTGAATAAAACCAAATGGCCCGTCACGCACGAGTTATTGTTATAATTTGTATTAATATCTCCAGTAGGTGTGGCGGTCCAACAGCAGCAGCCACCAGGACAGCCGCAAATGCAACCCTTGCCGACCTCACAGCCTCAGTTACAGCAGACAATAGACAGGCCCATCATGTCGGTGAGCTCCCTGCCGCCTGCATCGGCTCAACCTTGCTCGGTTAACACTGCACAATCCACCCAGACCTCCAAGGATGACACGGTTCCAGTAGCAGCAGTGACAGCTGCAAAGGTTCCAGAAGATCAGCAGCAGCAGCAACAGCAGCAGCAGCAGCAACAACAACAGCAACCAGTCCAACAGGTTACTCCCATGGAGGTCGAAGAGTCTGTGGACCCTGAAGGTAACTTACTTCTCTAGTTGGGGATACTCTGTTGGCGATTGTTCTTTCAAGAAGTGGAATATTCTTTGAATGGCAACCACATCTGTTTGCTCATTGCTGCATGTTTTATGTCAACATATTATATCTTATGATTTAGACTTTCACGGTCCGTGTTACTATTCATAATGTTGAATTTTGGGCTTATGCCGTGTATTATTATATTAAAATTCTACGCGTTTCGAAAGAAACCATGTCTTTCTTCGTCAGGAATAATCTGAAATACGACAAAAGATTGCTAAGAGAAAGCAACAAAGAACATATAAAAGGTGCCCAAAGATGGACGCCATTATAGCCCCATGTAGGGACAACGAAAAGCTGCAGTGTATTACTTTCTCAGGGTTCTGATAATAGGTAGCCAGGACTCGCTGAGATTGTGCAAGGTTTACATCGGGCAGACTTCGAGAACAATATGCACTTGCATTAAGGAACATAATAGATGTATCAGGCTCCTTCAACCTGATAAATTAGCTGTTGCTGATCATGCTTTAACACCTGGACATAATGTCATGTTCCAAGCAGTGGATGTTCTTGCCCGTATAAAGGAATATCGTCCCAGAATCATCAGGGAGGCAGTTGAAATATGTAAACACCCAGATAATTTCAACCGCGACACCGGCTACAATCTCAGTGAATCCTGGCTACCTATTATCAGAACCCTGAGAAGGTAATATACACTGCTGCTTTTCGTTGTCCCTACATGGGGCTATAATGGCGTCCATCTTTGGGCACCTTTTATATGTTCTTTGTTGCTTTCTCTTAGCAATCATTTGTCGTATTTCAGATTATTCCTGACAAGAAAGACAATGGTTTCTTTCGAAACACGTCGAATTTTAATATAATAATACACGGCATAAGCCCAAAATTCAACATTATGAATATTATATCTTGCAGTCCAGTTTTTCCATTATGGAATCTCAATATTTCTTTCTTTCTGGAATTTTCTCTTCCAAAATATTTTCCAAGAACTTGCCACATCAAAGTAACAAAGACATAATCCAGTCAAATGAAGTTATGCAAGGAGACCCTATAAGCCCACTGCTCTTCAATATAACGACAGCAGCCTTCGGGTCAACAGCAAGACATGAACATTATGCATCAATGGGCTACAGACAATGGGAAATGGTATTTAGGAGACGAGGAAGAATTTCAAGGACTGATATCATGAAGATAGGAAACTAACAATTAACTGTAGTCAACAAATTTAAATACCTCAGCATTACAATGCAGCCTACTGCTTCAACATTCAGCATTCACGTACAAGAGAGATCAGCAGCAGCTATAAGAGCAATGTGCAGCATCGAAAACATCATATCCCTGAAACTAGCAACGTCGATGAGACTCTTTGAAACGACAGTCGCTACATATGGGATTGAACTCATATGGGATAAATTGGAAACCAGTGATTTAGAAAAGCTAGAGAACGTGAAAGCACGCTTCATCAAACGGGCCATAGGATCAAACAAATATGCGCCAAATAGAATGCCATACGTTCTTGCAAAAGAAACGTTTTTCTTCGAGGATATAAGGTTCAAGATATTTCTACCAAGTACACGCGCTTATATAGAAGTAATAGAAAGAAGGAAACAAAAGGAGAAAGAGATAGATAATGGATTTTTTGGAACAGATGCCATGTTAAATAGACAATGGATCAACCCCAATCAAACGCAAAGGTACTCAATCATAGGGCTCGCGATACATGGTTTCCACCATAAAATGTGTGTAAATACTAAATATCACCAAGCAGATGACCAATGCGTGTGTAAAATATGTGGCGAAAGCGTGTGAATTTTATCACATCAAGCAATTCAAAAGCAGGATATGGTCTCTTAATGACCTCATAAATGCAAGCAAATGAACAGTGCAACTGTGATCTAATGTAAACCTGTAACCTGATATTGTAAACCTTTCCTGGCCTGACCATTCGGCTGCAATAAATGTATTCATCATCATCATCATCATCATCATCATCATCATCATCATCATCATCGAAGTCCCACTCCAGTCACCCGGGTTGGGTTAATAAATGTATTATAAAGTGAAATTTAGTTTCCCTTGAATACGTCATCCAGTATTGTATTAAGAAAAGTTCCCATAATTCCATATCTAAAAGAAGTGGTTTTTCAAGAAAAATTCAAAATGTTCAGAGAGAACATAACCTCCTTCACTTACTTGCATCGAACATGCCATATTGGCTTCACTGGCCAGCTAGTGAGATGGAAGAAGTGGGATCTAGTTATTTCTAGTTAAAGTTCAGCTTGGATCATGGTGCAGATCTGAAGTGCTGTGGGGTAGGATGGAAGGAAACATGTCGGTTGGAATGTTTAAACAAAACATTTGATAGAGCAGTGAAATACATGAAGAAAATCGTATTGTGTTACCTATCTAATTGCTTGTATCTAGAAAAAAATCTTGATACCAACTATGGTGCGGATCAATTGAATTAAGATCCATTGTTTTAGGTCAGTATTGACAAAGTACAGTATTGATTGGGCGGTAAAATCGACCCATTTAAATAATAAACAACCATGGTGCGCCATTGGGCTACATGAAACGCTAGCACAGTAGTGAACATCTTTTTGACTCATAGAGTCGCCCATTTTTAGCCTACTTTTCACATTTTGCAAAAATGAGGAAAAAGTAGACTTATGAGAGCGGGCAAATGTCTGTCTGTCCTTCTGTCTGTCTGTCCTTCTGTCTGTCTGTCTGTCTGGCTGTGTGTGTGTCCCCCCCTATCAACTCCTAAACGGCTGCAGCAATCGAAACAAAATTTGGTAGGAGTAAAGATCTATACCTGAATATCTCACGGCCATATTTGAAAATGATGTCAGTGCTGCCAACTGCTAAAAAATCGCAATTGAAATTTGAGCTCCATGTTGGATATCATGGAAAGTATGAATGGGAGCTATTTCAAAATTGGCACACGTACAGACCATAATATTTCAGTTTAATTTCCAGGAGGCCATACATGGCAGTGTTGCCAAAATGATTATAAGCCTCCTGATAGGTCCAATTTTTAAATGCATATAACTTCTACACTATCAAGTGGAATTCAACCAAATTTCGTATGTTGTATGTGTACATAACCAGATATGACTGAGCGTATTCTTAAGACCTACCAGGGTTGCCAACTGTTAATAAATGCTCCTAATTTATTTTATCCAAATACCAATATATCAGAAAGTATGCAAGCCGACAGCTTTAAACTATGCACACGTATAGTACCTGACATTCTATATTAATTTGGAGTAACTTATATACGTCAGTGCTACCAACATGATTCTAAGCCTGCTGACAGGTCCAACTTTAAATACATGTAACTTCCATACTATCATTTGGATTTCAACCAAATTTCGTATGTGCTATGTGTACCATAACAGATATGACTATGCGTATTCTAAGGAGCAACCAGGGCTGCCAACTGTTAATATGTGCTGTCCCTATTTTTGTTACCCTAATATCAATATATCAGAAAGTTGCAAGCCAATAGCTCTAAACTTTGCACACGTATAGTACCTGGCATTCTAGACGAATTTGGAGTAACTAATATACGTCAGTGCTGCCAACATGATTCTAAGCCTGCTGATAGGTCCAATTTTAAAATGCATGTAACTTCTATACTAACTAATGGATTTCATTCAAAATTGGCACAACAATAGATCATATTATTTCAGATTATTTCTGACCAATACATGCATGACATTGTTGCCAACATGATTTTACGCGCGCTGTTAGATCCAATGTTTAACTGCATGTAACGTCCATGCTATTCATTGGACTTCAACCAAATTTTGTATTTAGTACCTTAAGAGACGGAACTAAGAATATATTCAGTCATCAGGGCTGCCAACTGTAGTGCTCTATTAGGATAAATTATGCCAGGTATACAGTATTTCGAACTAATTGGAAATTTCGATATTAGCAACTTAATTTCGTCATTATTCTAGATAGGTTCATATTCTGTAGAATAATCATTGGCATGAAAAGTAGGCTGTATAGTTCTTCACGGCGGAACTTCTTGTTCCGTATTGACTTAATATACCAAACAAAAGTTTATCAGTTCCGCCTCGTCAATACAATATATTTAAAACTTCATGAAATAATCACATGTCACACTCTCCTAATGGTACATGTTTCAATACCTACATATATTGGCGTCATCATCAGCCTTATATCGTATTAGCAGCACTTTAAAAACACTTGGTAAAAACATATGTTACAAGTAAAATATTGACATAAAACACTCAAAACACATACACACTGAACACATTAAAAGTTTTAAAAGTTTCCTTAAAAAGTTTTATAATTATGGTCGGCACTCGTTGCAAAAACCCTTAAGGTTTAAAAACCCATCTTGAGGCATACACAGTTCAGTTCTTGTTGTTGTCACCTAACTTGCTGAAGGGTTTCCATTCGCAACTGGAAAGAAATATCGCTATGAGAAAGAAAATATTTATAATCCTCGAAAATTACATAAGTGTTACAAGTTGGTACATTAGGAGAGTGTGACATGTGATTATTTCATGAAGTTTTAAATATATTGTATTGACGAGGCAGAACTGATAAACTTTTGTTTGGTCAGTAGTGGACATGTTATATCAGTGTATTGAAATTTACAGCGATACAAAATTGGTATCATGACGTGAGAATAACTTCTCTGACTTGTTTATAATACATATTTGATTGTTTTTCAGTTGCTCCAGCGACTCCAGTGAAGGAAGAAAAAGCAGTAAATGGCGAAATTTTGGAGAATGGCATTGATGAGGTGAAGGAGA
Organism: Meconema thalassinum; assembly: GCA_946902985.2. Classification (NCBI taxonomy): domain Eukaryota; kingdom Metazoa; phylum Arthropoda; class Insecta; order Orthoptera; family Tettigoniidae; genus Meconema; species Meconema thalassinum. The sequence continues at coordinate 54,846,727 of OX336394.1, forward strand.
AAGAGAAAGGTCCACCCAAAGCATTGGTGAAACCTCAGGTGCTTACTCATGTCATTGATGGCTTTGTCATTCAGGAAGGTAAGAGTCAATTTGTGGTGTAACTGCTCCCATTGGAACTGAGACAAAAAGTATTTGGAAATAGCATGAGGTTTTCTTTGGTTTGTGTTTGTTGAACAAAGTGAGATTTGCTTTTACAGCATCAGAACCATTCCCAGTGACACGGTCGTCACTGCTCGGTGACCTGTCTCCGGTGAAGAACAATCGCATGGCATCTGATAAGCTGGACGATGAGCCTCCAAGTAAGTAGCATGTCATTTTTGTGATCAAATCTAACTCCAGTGGCACATTGTGGAGTTGTATCTCTCTAGCAGAGTCAGTTAGCAAAAGAGCTGTGACTCAACTGAAAGGCACACAAATACCATCTAACAAATGTTAAATCTTCTTGGGGAATGGAAAAACTATAGACTGTATTATCAAAAAAGAACGCTGATAGCTGCCATCTGCTCGTAAGGTGAGGCGAGCCGAGTATGAGGGTCACTACAAAAGTTTTGAGATACACCAAAAGTATTTTTTTTAATTTATTCTGATTGTCGCACTTGCTCAAAGTACTCACCATACTCCTTTGCATTCACTGAAACCACTCCTGGAAGCACTCCTGCCACACGTTTTCTTTGATGCTTGCAGCAAGCTCATCTTCGTAGGTCGTAACTGCTTCTTCAGGGGTTGAAGATCTCTTTCCATGCATGCGATTTTTTACCATCGGGTAGAGAAAAAAATCACACGGATCCAGGTAAGGACTGTAAGGTGGATGAGTCATTAGTTGGACCTCCGTAGAGTTCAGGAACTGAATTGTCATGTTGGCCATGTGTGCAGACACGTTGTCGCGATGGAGAAGGATCCCTCGCAGTCCCGTGCGTGGCCGCCGTTCTTGAAGTTTGGCAAAAATTTTTGGCAGGCAAACCATCATTGGTGTACTAATTCATGGTAACTGTCCTTTGATCCTCCAGAGGGATGGTTGCCACATGACCACCCTTTGAGAAGACTGAAGGTACCATTCTCTTGCCAACTCTACGGGGGTGCTTCACTTTTGTCGGTGTCGTGTCATCAGGAAAGATCCACACTGCTGATTGCCACTTGGTCTCCAGATCAAATTGATAAATCCAGGTTTCGTCACCTGTGACGATGTCAGAAACCAGTCTAGAGTCCCCTCCTTTGAATCTAGTCAGCATTTCCTCACACCATTCAACACTGGCGTGTTTTTGTTCTTCTGTCATATTGTGAGGCACCCATTGGGATGAGTCCTTCCTCACACGATGGAATTCATGCAGGATTTTCAAAACTGCTGGCGAACCAATCTGCAATTCTGCCTCAATTTCTTTAAATAGACGATTATTTTCGCGAAGCATTTGCTCTACGGTTGTGATGTTTTCCTCAATCACCGCATAACGGTTTCCACAGCAACAATGAGTCCGTGTTGCAATGTACTCACATGATCTGACATAGTGTATCACTCACTGCTAGTATTATCCCGTGTGCCTGTTGAGGTGTATTTGCTTATTCCTTCACACTACAGAAGATCCTACAGGTAACAGCGAAAACTGCATGAAAATCAGTATAGACGTTCTCGTGTTAGACATACTGTACATATATGCACCCACAATACAATCTGGCAACGCGGCATTTCCCCACATGCTGACTTTGACAGCTGTCGGCATTCTTCTTTCATAAGACAGAACCTCAGTCTTATTATGAGGTATGCAGGCTGAAATACAAGGAACCCCTTGGCCTAGCAAGCACTGCTGCTCTGCCATATGGTGACACCTGGTCGCTGCATGCATGGAAACTAGGCTGGAAGCTAGAGCCATTAACCTCCTCCAGGGTGTCTACAACTCTGGAAAACAGGGAATACTCAGGAAATTTTTAAATCCTTGAAAACTCAGGGAATTATCAAGGTATTTTAATGACACTCAGGGAATTTTAGTTTTACAAGGTCCAACCTTGAATAATTGGAAATTAAGCATTTAAATTTTGTTGGGGGAAAAGTATATTCTGGTGACGATTGTTGTATAAGGCATCCAACGTTTAGAATGAAGTACTGGTTAGATAGGGATATACTTCTCTCTTTCTGTTGCAAGTTTTTTTTTTTTTTTTTCGTGTAGCCTCCTGAGAGGCCGAGTGCAGGTCTTTCTAGGCGACGCCCGTGGGCGACCTGCGCGTCGGGATGAGAGAGGAATGGATGAAGATGAATGAAACTGGGCAAGGATGTGGAAGGAAGCGGCCGTGGCCTGTCAGAAGGTACTGTCCCAGCATTTGCCTGGTGTTGAAAATGGGAAACCACGGAAAACCATTTCAAGGACAGCCGACGGTGGGGCTCGAACCCACGCGTCTACCGAGTCAGCAGAGAGCTTGGCCCCTTGACCTAACGCAGCGCTTTAGCCCGCGTAGCCACTACTGTCGGTCTGTTGCAAGTGAAACCTGTATGATGCTGTCATTTTCTAGCAATCCACTGTTGTCATTAAAGTCGAAAAATTTTCTTGTTCAGAAAAACAGCATATTCGGGTAGAAATATGTTTTGCCGATCTTTTTTGTCCTATATTAGAACTACGTAAATCTGATAGAAATGCTAGAAAAATCAGATATCCATAATTTTTGAAAGAAAGAAAAATAGAACTATAAACTGTGCCCCTTTTTAATAAAATTGATCTTTTATCATGTTGCATTGGCTTTGTGGCACCTATTTTCCACACAAGTGTAGCTAAATGTGTCGTCTTGATGATGGATTCTTGAAATATTTTATACTGGCAATATTAAAATTTTCATGTAATCAAAACCTAGAAGAATTGCTGAGTTTTAAAACTTATGAATGTTCTCTCATAACCGCATAACAGCATTGAAAAATTCGTATGCTGCCAACTGTCATGTCAGTTTGAGAGTTGTAGAGGAAAGTTGGAAGAAGTTTTCTACCTGCATACCCAGAGTGTAGGTGTAATTGTTTACACAGGCCGGGCTGTTCATTGACCGCGCATTATAAGAATGAAGTTTGCAGCTTGCTACTCACAGCTTTATTACTGTGCCCTCCTAGCTTGTATTTCAGTAGATCAGCTGTCTGTATCTTGAGTGTGTGTTCAGCAGTTCTGTTATATTTATCGTGTTGTATTTTACTTATTTCACGTACAACAATGGATAGTTTTGTAAAAAGAAAGCGTGGTCAAGTGCTCAGAAGGAGGGGGGAAAAACAGGTTGTAATTAATGTGTTCAGTTATTTTATTTTAAGAATGTTAAACCTAACGAAATTATAAATAATTTAGTCAGTGAAACTGCTCTGGCTACAGGAATATCAAAGACTACCGTTTTTTAAATATGTAGTAAGAGTGGACAGGGTCCAGTGCTGTCGCCACGCAAAAAGACTCTTAAGTAATACACTTCGCAAGAATGTTAAATAGCCTACAATGACTTTGTGAGGAGGAGCATCCATTTAATTTCATTGTATACGTTATGTTAGTATTATTATAGGCAACAGTACTCACTTCAAGTCTTCGTCACTGTACGATTGCTGAATATGCGGAAAGTGTACGCGAAGAGCTCTGTACTGCCTCCTCTCATGGATTGGCAACACTGTCGTAATGCGCCCTAAGACCAATGCTTCATTCTAAACGTTGGATGTTCATACTGACGTTAAAAAACTCTCATTTCTTGGAAGATAGAGCACACACATTACATGTGTAGACTGTGTATTTGTATATAAATGTGTAACTATGAGTTTTGAGAGCATTACTATTGACGAGCTATTTTTAACACTTGCAAGTACAATAGTTTTTCTGGATGAAAAATTTAGAAATTGGCAACTTTTAGAAAAATATATTTTTCTGTGTGTTTTTTTTTTGTTTGTGTCTTGAAAATTTTGTCATGCCCCCTTTATTGTTCAAGCACTTTTTGAAATGCCCAAATACAAACTCTGTTTATTATGGCCGCTACTGTTACTCGGGGAATTTTCTGATTTATCCTGGAAATATCAGCGAATTGTCCAGGAAATCTGTTAGTTGGTTTTGGTAGACACCCTGTCCTCTTACAAGGGAACATCACCAACTCAACCTCATATTTTAAGAGAATAGAAGCTTACTTGCATTGTATCAGGTTCAGTAATCGATCCTGCTTATAAATGTGGTAGAATTGGTGTTGAACCATTCTGTCTATAGCACCACTGTGTAGTAGAATTCATGACAAACAGTTTTGTCTAAAGACCACCGTGTGGTAGAATTCGGGATGAACCATTCTGTCTATAGCACCACCATGTGGTAGAATTCATGACAAACAGTTTCGTCTAAAGGCCACCATGTGGTAGAATTCGTGATGAACCATTCTGTCTATAGCACCACCATGTGGTAGAATTCATGACAAACAGTTTCGTCAAAAGCACCACTGTGTGATAGAATTGGTCCTTAGCACTCTCACTGCTCAGTATTTAGACTGACCTTGTACGGGAGCGAGAGCTGGGTGGATTCAGCTGGAGGTAACTTATGTGAGGGTAGCGCAAATGGATGGGAGCAATGGGGGAAGGTTCTTTTAAGGGCGTTAGAGAGGAGGCTGTTCATATAAATAGATTCAGATGAGAATGCAGGAGGAGAGGTTGCTTTAGAGGGTAAAAGAAGCAAAGGTAGATCTAGGAGGTGAGAGAGGAGGCTGCTGTGTAAACTGCTAATAGGGGATCATGCATCTGAGAGACAAGAACAGTCATCATCATCATCCTTTTCCGTCTCCAGTTTCCCGTGTGCGGTAGACAAGCGCTTGCCACTGCTTTCTGTCATTGTACAACTTTCGTTCTACAACTTCTTCCCATTTCAGCCCTTTTTTCTCCACTTCTGTTTTAACGGTCTCAATCCATCGTTTTCTGGGTCTTCCCCTTGGTCTTTTCCCTTTCAGTTCTCTATTGAAGTAGTCCCTTGCTGTTCTAGTGTTAACTCATTCGCATCATATGTCCATACCACGGGAGTCTACGCTTCCCTATAACATTTGCAACAGTTTCCTGTATCCCAGCTTCTTTCCTATTTGTTTCGTTTCTGATCTTTTCTGGTCTTTTGATTCATGGTTCTAATGAATTTCATTTCTGTTGCTTGGATTTTGTTAAGGTCTTTATCCAGTAAAGTACATGTCTCCAGTCCATACACCAGAATTGGTACAAAGTAAGTATTGAACATGGTTAATTTTGCTTTCAAGGGTATGTTGCTGTCCCATAGTAGGTCTCTCACTTGACTGTAAAAATGTCTCAAATCAAAATGAATGTTATTTCTCTAAGCCTACAGTGTCTGTGTTTTTTTGTGTTGCAGAGAAAAAGCACGCGCCGGATATCACCCATGTTCCACCTCTTCCAGGACCTAAGGGTGAATATGCCAAGTGTGAGTTCTGTGGCAAGACAGATCTACGTAGCAAGTTCAAGAAATCGAAACGCTTCTGCTCTATGGCCTGTGCTAAGAGGTTTGTCTCTCACCTTTTCATACTTAGTTTCAAGCTGAACACTACAGACAAAACCCATGTTATAAGAAAGATATCCCTGCTACGTCTGAGGGTGTACAGAGTTAATAAAACTGCATTTAAACTTCAGCGAGCTGGGAAAGGAACTATACACAGGAGTATCACCAGGATGGAGAGAATAGTCAGTTCTCCAGCTTTCCTGCCTTCTTATTATGTACAGGGTCATTATCTTTGTGCGCCCCGGTAAACACGGCAAGCTAAGCCGTCATTGACATGGCGCTGATCGCGGGCATTCTTACAAGGTTCAGTCGGTGGTTGGCGTGCACTTTTACCAAACATGTTCAATAATGTGTACTTAAAGTGCTCATAGTAAATGCTAAAAATGTCCTCCCTCGGAGGGAAAGTAAAGCCGGCGGTCCCATGTCATAGATTTATGGCATGCTAAAGAACCTTCCACTAATTACACCTGTGTGAAGCTAAATTGGATAGGTTAAGAATGTAAACAACGCTCTTAGGTTTCTACGTTCGTTGCAAGAGTCGACTGCGGTGGCATCTAGTAGCTAAGTTCTGAACTGCCTAGTAGTCGTTGACAGTGGCGCTTGGCGGCAAAAGTAGGAACTATTTGAAAAATTCTAAGTTGAGTCTGTACTTAAATTAGAAAACAGATAAAACACACTAATACAGTCATCACAATTAACACCGGTTATCAGTCAGATTCTACACACACCCAAAGTACACGAGGCTACATGGCCGCGTTGTCGCAGCCCCTAAACTTAAGAATCAACCAACCAACCTCTCTTGTAACACACACCTGACCTCTTCTGATGAAAGAATGGACAACACTCTCATCTTATTTTTGTTCTGTAAGAACACAATGTAGCCTGTTAACCCTTTTATTATTAATATTTACGCAGCCTGTTTTCTTGAATCGTTTAGCGAGCCTCCTAATTGTACATAGGCACACGTGTTCCTGGAAACTTGATTTGAAATTTTCGTCTTGTTTCAGAACAAGACTTTCTGCTTTTCATGTACGAATTATGGTTATACACGTTTGCCCAATGTGAATTGGTGTCTAGGCATGACCAACAATCACCGTAATCACAATACTCACTAAACGTGCAACACTAACGTCGAAGCTTTGCAGATACACGTCCATATGAATGACAAAACACGTGTGAACTAACGATATGAGTCAGCGGAGCGGGGTATTGCGAATTCCACTCGCTCCGCACCTGGCCAGCCAAATGACGCCATAGTCTGCCGCGATTACCGGGGTGCACGAAGATAATGACCCTGTATTATAGTCGGCATCACCGTACATTAACCCGTCAGGATGACGCTCCCGTTTTGTAATGTATGGGCGAGCGCTGCATAATTTTTAGCCAAACAGTTTATCATTATTAAACTCCATATGTAATCACTCTCCTCTCTTTTCAAGAAGCAAGAGCAATTATTCTATTGTCTATCATTAGCCCCCAACAATCAATAGCAGTCTTTGCATTTCAAGCTTTTCCTTTGGGTCCAGGTAAATGAATAATGATATTTTGAGTTTTGGTAGAACCTGGATAGCGACCATCGATTGCTGGTAATGAACCTGAGAGGGACTAAGGAGAAGAAAGGGACTGAGAACCAGGAAAGACGTATAAGGATATGGAAACTGAAAGAAGGAGATAGAAGGGTCGAGTACCTCAAAATGGTAAAGGAAGGAATTCCAACAGATGAAGAAAGAGGGGTGGAAGAGGAATGGGCTAGATTTAAGAAGACTCTAGTAGGTGCAGCAGAAGCAGTTTGTGGGAGGACAAGTAGTAAGAAGAGGTGGAAGGAAACACCATGGTGGAATGAGAAGACAAAAGATATAGTAAGGGAAAAGAGTAGAGCTTTTAGGAGGTGGTATCAAAATAGGATGGTAGAGACAAGGGAAGGGTACCAGGAAAGAAAGAAGGAGGCAAAGAGAGTAGTGGCTGAGGAGAGAAGAAAGTGGATGGAAGAGTGGACAAGATGATGGAGGATAGTGAAGGTACAAAAAAGGTCCTGTATGGGATGATAAAAAATAAGAGGCGAAAGTATCCTACGGATTATGTTAGAATGGTGAACAAAAGGGGACAAGAGATAGAAAATAGGGAAGAACTGAAGAAAATGTGGAAAGAATATTTTGAAGAACTTCTGAACCCAAATGGAAACCACGGCGAGGAGGATGAAATCGGGGAAGAGGAAGATGGACTGCAAACAGAAGAGGACTTAACATGGAAAGAAGTGGAAGATGCAGTGAGGAAGATGAAAGGAGGGAAGGCACCGGGTGTGGATGAGTTGAGTGTGGAGATGGTGAGAGCAGCAGGAGAGGTGGGGATACAATGGTTGTACCGAGTGATGAAGACTGCATGGAAGTAAAGGAAGACCCCAGAGGACTGGAAAAAGGGAATAATTGTCCCAATCTTCAAGAAAGGTAGTAGAACAGAATGCAGAAACTATCGGGGAATAACACTGGTGAGTCATTGTGCAAAGATGTTTGAGAAAGTTTTGGAAAGGAGAATTAGGACAAAGATAGAAGGAGGGATGAGGGAAGAACAACATTGCTTCAGAGCAGGAAGGTCCACAGTGGATTTGATATTTGCTGTAAGGCAGTTACAAGAACAGCAGTCTGAGTATGGAACAGATCTACTGATGGTCTTCCTGGACATTGAGAAAGCATATGACAGTGTATGCAGAAACAAAGTATGGAAGTCCCTGGAGGATAGAGGAGTAGAAAAATGGACTATAAGGAGGATAAAGGAGATGTACAAGGGAAGCGTGAGCTGTGTGAAAGTGGGAGGAGAGAGATCAGACTGGTTGGAACAGAGAAACGGCCTGAAACAAAGAAGTGCACTGTCACCGTTACTTTTCATTGTGGTGATGGATTACATAATGACCTGAGTGGCACAAGTAATTGGGGAAGGAAAGATGAAAGCAGTGGTGTTTGCAGATGATTTGATGATTTGGGGAAACAAGGAGGAGGAGGTACAGGAACAGTTGGACGTGTGGGAAGGAATAATACAAGGGTATGGGATGAAATTTAGCATAAATAAGAGTGAGATGGTGATCACAACAAGGAAGAAGGAAAGAACCACAACGGGAATAACAATTGGTGGGGAACAGCTGAAGAAAGTGGAGAGTTTCAAGTATCTGGGAAGCCTGATACAAGATGATGGAAGAAACGTTAGAGAAATAAATGAGCGGGAGAGACGGGCAGAAGCATTTCTGAGGAGTGTGAGAAGCATGTTATGGAGCAAGGATGTCCCTCAGAACAGCAAAAAGATCATATATCGGACGTACTATGTCGCTATCCTGACGTATGCCTCGGAGACCTGGGTTATGAAAGGAAGGGAGAAGAGCAAAATACAGGCCAGTGAGATGAGGTTCTTGAGAAGCAGTATTGGAGCTACAAAGATGGACAGAATAAGAAATGAGAGGACCAGAGAATTAATGAAGGAGGAACCATTACAGGATGGTATGGAGAAATCTAGACTTAGATGGTATGGACATGTAAAACAAATGGAGGAGAAGAGGATACCGAGGAGGATACTCGAGACAAAGTGGGAAGGAAAGAGACCGAGAGGAAGACCGAGAGACAGGTGGCTGAAGGGGGTGGAAGAACGCGTGAAGAAGAGAGGAGAAGACTGGACAAGGACGGAGGCTGAGAGATGGTGGGAAGACAGAAGACGTTGGAGAGGCTTGTGTTCCAAACAGACCCGGCCAGTGGCTGGAAACTGTGCTGATGATGATGATGGTATGGCCCCTAATGTACCATACGGTACCATCCTTCCCCTTATAAACATCAAGTCGCATACCTAACGGCATATCATCCTCATCAACTTCATGTTCAGATTCACTGGAAGAAGTACCTTTGTGTTCTGATGCACAGCTGTCCTGATCGGTATCTCTGCCACAATCACTTTCATAATCTAAGTCTCTATCTGAATTGTCACTTCCACCAACAATATCATCATCATGTTCGTCACCAAGTAAATCGCTTGTCAGTTAGTCTGTCCATTGCAAAACTTCCCCCAAGCCACGAGAAAATTAGATCTCCCTGTAAACTTATGCAAACACGTGCACGATTGACATTAGCATACAAACGTGTTAACAGCTCGAACAACACTAACGTTACAACAACGGCAAACAATAAGGACAGCATGGGAGAGTCCATTGGTAAAGCAGCAAGGGGTGGAAGGCAGAATGCCCGCTACTCCAAGAATTATTAACAATTCAGTTTGGCCTGGGTAAAAAAATACTCACCCGCGCCTCCTAACTGGTTAACCATTAGAAAGTAAGTTATTTTCCCTTTGAATATAACTTCTTGTCTGAGACAATGCTGTTAACATACATATTTACGTTCGTAACCATTGTAATGCGCTACAATATGTTGTGCCAATGGTACATAGAGTTTGTGGTTGGGTTTGATTCCCGTTGAATGCATGTGAGACTTTCGAAGTGAAATGCCATGTCCTGTGGTTCGGAATCCACGTAAAAGGAAGGTCCTGTGGCTCATGATCCTGAGATTAACAGTCGCGTAAAACTACAAGCTTCTATCCTCTTTTAGAGTTTGTGGCTTTTAGCATTTAAAATTCCAAAATTTAGCATTTTGTAGCTTCTATGATTTTCAGATTTAGCACTGTGTAGAATTTGGTTAAAAAAAGGTTTTTGACCGATATTATATGTAAGATAATATTATAGTGCAATATCATATAATATTGCTTGTCATATTATAACAAAATACTATGGAAAGCTAACCTAGAAGAAGCTATCATACAAATAAACATATCAAAATTATGAAAATTGACACTAATTGTGCTACAAACAACCGTTTTATCATTTTAAATGATCTTGTCGACTTCGTCGTTACGCTGGGGTCTGGCGTTACGTTACGGTGACGGGACGAAATGTATCCAGATGCACTGAGGTGTGTGATGTCATAGTACCGCTTGGTGCATGTGTAGCCTACCCTGACAATCTCTTCTTCATTAGTATAAGACAAAAATCCCCGATTCTTGGATGTCACGGGTAATCTCGAGAACCACTGGATGGATTTTGATGCGGTTTTCACCATTCTGTAAAGGATATCTCGAGGAAGGATTCTGTAGAAAATAATTTATGTATGATCAAAGGAAGCCAAGCAGTAACGATTTCAGTGAAAAAGTCGAAAACAAACTTGGCGTCTGTGCGCTTCTTAAGCTTACGCTGGGCAAACCGTTAAAAATATCAATATACTATGAGCGTAAGAACTGGTCAGCATGAAAAGTTCTACAAAAAAGTCCGCGAGAGCATATCTCTATCTTCAATACATCGCCCACTATAAGTGTTTTTAGACTGGATGGAAGGGGCAAGTCCCCGCGCGCTTGACCTGGCTTTGCCCTTGGTTTGCACTTGCCGTTCGTGAGTAATTTGAAACAAGATAAGCAAGATAAGTATTATGCAGATAATTTTCTAACATGTTAAGAGTCTTTGGCTCGAGCGAAGCGAGAAGCCTCCAGCCTTTCTAGCATTTTTCAGCATTTGTAGCATTTAAAATGATACAAAGTCTAGTCTTTCAGACTTTTTTTGTAAAAGTTTTATATTTTGGTCATTGACCGTGAAAATGCTTTGCATGAAATTCCGTAACACATTTCACCCAAAAGGAAGCTAATTTTGTTCAAAAGGAGGAGAATTGCCCGCAGCAGTGACGAATTGCTCTCTGATTTAATAAATTTCAACAATTTGTTTAAAAAGTGCATTTGAAAAAATTAATAAGACTTTAGCATCTGCGAGAACCACTACACTGTGGCAGGGGAGAAGACCTGAGACAGACGGACGATGTTCCGACCGCGCTGACAAAATACATATTTACAGTAGTGCAGTTGACGGCTTTTGTGGGATTGTTGACATCATATTGATAGGGCTGTTTTGCTATAAAAAATATACCTCACATAGGCCTACAGGGTGAGATTTTTTTCTAATTTTTCAACTAGCTCCATAGGACGGACACATGCCGCCGAGTCCATTAGGCACGCCTTGATTAAATTCCCTTCCGTGAAGGGTTTTCCCAGCTTTGGCAATTCGCATCGAACATTTGTAGCATGCTCGTAAATTGGGTCCACCAACCTCACTCTCCTTCATCTCCTGGTGGCCAGAAATGCGGCAAGTAACAATTGTAGTGTTCTTAAACCGGGTGAGTTAGGCGTGGTCGTTACGGCATGACTGCTGGCTGTCGCTCACATCCGGGAGGCGAGGAGGTTCGAATCCTCCCGCCGGCAACCTTGAAGATGGTCTTCTGTGGTTTCCCATCTTCCTTCCAGGCAAATGCCAGGGTTGGTCCCTAACAATAGGCCACAGCCGCTACCTTCCAACTCCTCGTCCTTACATTCCAACTTTCCTCCCCAATGGTACTTGTAGCTCACCCATTCGGTGTCCGTCTCGAAGCAGCTACAAAACTGGCGAGCCGAACATGTCCTCGGACACTCCCGGCACTAAAAGAAAAGCCATATGCTAAAAAAAAGAGAGAAAAAGTATTTTGTTTGTAAACAAGCATTTTAAAATTAAACCAATAATACTTACAGAAAAGTGCTGCTTGAAATTTTCTTTCAATTCTTCCAATTTCGATTGGCGACTGGCGTCTGTCAAATCACCGTAATCATGCCTGTGATTGACACTGCAGTGACATTCCAAATTGTTTTTCTTTAACCACATTAAATCTCGGTGGCACACTAAACATTTGGCATGCCCTTTATAAGCTGTACAGAAAAATGAAATTTCCCATTCTGCTTTAAGGGCTGCTTCTTCGCCACTCCTGTTTTTAATATGATGTTCAGACATGACCACTGCGAAACTGACTTACTTTCACGCTGTCAACAAAGTGCTTTGGACTAGACAGCGACTAGACGCGCTCAGCCAGCCAAGCTCCTCCCACCCCTAACGAAACTACCTTCCACCAAAGCACTGGCTAAGAGCGCGGCCGGTGTGCTAGCGCTCGGGGAGTGCAGTATGGATGGCCCTGCTCTAGTCTTATATAAATGCTGATACAAGGTGTATAATAGACGTGCATGTAGCCTATCTTGGAAGGTTAATATTTGGGCACGAAACATGCACCAAATGTAAAGATTTTTATTAGATCGTAAAGGTTGTCGAGGTGGTAAAAAATAATTTTTATTCTTTCAAGAATAACCGTTGTAATTGTCAAGCCAAGGTTGTGATGCAATAATGGTCACATTTGCTGCTGATAGTGCATTGTTGAATTTATTTATGATAAATGCTTAGTTTGTCTATATTACAGTAGCCTAAAAATTCTATGATTCAAAATTTTGCATATCGAAATTATTTCAAATTTTGATCCCATGAAATATAAGGCATATAAAATAACCTGGTTATTTCGAAAACTTGTATAATTCATATTCCAAAAAATTGTGATAATATTAATTCAGTTCTCCATCTGGTGGATGTTCAGCTCCGTCACAGTATGCGTATAGTTACTGGAACATTGCTTTCCACTCCAGTTCAGTGGCAACATACCACCTCCTCACATCACAAGACAAAAACATCTTGTTCATCTGTGGTCAAGAATGCTCAACAACACAACACTCCCAATTCATGAGGATGTGAGTCAACTAGGATTATCCAGGCTGAAGTCCCACAAACCTGCATGTAAAACTGCCTTGGAACTGATAACCAAGCAGTTCAATCTTAAAGACACCTGACGGAATGAGTGGACTTCTTCCCCACCACATGGTATTATAATAATCGCAAATCCAACTGTGAAACTAAATGGTTTCACTTTGCCAAGGAATGTTTGGCGTAGACTTAACCACATCAGGTTTGGCTTGGGAAGAACCGCTTCGGTTCTTTATAAATGGGGTTAGATAGATTCTCCACACTGTGATTGCGCTGACATCCCACAATCAATGAAACACATAGTGGTGGATTGTCCACTCCGTGCCTTCCCGGGTGGTTTGGAGGACCTGCACTCAGCTACCCCAGAAGCGGTGTGTTGGCTCAACGGATTAGTTGTAAAAGTGTAACTGTGTCTGTTGTTGTTGGTGCTATATTCTGTAATTGTTTCCTTTCTTGTGTAGCATCATACTCGAAATAAATAATCTATAATTCAGAATATTTAAAGACTAATCGAATGGCTGTCCACCATAATTTCATGTTAAAGACAGCAAGACATGTCTGTGAACTCGTTACCGGACTTGTCTAATGCGCCAATCCTGGTAGATACTTGCAACTTTTCTGTGGCCGACCCCTACTAGGACAGCGGAATTGTCAAATGGACCGAAGTGGCACTGATCTATTATGATATTTTACAGTGGCCATTCACAACCGTCTGTCCACAAGGACATTGGAAAATCTCGTCAAATGGGCCGAAAATGACGCCGATTGTGAGACGTCAAAATACCTTCACATGATACTTCTCTGTGCTCTGCCACCAACAAATTCCCGCGAGGACAGCTTTAGCAATGTACATGACTAATAAAGGTTACTCTCCAACTCTTCCCAATGGTATTCTAACAAGGGCACAGCAGTTCAAATCGGCGGCTTCGGTAGCATAGTCGGTAGCATGCTGAGCTTCTATGCTCAAGATCGCGGGTTCAAACGCGGCCGAAGTCGTCGGAATTTTTAAGAGCATTAAAAATCCCTCATTATGCCTTCCTTTGGAGGGGAAGTAAAGCTGGCGGTCCAATGTCATAGATCGTGGCGCAGTCGGTAGAGGCGCCGAGCTTCTAACTGAAAGGGAGTGGGTTCGATCCCCACCCAGGTAGTGGATTTTAGAAAAGATAAAAACTACCACTTACGGAAACACAAATAACCCTGGGTTTCACTCAGCCTACACCAGAAATGAGTACCAGGGTAATTCCTGGGATTAAGACGGTCGTGTGAGGAGCTGACAACTCCGTCCTATCTAGTGCTGATATCACAAAAAGTGGAAGCCTCTACCTTCCACTGCTCCCAGGGCTTCCATAGACTGTACGGAGTTGGATTTGGCTTTTAAAAGTACCTTCCACTAATTACACTTGTGTGAAGTTAAATTATAGGATAGATTTGACTAACGCTCTTAGGTTCTAACGTTCATCGCCAGGAGCCGACTGCGGCGACATCTAGTAACCAAGTTCAGAACTAGTAGTCGTTCATGGTGCAATTGGTAACAAAAGTAGGAACTACTTGAAAATTGAATGTCTGCAGTCCTTACTTGAATTGAAAACAGATAACACACACTAATACAGCCATCACAATTAACACCGGTTATCAGACAGATTCTACACACACCCAAGTACACAGGGCTACATGACCGCGTTGTCGCAGCTCCTAAACTAAGGAACCAACCAACAGCAAATCCCTCCTAGTTGTAGTTCACAACCTGGTTAGAGGGAGATTCTTAATTGGCTGCACCCATTTATTGGTTATTGTCTATGCACAACATTAATACAGTATTGCACATTTGAAAGTATTGACAGAATTGTATGAACATAGGTTCAACATTGCTTGCAGTAAACGAATGGGAGCTGTGAAGGCGAATGCTGTTATGACTGACCTGAAGGACCAACAATACCAGAAGCCAAATGGCAAAAACCAGGAGTGGGTGAGTGCTAATGTCTTGTTTCTCCTAGTGTTAAAAGCCATTCAAGGTTAACTTTAAATTCCAAATCTTTGTCCATTGCCTGTTGTTATTTAATTGTATGGTGAATATATACAATAGTTAAACATTAATCCTTATAGTGCCAGAGGGCGATATATCGGTCAAGGGCGCTTTTGCTAAAAATGAGATGGGCCGGTCTATCGGCCCATTTTTGGAAATGTGTTATTATTGTTTCTAGCCAAGCAGTGCTATCAGTGTTGTAACCAAGACAATGTAGCAATTATTCTTTCTCTGGATATATCGATGTGTTTGTGTTCCGTGAATAACTGAACTCATAATAAGTACTCTTTGAACATGCTGCCATCAGCTGATTATCTGCACGTGTGAAACTATGTTTGTTTACATTCTTGAAAATTAAAAACCACAGACTGTTTCTAGTCGACCGACCGGGTCAGGGATGGAATGAAGCCCCCATCTAGCGGCGAGGTTATGAACTGTGCCGGCTGCCAAGGCCTGACGCACTCCCATGGGGCAATGATTAAATGAATGACAGATGAAATGAAATGATAGTGGAGAGTGTTGCTGGAATGAAATAGTGACAAAGAAAACCGGAGTACCCAGAGAAAAACCTGTCTGCCTCCGCTTTGTCAAGCACAAATCTCACATGGAGTGACCAGGATTTGAACCACGGACCCAGCGGTGAGAGGCCGGCGTGCTGCCGCCTAAACCATGGAGGCTGGTTGTTTACATTCTTACTCAGAGCTAATTGGTAATGATAAATATGAATGGTGGTGAAATAAGGTTTCCATGCTGAGTGAAGCGTGTGAAGAGTTAGTTTTCGACTGATAACGACGAATTTGATAAAATGTCCATTCTAATTATTAAAAAAAAGCATCAAGTATCTTTTAGTGAAACAAATAAATAGATTTTATTGCACCCGATGGCCTTTAGTAAAAAAAAAAAAAACTAAAAAAAAAAAAAAAAACAACTCATATACTCTAATATATTTACCTCCTATGGACAAATATGAACATTCTATCTTAAAAAATATAGGTAGGAGATAATGTTCATAAAAAACTGGAAATTTCATTAAACTTAACTTGGAATCCGAGGAGCCCATATTCTGCATCCATCTGATAACTTCAGAGGTGACACTGCTCCTCCAAACCACAGCCCCACTTGTGCCGAATGTGGTTACAACAGCCGTGTCCAGTCCTAAGTCTGTTGAGGCGGCACCAAACCTCCCTCGGGATATCAAAGCTTTCAGGCTTTAGTAGGATCCAAGGAGTGGATGTGTGCTTGCATTGTGTTTGTAAACCACTCAATCTTATAATTTTGGTTCAAATCAACCCATTCACAAACAGTTGCCTGCAGTGCTGTTGCCCATCTCCCACGACGAGGACGAGGGCTCGGACTTCTGGGAGACTTGCCCTTCTCACAGTAATCCCTCAAGACCTACAATCTTCACCAAATTGAACACTAGTTCCTCCTACCTACTGAATAATCATAAGCAATTTGCTTCCTTTTATTTATAAACTGGACACCTTGACATTTATTAGCATTCATCTCCAGTTTTGGATCATATACACACCTTGACATTTATTAGCATTCATCTCCAGTTTTGGATGATATACAAATTAATGGAGCACCTCTAGCCAAGGTGGATACATTTCGATATTTGGGTTCTCGATTACAGAGTGACGGCTGTATAAATGAAGATGTGGAAGCCAGAATCAACGCAACGTGGATGCGATTCAGAGATGTAACTGGTGTTCTTTGTGATAAGAAGATGCCCATCACCTAAAATCACAGATATACTGCTCAATGGTGAGGCCAGTTGCATTGTATGGTACAGTGTGCTGGCCAGCACTCGCTACATGTCGTGGAAATGCGGATGCTGAGAAGATCGTTAGGCATTTCTCTGCTCAACCACATCAACAATTCAACGATCCGACAACTAGCTGGTGTTGCTCCAATCGATGAGGAAATGCAGGAATGGGGACTTCGTTGGTATGGCCATGTCGTACGAGCACCGCATGGTTCAGTCATCAGCTCAGCCTATCATCTCGCTGTAGAAGGCCAGAGACACCATGGGAGACCTAAGCTAAGATGGCTAGATACTATAAAGTCAGATCTAAGATCAAGAAGCCTAAACCCACAGGAAGTGCTTCATTGAAAGAAATGGAGTGCATTGACCCGAAAAGCGGACCCCGTTACAATGGGAACACTCTAAGAAGAAGGAGAAGAAGAAGATGTTGTTGTTTTAAGGGGCCTAACTTCGAGGATGATGATGATGATGATCTCCAGTTTTGGATCATAACCAGATCCCTTTCATTCTTCTTCATTTCCCGGTTCCAGTGATCTGGGTCGGGGCGTGAAACAAGGATCTCCATCCGAGGCCTCGACACATACTATCATATTTAGGCTATTTGTACGATGGGTTCGCCACACCCAAAGGTAGACAAGGAAATTGAAAGACTCCCTAGGACTCGGATACCCTAATACTGTCGCGGTCGGAAGAGAACAAGAGTTGGCCATGGAAAGTTAACTAAAAGGAGCCCGGCACAATTAAGTGGAGGCAATGCCGGACTCAGCTGGGGTCCTGTGGTCGCCAAACCACGTCCCAAGACTTGTGAAACCGTAAGAGTATCACTTTCATTCATATCTTTAATTTTTCTGTGTACACTAGAGTCCAAAAGTGAAGCATAATCACTAAACGAGGCCATACCGCCTGATAGGAATGTCAGATGGATTGCTGAACAAGCGGAAGCTGAATCCCATATGTCACACAACTTGTCCAAAATAACAGTATTAGAAAGGTTTTGATAGCTAAGGTACACCTTTGACAACAAGTAACAAAACTTGGTAATGTCTTCCACAGCACAATATGCTGTTAATAGGGTGTGTGGTTACCCCTAACGGCCACACATGCTTCGCAGCGACGTGGCATGCTCTCTATCTGATGGTCCAAGAGCTCTTGTGGCAGTCGATCCCATTCCTCCAAAAGGGCAATGCGAAGGTCTTGAAGGGTCCTTGGTCACCTCCCCAATGCATCCCCGGCATGTACTATAGGATTCATATCCGCAGACCTCGCTGGCCAGTCCATGTCTTCCTCAGCCAGAAATTCATCCACCAGAGCAGCGCGGTGCGGTCGGGCATTATCGTCCATTAAGAGGAAGTCTGGACCAACCACACCTCTGAAGAGTCGAACATGTGGTCTCAGTACCTCATCTCTGTATCTCCGAGCATCCACAGTGTTCCTCAGACCACCCATGGAGATGTGCAGGTCCGTACGGCCATTCAATATGATGCTGCCCTACACCATGACGCCACCACCACAATACTGGTCCCGTTCCACGATGTTCCTGTGGGTGTATCAGCTACCCATTTCTCTCCAGATTAATGTGTGACGGGAATCATTCTGCAAACTGAAGCGGGATTCATCTGTGAAAAGCACATGCTTCCATTCATTCATGGTCCAGTTTCGACGTTAATGGCTCCACAGTAAACGGGCCCGTCTCCGTGCTGGAGTGAGCGGGACGCACACCGTTGGGACGTCTGGCAAACAGCCCTGTGTTTACCTTGTGTTTACGTCGCTAGTCAAAGCAGGGAATACTCCTTCCCTATACAGAGTAAACACGTAAGGTTGGTAGGTGCATATGTCGTGCGATTTGCGGTCTATTTCCTGTTGCCCTGGTTATTCGTAAGTTATGCTTAACTTTTGGACACAGTGTATAATAATGCCATTTGCAAATTATCTTTTTTGAGATGATATGTTTACTGCCCTTCCTACCCTAATCTGTTCTGATAACGATCCTCCAACGCAACTTCTGTTCTCGAAGAAAGCCTTCGCCCATTACACTAGTCTCTTTGTCGTTCCATGATTTACCCTATCGGAAGCCTTTGCAGTTGACTAATGAACCATATAACTTCCCCTGCTGTGACAGGATAAAGATATAGAATGTACAGAATAGTTGAAATATATTTGCACAACATTTGTGCCAACTTGGGAAGTTTTTCCATTTAAAGTTTATGTTGATTTGTGTTCTGATCAATGTAGAGTTGGTTGTATGCAGAGAAGGTTTTGCTCCACAATGCAGGTTTTACTGCTCAAGTAAGACGCTACAGTTGAAACTCTTGACATTGTTGTAGACAGAAGTTAAATACTATGAGTATTTATTAAATTTATACAGCTTAGAATCAAAACCCGCCAAATCCATATTTTATGAAAATTGAGATAAGCATTGTTTCTTAAACTTTTGCTTCGCTGAATTCATTAAAACTATTGTTTAGTTACAAAACCCGCTACATCCTACTGTAAAACGAAATCATAGTTGAGGCTTAGTTGCAATATCCGCCAAGTCCAAAGACAGTTTTGCCATTTTTTGTTACAAAACCCGCCACATCCACACCAGCCAATAGGAGCACGCACCTTCCATGATGCTTTGCAAAGTGTTTACTCTTTACCTACCAGCATTAGTCAGAGAACGTATCCCTGCCCGACGTTATTAGAATGGTTTATGTTGTTAATACTTGTGATAATAATACAGTAATTTGTTTTGGATAATTTTGACAAAGAACAAGAACAATAACATTTTGGTCCAGGGTGAAGTTTTCCACAGAAATGACATTTGGGAACCTAAACTTGTCACGAAACCTGATTTTTATATGGCTCACGTACAGTCAGAACACATAAACAGAGGGGTTGTCCTTCAGGCACAAAAAGTGAAAGATGTTTCGAGACTGTTTTCGAAGCATTTTGGAGAAAGATGGAGGGAGAATGAAGAGCTGCAGTTTTATTGCAATCTGGAAAGTCGTGACGAACACTAAGGGAATGGATCTGATGATGATCGCTTGACGATCGAAACTGAAACTGGTCATCCAAGTGTATTTATTATCTCGTGTTTTTTTTTTTTTTTTTTTTCAGGGTTATTGTTCTTCTTTTTCTTTGTCAAAATTATCCGAAACAAATTACTATATTATTATCGAAAAGTATAACAACATAAATCATTCTATAACATCAGGCAGAGGTACGTTCTCTGACTAATGCTCTGACGATTTGGGTACAATCGTGTTGACCGACTGAAAAGCACCAAACTTTTGTTTACTAAGGCAACACTGCAAAATGCCTTCAAACATAAACACCATAAAGTTTTAATTAATTTTAGAAGACTGGTATAATATATTACATTTTCACTATTTATTGACTCTTCTTCTTTCTCTTTACATCATTCCCACTCTTATGTGGGGTCGATGTTTCTGACAGCTCTCCTCCATTTAACCCGGTCATGCACATCCTCTTCTGACAACTGTTTTTCTCTGAGGTCCTCCTGTACACAATCCATCCACCGTCGTGTAGGTCTGCCTCGCATTCTCACTCCCTGTATATGCATGTCTAGCATCTTCCTCCCCACATAGGATTCCTCCCTTCTTCTCACATGCCCGTACCATTGAAGTCGCTTTTCTTGTATCTTCTTAGATATTTCAACAACCTTCAATGTTCCTCTTATTTTGACATTTTCCACTCTATCACGCTTAGTCACTCCACTCATCCACCTGAGTATTTTCATTTCCGTGACGTCAAGCCTGTGTGTGTGCGTTTTGCGTGCAGGCCATGATTCAGAGCCATACAGCAATGCAGGTCTTACGACAGTTTTATATATTTTCCCCTTAACCTTAGGCTTGATCCTGCGGTCACAGAGCACTCCTGACATTTTCCTCCAGTTCATCCATCCTACCTGAATCCTGTGTGACACTTCCACATCCAGATTTCCATCTCCAGTCACCACCAAACCCAGGTATTTGAACTCCTCCACTGTATTTAACGTTTCCCCTTGCATTCTGATCTCACAGTCTTGATCTGTATTGAACCTCATATACTCCCGTCTTCTTCCTGCTAATCCTGAGTCCTCTGTCTTCCAAGGCTGCCCTCCACTGTTCCAGTTTTTCCTCAATGACATCTTTGGTGGTACTACACAACACTATGTCGTCTGCAAACATCATGCACCAGGGGGCTTGGTCTCTTAATCCACAAGACATTTCGTCCAGAATTAGGTCAAACAGATATGGACTTAAAGCCGAACCTTGGTGTAAACCTACTCGAACCGGAATCCAATCTGTAAGACCAACGCTGCTTCTAACCTGTGTTCTTGCTTCTTTGTACATTTCATGAACCAACTGCACGTACTTCTCTGGGACTACGTTCACTCGTAAACAACTCCAGATTTCTCCCCGGGGCACCCGGTCGTATGCTTTCTCTAGGTCCATCTTTCCCGATACTTTTCCATTACTTGTCTCAGGGCAAACACTGCGTCTGTGGTCCCTTTTCCTGGCATGAAGCCGAATGGTTCCTCGCCAATGCTAGTCTCATCCCGAATCCTCTTGTCTATCACTCTTTCCCAGATTTTCATGGTATGGGACATTAACTTAATGCCCCTGTAATTAGCACAGTCCTGAATATCCCCCTTCTCTTTATATATAGGCACTAAAATACTTTCTCTCCATTCATCAGGTCTTATATCCTGAGAGTACATTTTTTGCATTAAATGCAGCAACATGTCGATCCCATCTTTCTCCAGATACTTCCACACTTCAACTGGAATTTCATCGGGTCCTGTTGCCTTTCCGTTTTTCATTTTCCTAAGTGCTAATGTTACTTCTTCTCTTCTAATATCTATTCTCAGACCCTGGTGTTGTTCTCCTTCTCCTAAATATATCCTTGGGTGCTCTTCATTGAGAAGTTTTCCATAGTAGTTTCTCCATCTGCACTTGATGTCGGAATGGTCCGTTAATACTAGACCATTTTCATCTTTGATCTGCTTTATTTGGGTGTAGTCCTTCTTGTCTTTATCTCTCGCCTGCGCTATTCTGAAAATTTTTCTTTCACCTTTTGTGGTTTCCAACTCTTCGTACAGCTGATCCATTATTTGTGCTTCCTTATTACATCTCGTGTAGTTCTCTTTATCCTCTTGTCTACCTGACTTATCCCACAACTTCTTTGCATCACTTTTGGCTTTCACGATCTTCTGTACCTCTTCATTCCACCACCCTGTTTCTTTGTCAGCTAGTGGTTTCTTGCCAGAAGTTCTCCCTAGCACTTCAGTTCCTACCCTCCTTATCAAACTACTGTTGTGTGCCCACCACTCTTGCACATAGTTGCAAAGAACCACTCCATTGAGTACTTTCTCTTTAAACTGGTCCTTCAATGCCTCTTCATTTAATCTCCACCACTTAATTTTTGTTAAGACTCGCACAGGTCTGCCTTTCTTCCTTATCCTCATTTTCCAGTCCATGACTACTGTCCTATGCTGAACTGCCACTGCTTCATGCACAGGTCTGCCTTTCTTCCTTATCCTCATTTTCCAGTCCATGACTACTGTCCTATGCTGAACTACCACTGCTTCACCATTAAAAACTTTACAGTTTTGGATTTCCCGTAATTGAGACCTTTTACACATTAAGAAGTCAATCTGACTTTCTCTGGTCCCACTTTTGTAAGTCATATATTGACCTGTTTCACTATTTATTGACTAAGGTGTATAAATTTAATAAATACTCATAGTATTTTACTTCTGATGATTATAAGGAAACCTTCTTAATATGACTAATTTAATATTATTAACGTATTAGTTGTAGAGTTTGATCATGCACGATTTCCATGTTCCCACTGTTCAAGGTGCTGTGGATTGAAGAAGTCCATGATACAGTAAATATACTCGCTCCACAACTGCTAACGTGATGACCAGGGTCCAGTTAATTATGTGTTTACCTTTTCAGAAATATATTTTTATTTATGTGCTTAAAAGTGGAAAATATGTGATTAAGTTTCTAAAATATGTTCTTAAATTTGAATAATATTTGACCCCCAACTACTCGAAAAATAGTTAAAATGTCCAGCTGCTTGAATAATCCATAATCTTGTCTATAGTACAAATGTTTCCGCTTAATATTCTGGGAATGGCCTCAGTTTCCAAATCCTACAATACTTGCTGCAGATGAGAGATACGAAATATGTATGTGCCGTTTTCGAATTGCATTCTAAAGAGCAGAAGACAAGGTCACTTCAAAAACTTTTATGGCAAGTTTCGCGGACCACTGTAATTTCAAGTAAAATTTCCTGTCAAGGTAAGGACTATTGGAGGCTTAATGAGACTGTTGACTCCAGCCCCCCTGCTGTACTTAATGACCGGGGAATTCCAGCCTTGAAATACTACCACAATACAGAGACAAGGGTGCATTCACGAAATAGAGAAGCAAATTACTGGAATTGCCAAGGGTCGAAAATGTGGGCAGCAGTCATCCAAGGAGTACAACATACTACCAAGTATAGGAAATATGTACTTATGAATAAATACGCCAGCATATGTATTTATTTAAAAAACTACAAAAATATGTAAATAAATAGAGATAATTTAGTTAAATAACAAATATTTAGATTGTTAGAGAAATGATATCTTTGCTGTTAATTGCATACCTAATGTACAGTTTTTCTGCAGTCGCAGGGTGCACAGGATGGTGTCGCTGGCAACGACGAGAACACTGATACAAATGACTCTGCCGTGTCTGGCCCCGAGAGTTCGATGTCTCCTTCCGAAGCACCAGAGGTGCCCTCTGTTGATATGGAGGACAGCTCGGCTTCCGACTCTGTAGCACCTGTACCTCCCGTCCAAAGGATAAACCCTCTCAAATGGACTGTAAGTAGCCGGTTTTATGATCTGCTATATTTTGACCGAAAAATACAGGCGAAATATTTGGGTGTGTGAATTATTGAATTTTAGGAATTCAGAGATCTCGATGTTATCAGACTCCATATTTGAATCTTTTAGGTCCATATTGACAGTAAAATTACTATGACAAATATCAAGGAACTCCATCAATCAGTACTATGTAATTATACATTTTTTACAAATTAGGGTACATGTTTCAGGTTAATAGTAGTTTTTTTTCTCTTTCTTTTCTTTTTTTCTTTTCATCTTCTTTCCCCTTAAACTAAAATTGTGTCTGAATTTTCTGACTTGACTCTTCCAAACACAGGTGTCTGTCCAAAAAAAAAAAAAAAACTAAATCAATTTCAAATCCAATTTAACGTCTAAACTACTGTTAAATTAAAGTGGAGAAAGCTTTTTGAGCTCAAAACATTTATCCTAATTTGCAAAAATGTTATAATTACATAGTATTGATTGATCGAGTTCCTTGATATTTATCATAGTAATTCAAAGATATAACATTTTTTTAAACATTTAAAAATGCTTCCAATGTATACACAAAATTGGTAAACTCATTTGCAGTTATCGTCATTTAAAGTAAAATTACAGCATAAGTTTTCTTCTGAACGGTCATGTAGAATACATCGGTCAAGTTGGACATGTTTTCACGAACGCTGGAAAATATTCTCCCCATACAAGCCGATAATATGACCTGAAGTAAAATAAATTTGAATTAACTTAAGTACCAATCACGACATTCCAGCAAAAGAAAAGTTTGCACTTTGCTACCAGCACTATCACTGCTCCCATTCCCCATAAGAAACCATCTTCACACGTGTTTAACGTATTCGAGATTCTCATTTTCTTGAAGCTCTTTCAATCAACTCCAAAGAAATCTTGTCGAAACACCTATTGTAAAAACCTTTCCTAGAGTGTGCACAAGAAGTCACTGAAGTTTAATCGCAATCGGATGAATGGTGTACAAACGCGTAAGAGACTTGAAACGATTCACGCGCCGTCACTTATTTGTTGAATCTACTCGTGCGCTACCTATTGTGAAATGGATTTGCTAAGCCAGAAACCTTCCTTGGAGTGCACACAACAATTCACCCAAGTTTCATCCCAATCGGTGATGGTATATGAACGCATAAGGGACTTAAAACCATTCGCGCGCCATGACCATATTCGAACCGGCAGCCAAGCTTGAGTTCAGATTTAAGAACTGCACTTGACCACTGACCCACACCAGCTGGTAAAAATAAAAACACGGAATATCCACTCACTACAAGTGGTTTCTGAATCTTGCCTGTTGGAATAAGTTTGTCTACACTTATTGCCATTGTCCTTAAATGGTCTATTTATCAAAACATCCCAAGGTTAAAGTACCCAGGCCAATCCTCGAGGAATCGGTGCTAGATAGGTTTGCATAATTCCCAGTAATTTGTTTGCATCTCCTGTCGGAGTGTCACGAAAGCTGCCCAACTCTAGGGAGGAGAGACCCCACTTGTTGATATCCAGTTTTGTAATAGTGACATGTCCATCCACCCTTTTTGGATACAAATGTGGATCCCTTGCAGAAATTTTATTTTCAGCATCATTTTTTCATATCAGAACGTTGTAAGGTGCAAGCTTCCTGCCATCAGCTGTTACAGCAAGCATTGCTTTTCACTCTAATAGTGTGTACGATAACACTTAGAGGCATTTCGAAACTGATTAGTGCCTGATCAGCATTTCATATTTGGTAAAGCAAGCCAATCGTGAGATGATTTTGGTTGTAATAATTTGATATTCTTTGGCATAATGAACTGGGCCCTTGGTGTTGGGGTAGCATGCCTGCCTCTCACCTGGAGGCCCCAGGCTCGATTCCTGACTCCATCAGGGAATTGAGAAACTGATATGAGGGCTGGAACGGTGTGCACTCATCCCCGTGAGGACAATTGAGTAGCTTTCTAACAGTGAGACAGCGCCCTGGTCAGGAAAATCAAGATGAATGGCCGAGCGGCTCCAACGCGCTGACCACCCGTCACCCCTCAAACTGTAGGCCGAATGGCTGGGCAGAGGTTGCTTGTTGGGCTGTGGTGCCATGGGGTTTGTTTAGAATAGTGATGTTCTTTGCTGAAGAATAAGTCCATAAACCAGCCTATTCTGGGTTTAAAACCCAAGACATTAATCGCACGTTCTGCAGTTATTTCTCTAGAACAATTCTGAATGGCAGCTTTGGTGGCGTAGTCGGTAGCATGCTGAGCTTCTATGCTCAAGATCGCGGGTTCAAACCCGGCCGAAGCCGTCGGATTTTTTAAGAGCGTTAAAATCCCTCAGTATGCCTTCCTTTGGAGGGGAAATAACCCGGCGGTCTTGATTACTAGACGCCACCGCAGTTGGCTCCTGACGACGAACTTTGGAACTAACAGCGTTAGTCAAAGCTTAACCTATAATTTAGCTTTACACAGGTGTAATTAGTGGAAGGTTCTTTATCATGCCATAAATCTATGACATGGGACCGCCGGCTTATTTCCCCTCCGAAAGAAGGCATACTGAGGGATTTTAACGCTCTTAAAAAATCCGACTGCTTCGGCCGGGTTTGAACCCGCAATCTTGGGCATAGAAGCTCAGCATGCTACCAACTACGCCACCAAAGCTGCCATTCAGAATTGTTCTAGAGAAATAACTGCAGAACGTGCGATTAATGTCTTGGGTTTTAAACTCAGAATAGGCTGGTTTATGGACTTATTCTTCAGCAAAGAACATCACTATTGTAAACAAACCCCATGGCACCACAGCCCAACAAGCAACCTCTGCCCAGCCATTCGGCCTACAGTTTGAGGGGTGACGGGTGGTCAGCGCGTTGGGGCCGCTCGGCCATTGATCTTGGTTTTCCTGACCAGGGCGCTGTCTCACTGTTAGAAAGCTACTGGACTGTACTTTATTCTTTTACTCGACCAAATGAATGATACTGGTGATAGTAATAACAATCACATACAGTGTCCTTCTTTTGAATCAGTTTGTTACAAACTGCTAAATCTGCCACAAAATGTGCTAGGCCTTATATTTTAAATGCTACAAACCACAAAGTCTATTAACAATACTAATAAAAATATACCATATTTTCTTGCACGATTGAAGCCACGCAAGAATCATGGCTCCGCAATTCTTTTTTGGTTGAATGAGAGAGGGAAGAGATATTTGATGCATGCACTTTCTGAGTCATCGTGCAGTTCTGGGTGGGTTCTGAAGTAACAATTTTAAATGGTAGCCTTTCTATAGCAAATACTGTGCAATCACCTCTACTCCAGTCTGGTACAAACACAGTGAGCAAGTATTGGAGTAACACTGCACCATATAAACTGACAGTGAGAATAAGTACTGTATTCAGTGTCTGAGTGCAACGTGCGCTACTGGCAGAAACAGAAAACTCCACTTCAAGCGACCAATTAGTCTTGCAAAGCATTTCACAGCCCAAAAAGTGGCAGGTTTCCTCAAGTAGAGGAGGAGCTGCAGAAATATGTAATTTTGTTATGCAACAATCGATTATGGAATCTTGCACAGTATTTGGAATGCCCATTTTAGGTAGATTTCATTAGAAAGCTACCTATTGCAATGGGTACCATGTTTCGACTTCCGGAAAATTTCGACATATCTTCGTGTTTCACATCCCTCAGACCCCAAAACCACCGACAGTTGAAATGTTCATATATAATTTATGTATATATATATAGGCCTATATATCAGTTTCTTGTGGACACGATAACTGGATAACTGCCGTAATTTTGCACCAATCACTTTGAATTTTTAACATAATATGTATACCTATAAAATCTTGGTCGAGTTCGTTAATGGGCTAAATCAGTCCAAGGGGGTGAAAATGGGGGGCTTTTTTTTTTGAAAAAGTGAAATATTGCTATAACTCTCTTAACCTTTTCGCTGCTGAATTGTTGCAGTGTTAGAGCACCCTCTGTGCTGGATTCTTTTAGGCAACCTCTTTCACACAGAAATTCACCAATTTGAACATAAAATACAAGTGGTAACTGAAAATAATTTAAAGTAATTTACTCACCAGTGTGTTCATAAAGTATTGGCCACGGTTGATGTTTGGGATCCAGGGTTCGATTCCACATGAGTTGGTGAAATTTTGTCCAGTAGAAAAAAAATTAAAAATGTAATTTACACCGTAGACTATGCTCACTAAATGCACGCACTATATACATCCCATACACACACACTTCCCAACAGAAACATTAAATTAACACACGATATCACTAAATAAACACCCGAATCCAATATTACCTCAAACAGAAATATCTAAAATAATTCTAACACATACATTATCCTATACCTAAACTTTCGCGAAAAAAAAGCCTGCCTTCAACTAAATAGGCTATACAATTTATCTATACTAATAATTGAACACTAAATATGTGCAAAGATAAAGTTTATGCTTCTAAACATTCTAATAATTGGTATCAAGCCATTTCCTGAGCCTGGAATATTGACTGGGTGGCTTAGCGTCAACAGTCTGTTTATGAAACTTGTTTGTTTCGTCCGCTACCTTTGTCAACACCTCTTCATTGACAAATAACTCGAAATAATCTATTTCATGGGATTCAGGGGTCAAATTATTATTTGACATACCTGGGTTTGGCACTTGGAATGCATGCACGTTTGGCGCGAACTCGTCCTCGGACCACGTGGGTAGGCCTAGGTCAGGTTCATTTCTTCCCCTCTCTATCGGAATATCTTCAACATTATCACTATCACTGTCACTTCCAAACAGTTCCCTAATATCCCCATCGTCACTTCCGACACTATCTAAATCCACATCAGACTCAATCTCCTCTAAAAGCGTAAGAATTTGCTCTGGACGCATAATGCGCGCGCTAGATGCAGCCATTACTCATACACGATGTTTATAACTGTGTGACGAAAGAAAAACATTTTTCCCGCAACGTTACAAGTGTGTATTTAAGGAACTAAGTGGTTGAAAATGTAGCTAACAGATGGCGTAAGAATACACGACATTTACAAAGCATATCGAGTATACTCGATCGCAGCACTGATGGCACAAAGTTCTGATCGAGTATACTCGATCGCAGCACTGACGGACCGCTTGAGACAGATCGAGTATACTCGACCGCAGCAGTGAAGCGGTTAATATGTGAAATATCGAATCCGTTCAAAGTTCATACTATGTGTCGGATCATCATCATCATCTTGAGCAGTTTCTGACCGCTGGTCGGGTCTGCTTGGAACATAAGCCTCTCCATCGTTTCCTGTCCATCCACCATCTCTCGTCTTTCACTGTGTCCC
The DNA here is from genome assembly GCA_946902985.2 of Meconema thalassinum. Lineage (NCBI taxonomy): Eukaryota > Metazoa > Arthropoda > Insecta > Orthoptera > Tettigoniidae > Meconema > Meconema thalassinum. Next base: position 54,875,785 of record OX336394.1, read on the forward strand.
AGCACACTCCTCTTTCCTCCACACTCTTCTTAACTCCTTTTGTCCATCTGTTCCTTGGTCTTCCCCTTGGCCTCCTTCTCTTCATTTCCAATCCATACATCTTCTTCGGTATCCTCTCCTCTCGCATCCTCCTCACTTGTCCATCTGTTCCTTGGTCTTCCCCTTGGCCTCCTTCCCTTCATTTCCATTCCATACATCTGCTTTGGTATCCTCTCCTCTCGCATCCTCCTCACATGTCCATACCATTCTAGCCTAGATCGCTCTATTCTATTTTGCAATGGTTCCTCTCTTACCATCTCTCTGACTCTCTCATTCCTTACTCTGTCCATTCTTGTTACTCCTACCCTACTCCTCTGGAACTTCATCTCCACTGCCCGTATTTTATTCTTGTCCCTTTCCTTCATCACCCATGTTTCTGAACCATATGTCAAAATTGGCACAAAGTAGGTCTTGTAGAGGATTCCTTTACATTTTTGTGGTACATCTTTATTCCGTATCATCCCCCTAACACTCTTGAAAAATCCATCTGTGCACCTTCCCCTTTCATTTATTTCCATCCTATTGCCTCCCTTTTCTTCAATTATGCTTCCCAAGTACTTGAAGCATTCTACTTTCTGCAACTGCTGTCCTCCAAGTGTTATGCCCATATCCAGTCTGTTCTTCCTCCTCGTTGTGATGACCACTTCACTCTTTTGTGCTGAGAACTTCATCCCATATGATAACACTACCTTCTCCCACTCATCTAATTGCTCTTGTACTTCTTCCTCATCCTCTCCCCATACCAGAAGGTCATCAGCAAACAACATTGCCTTCATTTTTTTTCCCCCAATGCTATTTACCACTTTTCGAATGATTTCATCCCTCACCACTATAAATAACAGGGGTGAGGGGCACTTCCTTGTTTCAGACCACTCTCCAGTTGAAACTATTCCGTTCTCTCCCTTCCCACCTTTACACAGCCTTTGGTTCCCTCGTACATTGCTTTCACTCTTGCCACTGTCTCCTTGTTCACTGCTTTTGCTCTCATTGCTTCCCATACCTTGTTTCTATTAATACTATCATATGCTTTCTCAATATCCAAGAAGGTCATCACCAGATCTTTCCCATATTCATAATGGTGTTCTTTAGCTGTCTTACAGCAAAGATGAGGTCAACTGTTGACCTTCCTGGCCTGAATCCATACTGTTCTTCCCTCAGCCCATCTTCAACTTCTGTCCGAATTCTTCTCTCCAGTACCTTCTCAAATATGTGTCGGATAAGGGCCAAAAATTTATGTTTGAATAGTTTTTTGATAGCACCAACCATTGACCAAAGGGGTGGGAAAAAGTGGGTTTTTTTGGGAAATATTAATCATATCTCTCTTAATAGGCACAATATCAAAACCGTACAAAATGGATAATATTCCCCTACTAATTACCTAAAACTTTTGTCTGAAAGAATTTTTGATATGAGCCACCATTACGCCAAGGGATGAGCAAAATGATTTTGGAATTAGAAGAAAATGCCAAGAGCCATCGGAGGTTGCCATGACAACACCATTGCACGAGATCACATTCAGTTTTCTATCTGACTCTGTGGGAAGCGGCTTCGATGACGTAACTGGTAGCTTGCTGATTTTCTATGCCCAAGGTCGCAGGTTCAAAGCCGGCCGAAGTCATCGGATTTTCTAAGAGCGCTAAAAATCCCTCAGTATGCTTTCCTTCGGAGGGAAAGTTCCAACGTTCGTTGCAAGGTGCTGGTTGCGGTTTCATCTAATAGCCAAGTTCACAGCTAGGTGTCGTTGACGGTAGTATTTGGTAGCAACATTAGGAACTACTACTTGAAATTGACGGTCCGCAGTCCTTACCAGAATTACAGACTAATACAGCCATCACAATTAACACCGTTTATCAGACAGATTCTACAAACACCCAAAGTACACGGGGCTACATGACTGCGTTGTCGCAGCCCCTAAACTGAGGAACCAACATTTCTGCGGGAGATAAAATTTTGCGTGAAGAAGTAACAGAAGATTAACTGGAGTGTTTTCCATTTTAAAGTCCGTAACAGACCGTTAGATAGTTACACATCAGTGTCGAAACCTTGCATAAGGACAGTGTGACCACAAGTATGAAAATGGACCCCAAATGACGAGAAGGTTACCGTCGCCATAAGACAATAAAATGTTAAAAATATGCATAAAAAGACGAAAAACTAAGATAATTAAGCTCCAATTGTAAAATACTTTTTCGCAATAAATGAGGTCTAATCCTTCTACGAAAACCTGCATATTCTGCGTATTTTCGCTTATCCCCTAGTTTGCCCGGTGAAATCTACCTCCGCCTTCCGGTGTGCCGAGAGGAATTTTTACAATAGAAAGGCTACCATTCAAAATTGTTGGTTGGTTCCTTAGTTTAGGGGCTGCGACAACACTATCATGTAGCCCCGTGTACTTTTGGGTGTGTGTAGAATCTGTCTGATAACCGGTGTTAATTATGATGGCTGTACAACATACCAATAAATGCTTCTAACTTATTATAAAGCTAGTTTCTGACATTTGAAACTTTTGAATTGCTTTAACTACTTTTTAACTTAAAGCAGCCTTCTCAAGACACTGTTGTATTTTTCTTACCCCAAGTACTGAAAACAACTGTTCACTAGTTGAATAAAGATGTAAACAATCTAGCAGTGGTATTACCCATTTAAGATTTGATTGCCGCTGAGCCTGGCTGCCTCACCGTTAGTTGATTATTGTAGCAGGAGCCCCGCAGGGTAAAGAGGAGGACACAGTGATGACACGAGTGCAGTCACACATAAGTCAAGCAGCATTGCGCACGCTACCTTAGAAGCGCAGATAAGTGTCACAGGAGCTCATCTCACCACGGACAGCTAATGAAGCTGAGTCATATCCTAATCGCGCAGCTGTACCTGTCGACGAAGCAGAGTGACGTGAGACACAAGTAAACAGGGATTAGTTCCCATCTCGACCGCCGCAATCAATTCGTGAAAGGGTAATATTAACTTAACACCCCATTACTGTCATATACATGCACTTATATAGAGAGGTGAGGGCTGCAAGTACAGTACCTAAATGTACTTACAAGGTTACTTCCAGTCCTCAAATACATGGTATAAGTCATTCTTTGTTTGCAAAACACTGGCAATTTGATACTTTGCCGTATGAGGTCTTGAAGAAGTTCTTTGGAATGTGCTGTAAATGTAGTGCTTGCTGCTCATATCAAATTTACAGGGTATGAAATGTAAACAGTGCTAGAGACTGTTGCCAACCAGCAGATAAAACACCTACTCTTTTCAAATATGATTGTTACAAACTATAAAATCTGTCTTGCTCTTTCTTCATTTGCCTGTGTACTGTAGTTGAATTTTTTGTAACTAAAAGCCTATTTGTTCCTATTGACAAACATTTGTTCCACGAGTATTGATCTGTTTGGTGTTGCAGGTTAATGAAGTTTGTGAGTTTATCCGCAACTTACCCGGGTGTTCGGATTATGTGGAGGACTTTGCTATCCAAGAAATTGATGGCCAAGCATTAATGCTTCTTAAAGAAGACCATCTTATGTCAGCAATGTCCATGAAACTAGGACCAGCCCTGAAAATATGTGCAAAAATTGATACGATGCGATGTGATGTAAAAGACAAATAAATTGTGTTCCTTTTTATTTCCATATTTCCATGTGGCCGTGAGCGACAGTTCTGCTCTGTTCAGTGATAACATGTGTGCTAGAAAGACTGCATTATACCGTACTAAACGAATATGCTGAAATGATTCTAAATAATTCTATTATCTTTTGAAAGGTCTCTTACATACTTTTTATGTATAGGTATTGTACTTTATAGTGCTGTTCCAATGCTCATATGCTGAGAAGGAAGCAGTACATTTGTTATTTGCATATACTGGGAATGTTTTATTTATGTTGAGGTCAACATGAGTTATGCTGATGATCCATCCCCACAGATCATCAAGAGGTCCTGCAGTCTTTCACTAAATTCTGTTAGACTTTGTGCTGCATCATCATCGTGCTTCTTGTTTAGAGCTCTCTTTCCATTTTTATGATTGTTAAGGATCCGAGTTGGGTTTCATCACAGTACAGGGTCTTTCATATAAAGTAAGAATGGCAAGCGGCAGTTTTATTATTCGCTGCTTCGGTGGCCTTGGCCGAGCTTGTGGCGCGCCACGGCCCCCTGCTTTAAGCGTGTGTACAATCCTGTATGAAATATTACCTTATAAAAGATGCTGGAAGTGTCGTCCTACCTGGGTTATACAGGCATTGTATCTGGTAACCACATTTTGGCTGACGCGAGTGAGTTCTGCCACTGTAATGTTTATGATTTTTAATTTTATGCTTTTTTATTGAGCACCGAGTCAGTAGTGTCAAACTTATTTACAATTACGTGAATCTGTGCTAGTGAAGGTGGCACTTCATTAGGAAATTGCATCAGGTACCCGCCGAGCCGACTCGTACTTAAAATAAGTTTTACATACAAAATCAAAAATACGATGTTGTAATGATAACTGTCTCGTGTTAACATCTGAGGTTCAGACTGGCGACTGAACACCTGCACGTTTATTGCAAGGTCGAGTACAGTATATACTATGTGCGCGCTCTCAATACTACAGCAGGGGGCCGTGGCACACCACAAGCTCGGCCAAGGCCACTGCAGCAGCGGATAACAAAGCCGCCACTCACCGTTCTTACTTTATATGAAAGGCCCTGTATGTGCAAATAGAAAACTGAGTGTTTGTTTTTTGTCAGCTCATAGAAAGTATGTTAGAATAGTTCTCATTTCTGCGGTTTATTGAAAAGAATCGTATTTTAAGTATATTCTTATATATTCATTTTTATTTTTATTGATATTATAATTGATATAATAATGTTCTGAGAGCATTTTCTCATCCATCATTGTAAAATCTTCGCATCCCCACAGACTCGGTTATTTTGTTTGAAAGATTTTTCCTTTCAACTTTGTTTTTAAATGATTTTGCTTCCAAACAACACGATTGTTTCTCCAAGCTTTATATTGTAATACAAGATCTTACATGTAATGAATTTGTAATGAATAATAGAAGTCACATTGTGAAGGTGAGGATTGGATCATTTTCTGTCTGACAATTGGAAGGAATGCAGCTGACTGTGTACTTTCTACACTGAGCTGGATCACTGCTTGTCGCTCACGATTGCTGTGCCACTTGATTCGTACCTGCAAAAGAATATCACTGGCTTCATTTCAAGAAGACTTTGTTATTTCCTTCTGTATATTTAACAGTTAAACCTGTTATATTTTAAAGTTTTTATTTACTGGATAAGAGTCTCATATTATATATATTTCTTTGAATTGTTTTTATGTGTTCTGATTTACAATAGGAAAAGGTTTTATTTCCTACTCTAAGCAGCACATAGCAGCTCCTATGGGGGAACTCAGGGGTATAGTTTACAAGATTTACTGGACAGGTTTGTTCCTGTTAGGCACACGGTTGTTGAACTTGTTATAGAATCTGAGATTGCTCATTATGTGGCCTTTGTGGTCATGTTCAGGCTTACTCCCATCCCTTCCAGCCCATAATCAAGTCTGATTGATAAGGGTCCCGCATGCCTGCAGAAGCTCTTAGCTGTTCTGCCTCTTAAATCTCCATTAAATAACTAAGGTCTTACTAGAGACAGGTAAGCCCCCTCTTTAATCTCTCTGCCAGCACCTTCAAATACCTGCATACTGTAATCATGTTCAGTGATTTGTTGTGTTTTCTTGAATACTAGGGTAGATCAAAAAGTAACGCACAACAGGTTCTGAAAAAAATAATTTAATAGCCAAGACACTTAAATTTATATACAGAGCCCACATACATTTGCTACCTCTCGACATAGTCACCAAGTATGTCAACACATTTCTCCCATTGTGACACTGGTTTCAAAATACCTTGTTCGTAGAACTCCATTATAGAGATATCTGATGTGAAGGTTAGTCAAGAAACTACTCCCTTCATGGGTTCATTTGAAAAAGCATCCAACTCCAACATTGGTATAGCAAATTTGGCTTATAAAAAATTGCTCGTAGCGAAACTTGCCGTTCAAAACTCCTTGGGAAAACATTTAACGTGAAAATGAGAGCTCCAATTGTCAAGAACTGCACAATTCTGTCAGTGATAAAGATGAGCAATATATTTTTAGAGTAAATTATCTTATTATGAAATAATTACAACTCAACCCAACAGGTTCAATTTCTTTCACCATATCCAGAGTTGCCAATCTAGTGATTATATCGTAAAGTCTACTGTAGTGATTTGAATATTCATTTCAGTAGCAATATTTTATACATTTTCTATCACTTTAAGTGGATCTAACAACTTATGGGCATAAACACATTTCTCTATTGTTGGGGGTAGCGCGCCTGCCTCTCACCCGGAGGCCCCGGGTTCGATTCCCAGCTCCGTCATGGATTTTAGAAACTGACGTGAATGATGGAACGGGGTGCACTCAGCCTTGTGAGGACAATTAAGTAGCTGTCTGACAGTGAGGCAGCGTCCCGATCACGAAAACCAAGATTAACGGCCAAGGGGACCCAATGCGCTGATCACGCGTCACCCCAATATCTGCAGGCCAAATGGCTGGGCAGCGGTCGCTTGGTAGGCCTAGGCCCCTCGCGGGCTGTAGTGCCAGGAGGTTATTGAAAACATACTATTTCGATGCACACTTTTCACTGTCAAAAATTATTTTAAAAATCCATTGAGAGAAAATATGAGTCGGCCAAATGAAGGCCCTGGAGTCATAAAGCATAATTTACATTTAACTCTTAATCTTTGTGACACATCCACCATATAAGCAAATAACTTTTATTGCAGAACCAAACTGTGAGGAGTGGAGTTCAATAAAATCTAAATGAAAGTAGATACAAAACTGAAAGATGGAATCAGTCTCAAACCAGACATTTTAATTGCATGTACAGTATACCCTAAAAAGAAACACCTTGTGTTATTAGTTGGTTAAACTATAACTGGGGGTAGATATTTTGATATTAATGTTATCCCAACTTCTTATCTGAGATGATTTATTCACTTTTATAGCATTTACATACAGTAATTGGAAGCAACAAAGTCCCGACTATATCTCGTATTTGGAGAAATGTGGTATAGGCTAGTCCAGGGAATTTGCTGTGTGAAGGCACATGGCTTAGAATTCAGAGATAATGTGAAAATTCATAATTAGCCTCATCTGTACCATTCCGGAATAATTCATTTGTTACGGGAGAAACGTGTTCAGTTTCAGGACCCCCCCCCCAAAGTCACCTATTTTATATGGACTTATGTCATTTTAATGGAGATATATGTAAATTATGAACGGAAAACTGATCCTAACAAAGATAATCACAAAATTGTTAGGCATCTTTTTTGATCAAACTTTGTGCAAATAATGACATTGTTTTAATAACACAAGAGAACACTCGTTTCAAGGAATTTTCATATGAACAGTGACGCAACTGCTCCAAGAAATCTACTTGGATTGTTTTCTTTCAAGTGGTAGCAGCTAATCTCCAATTATAAATTCCGGCTTGTCAAACACTAAGAAGTTTAATAATTAAATTAAAACGTACGGTATAACAATGATACCTTCGTCAGCGTAGATTAAACAAAAAGAATCTTAAAAACTATGTTAACAAATACAAAGAGAAAATGGACATCCTTACAATAGCATTAGAATGTAAATAAATGCAAGTTCACAAAAAATTTAGAAAACACATAAAAGAACAAGAAATAAAGTTATTGTAAATCTTGTTCTTTTATGTATTTTCTAAATTTTTGGTGAACTTTCATTTATTAACATTCTATTCTAAGGATATCCATTTTCTCTTGGTATTTGTTATCATAGTTTTTAAGATTCTTTTTATTTAATCTACACTGACGAAAGTATCATTGTTATACCGAAACATGTACGTCTTAATTTAATTAACTTCTTAGTGTTTGACGGTGGATTTTATAATTGGAAATTAATATCAACACGGATAATATTTAATACCATATTCATAATGGTTAATTATGCATTTTTTAAAGTGGTAGCAGCTTCCACAGTTGTAAGTTTCTAATGTTGGTAGTGAGAAGGATATTCTAACAACACAGCTGTCTGATATGTAATAGCTAAATTACATGGAATCAAAATATTTCTACAAAATCTTCCCAATGGCAGCAAATTGAACCATCCAGAACATGCACCTTGAGGCTGTGTTCACAGTGGATAAAGGTATCTTGTATCTTACAAGTAATTTCTATGCCATTATTAATGTGTTTGTGCCCCTTATTATTCCTCTTCTTTAGGGGTAGGGATTTGAGATGAGTCTACATGATGCAAGTGGCTATCATCCTGATTTTGTCACAAAAGTTACAGGGCGGCAAGTCCATCCCTAGCCCCTCTAGTTCTCGTGTTACCAGATGCACTGGTATTTGCTGTTGCATCACATTACCTCACCACAAACCAATAAGGAGAGAGTTCATTCAGTAATGTCATTCCACTATTATGGTAAACTTCATAAGACAAGCATTGTAGCATGCTTTATTTTGACAACAGTGAGAAACTACAATTCTCGCCCTGCCCTCCTGCATGTGGAGTTACCACGCTATGCTGGGGATTAAAATAATGAAGATGAATGAAACTGGGTAAAAAGCAGCTGTGACCTATTAGAAAATACTGCCCTGGGTTTTGCCTCAAGTTTAAAATGAGAAACCTTGGAAAGCCATTTCAAGGATGGCTGGCAGTGGAATTTCAACTGACTTGTGTCCCAAGCCTGAACGTGACCGGGCACATTAAAACACTCGGCTAAAACTGTCAGTTTGTAACGGTATTGCCGATAATATAATAGGTTATCATATGATAATCGCAAGTTGAATTCCCAAATACAGTAAATAGCCTACTTTTGTATAAAATGAGGTTAGTAAATGTTGCTATTCTTGCTAGGAAAAATAAAACGAACATACTCTCTCCCACAATTGCTGCATTGTTTCTGTGGAAACCTTTTCCATTTGTACATACTTTATTATGTAAAAGTGATCAGATAATTTATGAAGGGATCAGCATTGCACTTCAAAATTATTTGAAGAAAAAGAACCTGTTTATTTAGCATTTTGTAATGAATTGACAGTATTGTGAAATCCTGAGTTTTGTTAACATGTTTTGCTATGAATTGTTCCATTGTTCCATTCTCAAGCCACCCTTGTCTAAGGCCCAAATATTTTATGATAATAATACAGCATTGTTGATCCTGTTTAAGCTATTTTTCATTTATTTCTATCTGATTTTTATGTTAAGAACTAGACTAATTAAGTGTTATTGTATAAGATGGATAAAGATCATTTATTTTGTTGTCTTTGTACATATGTAAGTTTGAGAAAGACTTGTGTTGCATGTATAAAGTGTGAAGGAGTGGACTCTATGAATGATGTGCGACTGTTGTTGTTTGTGCAATTTAGTGTGTAATTGGAAAAGTAGAAGCGACAATTGGCCAACTGGGAGTGACAAGTTCAGCACCATTGATCTCATCTCAAGTTTGGTCAAGATAGACATGCTTCATCTTTTGTAATATTTATTTTTTAATCCTCTACTTCGTTGACTTTCAAACTTCCATCAGTTCTGTTTTAATGGGTGGTATGACTCATAAATCAAGGTCACTTTTCATATCCGAAGATGTTAGTGTATCCATAGCAATTGAAATCATCTCTCTGCAACTTTGGATACAATCTCCGTCCATGCTATTCTTCTTCTCCTTCCCCTCCCCACCTTCCTGATTAAGCTGCTTAGATCTTGGCTTTATATAATTGATTCAGTCCATTCCAATGCCCTGCTTCTTAATATAGGGAATACAGTGAAAATCACAATGTCAGATTTTTGTTGTAGTTGTTTGCCTTGTATTACCGTATTGGCCCGAAAATAAGCTGCACTTTTTATTATAATAAATTGGGTAAAAAATCTGGGTGTGGCTTATATTCGCTACCTACACTTTTATATGTCGTGCACTGCTTAAAAAGGAATGCTCATTAGCAAGAACAAAGCAACAATACAGTCAGTAAGGCCTCTTTCACACCGAAGATGCAAGACACAAGATGCATTCATCCTGGGTGCAGGATGCATGTGCGTCTTGTATCTTGATGAAAGGGCTTTCACACCAAAGATGCATGTGCCACTTGCACCTTCCTGTTAATATCCTTTATCTCTGTTTAGTTTAGTACACGAGTTTGAAAAATGAATAATCAATCATCCGACTCTTCAGACGACAAAATTATAATTCTGGCTTGTGCTATCGGAAGAAGACGAAGACAAATAAGTGGTCGTTAGTAGCAGAACCCATATTGGGATAATGCCCTGCTATTGTGTCTCAGCAATTACTGAACCATCCAGTAAAGTTTCAGGCGTATTGTAAAAAGGAGATTTTAACTTTTAACAAGTCAGATTTCCAAGACCAGCACATCAAAGGTGCATGCTGAAATCCTCAGCTGGCTGGTTCTCAAGAGGCAAGTGTGTCTTGTATCCAGGGTGCTAGACGCACTTGCATCTTCGGTGTGAAACCTCTCGTCCAATTACAGTACACAGTCTGGTGTTTAAGATGCATGCATCCTGCATCCATGATGCATGCGTCTTGCATCTTTGGTGTGAAAGGGGCCTAAGAGAAACTAGCGGCATTTAATGACAACAATGCAAAATTTTGGCGGTGACATCATTATTCGGTAACACGGTATTGTTTCATAAGCTTGAATAATCTACAGCAGCTCAGTCTCAGTAAGATCTGTAAGAAAGCGTGTTTAAAGCAAAAATGAGCGACCACCAGTAGAGCTTATTTTCGGGCAAAAACTGTCTTTCCTTTTCCTCTTCGAATATTAAGGGTGTGGCTTATTTTTGGGCCAATACAGTATATTTCTTAACATCTTCCGACTTTGAAATGATATTTTTCAAAACAATGCTGCCCAAATAAATTTTATATTCCTGTGATTTGTGGGTGTATCACCATTGGTAATAAGAGTTTACACTTTATTCTTTCCCTATGCAGAGTTTTCGTGTAATCATAGTGTACATATTGAGATTAACTTTACTTATTTTTAAAATAAACTTTTGCTGGTTATGTAATTTTCCTACCAATGAAAACTCATCCTTAACTCGGAAGGTGCAACTCGAACTTTTCTTTAATAATGTTCTTTATTAGGAAATCTTTTTAACATTTCTGTTGTTCCCCCTCCTCTTAAAGTTTCATTGTGTATATTGTATGTGTGTTGGTAAGTTTGGCTGCCATCTCAGCCAATAAACACTGTTCTACAGCTCACATCACTGCCTCGTTACAATATGGTCATATTGTTTGTATTTAAGTTATATCTGTGGAGTCAGAAATGTAGATTTTGTATTAAAAGCAGTTTCATACATGCTGTCACAGTAAAGTAAATAAATTATATGAAAAGAAAATGTTTTCATTACTCTTCCTTCCTCAAAATATTTCATCTCATCATTTATGAGGAACATGTTGTGTGGATTGGAGCATGTTTATAGTTTAAAGGCTTTCCTTCCAGCTGCCAGAAGTCTATGAATTCACTCTATTCATAAGCCAAGTCCACATAAGTTAGCCTGGGGTTTGATTTGCTTCTTCTGAGAAGAAAACTTCCATCAGTTGGGGTTGTTTGCTTCTTACTGCCACAATTTATTTTTTTCTTTGATGAAATAGAGCTAGCTGAGAGTCCTATCCATTGAAGACATAGGCCAAATGAAACCTCAATATTCCTCAAATACACACACTGTTAATCTAAAACAATTATACAGATTAATTACAAATACACAACAATGCAAAGAATTGGCTAAATCATATAAAGTGTAGGATCCAAGAATAAGCAATGTATAGCACACTTACCAACCATTGGGATTGGTGAGATGAACTATCACTAACCATTGGATCGACCAATTAAAAGTCTCCATTATCAGACATATTTTGAGTGAATTCAAAATAGAGCAAAGTTTGAGCGTTAAGGAACATGGGCTAGGAAATATAACACAAGAAAAGAGAATAGAGAGAGCAGGTAGCTTTAACATACACACATCAAAAAAAGTTTTGCATCACCTCGGTTCCAAGAGTTCCGGAACCGTTAAATACAAAGGGAATAGAGATCAACACAAACAACATTTCAGCTCGTTTTATTGCTCATGAGACCCACACATTGCATGTTGTACCATCATACAGCTAGACTTTCAGCATTTGTGGTCCAGATTGCAGTACACACCACTACCTCTAATACCCAGTAGCACGTCCTCTTGCATTGATGCATGCCTGTATTCGTCGTGGCATACTATCCACAAGTTCATCAAGACACTGTTGGTCCAAATTGTCCCACTCCTCAACGACAATTCGGCGTAAATCTCTCAGAGTGGTTGGTGGGTCAAGACGTCCATAAACAGCCCTTTTCAACATATCCCAGGCATGTTCGATAGGGTTCATGTCTGGCGAACATGCTGGCCACTGTAGTCGAGCGATGTCGTTATCTTGAAGGAACGCATTCACAAGATGTGCACGATGAGGTCGAGAATTGTCGTCCATGAAGACCAATGCCTCTCCAATATTCTGCCGATATGGTTGCACTATGGGTCGGAGGATGTCATTCAGGTATCGTAAAGCCGTTTCGGAGCCTTCCATGACCACCAGTGGCGTACGTCGGCCCCACATAATGCCACCCCAAAACATCAGGGAACCACCACCTTGCTGCACTCGCTGGACAGTGTGTCTAAGACGTTCAGCCTGACCAGGGTGCCTCCAAACACGTCTCCGACGATTGTCTGGTTGAAGGCATATGCGACACTCATCGGTGAAGAGAACGTGATGCCAATTCCGTGGGGTCCATTCAGCATGTTGTTGGGCCCATCTGTACCGCGCTGCATGGTGTCGGGGTTGCAAAGCTGGACCTCGCCATGGACGTCGGGAGTGAAGTTGCGCATCATGCAGCCTATTGCGCACAGTTTGAGTTGAAACACGACGTCCTGTGGCTGAACGAAACGCATTATTCAACATGGTGGCATTGCTGTCAGGGTTCCTCCGAGCGGCAATCCGTAAGTAGCGGTCATCCACTACAGTAGTAGCCCTTGGGCGGCCTGAGCGAGGCCTGTCATCGACAGTTCCTGTATCTCTGTACCTCCTCCATGTCCGAACAACATCGCTTTGGTTCACTCTGAGACGCCTGGAAACTTCCCTTGTTGAGAGCCCTTCTTGACACAAAGTAACAATGCGGACGCGATCGAACTGCGGTATTGACCTTCTAGGCATGGTAGAACTACAGACAACATGAGCAGCGTACCTTCGTCCTGGTGGAATGACTGGAACTGATCGGCTGTCGTACCCCCTCCGTCTAATAGGCCCTGCTCATGCATGGTTGTTTACATCTTTGAGCAGTTTTAGTGACATCTATGAACAGTCAAAGGGACTGTATCTTGGATACAATATACACAGTCAACGTCTATATGCCGGAGATCTGGGAACCGAGGTGATGCAAAACTTTTTTTGATGTGTGTATATATTCAGGAAATAGAACATGCATTTTTCTTATCTTTACAGGTTGACACAATTTGAAAGAACAATGTTTTCTTTACTAACAAAAATAATTGCATCGATCTTTAAACATTAAGACCAGGTAAGTGCTTTTAAGCACAACTTAATTAAATTGTTTTTTGAAGGAGAAAAAACAGTAACGCAGCTTACGAATGGAGCTGATGGCTGACAGGGGCCTAATTCTGCAGTACCCTATGAAAAAGAAATACCTGGGGAGTTGCCAAGATGCAACGAAAATATTTCCAACAGAAATACAATGGCAGATACAGACAAGAGTGAGCTGCATGAATGTTGACCCTGAAATATTTCCAACGAAATTGAGATGGCAGAAGTAGGTGGGCAAGTAGGCCTATTGGCCTATTACTTGAAAGGGAACCATGAAATGTTCTAACAAGAAGTGCAATTGGCAGATGCAAGTATACACTAGAACTAATGAGAATAATCTCAAATGAAAAATGGCTAAAGTGAGCGGATACGTAATACCTCCTAGAAGTGTGGGAAGAAGCCCAATGAGATACTAAGATAGAGAAAACGTCTGTAGGCTTGTATAAATCTAACATGATAAAGCAGAAAGTACATAACACAATACATGGTACAGGTTATGTGACAAACTACTTAGCTTTATGACGAAGTGCAGGTAGCAACCCACATGTTCGTAGAACAATTGCTTGAGCAATAATGATGACATTATTTATGTCACTTTAAGAACTTTCACAAAGTAGAGACTTATAATAAGTCATATGAAGACAAAGTCTTAAAGAGGTAATTTATCCACTGTGAAGATAAATTGCGTAGGAATAGTTATCCGTAGCACTTGAACATGTACAGTTCACATCTTAATGTACATTTCGTAGACATGTTGCAGGAACACGCAATATGTGATCTAGGTTTGATCACTTTAAAAATGTCTTCACTTGGCGAAGGTTTTAAGAATACTTCATTATGCAGAAATTACAGATGATACGTTGAACAGTTGAAGTTTATCGTCCGGTAGCAAGACGGATGATCAGCATGGTCGCTCACGGTAAAAGCACAAAGAAGATGGTTCAGCAAGCTTCTTAAATAGTTGACCGGCCAATGTTCTCGTGGTTTCCATGGCTGGAGATTGGAGAAACCAGACCACGTTGTGAAGAAGAAGCTCGGTGATTGGCTGGAGCGAGGCCACGTCATGAGGCGGCCAATGAGCGCGTAACATATGGATTCCAGTTCACCACGAGGATTCAAAGAGTGTAGGAGACAACCTTTTAACACTTGGAAAGAGGTCTGAGAAACGAGCTATGGCTTATAAACTAACAAGTAAGTAAATCATTTTAAACATACTCGGTTTAAACGAGGAAGCGTAATACAAAATGAACTGTCCATGAACACATGGTGACGAAAATGAGGTTATGAAAATTAAATTCTGGTTTGACTTTAGCACTATCAGAAACTTGAAAAAATTAACAAATTAATTATTCGCAAATGCAAACATACTGCCAGAGGGGCAAATACAAGAAAGTAACAGAACTAGAGTGGCAAAGGAGAAACAGAAGAAATTGGACGAACACACTGTCCAAAAGGAGTAATTAATTTTACCACTCTGACCCTACCGTCACGACCGGTGTAGCACTTCACTACTCTTCCGGTGTGCCAAACCAGAGGAGGACGAGTCTCTCAAGAGAATTAAATCTCCCTCCTTAAGGTTTGGGTGAGCGAGCTGCCACTTCCCTCTCCTCTGAAGCAAGTTTAAACACTCCAGTCTCCACTGTTTCCAAAAGTTATTTCTAAGAGCTTCGACTCTTTTCCAGAGAATGGGTAAAGAAATATCGAGGTGTCGGAGCATTTAAGGTGCTACCTATCAAGAAATGACCAGGGGTTAAAGGAAGCAAATCGGAAGGGTCATTAGACACAGGAGACGAGGGACAGGAATTGACAGTGCTTTCGATGAGAATTACAAAAGAATTTAATTCTTCAAAAGATAGGATAGAATTTCCTATAGTTCTTTTGAGATGAGTTTTAGTCAATTTGACACAAGCTTCCCATCTCCCACCATGATGTGGAGCATAAGGAGGAATGAAGTGCCATTTGAACTTTTTCAAATGTGTAAAATTAGACAATTGTTCGTTGGCAGAACGAGAACAGAGTGCCTTTTGCCATTGTTGAGAAGCACCAAGAAAGTTTCTGGCGTTGTCGGAGAAAACCTCAGAGGGGATTCCTCTTCGAGCAACAAAGCGAGAAAAAGCAGAGAGAAAGTATGAAGTGGAAGCATTGGTGACCAATTCAAGATGAATGGTGCCAGTAACCATAAAAACAAAGAGTGCTATGTAAAGCTTGGCAAGAATTTTGCGTTTAGCTATTAGACTATTGGTTTGATATAGGAACGGACCTGCATAATCAATACCAGTTAGAAGAAACGGTCTGCCGGGAACAGAACGGAACGAAGGAAGGTCAGCCATAAGTTGCTGAGGAAACTTAGGTTTGGCCTTAAAGCAAGGAATGCACTTTCTAACAACAGAAATGACTTCGTGCATGCTATTAATGGGCCAGTAATGCTCACGAATCAAACACAAGAGAGTGCATGTACCAACATGCAAATGCTGATAGTGAAATTGACGTATTATAAGTTTGGTAACGTGATGCTTTGAAGGAAGAATTATGGGGTGCTTCTTATCTTCAGGATAGTCAGAAAAAGACAACCTACCACCTACTCTTAATAATCCGTTATCAAGAAAGAGGCACAAAGTGAATAGTCTATTCTCCTTTTTGAGGGGTAGACCCTTAGATAGGGAATTAATTTCATCAGAAAAAAATTCTTGTTGCGTGAGCAATAAAACTGTGGTAGTAGCAGACTGCAATTCAACAGCAGAAAGAAATGCTTGAGGAAACAATGGTTTTTCAAAAACAAGGAATTTCCATCCAAGCAAGTAAGCTACAACATGAACTAGCTTTTGAAAAGAAGAATATCTTTCAAGCAATGAAGGGGTAACATTAGTTACAAAAGAAGAGGCGACTTTACGAGTTTCAAGAACAGTCGTTAAAGCAGAAGAAGGAAAGGCTGGCCAAAAGGAAGGTTCTTGCAACAACCAAGTTGGACCATGCCAGAAAGGACTAGATTTAGCTAGCTGTTGTGGAAGGCATCCACGAGAAATGATGTCCGCTGGGTCCTCCTTACCCGAGACATGTTTCCATTGAGAGGAACTAGAAAGAGTTTGGATTTTTTCCACCCTGTTGGCGACGAAGGATTGGCAATGCGAAGGGGGCTTCGTGATCCAAGCTAAAGTGATGGCAGAGTCAGTCCAGTAATAGATATGACTGAAATGACAATTGAGATTGGAGACAAGCTTTTGAGATAATTCGGCTGCGAGCAGGGCAGCGCATAACTCTAAGCGAGGCAAAGAGACCGTTTTCAAAGGACTTGGTACAAATTAAATTAGAGAATGAAGAAGGAGTGTTACGACTGACCACATAAGTGCAGCATCCGTATGCTTTCACGGAGCTATCTGCAAACAGATGCAGCTCTAGGTTAGCAGAGAAAGAAGTAGGGATAAGAACCCTGGGGATGTCTATAATAGACAGATCAAGAAGATGAGTGCGGAAGGAAAGCCATCTTTCCATAAGAGAAGGGGGGATGGGATCATCCCAATCGGTTTTGAGAGACCATAGTTTCTGCATTAATATTTTAGCTTTGATAATGATAGGAGTTATGAATTGCAGCGGGTCATAGATTTTGGCAATGTTCGCATTTGCGAATGATTAACTGGTTAATTTTTGTAGATTTTTGTTATGCCAAAAGTCAGCCTAGTATTTGACTTCTTAACCTCATTTTTTCGTCACCATGTGTTAGTGACAAATATACTTAATTTCACTTTCTTGTTTAATTCAATTATATTTAAAATTATTTTCATACCCACCTGTTGTGTTACAATATATTTCTCGCCTTTAAGACATTTTTCCAAGTGTTAATTAGGTCACCTTTCTGGTATCAGGGACTGTCCAGCAGACTTCAGTTGGTTCGCGCTCATTGGCCGTCTCCCTGTCATGGCCGCTTTCTGCCAATCAGCACGCTTCTTCCTAGACACCAGTTCGGGGCTCGCCAATGGCCGGACATGGAATATTCTGGTCTCTTGAGCTGTCTGCTATTTAAGCTGCAGTCCTACACATTTTCTGTGTGATTTCTCCGTTGGTATTGCACCAACCACCCGTCTTGAGAACCGGACGCTAAACTTCATGATTGTCAAAACTTCGCATCGTAATTCTGCATCAAGAAGTGTTAACTAAACCTTCGCCATGTCGTCCAAGATATGTTTAACATCATCCAACCTGGATTGAACTTTAACGTGTTCCTGCAACACAAACTCAAGTATACATCTTCGTGTACTTAGGAAATCTACTCCGAATTAAGTGAATATTGTCACTTCATCTTTCTAATAGCTAAAGTCTACCTTACTATTCTACGAGTGCTTCAGCTCCGTCAAATACTTTATGAAGGAAACCACAATTGGAAATGAATTATCTCAAGTGTTCTACGCACGTGTGGAATGTTAAACACACCCTTTCAAGTTAGTGCTTTTGTGCACGCAATTTCGAGCGAGACATAATCTACGTCTTCTTTGTGCTACGTCAATATGGATTGTCGCCAGAATATTACAAGTTAAGTAATCAGATGTATTATGTATTTAATATTTTGCTATGCTTATTCTAAAGCAACCTGTATCTGCCATTGTGCTGTTCTGATACACTACGCATTACGCTGTTCTTTCTGTTTTCATGTTAGTCTCATACAAGCATGGTTTAGAAGATTCCTCAATTTTGATATCTGTGTGATCTTCTCTCCCTTCCCCACTAGGCGGAATAACATACCAGCTTGCTTTAGCTATTTTTATGGTTTTTGTGAGAACCATCTCAGTATTGCTTATGCATATCTGCACTTTGCCTGTGCATGGGCGCCCGCAGGATTTTTTCCAGAGTGGGGTCAAGTTATAATTTTTGTTTCCTTACCCCCGTCCATTCTCGTTTCATTTCTTACTTGCTTCGTGAAATTCATTATTTGACTGGTCTGAAACCGTTGGCTGCTTTGTGGCAAGATTGGGAGGAATGTTTTGTTTTTAGTTCACAGTTTTTATCCATGGAAGTTTGCGTTTCTTCTTTTGTGATTCATTGTCATAATGTTCAGTTCTCAAAACTAGGTAAAAAATAGTGGTATCACCAAGTATCGACAATAATATCAAAATCAAGCAGTTCATTAAAATGCACATGTAAATCCAATTCGCCTATTTTCTAAATACGGTAACTGGAGGACATATATTTAGATATTTTCCAATTACTGAGTTAAATTAAACTGTGGAAATTTCCCTACATATGAATCTGCCTAATAATTCAAATAGCACTGTTTCCAAATATCTAGTTTGTACTGGCCGTTACAGCGGATCCATCACGCTTTCCCTCTTCTTAACAAGCTATCAGAGGAAGCCTCCGTGGCTTAGGCGACAGCACGACGGCCTCTCACCGCTGGGCTCTGAGGTTCAAATCCCGGTCACTTCGTGTGATATTTGTGTGAGACAAAGCGGAGGCAGACGGGTTTTTCTCCGGGTACTCCGGTTTTTCCTATCAATATTTTATTCCAGCAACACTCTCCACTTTCCTTTTATTATTCATCTGTCATTCATTTAATCATTGTCCCATAGGAGTGTGACATGCTTCGGCAGCCGGCACAGTTCATATCCTCGCCGAGATGGGGGCTTCATTCATTCCATTCCTGACCCGGTCGGTCTACTGGAAGCAGGCTGTGGATTTTCATTTTCAACAAGCTATCATGAATACTTTGCATTTCCCTTCATAGCATAATGGATTTTGTGCGAAGTGATAAATTCGTATTGTACGTTACTCGTACTTGTGACGCCCATGGTTTTAGCAAATTTTCGTTTTGGAAAGAAAATATTTAATTTGATTAGTGCTGACCGTTAAGTAAACTATATAAAACTCACTAAATCATGTACTTCTTACTTAGTCGCTTTGATAACGACAAACATCGCAGGATCAGGCTGATACATACAAGGAAGAGGAACTGGCTGGGACACTGGCTGCGAAGAGAGTGTTTGCTGGGGGATGCTCTCTAAGGATCAGTAAACGGAAAGAGAGGAAGAGGACGGAGAAGGTATCAGCTGGTGGACAGTGTCAAGATTGCAGGAAATTACCACCAAACAAATAGAACGGCTGAGGACAGGACTGCTTGGAGAGTTGCTGTGTGAAGGCCTGCCTAATAAGGGCAGAACACGTTATATGCCTATATACTGTATTTATATACATTCGTACTTAAGAATGGCACATAAATCATCCTTGAGTTAAGAGCCTACCAATGTCTGTTCTGTAATTTTCTTCTTTCAGAAGCATATCATTAGGCTATCAATCCCCCCTTGAACTTTGGCTTTATCACCTAATTGATCTATATTGAATTGTAACTTTCAGTCGGTCAATACGACTGTGAGCCCAATTAAATTAGCTTCCCCGCTCATATAAATAGGCTACATTGTTGCGCATCAGAAATTGCCTTGCAAGAAAATTCCATTGGAATCATATAGCGTACAACATTACGAAGTCTATCAGTATTGAACGCCATTTTGTCTCAACTGATCTAACGTCTATATTTAAATTTAAAAAGATATCATACACAACCAATGGCAAAAAAGACGTGTGAGTTAGCCGTGGTCGTTACGGCGTGGCTGCACGCAGTCACATCCGGGAGGCGAAGAGGTTCGAATCCCCTCGCCGGCAACCTTGTCTTTTGTGGTTTCCCGTCTTCCTTCCAGGCAAATGCCGGGGTTGGTCCCTAACTACTGTATAGGCCACAGCCGCTACCGTCCAATTCCTCGTCATTACATTCTCACTTTCCTCCCCAGACAACATGGGTGTCCGCATACAAGCAACTACAAACTCTGGCGAACATGTCCTCGGACACTCCCGGCACTAAAAACCATACGTAAAATAATAATAATAATAGTCACCAATTATTCAAATAACAAGGGGATTCCTTCCTGCCTTGTCATTTGCAAACAAGATTAGGATTTCATTAGTCCAATTTCACTTTCAAGTCAGATTCAAAAGAAAGAACACCAAAATGACTAACACAACCCCGTTTTGTGTGTCCTTAAATAATCAACATTGCAATTGTGAGACAATGAATAATTCTCTTGTGTGTGTGTGGAGAGGGTTAAACTTTAATGCTTGGCGTTTGATGCCCAAGTGGTTTTGTACAGTTTTCCAGATTTTCTTCCGCCCCTAAAACCTGCCGCCCTGGGCAGCTGCCCTGTTTGTTCCCTTGTAATAACGGGCCTGAATACAGTAAATGTCCCTTTATTGTAAGCACGACCTTAAGGGACTAGTGTTTTACTAGTCACCAAAGAAAACCTCGTTTTAGGGGCTGAAATCCGCTATCGGTGTTGCAATGTATAAAAATATCTCCAGAAGGTGCTTTCATATCGTCACTGCCAAAGTGAGGTGGCGAAACCACCTAACCACTTTTGATAGTGTTGGTAAAAATACGGTATTTAAACTAGATATAACCATATTGAAAAATGGAGCTATGTTTCCATTGATGGTCTAGTGCATGACATCATTAGAACCATATATTTTTCAATATAAATAGGAAGCATTGTATGCCTCCGAAACGATATCTCTAGGAGGCCACTCTCAAATTGGTGAAATTGAAATCCAGGAATGTAAAATTCTCAGGAAAATATATGGCTCCGTTTATGTTAATGGTATCTGGATTAAAAGGAAAACCACAGACTTGTACACAGTAATGTCGATTATTCAGGTCCGTATTGAAGTAACTATGTGATTTGTATGTGCTTGTACAAGGAAAGTTTTCCTTTGAAGTTTTGTTGGACAGGCTGATGAAGGGGGAGTGTTAGCCCTCGAAACATGTCCCTGTAAGTAATTAGCAGTAAATAGTATTGAAAGGCGGAAATTTTATTATTCTTTCAAAGTTATTGTACACAGTAATCAATAAGTTCACTGATACCGTGCGTAAGAGACGATTGAAATTTTATGGTCACATTTGCAGAATGGACAACACCAGATATGCAAAAAAACTGCTTGATATAATTAATTCAAAGAAGGTCAAAATCAGTTTGTTAGAAGAAATCAAACAGGACTTAAAAGGAAATAAACATTACAGAAGATATCATCATGAATCGCAAGACTTTTGGAACTCTAGTTACAAATCACTCTTTCATCGAAAAAGCTAAAAAGACCACTGGAAAAAAATGGGCGGAGGAACGTAAGAAGGGGCGTAGTGAGTTGATGAGGAGATTTTGGGAGGAGAAGAAGAGGAAAGCACCATCAACCCAAGTCAACAAGTTCAAACGCGCTCCCTAAGTGGGAGAAACGAAGAAAGAAAGAAAGAAAGAATAGGCCTACATGTATTATGTCAGCAACATTAAGAAAGTTTTCTATTGTGACATTTGTCAGTTGATTATCAGAAACTTCAATTTATGAAATAACTGATGACAATGACCAATCAAATATCAAAATTCTCGGAATTCCAGGGGGTCCACGGCCCCACATTGCCCCTCCCTGTGCCTGTGCACCTTCTCTCTCATGGTTCACTTTCAGGTTATAGGCTACTTGCCCACCTGTTTCTGCCATTTCACCTTCGCAGTAAATCTTGTATGCAGTTCACATATTCTGTTTCTGCCACTACATTATTTCATTTGCAAGTTATTCTGTTGCATCTTGGCAACTGCTCCAATATTACAATTCTTATAGGATACTGCAGGACTCAGTCCCTGTCAGCTACTGGCCCCCTTAATAGGTCATGTCTTTTTTGGATAACTCCTTTAGTTTCCCCTTTTTTTCTTTCCCGGCATGACAGGATTTGCTCCCTGTCAGCCATACAAAAGTCGCATCACTATTTCTCCTTTTTGTAAAGGCAATTTAATTCTTGTTTTCAGGCATTCACCCTTGCCCAAGATTTGTAACTTTAATTTAGTTATGTTTAAGGCACAAACCTTTTGTAATGCTATAAGCAACCTTGTAAAGAAAATGAAAACATTGTTTGTTATTGTGAATATATATTTATGTTAAAGCTACTTGCTCTCTATCTTTCTTTGTTTTTGTATTTGCTCTTATCAAGTTCCATCCCACATACTTTAAAGCTCAAACTTTATTAATTCTGAACTCACTCAGAATTCTCTCTGAAAATGGAGACTTTTAATTGGTTGATCCAATGGTGTTACCTTTACACCAGACGATTTCGGAAAGAACTTGTCGCTTAGTTTGAGGAAGAATAGGAGTGTTAACTCTAACCTTGTTTTTAATATAAACACTGTGCAGTCTATACAGGTACAGGTACCATACTTTATTTTTCTATCGTAACCAAGACAACATAACAACACATAAAACAATACCGTGTACATGATACCAATACCAAGAAATTAATTACTTTACCCTGACATTCTCCCACCTTGCAATTTTCAGCCCTCAATAAAATTGCAACATTCAATGTACGGCATTTATCTCATTGCAGGAATCGCATCGGACACCTTACTGCTCTCCCACTCCGAGTATGATATCTCTGCAACATCATGTTCTCGTGTTCCATGGCCTCTTTTTCGGTCTCAATCACTCGTTCCTCCTCTTCAGACACTGACATAGAGCACTCTAATGGGATCAAACGTTGAACAGGACACATGACAACTCCCCTTTGCGTTCGAAGTCTCACAACACGTACTCGTCCATCCTTTCCAGGCAACAGTTCTTCAATAATTCCCATCGGCCATTCAAGCTTATTACGATTGTCCATCTCAATGAACACTACGTCTCCCTTGCTAATGCTGTCATGCTGATTCCGCTTAAGCAACAGTTGCCCGAGGTACTCCTTTCGAAATCTCTGACGAAGGGCGTTTCTTAGTTGCAGACGATAGGCCGCTCTCTTTCTCAGCTGATTTCCATCTATCGAATCTAGATCAGGTACTCCTATCTCATAACCCTCCTGTAGGAACATCGCTGGTGTGATAGGTCTCAAGTCATGAGGATTTTCCGTCTCTGCCGTTAGGGGACGACTATTGATGACTGCTTCACACTCACACAACACAATCATTAATTCTTCACATGTTAGGGAAGATTTCCCCAGAACCTTCCGAAGGAGACTTTTCATCAGTCCGATCAGTCTCTCCCAAAACCCACCCCACCACGATGCTGTGGGAGGGTTGAATTTCCATGCAATTCTTTGGATGCCACAATAAGACTCGATATTATTCCAGTTGAGCTTAGACATCATGTTATATGCTCCTCTAAAATGTGTCCCATTATCACTATAAATCGTCGTAGGCCTTCCTCTGCGCGATATAAATCTTCGTAGACATTGCAGAAACGAGTCCGTAGATAACGAGACAAGCAGTTCCAAATGCACTGCTCGATAGACAGCACATGTGAACAAGCAAACCCACACCTTCTGGTTACCTTTCACAATCAGCGGACCAGCTATGTCAATGCCAATAACTTCGAAACCTTGGCCTCTCTCACACGATCATTAGGCAGAGGTGGGGTAGAAACTTTCAGTCGCTCTTTCTTGTACCTTCGGCAAACAACACATTTTTGTACAGATGATCTCACGACTCGTCTTCCATTCAAGATCCAGTACTTCTCTCTAATAATACCCAACAGAGTCTGAGGGCCTACATGACACTGCCGAATGTGCTTGTCATGAATAAGTCGCTGCACAACAGGGTGATCTCCCGGCAATATAGCAGGCTGGCGAAACTCATTGTTGTCCTCCCTCTCTGTTATTCTGGTGTTTACTCGCAAAATGCCATGATTGTCTAAGAATGGCACTATTGAAGCCAGTTTCTGATCCTCGGGCCCTTGAAAACTTTCATTCTGGACAAGTTTAATTACTATTCTTTCACTGTCTTCTAATTCTGAACAAGTCAGTTCTCCATTCTGCCTGCTATTATATTTACAATTGAACATAAACCGTCTTATCCACCCGATCAGCCTCACTATTTTGTCGAATCGAGAGAAATACTTGTAATACCAGTTGGAACTTGAAGGCTCTTGTGCGACCAATCGAGTCGTGGCAGTCCTTCTTCTTTCAAGCATGATTTCATCTTCATTTCTGTTGCTATTATCTGAAGGCCATTCTTCTTTGGGAAGATACATCCATGACAGTCCCGCCCACCATCTCGATGCTATAAGATCTCTTGTTGTACAGCCTCGGGTAGGCAGATCAGCAGGATTGAGTGCCCCAGGTACATGCCTCCACGATTCTTTTGAAGTTAGTTGCCTGATTTCTCTAACCCTGTTCTCAACAAAAACAGACCAGAGAACTTCTCGTTGTATCCATGTCAACACTGTCGTCGAATCAGTCCACAAATAAACTGTTTCAGTGTCAAACTCTTTTCTTATAGATGCCAGCAATCGGGCACTAATTGTAGCTCCCATAAGTTCGAGTCGAGGAATGGTCGGTCGAGGTGATGGAGCCACTCTTGATTTTGCTTGGAGAAGCTGAACATGAACTCCTGTCACTGTCTGCGTGCGTAAAAATACCACTGAAGCCTAGGCATCTTGACTCGCATCGCAAAAGGCATGGAGACTACTGTTTTAGATCCCTTAGTTGGGGGTAGTTAGATCTAAAACATACGTGTTAATGTGCTAATTTGGAAGGTGATTTCTAAAGATGGCAGCTTCCAGTAGCTGGGTAAGCCTACCAGTGTAGGGTGTTGTGTGATGTTTAAATGCTAGGGGGTGCTCCTGTAAAGACGTAAGTGTCGCTTATGGGGATGATCTGCTGGGCGCAGGTTAATGTACTAGACTCCCAGCTGGTCAGAAGGAATTATATAACAGTCCTGCTTGTGTCAGCTATGCTGGCAGCTTGCAGCCAGCGGTCGCGTGTGAGAGACACAATAGAACTTGAGCCGGCGATTACAGGCTACTGTTGTCACGCTTACTCGTGACGAGACGGGAAGGGTGTTAGGATGTGAAGAGGCGTGTAATTACGAATACAAGGTGTAGTTTACTGACCAGGTATTTATTGGTCAGTGATGTATGAAATTGTATGTCCCTTTTAGGGAAGTGTGAACAATAGTGCAAATTATGTGTACAAGTCTGTGGGGTAGGTTTTACAGATTATAGGATATCTGAACACTGCTGACTCACCTGATGATAACAGCTTGTACCAGGGCCTCTGGCTGACACACTGTATGACTGATAATCGAGAGAGCGTGTGTCCTCATTAAGGCCTTCCTCTTATAGGTTTTGCTGTTGTACTGTCAGCATTCCATTGACATAGCTGCCCCAGTTAGTTATAGTGTAGATGTTTATAGTGTGATGCAAGTGTTTGGCAAGCCTTCCAAGCTGGTCGGCCGCCCTTGCTGAGTAAAAGATGCTGTTCTGGACTTATGAGATTTGCCAGTTAGGGATGGTTTTAATAGATGATGGAGGGTGGCTTCCAGGGGGTGCAACCCCCTGGGGGCCTGTACACTACGTTCCTCATATACCTCAGGGAGTCTTCTTGGGATCGTCAACTGGCCTAATTCTCCTATTTCACGAAGCCATTTTTCAAACTTGATTTGGATTTCCTGCGGTACCTCCGTGTCCCAAGAAACTTTGTTTATTTTCTGCAGTAACAGCTTCGGTGATAACATAACCGGTGCAGAAAATCCAATTGGGTCATAAATCCTATGGACAGCAGATCGTATCGACCTCTTGGTTGCTTTTATAGGTGATATCTTCGTCAGAGGTTCACTGTTCAAGCTAAGCGTGTCTTCCTTGAGATTCCACATTATTCCTAGGACGGGTGACATTTTTTCATCATCTTGAAGCACTGGATCACTACTCTCCCAACCTCTAAGCTCAAACTTGTGTTGGGCAAAAACATCTTGAGCAGTTTTAATAAACAATTCCAGCTCCTGTTTATTTGAGACACTTGTCACACAATTATCAACATAAAAACTGTCTTTCAGTTGCTCAATAATATTGACAGTCATACTGTTCCACCTTTCCTGATCATTTTTCAAGGCTTGGTCTAAAAGGTGTTCAATCACAGCTGCCAGTAGGAAGGGGCTTGATGTCACTCCAAAAACAACTCGTTTGTGTCTATATGTTTTCATTTTCTCTTTTCCCCACAGGAATCTCAAAAAATCTCGATCTTCTGGTGCTACCGAAACTTGCAGGAAAGCCTTGCAAATATCAGCAATAACTCCAATTGACTTCTTTTGAAATTTGTGTAGGAGAGATGGAATAAGTTGGATCAGATTTGGACCCTTTTCCAAACAATCGTTGAGTGATGGGTTGTTACCTCTTCTAGCGGAAGCATCGAACACTGGTCAAACAGGTGTTGTTCCATAATCCTTGATCACAGGTCGATGAGGCAGATAATGGCCACATATTTCAGTCTGATCACCATTAATCTCTTCTATTATCCCTTCAGCTAGCCATTCTTGAAAGACTTTATCATATTCTTCCAAGTATCCGTTATTATCTAGCTTTCTCCTCGTTATATCAAGGCGCTTCACTGCCATCTCGTACAAGGTTTCCAAGGGAAGATGATCCTTCAACCATGGCAGTCGAACTTCGTATCTACCATCTTCTTTTATTTCTACGGTTTCAATGAAATTTAATCTCCCTTCCCCTTCAAGTTCGCATCTCTTCTTTTCAGTGATAGGATCTTCTATTCCCAATACGTCAAGTTCCCAGAGGTTGCTAACCTTCTCTATATTCAGCATAATAGGTGTAGTTTTACTCATGCCACACCCCGAGCGTTGGTCTCTACCAAATACTGTCCACCCCAATGTAGTGCGCAACGCTGTTAACTCTCCCACCGTTTTACGATCATTGGAGAGAATTGATCCTAGAAAATCAGCACCAATAAGGATCTCAATATCCTTATCCTTTCCTACATCTAGATGGGACAGTCCAAGTTTCACGACTTGCTCTGTTGTAAGGCGAGGAACCTGACTGCAAATAACAGGCTGACTAAGAGCAGTCAGTCTCAGCTGAAAGGAGTTATCGAGATTATGAAGAACAAGTTCAAATACGCCATGTTCCACCGGAGATCCAGTTCTGCCACCAAACACAGCATGGCTTAAAGTAACCTTCCTGACTTCCTTGAGACCCAATCTCTCTGCCAGTTCTTCTTTAATGTAAGAATGCTGTGAGGCCGAGTCTAGAAGAGCGCGTACAAGCTCTATATTATACCCGTGAACAATCTTAACCAAAACTGTTTGTAGATATACACAGGTGGAATTTATGCAGAAGTTCGTCACTGATCTGGCCTGAGATGAGACCTGGGTCTACGTTTTAAGATTCCTTTCTGAAAAATCACACATAACTGGATAATGCTGCCACTTACATAACTTGCAGGAGAGGCGAGTATGGCATCTTCTTGCAACATGACCAACCCTGAGACATTTGAAGCATGCGCCATTCTTTGTCAACCTGGCCTTCCTTTCTTCGAGAGTCATGTTCTTTGCTTCCGTGCATCCTGATGAAGGATGTTTCTCTTCACTACAAAAAGCGCATGTACCTCCCACTCCTCCAGTTGATACCAAACCCTGAGCAGTAGGAACATCACACCGTTTGAAGGGTTTCGAAATTTGTTTCTTTTCCGCAGTAACATTACCGATCTTTCTAGTAAGTTGTAAGTACTCTTCATTTTCTACTTCAGATTTCAAAAATGTCAAAAGGTTTTTAAGCTTATCTTGTGACCCATTTTCTTGTATACAATCTCCTCTTCTCTGCCACACACGAATTAATTCATCCGTCAAACAAGACTCTACCAGGGGAAATAATAATGCAGCATAATTGTCGGTAGTCAGGCCCATTGACTCTAGGGACCTAACATTAACCTCAATTCGATCATACAATACTGAAAGGGAAGGTTTCTCTGTCACTAGATTTATTATGTCCCTCACGTAAAGTTCTATCAATAGATCTTTTCGACCATAGTGGGCTTCTAACAACTGCACAGCCTTGCTATAATTCTCGGCAATAGGAGGAAAACCACTCACTAGCTCATACGCCCTTGTTCCAGGAGTCATAGATTCTCTTAGATAAAGAATCTTTTCTGCAGCATCCAGCTCAGCACTCTCATGTATTCGCTTGAACTGGGCCCAAAATGATAACCAATGTTTAATATCTCCTGAGAACTTCACAAGCGACAACTTGGGTAATTTACTAATCACTTTACCCGTTTGAGAAACACTAGTTCTTATGGAATGAGTGTCACACGGTATTTCACATTCGTATTTTTCGTACTTACACTTCACTGTTGTCCATTTATCTCGATATGTTTCGACTTCTTCATATTCCTTGTCTTCATCTTCGCTGTTGCATTCACGTCCATGCCAAGCTTCGCGGATTCTCTCGTCAAGTGGAAACAGTCGATCGGCTTTATCTTCGAGTAGTTTAAAACTAGTAAATATATCTTCCTGCTTCACATTTTCCTCCTTAATCTTGTTCTGGAACGTGTTAGAGGCTCTTGTAAACAAACGACGTAACTGTGCTCTTTCTCTTTGTAAAGCTGTCACTTCAGCCATGATGATAGATTTTACTAGTCGAAATCAAACAGTTGTTGTGAACCTTAAGTTCTTATTTTACTTTCACTGCACGGCAATCAGTCCTGTCTATCGGTCGCCAAATGTTAACTCTAACCTTGTTTTTAATATAAACACTGTGCAGTCTATACAGGTACAGGTACCATACTTTATTTTTCTATCGTAACCAAGACAACATAACAACACATAAAACAATACCGTGTACATGATACCATTTCCAAGAAATTAATTACTTTACCCTGACAGGAGACAAGCTGACTTGATAGAAAAAGGAATCCGAAACGGGATACCAGTGAAGTCCCAAAACTTTAGTGGAATCAACAGTGTGTAAGAGCTCGACTGGTGTATCAGTGTTGCCATTGGGTATGAGCTTAGCTAGTACTTCCTCGGAATTAGAATTCCATTTGTGAAGTAGGAAACCTCCTCCATGAAGCAACGCTTGGAGATCACGTGAGTGCTCAAGTGCTTCAGAAGGGGAGCTAAAGGAATGAAGAAAATCATCCACATAAAAAGACTTTTTGAGAAGATTTGAAATATCAGCGGAAAAGAGGTTAGAGTCTCATTCAGCGAGATGCTTTAAAGTGCGGATGGCCAAGAAAGCAGATGGCTTTAGACCATATGTGACAGTTTTCAATTTGAAGACCTTAATGGGTTTGGAAGGGCTACCACGCCAAAGAATTTGTTGCAAATTTTGATGTTCAGAATTGATCAAGATTTGCCTATACATTTGTTTAATATCGGCGATGACACCAACGGAAAACAAGCGAAAGTTGAGCAAAACAGAAGAAATATCAGACTGAATGGTGGGACTGGTAAGTAAGGTATCGTTTAATGAAATACCATTAGAATCTGGGGCGGAACCATTGAAAACGACTCGAATGTGTTCCCTTGTGGAAGGGTTCTTCCAAACAGGGTGATGATTCAAATAAACACTATCTTCTGAACGAGTTTGTTTATTAAGAACTTCCATGTGACCAGAGGCTTCGTAGTCTTCCATGAATTCCACGTATTGAGCTTTGGCTGAAGAATCTTGTTTCAACTGATTTTCGACAGCGAACAAAGACTTAAGAGCGCGAGGATGCGAATCTACTAAAACTGGAGGGGAAGGAATACGAGGCATAGTGACAACAAATCTACCGTCTGAGTTGCGAGATAAAGTTGTTCGCAAAAGTCGTCTTCAGCGGCAAAAGAAGGTGTGGAATCAAGAGACTCAATTTTCCAAAACTTTTCTAATTTGTTGTCCAACTCAACGTGAGTTAAGTGACATAGAGATGAAGACTGCACAGTGGCAAATCTGACTCCCATGCCTTTAAAGTTTGGGGGTCGAACCTGGAAGTTGTAAGATATATCAGAAATAAGTCCCAGTGTTCGACTGGTTGCTTCAAGTGCTCGAGTGCACGTACATGAAGCTCGACAGTATCACCTAACTGACGTATAGAAGAAAGATTGTCTGGACGGCAAGAAGGGAGGTTAAATAGAGCAGTAATATGCCTGTGGATACGAAGCTTGGGGTTACCGTAAAGTTGTTGCAGCAAATTGTAAAAATCAATAGTTGTCAGACGTGAGAGGGAGTGCCTCTGTCAGCTTAAGCGGGGGACCTTGTAAAACAGATTTCAAATAATGAAACTTCTGAATATCAGGTATTGAAGAATCATCATGCACTAAAGAAACGTACGGTTCCTCGAAGGAATCCCATTCCTTCTTGTTGCCAGAAGAGGTTGGCAAGGAAATCCTAGGTAGGATTGGTTTAGACGGAGTGACAGGTTGGTCCCTATGCCTTTCAGTTAAGGTTTTGATTAAGTCATCAGCTTCAGCAAGTCCCTCATAGTAGCTATCCTCCACCTGACTTCAATCCTGCTCACGACTTGAGTCAAGAAGCTCAAGTTCGATTTGTAAAGTGTCGGATTGGAAATATCTGTTCCCGAAGGAAACAGGATGTAAAATTGTCCGATTGAGCTATGTACATTAACATACATAGCTCAATCGGACAATTTTACATACATAGCTCAATCGGACAATTTTACATCCTGTTTCCTTCGGGAACAGATATTTCCAATCTGGATTAGCAAGGTAAGCTAACATTATTTTTGAAAGGAAGTTTTGGCTTCCGTAGTACATTGGCGCTGCTCGTGGCGACATTTAGTGCCTTGCAGCGGCCTTCTCAGTATGTACTAGCCACGCGTCTTGGTGAGGTGTACCATAACCAACTGAAGAGCCCTTTGGTACACTGGGGCGAAACGCTGGCAACTGTTTTGAGCTAGCCGGACCATTTTATCAAATTTCTTTGTGAATTTGTTATTGTAAAGTGTCATAAGAATTGAAATTAAATTGATAGGTTTTAAATTTCTCAGTGAGAATGCTTAAATTGTGATCATCAAGGCTTTTCTCTGTTAAGTAAGAATGAAACCTAGATAATTTCTTTTCTAAGAGGCCACGAGTGCCTAATAGCTTTCCTACTTTGGCCATGGTGGAGACTGAAGCACTCACCCGTACTTCCAGTGAAGTTGGCAGCAGTGAGGTAACGTCAGGCTTGACAGGAGAGGTCTGCGGCTTCTCGTCAGGATCCTGTCCTTTCTCCACCTTGATGGAATCCGTAATAGCTGTGAAAAGTCAGACACAGTATTAGATAAAGTTTCATTATGGAGCAACGTGCTCTCCAAGATATCATCATCTTGAGCAGTTTCCGACCGCTGGTCGGGTCTGCTTGGAACATAAGCCTCTCCAACGATTCCTGTCCATCCACCATCTCTCGTCATTTACTGTGTCCCAGCACACTCCTCTTTCCTCCACACTCTTCTTAACTCCTTTTGTCCATCTGTCCCTTGGTCTTCCCCTTGGCCTCCTTCCCGTCATTTCCATTCCAAACATCTTCTTCGGTATCCTCTCCTCTTGCATCCTCCTCACATGTCCATACCATTGTAGCCTAGATCGCTCTATTCTATTTTGCAATGGTTCCTCTCTTACCATCTCCCTGATTCTCTCATTCCTTACTCTGTCCATTCTTGTCACTCCTACCCAACTCCTCTGGAACTTCATCTCCACTGCTCGTATTTTATTCTTGTCCCTTTCCTTCATCACCCATGTTTCTGAACCATGTGTCAAAATTGGCACAAAGTAGGTCTTGTAGAGGTTTCCTTTACATTTTTGTGGTACATCTTTATTCCATATCATCCCCCTAATACTCTTGAAAAATCCATCTGCGCACCTTCCCCTTTCATTTATTTCCATCCTATTGCCTCCCTTTTCTTCAATTATGCTTCCCAAGTACTTGAAGCATTCTACTTTCTGCAACTGCTGTCCTCCAAGTGTTATGCCCATATCCAGTCTGTTCTTCCTCCTCGTTGTGATGACCACTTCACTCTTTTGTGCTGAGAACTTCATCCCATATGATAACACTACCTTCTCCCACTCATCTAATTGCTCTTGTACTTCTTCCTCATCCTCTCCCCATACCAGAAGGTCATCAGCAAACAACATTGCCTTCATTTTCCTTTCCCCAATGCTATTTACCACTTTTCGTATGATTCTCTCCAAGATATAATTTAAGTTAAAGTAAAGTGAAACTAGTCCCATGGGTTTCTGCACCAAAAGATATGGTGTGATGAACTATCACTAACCATTGGATCGACCAATTAAAAGTCTCCATTATCAGAAGTATTTTGAGTGAATTCAAATAGAACAAAGTTTGAGCGTTAAGGAACATGGGCTAGGAAAAACACAAGAGAGAATAGAGAGAGCAGGTAGCTTTAATATATATATTCAGGAAATAGAACATGCATTTTTCATATCTTTACAGGTTGACTCAATTTGAAAGAACAATGTTTTCTTTACTAACAAAAATAATTGCATCGATCTTTAAACATTAAGACCAGGTAAGTGCTTTTAAGCACAACTTAATTAAATTGCTTTTTGAAGGAGAAAAAACAGTAACGCAGCTTACGAATGGAGCTGATGGCTGACAGGGGCCTAATCCTGCAGTACCCTATGAAAAATAAATACCTGGGGAGTTGCCAACATGCAACGAAAATATTTCCAACAGAAATACAATGGCAGACACAGGCAAGAGTGAGCTGCATGAATGTTGACTATGAAATATTTCCAACGAAATTGAGATGGCAGAAGTAGGTAGGCAAGTAGGCCTATTACTTGAAAGGGAACCATGAAATGTTCTAACAAGAAGTGCAATTGGCAGATGCAAGTATGCTCTAGAATTAAATAGTTGACCGGCCAATGTTCTCGTGGTTTCCATGGCTGGAGATTGGAGAAACCCGACCACGTTGTGAAGAAGAAGCTCGGTGATTGGCTGGAGCGAGGCCACGTCATGGCGGCAGCCAATGAGCGCGTAGCATATGGATTCCAGTTCACCTCGAGGATTCAAAGAGTGTAGGACAACCTTTTAACACTTGGAAAGAGGTCTGAGAAACGAACTATGACTTATAAACTAACAAGTAAGTAAGTAAATCATTTTAAACATACTCGGTTTAAACGAGGAAGCGTAATACAAAATGAACTGTCACGAGCACATGGTGACGAAAATGAGGTTATGAAAATTAAATTCTGGTCTGACTTTAGCACTATCAGAAACTTGAAAAAATTAACAAATTAATTATTCGCAAATGCGAACAGGGATGATTATGTAAAAATTTTTGTTCCGATTAATTTGCACGAGTAGCTTAAACAGAACTTTATAACTTTTCGACAAATGGAAGCTTTCAGTCAGTGGATAAAGTAGATCTTAAAGCTAACTATTAAGCATTTTATATTTTCTCACTCGACGAGCTAACGAGTCGATAGGTTTGTCCTTCAATAACTCAAGAAATTAGTTCATAGGAAAGCGAAGCAGGTCAACACATTATAGGAGCACTCGCAAAGTGGTCGTTGTATGTGTCGAACACCAAGTGGTGGGGCACAGATGCTAAGGCGTGAAACTCTTATCCCAGCAGTTGCATGACAGATGCAACAAAGCTCGAGGATAGGCGAGAATGTCCGAAGTGTTTCGGTTATTACTGATGCTCGACATTTCAGGGAACTAAATAAATAATAATAAACCTCAAGCAGTACATGAGAACAAAGCTGGAATAGAACTGTAACCATGGATCATAATGTTGTAAGCAACAGACCTGACATTACATTGGTAATGAAGTTAGTTTTTGTTTTAAGGGGTGGAAGAGCGAGGTCATTTGGTAATGAGGAAGGATAAAACAACTTTTCTATGCCTTGAAATATCGAAAGAAAAAACCCAAGAGAAGATTGATGAAGAACTTACTGCTAGCTGAGAAGAGTTGTTGTTGATTTATTTAGGGGATTTGCGACATCATGGTCATGTAGCTCCAAGCACTTGGGTGTGTGTGGAATTTGTCTGATAACCTGTGTTATTGTGATGGCTGTATTAGTGTGCGTGTATTGAGAATTGGGAAGGAGACGGCCATGGTCTTAGTTTAGGAACCATCCCGGCATTCACCTGGAGTAGAAGTGGAAAATCACTTTCAGGATGGGTCTGCTGAGGAGATTAAGTAGGACTGTGGAAACAAGAAAAGTCGTCATAGTCCCTGTAATCATCAGAGCATTAGGTGCGATCTCATGTAAGATTCTTGACTCATATCGAAACTTGGCCCGCCAAAGAAACTTTCTCCAACTACAGAAGGAAACAATATTGGGAATGTGACATTTAGTGAGAAGTGTGATCAAATCAAAGATAGTCAGTTGCTCTTAGGAGCCGTCTTTATTCACCAGGAAAAACCTGTATGATAATAATTATCTTGCATAATAGTGAAAGTATGTATGTATGTGGGTGGATGGATTTGTTCCGTATACAAATCCACACCGTTCCACCAATCTCAACCAAATTTTGCATACACATAGTTGAGGACCCAGAAGGAACGGCTGGCTACCGGAATTTTCGATAGTCTTTCTTATTCTTCTGATTTCGGCCTTTTTGCACTCGAGCGAAGGCTAATAAAGTCAGAAAATAAACTGATGAAGTAATGGCAAGGCCGGCCATCTCCATGGCAACAGTAGCTCAAGACTGGACCACCAAGTTTCCATCTATCTCGGTAAGAGGCCATGCTACACCCACTGCCAGCTAGATCACATCCCTCCAAACAGCTTTAAACTGCCTGTCCATTTAACACAAGATAGGTTGCAGCACCAACCCACTGTGATCGCAGCGGCATTCTCACTGCCAGCTGGATCGCATCCCTCCTGGCTGCTTTAAACTGCCTGCCCATTCAACACTCAGACACGTACAGGATATACTGCATATTAATTCACCGTTAGGTTGCAGCACCAACCTACCGCGGCTTTTTAAGGGGACGATACCTGAAACGAAGGGTTTTTAACTTTCGAGGCCTAATGACGAGATTTAAAAAACGTGAAAACACGGCACTAAGTTAGTTCTTTTGTTATTCCAGGTGAAGATCAGTTTGGTTTCAGGAGAAATGTAGGAACAAGGGAAGCTGTACTAAGTCTTAGGCTGATTTTGGAAGGTAGAATAAGGAAAGATAAGAGAACGTTTATGGCATTTGTAGACTTAGAAAAGGCTTTTGATAACATTGATTGGACTAAATTGTTTGACATTTTGAAAACGATTGGAATAAAGTACAGGGATAGGAGGGTGATATACAATCTATACAGAAACCAGACAGCAGTCATTCGAGCTGTTCGAGCTGAAGGACAGGAGCAAGAAGCTGGTATTCAGAAAGGTGTAAGGCAAGGCTGCAACGTATCGCTCATACTTTTCAATCTTTACATTGAACAAGCAATGAAGGAAATTGTAGAAAAATTTAAAGTGGGAGTGAAGATTCAAGGAGAAATAATTTCAACTCTGAGATTTGCTGATGACTTCGTTATCTTGGCCGACACGCCTGAATGAGTTTCTGAATGGTATGGACTCCGTCTTACATTATGAATGAATACATGATGAAAATTAATAAATGTAAAACAAAAATACTGGAATTCAGCCGAAATAAATCAGAAACCTCTATGGACATCAAATTGGCAGGTGAAAAGCTTAAGTAGGAGACTTCTCTTACTTAGGAAGTAAAATAACCAGTGATGGACGAAGCAAAGAGGATATAAAAAATAGGTTGGCTCAGGCAAGGAAAGCATTTCTACAGAAAAGGAATCTGTTGACATCGAACATAGATTTAGGCATTAGGAAGTCATTTTTGAAAGCCTTTGTCTGGAGCGTGGCGCTCTATGGAAGTGAAACTTGGACTATTTGTGCAGCAGAAAAGAGGAGAATTGAAGCATTTGAAATGTGGTGTTACAGGAGAATGATGAAGATCAGATGGGTAGATAGGGTTACAAACGAAGAGGTATTAAGACGAGTGGGAGAGGAGAGATATTTCTGGCGACTGCTAATGAAGAGAAGAGATAGGTTGGTAGGACACATACTAAGACACCCAGGAATAGCAAGCTTAGTGATGGAAGGAAGGGTTGAGGGCAAGAATTGTATGGGTAGACCAAGGTTAGAATATGTTCAACAGATTGTCTCGGATGTAGGGTGTGGTAGCTATGTAGAGATGAAACGATTAGCACAGGACAGGGAGGCATGGAGAGCTGCATCAAACCAGTCAAAAGACTGAAGACTCAAACAACAAAGTATATGATATTAATTCAGACACATACTTACGGGCAAATTTTCAATTTAAAGGAAAGCGAAACATACATGGTGGTGGAGGTGATTGTTTTCAAGGGGCGAAATGTCTAGCTCATTTGCCAGTAATTATATGGTACGGATGATAATTAAAATAATTAATTAAAATACAATTACTTCCAACTAATTTAAATCTAAATTATATACTAGACGAGATGAAAAGAAAAGAATAAGGGCAATAAAAGACAGGGAAAAGAAATGCCTCTGGCCGCCGAAGAATGAGATGTTGATTAATTTAGGGGCTTTGGAACATCGTGCTCATGTAGCCCCGTGTACTTGGCGGTGTGTTGAATTTGTCTGATAACCCGTCTTATTGTGATGGCTGTATTAGTGTGTGTATTTATAAGTCAAGTGAATTGTCCGATGGTAACTCATGAAATGAGATTCCTCGGCATTCAAACTTGCCCTGTTCTGATTTACAGAAGCATACACAGCAGTACGCCATCATAAAATACAAAACACAACTTCACCATTAACTTCAATACAAAACAAATGTCTAACAGTGACTTGAAAAAGCGGCGATCACACTGGGTTGGTGCTGCTCTTAGCGTCTATATTTGGAAACGAGGTTGTACGCATAAACCAATAGTCTAATTGTTTAATGGGCAGGAAGTTTAAAGCAGACAGGAGGGATGCGATCCAGCAGGCAGTGGCCACACCATTTATTATCTAAAGCACAATTAAAAACAATTAGAAATCCAAACGCAATAAAAACCTGAAACCATATTTCTTTTATTAACAGGGGTCGTAATAGGGAAATGAAATTAAAAAAGAAATACATTGGCAAACCCTGTATTCAACATACTAATGCAGATTGTTCTTAATTATTTTCTTTGTGATTAGATTTCGGATGATAAGGACCAAACAGTAGCTACGGCAGTAATAACACAGCGGTAGCCATGACTACAGTTTGGTTATTGTCAAACGAGTGCTGTTCTTTGTACATGTATCTGAGCTCCTATTTCTTCAAATAAAAAGTGTGTTCATCCCACATTTGGTGATTTACTATGTATCAGCCATTTTAGTGC
Source organism: Meconema thalassinum (assembly GCA_946902985.2). Lineage (NCBI taxonomy): Eukaryota > Metazoa > Arthropoda > Insecta > Orthoptera > Tettigoniidae > Meconema > Meconema thalassinum. The sequence continues at coordinate 54,913,554 of OX336394.1, forward strand.
TTACTGACGAATGATATTGTATAATGGTGTAGTTATCACGAATTCTAAACACCCTGAACTCCGCTATAGCATTTTAGAGATCATTACGGTATGGGTTTAGAGAATATATTTCTTATCTTACGAAATACTTTAGGGGCTAAAGAAACCCAATGTGTTCTCAATCAATGCATCTTATTTGACATTATACTGGGATTATACGTTGCTGCATTTATTTTAACTAGGTGAGATAGGTTGGTTGGTTCCTCTGTTTAGGGGCTGCGACAACGTGGTTATGCAGCCCCGTGCACTTTGGAAGTGTGTAGAATCTGCCTGAAAACCAGTGTTAATTGTGATGGCTGTATTATTGTGTGTTATATGTAATTCAGGTAAGGACTACAGACAGTCAGTTTTAAGTAGTTCCTACTTTTGCTACCAAATGCTACCGTCAACGACACCTAGCTGCAAACTTGGCTAATAGATACCACTGCAACCAGAACCTGACGGTGAATGTTGGAACTTAATAGCGTTAATCAAATTTAACCCACAAATTTTACCTTCACACGAGTGTAGCTAATGGAAGGTTCTTTTACATAACATAAATCTATGACATGGGCCCATCGGCTTTACTTCCCCTCCGAAGGAAGGCATACTGAGGGATTTTTAACGCTCTTCAAAAATCTGATGACTTCGGCCGGGTTTGAACCCGCGACCTTGGGCATAGAAGCTCAGCATGCTACCAAATACGCCCAATATGAGATAATAGGCATGGAAACACAGCAATACTATTTCCTAATATGCAGCTATAGTAGCCTACACACTGACCTATGTACATGAATAAGCCATTTCTCATTAATCACACCATTTGTGCGGGGTTAAAATCGTCAGTATATTTGACTCCAGAATGATGACTTTATATTCCAAACATTGAATAATTTAAATATTGTTTCCTTTCAAACAGGTAGATGCAATAATTTAAAAATGAAAGAGAACTATGTGAATAAGACGTCTAAATTACACCCATTACAACAAAAATAAAGACTATCAGGAAAGTACTGTAATTGAGGGACTAGGTCCTTGAGAAATGTGCATATACAGCCCTCTTTTGTTATTGATGCATTCTCTACTACACAGTACCTTTCGCCTAGATTTACAGTGAGTTAATATTGCACTTGATTAACTTCAGAGCCCAGGAGAACTATGTTTTAAACTAACTTAGAGGCAAAGTGAATATACTTTGTGAAATATATTGGCATGTAACTTTCTATAACATGTAAATTCACCTCCCGAGCAACACTGGGTACAATAGCCAGTTATTAATACATACCTTGCAATCCATCGTGATGTTACCAAGTGAAGAACGTGATCACATTTAAAATATATATGGGAGTCATCATCAGCTTCTCAAGTCTAAAAGCCTTGTCGTTGCAGCCATTTCTTACGGTCTTCAGCAGTTCTCTTCATTTGGGCATACGAGTCACATTCCATTTCCTTGACAATATTCTTGAGATAAGATTGTCTTGGTCGTCCCCTTGGCTTTTTCCCCAAAAATTTTCCTTCAAAGATTACCTGGAGGAGTGTGTCGTGCCTGAGTATATGTTCCATGAATTTTGCTTTCCTTTTTTGGATGGTGTCCAATAGGTATCGATTCTCCTGAATTTGGTTCAGAACAAGCTCATTTGTCTCTGTATCCATTCAGCTTGTTCAGGTCATTCATCTCCAAAACCACATTTCAGCTGCCTCAAGTTTTGTTTCTTCTCTTTTCCCAAGTGTCCATGTTTCACAACCATAGTAGGTCACTCCATTCTCTGTATGCCATGCATCCAAAGGAAATGATTGACCACCCTAGCTCGATGGGTACGAATATTATCGTACACCAGTGTGAAGCCCTCACCCATTGTGGCAGCGAATCCTGCAACGACAGGTTCAAGGATGTTGACTCTGTACGCCAGACCTGTCATGTTACCAAGGATAGGAATTAAGAGGCGTACGTCGACCAAACATGATTCCACCCCAAAACATGACTGAACCTCCTTGCTATGGGTGGCGCTCATGGATGAAGGGCTCGTGAAATTTCTCACCCACTCGTATGCTCCTATTGTATGGGTGCAAACCAATGGAGGCCTAATTTCGACATGTCTGAAGTGTGCGTGTATGGAAATAACCTAGGAATAACCATCTGCCATCAGTATGGCGACGGGGAGAGTGTGGTTTCACTTCAGCTGGCCCACCGAGGCTCTTATTCAGGATGACCGCTCACTGCTGGGATTCAAACAGTAGTCTTTTGGATATGCAGCATCTCATTGCAGACATGGAGCATGATTACACTGCTGGGTGTTTATTATTATGTATTGAGGCTAGAAGACACTAAACCACAAATTAAAACAAGTACAATGGAGATATACAGTGATGAGCCACTAAATTGTGACCACTGAGAGATTGAATGCCACCTGGTGACGTTAGGAGCATGTGTCACAGCAAGAAAAGTATATAAGTGTAGTGGAGGTAAATGAGGAATCAGTCTAGTGATGATACATGCCAAAAATGGGGAAATCTACTGACATTATGTGACTTTGCCAAAGGGAAGAGTGTTATGGCCCGAAGCGAGCATCTTGGAAACGGTAAGGATGGTCAGCTGTTTTCGTGCTACTGTCGTGAGCATCTATGGGAAGGGGTTAAAGAACAGTGAAACCATGCCCGATCAATTGACATGGAGGTTTGCCCACGCTGTAAAACAGGATAGGCGACAATCTGTGGCCGATTGGATGGCAGAGTACAATGCTGGTGCAGGCTGAAGTGTTACAGAGTACACATTGTTAAGCATGGGGCTCCGCAGAATATGACCCCTATGTGTTCCCATGTTCACCTATCATCGTCAATGATGATTATTAAGTATCATAAAAGGAAGAAAGAATCCGCCTTATCAATACTTATAATTTAACACTAAAGGGTTACATTAGACCCATATGGTGCATGTTTCGGAGCTTATGCTAGCCCCTTCATCAGCCATACATTGAGAAGCACTTATCAATATCATTAAAAATATCTTAAAAGTTAAGTCTAACATGAGACGAGAGAAAGAAATGGATGAGGATGAATGTGATACAAATGAGGAATGATATGGCGATATAAGTATGAACAGACATATCCAAAAGGGGGACATAAAATTAGTACAGCACATATGATAAAATACACATTAAAATAACATATTAAAATTTAGGCCACTTAAAGTGCAGGTCAGCAAAATAATTTGCAATGTTCACGTTTGGTCCTTATGACCCTGAAAATATTAGATAAGGTTCCAATGTTTATTCTTATGAATTCCCTTCACTGAGTATAATGTGGTATGTTGAAGATTGCTGATATTATTGAGGGTCTTGCTGTTTATAATTTCCAGCTGGTGGTAAGACAGCTGGCTACCGAATAAATCGAATACATCACCAAAAACGAAGGAAGAACAGGCCAAGCATAAAATGGGTTTCTTGAATGTGGAGATTTGGGAGGCCCATTAGATTATCGCAATGGTGCTCCCGAATTGGAAATCCAAAAAGGTGGTCTTCTCTCTAAGCAACATGTCATTTGAGGGAGTATGTCAGAGCAGAAGAGATTTCAAATGCACCCGATGCAGGTCCGTGAGCTGTCAAGCGGCCTGAAGGTGAGACCGGAATGTACATGTACCATATGGGTCTAATGTAACACTTAAGTGTTAAATTATAAGTATTGATCAGGTGGATTCTCTTTTCCTTTTATTATACTTAACTGACAATCAATATGGAACCACGACTTAACCTACTAATATTAACGATGATTACAGCAAGCACAGGATCGAGATTGGTCCGTGGATCAATGGAAATATATTGCCTGGTCGGATGAATCAAGTTCTCAGTTACATCAGGTCGATGGTCGTGATCAAATACGCAGTCTTCCAGGCAACCGGGCGCTCGGATCGTGTATTGTGACAAGGACGCATGGCAGTGAGGGGCAGTATTATGCTATGGGGGACATTCACCTGGGCTTCCATGAGACCTGTGGTAGTGGTTGAAGGCACCATGATAGGTGTGGACTATGTGAAAATGATCCCTTCATGCTTGATGCCTTCCCCAACGGCGATGGTTTCTTCCAGCAAGATACCTGTGTGTGTCACATGGCCCAAATCATGCTGCATTTGAGGAGTATGGTTGTGAACTTGGCCACCAAATTCACCAGATTTCAACACAACAGAGCACATCTGGGACACTATTGGGCGCCAGCTCGCCGCTCACAAACCAGCAGCCTGTAATTTAAGGGAATTGCAGGACCTGTGCATAGACATCTGGTGCCATATACCTCCAGAAATCTATCAAGGACTTGTTGAATCCATGCCAAGCCGAATCACCGCTGTATTGCGTTCCAAAGGAGGAGTAGCATGCACTTAAAACAGGTCGTCATAATGTTTTGGCTCACAAGTGTGTGTATATAATAGAATTTCAAGATAGAAAGAAAGGAAGAAAAAAAGAAACAAACAAACAACTTGCAGAAAGTGGACTCAAGAGGAGAAATATAGATACTCTAGAAGGATGAAGGAAATTTGGAACCAAAGGAAATTGAATACAATGGACAATAGCCAAAGTTGATTCATCGTACCCTCCAGATGGGTTATTCGAAAGAAGAAGATATGGACTAAGACTGTAGCCATGCCCCAAAAATGTTTATCCTACTCCACAACTGTATTTGAAGATAGTAGAGCCGTACTGATCCTAGTGACATATTGTCATTGTTAGAGCTTTTCACATGGATGCATGGGTGAAACTATACATTTTCATGCCACAGTGATTCAAGTCTTCTGTAAGAACGTCGCAATCTCCCACTTGAGAATAAATTGATCTTGATCTCAAACATACATCCTGCCATACTGATCCAAGTGAAAAACAAATTGTCCTATCTAGAAAATATTGTTATGCACTACCTTGTGACACGGATAATTCGTTCACAAGTTAAGAGAAAAAGACGAGGAGACAACTTCACACCTCAGGCATGGATGGACCTCGTGTATGGCTGTAGGTGTAAACCTTTCATAGTTCAAGACATGACTGACAAGTTTCTGGATTTTGCAAGTCTATTACATCGTTACAAAGACTACCACACTATTTTTGACGAGGGCGCAAAGATATCACAAATGCGAAAAATAACATAGGCTCAAGCCTTATGCATTACAATGACTATACAGTAAAATATAAAGCAATTGACCTCAAACCTAATGAAACAGCTTTGCAGGCATTTCTGCTAAGCCTCTGCAATTACATACCTGAACAGGCTAGGGCAGCAAAGCCAATACCATACCAAACGATGCAAGACAAAATAATTCTGAAATTTGTTCCAACAGTTCATTATTCATTCTACCTGTCAATTCCACATGTACCCCGACGAGGAAGGGGCGATGAAAACATGCTACCCTCCGAATTTGGTGACGATTCAAGTCGATTACCTCCATAGATCTCCAGTGTTTTGGTGTAACACATCTGTAAGTTAATGTCAATATTTGTTTGTGCCAAAGTGATTTGTTTAATGCAGAAACCAAACTTTTTATATCTTCCAATGAAAAGATTTCAATAAAATGTTTTTTTTTTTGAGTTATTCTAGCATATTAGTCAATATGTCATTAAAGATTTAACCATAAAATATAACCAGTTTCCATAAACCAAACAGAAACAAGTTTCCCTAGTTTTCTCGAAATGGTGAGAATGCCACTTGGATCAGTATGGTTCTACTGTCGCTATGTATGTGTTCAGTGAATATAAAACACTGTAATATTACTTTGTTGAAAAGATAACCCTTCTTGTCAACTTGGTAACCCCCTAACTCTCTCACAATGGCCAACAAACTTAAGTTGCTAAAGTACAAGTACCACCCTCTGGACGACTAGATCCGACAAATGTGGCAAAAGGAACATGAAATGGCGATGCTTATCATAGTCTGTTCCATTGGCATCATACCGAAGGCACCACAGACCAACCTTGATAAGCTGGGAATCCACCATTATCTTCATATTAGTATTGAAGAAAGGACCATGCTCAAAATGTGAAAGATTTTAAGGGACTCTATATTGAAGATTCCAAATAAAGAGGTACCGTACCGGTACATTCTTTCCGAGCATATCATTGTGCTGTGTGGATAAAAAATCCTTCAGCAATTCTCGATTACCTATAACCGGAGATTGACAAACATGGTACAAGCATTTAGGACCAATCAGAGTTACCAGAAAATCGCAAATGATTTTGCCGTTTAAGTTGTGGGGTTCCACCCGGATGGACAAAATTGGGTTCAACAGCAGATTTTTTGTTCACCTTACCTGTACCCAGTGAACTGCATGCTACATTCCATTCTTGAAGCACACTAGAGTGCTTTCTTGGCTGAAGGAACTAGAAGTTTCCTAGTATTATTCCCCCTACAGGGGTAACCACAGGTCACCCTATGCATTTCTCTTCTACAGATTACCTTTGGCGGTTTCGGTGGCGTAGTTGGTAGCATGCTGAGCTTCTATGCCCAAGATCGCGGGATCAAATCTAGTCGAAGTCGTCGGATTTTTAAGAGCGTTAAAAACCCCTCAACATGCCTTGTTTTGGAGGGGAAGTAAAGCCGGCGGGTCCACGTCATAGATTTATGACATGTAAACGAACCTTCTACTAACTTCAATTGTCTGAAGCTAAAATTTGTAGGTTAGATTTGATTAACGCTCTAAGTTCCAACGTTCGCCGCAAAGTGCTGGCATCTAGTAGCCAAGTTTGCTGCTAGATGACACCGACGGTAGCAAAAGTAGGAACTATTTGAAATTGATAGTCTGCAGTCCTTACCTGAATTACAGATTACACACGCCAATGCTATCAACACCGGTTATCACACAGATTCCACACACACCCAAAGTACACGGGGCTGCATGATCGCGTTGTCGCAGCCCCTCAACATAGGATCCAACCAACAGATTACCTTTGTAAACAACACAATGTGTATGAAACAACAAAATTAAAGGTTAAGAATATGAGTGGAGCTTATGAAGTTGAGAAGTAGACAGAATGGGCCAATGCAAGTGAGGAGCTTTTGTCCTAACATGCCAGGCAATACCATACTTCCAGAATGCAGAGATGGCACTAGAAGAGAGTAACATGTCAGCAAGGCCCCTAAGATATTTGTAACCAATACTGTAATAAAATAATCAAGTTCCTCCAAACTTTTTCATAATCCTCATCTGTTAAGGACTTTTATGGAGAGTTTGGTGCGAGAGCGCACGCTGCCGATTGCTAGAGGAAACCTTCACAAATGCTGCAGTGGAAACATTCAGCGCGAAGGCGACTTCATATCGATATACACTGGTTGTTAGTCATTATGTTACCGACAGTAGTGGCTACGCGGGCTAAAGCGCTGCGTTAGGCCATGGGGCCAAGCTCTCTGCTAACTCGGTAGACGCGTGGGTTCGAGCCCCACCGTCGGCTGTCCTTGAAATGGTTTTCCGTGGTTTCCCATTTTTATCACCAGGCAAATGCTGGGACAGTACCTTCTGACAGGCCACAGCCACTTCCTTCCACATCCTTGCCCAGTTTCATTCATCTTCATCCATTCCATTCCATCTCTCATCCCGACGTGCAGGTCGCCCATGGGCGTCGAATAGAAAGACCTGCACTCGGCCTCTCAGGAGGCCACACGAAAAAAAAAAAAAGTCATTATATTACCATAGTGTATTACGTGCATGAGCACAGATATTTTTCCCAAGTGTATGTTTATAAATCCAGTAGTGTTGAAAGGAGTCTAAGTAAACTTCATAAAGTGAACGTCTCCTGCACAGTTCCTAGTAGTATTACCTTTTCACGAATTGATTGCCGGCGGTCGAGATGAGAAATATTCCTTGTTTACTTGTGTCACACGTCAGCCTGCTTCGTTGACAGGTACAGTTGCGCGAGTAGGATATGACTCACCTCCAGTAGCCTGAGTTATCGTTTGACTGTCCGTTGTGACATGAGCTCGTGACGCGCAATGCTGCTGGTCTTATGTGCAGAACGAACTCTTGCCATCGCTGTGTTCCCCGCTTCGTCCCGCGGGGCAGCTGCTACAATCAACAACAACGATGATGATAATTGTTGTTTTAAGGAGCTGAACATCTAGGTTATCGGCCCCTAATGGTTTGGGAAATCGTGAAGATGATAATGAAATGTAAACTATAACTAACCTATAAACTAGAAGAAGAAATGGAAAACAAAAGGAGAATAAGGCAAATCAAAGACAGGAGGAAAAGAAATGCCCTCAACCCTCGAAGAATGTGGATCGAGGGACTTGGAAGGAAGGAGAGCCATAAAAGGCAGATAGGAAAGTGAAAGAGGAGAGGGTTCGCCCCACAGGTAAAATCAACAACAAACACTGGTGCAGCCCCGCTTAGCGGCAATCAAATCTTAAATGGGTAATAGCTGTCGACTGATGTGACAGATGGCGTGGTCTCATATCTCATGAGCCGAGAACCATACAGTATGTTCATGAGCACGAGGCAAATTATTTCTAGGGGCAGATGGCCTTGACGTTCCACTCCCTGAAACAAAAGTACCACCTCATCCCTTACCTAAGTACTGTACGAGAGGGTAGATATTGTACTTGCTGCACTCTGGCATGCAACAAAAGCAATCTTTCTTTATACCAGGAGAGTTAGCCGCCCCTTATAGTATTGCTTTTCTGCAGTCCAACTAACATGTATTATCAGGAGGGTCGATATTTCTGTGCTTGCATTCCGTATGGTACTAATGCACTATAAGCATATCCCGCAAACGATTCTGAACCCTATTATTCCCCACCCGATAATATGATGTACCTGCAGTGAATTATTGAAGTGCAACATAAATCACCTGCGTTAAGAAGACTTGCCAAGTGGCTGTGTAACGCAAAACGTACAATTACCGCTTAAAACTACGATATAGTGAAGTGGAGAACATTTGAAACAGCAAACAGGAGGCTCTTTATACAGATATCAGGCAAAGATCAGGTGTAACTCATTTAGAAAACCACTGGATTTCTAATTGATGAACCTGAGGAGCAAAGGCTCGAATCCCCAATGGGAAAATTATTTTTGCATCGTTTTGACGCTTCAATGCTACAATCGCATGCGATTGTGTACCGCAGACACGCAGTTTTATATTAGTGCAGAAAACAATTGCTCTTCCCGTACGCACCAGTCAACCGGCCTACACAATAACATCCAGGATGTTAATGAAACCTCTGTAGAACATGAACTGACATTGCAACCATTTTGAAACTCTCACATGAGCTGTAATCTACAAGTTGCTTGTCGTGGTGCAGTGTAGCTCATGAGGTAAGCCCGTGGCGAACATGGTGAAGAGCCAGTCCTACCTGTGAGAAGTTAAGAGTATCGGTGCGGATATTCTTTTATTCCTTATTGAAGTTTTATTTAGTATGTTACAATCTCGTAATGTTCGTGAAATATCCCCTTGTATGCAAATTGTCAGTGAATGAAAGTGTATGTGGCCCTTTGTCAACAGGGTCAGACTATGGGGGTGGGGGGAGGGCAGGGTGACCTAACTGCACTAACAATGGTTTGTTACGGTAGCAAATGCTCGAAGTGATGGCCTTCCTGGTTAATGCACATCTGCACACACCACTGAATGTACATTCTACAGTGCTGTAGCATGGCCGATGTTATTGAATTACAAGTTTCGACGATGAATTGTCGAAGGCACTCTGGATTTTCTGGCTGCTGGGTGTAGACTGCTTGTTTTAAATACCCCCACAGGAAGAAGACTAATGGCGTTAAATCAGGTGACCTGGTGGGTCAAGGGGGGGACACCATTTTGCTGCACGTGTGTTATCGAGATGGTTGCGGACAGCTAACTAACAATGTGGTGGAGCTCCGTCCTTTTGAAACCACATCATTCAACGTTCCCCAAGTGGTACATTGTCCAGCAGAAGTGGGAGCTGATCGCGTAGGTAGAGTGCGCCTGTCAAATGGCCAAAAAAATACGGTCCAATAAGGCGATCACCCAAAAATTCTACACCATACATTCACTCCCCATTGCACTTAATGGGCCACCAGTTGAATCCAGTGGGGATTGTCAGCACTCCAGTAATGCACGTTATGGTGGTTGACAGTACCATTATTGAGGAACCTAGATTCATCCGAGAATAGGATTTTTGATAAGAATGCTACATTATCTTCCACCTTTCCTTACAGCCCTCCACCAATGGTATCCTTACCTTGACGCGGTGGTGGAGCTTGCGTGGTCGAATGATCCTGAGAGGTATGCCGGCGGTAGCTTAGCTACTGGTAGGGTCTCCCAAGCCGGACAGGTCGAAGGTGATGATCCAGACTAAACGGGATACTCTGGCCCTCCAGGTTAGGGGTTGGACGTGGGGCTAACAACCCCACACCATAAAAAAAGAACCTGTTACGAAACAAGGACAATTGCTTCGGAAGGACGGATTTAACAGAAGACAACCTCGGCCTGGATTACAGAAAAGAGATTTGTATATTGCGACGTGGAATGTAAGAACGATGTTGAGACCAGGAAAGATGAATGAAATAGGAGAAGAGATAACTAAATTTAATTTTGACATTGTAGCGTTACAAGAGGTAAGATGGCAAGGACAAGGAAGGATAGATAAAAGGGAATATTCACTATTGTATAGTGGTCCAAATAGCAGAACAGGACAACATGGTACAGGATTTATGGTATCCAAGTCAGTAAGGAATAGTATTATGGAATATGAAGCCATAAATGAAAGATTTTGTAAATTGCGCATCAAAGGAAGATTCAGGAACATATCCATATTGTCAGTGTAGGCACCAACTGAAGAGAAAGATGAGGATGAGAAGGAAGAGTTCTATGAACAATTGGAACAGATATGCGGTGAGATACGATACATTAATAATAATGGGTGACTTTAACGCAAAGATTGGGAAGGATCTATTGATGAGATGTGCAGGGGAACATACACTACATGATGTTACTAACCAGAATGGCACACTACTTGGGCATTTTGCCATCAGGAACAATATGGTGATCAAAAGCACAGGTTTCCCACATAAACGAATACATCTAGGTACTTGGAAGGCTCCTGATTCTACAACCGTGAATCAAATAGACCATGTGTTAATCAATGCAAGATACTCTTCGTCAATTATAGATGTGCGGAGTTGTAGAGGACCAAATTGTGATTCAGATCACTATCTAGTCAAAGCAGTACTTAGAGAAAAGCTGGCTAAAACGAAAACAGAAACCTGGAAGAACAGTATAAACAATGAAAGACTAGGAGATGAAAGAATTAAGGAGGAATATCAGAGTGAAATACAAAATAAATTAGAAGAAAAAGAGAGAGATGATCTCAATGAAGAGTGTAAGAAAATAGAGGAAGTAGTTAAACTGGCTGCAGTAGAAATAATCGGAAAGAGGCAGCAAACCCGGAATGAATGGTTTGATCAAGAGTGTAGGGAAGCAATAGAAGAATAGAGCAAGAGAAAAGATGATCTTGAGAGAAACAAGAAGCAACTGTGAACATTATAGGCAACTAAGGTTGAATGCCAACAAAGTATGTAGAAGAAAGAAAAAGGAACACATAAAGGAACAATTTATAGAAATAGAAGAATTAAACCAGGGAAGTGAAGTAAGAAAATTCTGTGCGGCAATTGGTAAAATGGGGAAAGGTTTCCAACCTAGGGAAAGAAGATGCAAGGATAGACAAGGGATGATACTGACTGATGAGAACAAAGTGTTAGATAGATGGTCTGAACACTTTAAGGAACTTCTAAGTGAAAGTGTAGAGCCAGAAATTGAACAACATAATTAGATCAGAATCAGAGAATGAGATTGCAAGTATTACGAGTCCTACAGAATCAGAGAATGAGAATGCAAGTATTATGAGTCCTACAAGATTTGAAGTGGCAAATGTAATGAAGAAAATGAAAAACAACAAATCACCTGGGGAAGACAGTATAGTAGCAGAAATGATAAAATATGGAGAAGCGGCATTGGCAGATAGAATACATAAACTATTGGAAAGAATATGGGAAGAAGAGAACATGCCAGATGGATGGAGGGGAGGAATAATATGTCCTATATTTAAGAAAGGAGATAAACTAGCATGTGAGAATTACAGAGGAATTACTCTATTGAATGTTATTTACAAGATCCTATCAGGTATCCTGAAAGAAAGAATGAAGATATTTTCAGAAGAAATTCTGAGTGAATATCAGTGTGGTTTTAGACCCAACCGGAGTACAACGGATCAAATCTTTGTAATTAAGCAGATGATGGAAAAGTTTTATGAACAAGATATTGACCTCCACATGCTCTTTATAGATTTTAAACAAGCTTTCGATAGTGTATGTAGAGAAAGACTAAATGAACTACTAGGAGAAATGAGGATACCTGGAAAGATAATCCGGCTGATAAGGATGACACTAGATAACACATGGGCACGAGTGAAAAATGGAAATAAGCTGAGTAAACCCTTTACAATTAATATGGGTGTAAAACAAGGAGATGGATTGTCTGCAGTACTCTTTAACCTTGCACTACATAAAGCAATCAGTAAAGTGGACCAGGGAGACACTATTTTTAACAAATCAAGTCAGATCTGTGCTTATGCAGATGATGTAGTGATCATAGCAAGAGAGAAGTGTACACTGAACAGAGTATATTTAGAATTAGAGAAAGAGGCTACAAATATTGGGTTATTAGTGAATGAGAGTAAAACTAAGAGCATGGTAATGTCCACATCTAACACAAGAAGAGCCCCGCATGATATTAAAATAGGCGATAAGACATTTGAGGGTGTGACACAATTTAAGTATCTAGGAGTACTTATTAACAACCAGTGTGATATGACAAACTGTATTAAAGATCGATTACAGGCTGGAAACAGAGCATACTATGCAAACATCAAGATGCTCAGGAATCAAATTATATCGCGAACAACCAAAATGAAGATATATAAGACAATGATAAGACCAGTAGTGACCTATGGCTCTGAAGCTTGGACATTAACTATGGATGATGAGAATACTGTGAAGTGTTTTGAAAGGAAAATACTGCGAAGAATATATGGCCCTGTTAGAGAGGAAGATGGATGGAGAATACGATATAACCATGAACTGAACGAATTGATTGGAAAACAAGATATCATAAAGTTTATAAAGGCACAGAGAATCCAATGGTTGGGACATATAGAGAGGATGCCGGAGAGCCAGATGCCCAAGAGAATGTTGAAAGGGAGGCTATTCTCCAGGAGGAGGAAAGGCCGTCCTAAGAAGAGATGGTTGGATGGTGTGACTGCAGACCTCGTCGCAATGGGAGTGAGAGGATGGAGGAGCAAGGCAATGGATAGACCGACATGGAGAGCAGTTGTCCAAGAGGCCAAAACCCACCCCGGGTTGTAGCGCCATGGAGTAAGTAAGTTTCCTTACAGCCACTGACAGAAATTCATCAGAGCTTCGAAATCTCTCCCATGGAGCACCTGGTTTAGTTGTTGGTAGGGATGATATTTATGCGCATGCAATATAAGACTTACGGACGATTGCCTAAAGTTCACCAGTTGTGCAATTGCTCTTATACCAGTGCGAGGGTCATTGCGAGCTGCGTTCATAACTGCCTCCTCATTCTCACCAGACGTTATGGTCCTCTGTCGGACAGGTGTTATCGCCCCAAGTTCCCCTGTTCGTAAATGTCTTTCAATATTGCGTATAGCATTTCCACTCGGATGTCGCCTGTTTGGGTATCTTTCCTGATACAGACTTAGTGCTTGCATGGAATTCCCTCTTGCCTCCCCGTAAACAAGAAACACGTCAACGTATTCATCCGTGGAGTACATGACGAATGAATGAAGCGACTTCAATCCCACTGTATAGCTGCGCAGAGTGGGTAGCGCACTAACACTGTAATAATGGCATTAGACTGCATGTTGTGGCACACAATGGCATGTGAATATAGCATTGAAGCTTCATAACGTTGGAAAAATATTTTTCCAATGGGGGATTCGAACCTTTGCTACTCCGGTCCATCATTTGTTAATCCAGCGATTTTCTACTTTAGCTACGCCTCTATTTCGAAAGACTGTATTAAGAGCCTCTTGAGTATGTTACTCCTCCAGTTCGCAGTTTCAAACGCTCTCCACGTCATTATATCCTAGTTTTAAGCGTTAATTTCACGATTTGAGATACCCAGCCACTTGGCACGACATCTTAAAGTTATATGTTGCACTGCAATAATTGACTGCATATTATTCGAACGGTCTGTAGTCTCATCGGGTGGGGGAATAATAGGGTTCAGTGTAGTTTGCGGGATATGCTTACAGTGCGATAGTACCATACGGGACGCAATAAGAGAAATATCGACCTTCATGATATTCCACGTTAGTTGGGCTGCATAAAAGCAATATTATAAGGGGCGGCTGCCTCGCCTGGTGTATACGTATGTAAATAAAATAGTGGCGACAGACAGTAGAATCATACCATTGACTTGCATGGAAAATACATTTACATCCAGGGATGTGATGGTTTAGTGGTCAAGCTGCTTGCCTCATCACGGTGAACAGGCTTCGATTCCCGTTTAATGCATGCAAGATTCCCCAAGTGAAATTTCACGTCCTGTGGTTCGGATTCCTCTTAAAAATGGAAGTCCCGTGGCTCATGAAAGCTTCCTTCCTCACATTTACATCCCGTCAATATATACACCAGCATGGTTGTGTATATTTAGCCAAATCCGTATTAACTGTTGAATGCTGTTAGCGAGGTTGTGTCTCTGGATCTTTCTGATGGACTGCCCTACTGCATGAAGCTCTGATTCAATATCTGGAAACCTCTTTCAGCCATGGAAACTCGTTCCAGTCACAAGGACTCATGTCAGGGGAATGTGGATGATGTAATACTTCACAACCCCGTCTCCATAACAAGTCAGCTACTGCTCCTGCAACATGACAAGCAAGATGAAAGGTGGATTTAGTCTTGGGAAATGTGGACATTAGCTGGACGTAGATACCGTATATACTCGAATACCACCCGCACATTTTTAAACAAAATCGGACGTGAAAAATTGGGGTGCGGGTCTTATTTGAGTCATCCTGATTTTAAAGATTTAAATTGCCCGCCACGCGCGATATCGGGTGTTGCGAGTATCCGCTAGATGGTGCTAGCCTTCTTCCGGCTATCACTTTGTTTTACCATAAGCAGGCGGCGTCATAGTCTCGCGCACGGCACGTTTTCCGAGTGTAAACATGAGTTGTACGAAGCGTTTGTGGTCGTTTAATGTGAGTGAGAAGCTGAAGTTATTGGAAATCGTGCCCGGTAGGAAATATGATATTGACGAGTCATGTATTCGTGATTGAGCGGGATGACGTCTATGCTACAACCACTGGATGTCTGCGTGAACTGCCCGTTCAAAGCAGCCTTGAAACAGCTGTATACGGAGCAGATGGCGGCCGATAAGCACACACTGACTCCAACTGGTCGTATTCAGCGCCCGGAAGTTCAGCTGCTATGTTCGTGCATTTTGACGGCATGGAGTCGTATCTCGGGAGATCTCATACGGAAGAGCTTCAAGAAATGTAGTATTTCGAATGCTATGGATGTCAGTGATGACATTTAGTGGGATGGTGATAAAAGTTCCGAAGTTGGTACTTCTGATGACGAATGGTTTGTGTACTTTTATTTGTATTTTTAATCGTTTGATGTGTGTTATTTTAGGAAGACTTCAATACTGTTGGAAACTATTTTGGATAAATGCTATTCTGTTTATTTAGTTAAGATTGTACATAATTTTGAGTATATATATATTTTTAAAATTTTGTTCTTCAAAATCAGGGTCGAGGATTCATAAAGATTTTACTTTGGGTGTGGTGATCCTTGGCAGTGCCATTCATTAGACAGATGCTCGCGAGCTGGCCGACCCTGGGTATGAAGGCTCCTCTGCCTACGACTCGTTAATGACAATACGTTGCAGTATACGCCTCCTTCGCTGTGGTATATCTATAGGTCAAGTTGAGCTACTACGTGCTTCCGACAGGTTATGAGGAATGCAGTGTTCAGCAATTTTTTCTCATGTGGAAGTGCCACACAGATGACCAAGTCATAATTCTCTTAGTTCGGGCCCGCGATTTGGCTGACCCTAGTGTAGCAGCTTTAAAGAGGCTACGAATTAGTTTTCAGTCCAACCATAGTCAACAGCAAGACACCTCACATTAATTCCACTTGTTCCAACACAAATTGAGGGCAACCTCTGCAAGCCACATGTGCCATCTCACCAAGACCTGTACAAAGCGCAGAGACCGATCTTGCAACCGTCTGATACAGCAGTGCATCGTTGCTACAAGCTTTAAGAAACCCTTTATGTCATTGGTGTGCATTACCACGAGTTTCTTCTATATTTTAACACGATGGCTGTTGCAAGTTTAGAAAATATGCTTTAGAGTGGTTTAACCATGCATGATAACATCTGTTGTCATTCAAAATAACTAAAATATTTCTCAGTATAATCATAATTATCTTGTTTAGTATGAGAATTTGCATGAACCCATTTCCAGGAGTGTTACCACTACTTTATTTACTACAACTGCCCCTCTCCCGTGCCATGTACTAGCGCTGATAATGCCATAGTCAAGTTGCCACACTATAGAAAGAGACTGGATTTATCAATGACTGAACAGCTGTTCATGTACGATAGGTGTTACCAGATGTAGGCAAAGGTACCATTCGTACCAAGGTGGAGGAAGGAGCAGCTCGGCAGACCTCACTTGCAAGTAACATTCATTCACAAGAACTTGAGTCTAGTGTGGCCATCTGTGGTCATGCACAAGGATAGATAAAAACACAAATAAGGATAAAGGGATGGTAAATACAAACAACATTCTTACACAAGTTATGTTTTCTTCATGGATATCTTTTTTTTTTTTTTTATACATGATCAAAAAATGCAGTTCAGTATTGTACAAAAGTATTATTCACAATTTTTACTGTAGGAAAGTTTTATTGATTTGTTTATAAGGAAAAATGTATACAGATTTAGAAGTTCTCGTTTATTTACATTCATGCACAACTCTTATTTCCATCGCACACACCATTCTCTCAGTAATCAAAATAATAAAATCCTTAAATTACAAAATTATAGCTAAGTACTCTTTTGACTCGTGATTATTACATACAGTTTCTTCATAGTAAATATTCCAGGTTTCTACAAACAGAGTAGAAAATTGAAGGCAAATGTTCAGTTATAGTTCAAGCATTTTTTTCCTATCACCATTTAAAAAAAAAATAATTAAAAAATTCATTACTGTACAAATTGGTCTTGCACCACTAACGAGTTTTGGGTTAGTTCATGTTTAAATACAACTGTTAAGTAATTGCAGACAACCAAGGCAGCTTCATTGCCTCCTAACCTCTTGGCTGTTAGTACATTACACATGTACCAAAACCAAACTTTCAAATATTGCTTTTTTTCTCTCTTATTAGCACTTCTGGAATGACAAACTCTCGTAAAATATCTCTGATGCATAAGCAAGGGGAATGTTCTTTGCTCTTTCCAAGAGCAGGCTTGTTATACGATGCTAGGCAGGTATATATACGACTAAATCACAGCATTAAATAATAATACAATGTCATTCAATTCAAGATGCATGCAAGTTGAATCAGAAACAGAGCAGTAAGTAAACAAAATATTTCCCAGTTCTCCCTTATTAAAAAAAATCTGGAAAAAAACACATTGAAAACCTATTTCCTAGTGAAACTATACAAAACTTGGGTGCACTGTTTATGCAAAACAACTTGCATATATCCAGATGGCAGCTTGGTTTTGGAAGAAATGATTAAGAAGCTTTCAAGCCATAGTAGTCTTAATTCGGTGTCTCCTCGCCATCGATAGAGTCGTCTTGCACTGACGAGTCGTCGCCACTGCCTGTTGGGATGGAACCTCGTTTTGTGCCAGTCAGTCGCGAGGTTAGGCTGATTGCAGAACCTCCCCCTCCGCGTCTGTAAAACAAATATAAGTCATAAGATAAAGGCAAATCACTCCTAGCAAACAATGAAGGCATGCCTTCTAGTTTTACATCTTTATCAGATGAAGATGCTCCAGATTGATATAAAACACACTGAATGCATTTGTTCTTTAGGTTATTCAGAGGTAATTAATTATGTTAATTCCCACTCAAGCAGACAAGCTATCTTAGAAGATGCAGAGCACAAGAATATGGTTGAAGTTGACAGTGTGTTTGATGATTAGCTTCACAGGGGAAAGAAAAGATTGTGTTCTCTAATCCCTCATATCCCGAAAACAAAGTTGAAGAAACAAGGTTCTGAGGTGCAAATATGGTCTCTAAAGGAAAGGCATCCAGCCCACAATAAAGTGGAAAAGGAGTTTTAGAACCTGGGTGGACACTTTTCAATTGTTACTAGAATGAGATCAACAAAAAGTCACATTTTAAAAATTTATTAAGAAATTTTGAAGCAACTTGGGGTATCCATCTACATTAAACCTAACCTCGAGTTAACCTGATCACCTAACAAATGCCAGAGGAATTATGCAAGGGACCCAGCCTCTGGTCTAAACGATGTTCCCGCGAGTGATAGCTTCTTGTTTTGTACCAGACATTACCTTTACTATACTTCTGGCTTTATTTTCTTGTAATCAAAATGACAGCTCTTCTCTTGGTATAACAGTAACACATGCCAAGTTACTAAATGCTTTCACTTCAGATGGCTCAGAGGTAGCATGCAAGTCAGGGTTTCATTCCCAGTACTACTAAACATGCTCCATCAATCCAACTATTTCTATTCCAAGACCACACAGTGCAAGCGCTTATGGAGGATTGGTAATATCTGCAAATTAAAAGTTTATGAATCAATATTAAAACATTAAGCCGGGTCAGCTACTCTTTCAGCACAATTGGCCAACTGACCAATCATAAATTTGAGCTGAACACATTTAAAACTGACGAAAGTATCTAAATACTTAAGGAGCAGCTATTCAAAATGTATAATGTCCTAGTAGGTATGATTTACTCTGACAGGGCAAAAACACTGACCAGAGAGAACCCTATGGACATTTAGATGCTACACATTTTGATTAGTTGTGCCTCATATAGTTATTGACTAATCCATCAAAGAATTTCCATAATTTTTAATGAAGGGATACCTTACATTTCAAGGCAACATTATCCTATGATGATTAGTATACATAAAAACCTCCCATAAATATTCTGAATTAGACTGATCCTAAATTACCACAATACCCGAGACCATAAAGAACACACACGACTCACATTTCTAGTTATTAAATCTTTACATTTCCCTAGTGCTGTCATCAATGAAAGAGATCAAAAGTCTACCAGATGGTTCATCATACTAACTACTAAGTAATGGACTAATGCAGAAAAAAGAACATCTGTGCCTATTAACTAATCAAAGGGCTGCTATAAATTACAGTACATGGAATGTTCAAACCAGGAACAAGTCTGTATTCACATATCATTAAGGATATTATTGTCATTCTTTAACGATCACAAATACATTCTGTTATTAAGTAAGTAACAGCATGTCCAATACGGACAACAGGATTGTTAAAGTTAGGTTTTTAGGATAAGAGGGAAAAGGGTAAGAGAGATGTATTTACTTACTTCACACTGTTCAACATGAAAATGATCCATTGCTTCACATGATTACCAACAAATCAAAGTTAACTAAGTATTTTGACACTTTTAGTGATACTTCCTGACGCAGTAGTTCACTTCTTCCATCACACTGAAAACAAAACACATCAAGTAGCCTAAATAGTGGTTCCTACCTCAAATATGGTACATCGTGTGGAGAGGGAGAAAGAATCCCACCTGCCAACCCAGATTTTGGAGCTGGGATGCATGAAATAAAAATAGCTATTCCAGTGCCTGATGATATACAATATCAAATAGACCAGTAGCAACAGGAAAAACAGAATATATATGAGAGTTTTGAAGGAATGGGCATGAAAGTGTAGTAGTCCAAAAACCACAAAGACAGGTTGGCAGGTACACGTGACCGAAAGGTATTTCTGACTCAATGTGGCTCATAGTGATGTGTTTACAATTGAAATGAATAGCATCATATACACAAAGACATTCAAATCAGCATGGAGTAATCACTGATAATATTACAAAAAAGAAACTGAAGTAGCGAAAGTAGCTCCTCATCTGGGTACAATGGAGGAAGCTCTTGAAGAAGTGAAAGTCTTCCGCTATAATTTGTTACGCACCGTGAAGAAATGCTCTCCACCCATCAATTCCTTCCTCATAATATTAACAATGTTGTACTTGAAGCCAAGTGCAAGGAAGAATCTACGTATGCATGCACAATGCAGAAAAGCTACCAAATAAAATGTATATGAATTTTATTTTAATAAAGATGCATGATACAATGAAAACAATACATTAATTTGTATTTCAATAAGCATACAACACAGTAAAAGGAAAATTCCCATTCACCTTACTAAATAAATTAGTAAATAAATAACTTCGTTAATAACTTGTTGCTCGATTTTAAATAAATGAATAGCAAGTTTAGGAAATAAAACACCCACAATGGAAAGGTTAAAGTTTAATTGAACAAAAATGAGTACACTAAAATTATACTTTGGGAGGGGGGTGGGGGAAAAGAAAGGGGAAAAGGTAAATTTACCAGGTGCTCATTAATTACCATAAATACAGCCATCAGAAAGACTATTGAAGAAAATTGTAACAGTGAAAAAAAAAAAAAAAGGGGGGGGGAGATACATTTACCAGGTGCTCATTAATTACCATAATTAGAGCAATCAGAAAGACTATTGAAGAAAATTGTAACAGTGGAAAAAAAAAGGGGGGGGAAAGATACATTTACCAGGTGCTCATTAATTACCATAAATACAGCAATCAGAAAGACTATTGAAGATAATTGTAACAGTAAAATGTAACCACCATCTATTTTTATTGATGGATCAATCCACATTTATGAAAGTTTGTCTAGCAACAAACAAGAATTACTAAATGAGAAATGATATAAGCTAAACACACAAAAGCCCACACATATAACAAACAACACAATGTTTTTGCAAGTCGTCTAATGGTTGACTTTGGACTCGGGGTTTCCAATATACATGCTTTATTGAACATCCCTGTACAGAAAGAAGCATAGGACTTCAGAGCTAATGCAGTGCTGGCAATTTCTAATTTTTGAACAGTAAGGTAACCTACAGGAATAATGCAAGCAAAGATTAAAAGTTGCAATTTGACACCAATGTTTTCTCTATCTTATTTATCAATTATATGGTTTGATCTACAACCAGTTGTTGACTCAACCCAGCACATGCTGTACTCTGTTTTCATTTTACAATAAATTTGATGCAGTGCAACTTTACTTATAGAGTAACTGAATAATACTGTACATAAGAATACTACTAAGAAGGGAACAGTTAACATTTAAAAGTGCAACATGTCTGCCATTGATTAATATTTACAGAAAAGGTTTTCAAAACTAGAACTGCAAAACAAAATGTAATAAAACTATGACTATAGTACACAATTTAGCTCCATTAAAAATAAAACCAATGCTTTCAGGCAACAAGAAGAACACACACACAATTGTGGATAATTACAAAGATTTGATTTGACTCCCATCATCACATGCAAGTAAAGCAGAAGAGTTGGATTCACATACACAAAGCAATCTTGGGGTCTCCTTGTCTTCAAAACCAGCATTGTTTGGCATTATGAAGATTTTTGAAACACACTTGAAATGGTCACTTGCTAGACCAGGAACTGTACATATTTGGATTATAAGATAGTAGGCAGGCTTGCACAGTTGTGGCGAAATAGTGATCAAAGTGACAGCAGGCAGCGTTATGGATATCATAACAATAAAGCGATGGACGAACAAGACCTAAGCAATGCCCTTCTCGGCTTCACAAGTTGCAGATGTACGTTGATTAATGCTAAAAGTAAGACCATAGGTTATAGAAATCTATATATGAAAATATCTCTGGTCAACATACAATCAATCATTGGACAGAAAAAGGAGGGTAGAAATATGGAAAAAGGACAAATATAACAGGCAAGTGAGGACGGAGGGAGTAACAAATAGGAAAGACAAGCCCAAACAATTAACAAAAGATCTGCTTCTGAAGATTGTCCACATCTTTGGTCATCCCCCTCCCACATCAGCCTGTCTGCAGGGTTTGTCCTTTTTCTCCCTTTTAAAAAAAATCCTTTCCCTGTTTAATGATTGTGTACAAATTCAGACCAGACACTAACTTTCATCAAGGATACAGGGATGTTACCAGTTACTAATTTACAGCATGCATTCTTGGGAAACCCACATTCAACACACGACAGAACAAAGAAGGTAAACAGAACTTATATTACCACACACAAAAAGAGAGGTCTACAAACGAGCAGTGACATACCGGACCAAGTTAGCAGGGGAAACAATTTTGTTTGGTGGAAATTTTAAAACTTTTTCCAGCACAGAACAAAAACACAGTGATGGGATATAATGGAACAATCACTTGCTCAGGTCTTTTTATGTACAATACTTCCAATCTGCTGGAGGAAATTTTCTGAGTAACATTACTTTCTTCTAATCCTTACATTTTCAGTGTTGGTCCCCAACACTTGAAGAGAGACCAACGCATTTTTTCGAACACGTTAAGCAATTCTATCTAAAACTCATTGCTCATTAAGGGAACCACTCCTGTTGAGGCAAACTTCAATCCTCCTAATGTTCTGGGACCATACTGGGAACAAAGAATAATTTTTAATCGATTTAAACCTCCATAGACTTGTTCCAATTAATTGGGGACACCAACCGGGCTCATATTTATTTTGGCTGGGGATTTAAACCCCAACTGTCCAGGTGTTAGACAAGCAGCTATGCCACTGTGCCACTAAGCTATTATTAAAATAATAATCGTATGGCTTCTGCTACCATGGGGTACATCTTTGGAGTAGGAGCCATTACGGCGATCGTTTTTGCCCTCCATCTGGTAACAGAAATTGGAACTTAATTGGGCGACATGTGGGAGATATTTCATTAATTTTGTCTTGTCATAACTAAGTATGATACAAGAGATCTTTTACGAGTGAACATTGTACGATTCAGTGCCATGGATTTTTCCAAACAAAAAGCCACCTTGGCTCAACATCCCATTGGCCTACCAAGTGACCTCTGCTAAGCCATTTGGCCCGCAGATTGTGAGGTGATGTGTTCCCTTGGCCGTAGACTTTCTCGGCCAAGATCTCTGCCACTCAAATCAAATAGCTGAGAGCACCTCATTCCAGTCTTCACATCGGTTCTAAAATCCCTGATGGAGCTGGGAATTGAACCTGGGGCCTCCTAGGCAAGAAATGGTAGCGTACTATGCCTACATCATGGGGACATTAAAAAACTATAGTGAGAATAAGTTTAATGATATCAATGTATAAACATTGTCCCAATGTACTTAATACATGGCTGTGATCCAATGGAAATGCCTATTGAGTGCCAAACTTAAGTTTACAGATTTCTGTAATTACAATTTTTCCCTCGCCCTAGTACTGTACTTTTCCCCATTGCAAGTTTCAAAAGAGTGCTTGCTCAAGTGACACTGTTCTCATCTGTACTCCACCCTTAAATGAAATGTTTGCTCCATGCTAGGTTTTGTACTTCAAAACTATCATTGTCAACTACTTAGTGGGACAATACAGTAAGACTTTGCAACAAATCCTCACTCTTGAAACACTTGACAGCAAATTCATGCAAGATTGCTTACCTGATTTTATTCTTGAGGTTTGTGAGTTCTCGAGACATGGTTTCATGCGATTCGACCATGTCCTCCATTTCTCTCTGCGCCTTTCGTTTCTGTGCCTTTTCTCTACTAATCTCTTCTTCAGCTTCATCTAGTTGGCGTTTCAGTGCCTTCACCCGCGAGTTACTCTGCAAGGATGAAACAAGTTTAAGAAAGTGGTAGCGTACACATGTAGGCAGTCAATCAACACAATATAATTCCAATTACTGGAATATGCGGGGGAAAAAATAACCTGAATAGTTGTGATGAGGTCTGGGGAAACAAGGAGGAGGAAATTCAGGAGCAACTGAAGGCTTGGGAAAAAACAGTGGGAGAGTACGGATGGAAGTTCAACATCAGTACATGTGAGATCCTGTTAACGACCAGGAAAAAAGGACAGACCAATGAGTGGGATAACACTTGGAGGTGGACAGCTGAAGAAGATGGAAAGTCTCAAGTACTTGGGAAGTATAGTGGAGGAATGACAAAGAGATTACGGAACATGGCAGACGGGCAGAAGCATTTCTGAGAAGCATTAGGAGCTTAGTGTGGAATAAAGATGTCCCACAAAAAAGCAAGGAAGTGTTATAAAGAAGCTACTATATCCCGATACTGACCTATGCTTCAGAAATGTGGATAATGAAGAAAAGAGACAAGCAGGATACAGGCAAGTGAAATGAAGTTCCTGCAAAGTAGGATCGGAGTAACAAGAAGAGACAGGGTGAGGAATGAAAAGGTCAGGGAAATAGTGAAAGAGGAGCCCTTGCAAGGTAGGATAGAGACATCAAGATTGAGGTGGTATGGACAAAGAGAATGGAAGAGAAGAAGATTCCCAAGAGCATACATGAGATGCAGAAGAAACGAGGGGAAGACCAAGAGATAGATGGCTGAAAGGAGTGGAGGAATGTGTCAAGAAGAGAGGCGAGGACTGGACCAGAGTGACAGCAGAGATGTGGTGGGAAGAAAGGACTAAGCGGCGAGGCTTATGTTCCAAACAGACCCAGCCTGGGGCTGGAAACTGTACAAGATGATGATGATGATGATGATTATTATTGTTTAATTTTTCTGCTAATATAAAGGGGCTAAGTGCCAAAATATATTTCATATAGCAATTCCTTCCAGTTTCTTATTTGCCCATTTTTTATCAACCCTGAAATTTATTGACCAGAGCATTAATTTTACCAACTAATTGAGACCTGGAGGAAGAAGGAAATAACTTATCACACTATAACTTCGTGTGACATGTGAACATCCAGTTCACAAGAAATTTGATTTTCTCTTCAATTATATTAAGACTTAACTGGTGAGATTTAATGATGGGAGAACTCCTATACATATTTTGGAGCTCAACAAAATTTCCCTGGTGTATTCTTCCACTCTTCAATAAAATACTAACGAAGACTACTTTTGTTTTCCAAGCACAATATAGCTGAAATTATCTGAATTGCACTTGGGGGAGGGGGAGGCACTAAATACCGTCCTTTCCACTACATTCGCCGAAGATATGCATATTAATAAATTATTATTCAGAGCTACACTCTTGGCAGCAAGCAAGCAAAATATAGAGGAGAGAAGTAATTTATTGTATGCATTTTAGTTTACGTATCAAGGTGCTAATTACATTACTTAAAACATTTTTCAATTGTTAACTCTTAATGTTGCAGCTGGGCCTCACATTGGTCTTATTATTCCCAGCTACTTCAACTAGCGGAGCCAGCTACTTCAACTAGCGGAGCCTCTGTTAGAATCATTTCATGATCAGGCTCACATCGGTCACTCCATTTGCAAATTTGTACATAAACAGGAACAATACCCAGAAGTTATAGTTAGTTATTGTTGTTTTAAGGGGTGGAACTACGAGGGTAAATACCAAGAAGAAAACTTGCACAATGACAATGGCCATCAAAGTCTCAATACTATCGACTAGGGAACCTGTTCCGAGATTAAAATTGCACTCGCTACTCCTACTACTCCAGTAGTAGTTGAAACAATATTAAGAGTAAAATTATAATCAAGTAAAAAATTCAGTACGGTAACAGATTATAGAAAACCAAATCTGAAAATTAAAATAAATATAAAACGCCTAATTTTACATAGTAAACATGTAAATATATGCCTCACCATGATATTTGACAGTTGGAAGACCAAAAGCTACAAGGTGCAAAATAATTACTTCAGTTTAATTATAAGCTGATTACAATGGTAAATCTGTACTTCTGTTTAATATTAATGATTGCGCACGAGAATTCAATTGATACATTAATTAATGTTCTTTCATTAATACTGCATGCTATTCAGAGTAGTGTTCCTTGTAGCATCTTTATGAAGTAAAATAAATACAGAAAATTATTCAATGGAAACAATTTCCATTTATTGGGTCAACCCATATAGATACTACCGTATATACCCGAATACCACCCGCACATTTTTATACAAAATCGGCCGCGAAAAATTGGGGTGCGGGTATTAATTGAGTCATCCAAATTTTTAAGATTCAAATTGCCCGCCACGCGCGAGTATCGGCTATATGGTGCTTGTTCGGGTGAACTTGTTTATCTTCGTCTAGTGGCTTGCCGTGCAAGCCTAGCACAAGCATCAGTTTCGTGAGTTGCGTGATAGCATGGCATCAGTAAACGTAAAACAAGTGTTCGAAATGGCTAACATGAAATCACGTCATAGGTTACACTGCAAAGTACTTTATAAAAGTTGGTCGGTATTACAAACAAATCTTTCGTATTTCAGGTAACATTGCAACACTGCGTAACTGTGAACTCTGCGCAAGCACTGAAACCATACCAGCAGAGCTTGTTCTACGTCGTCATATTTCCCGGTTTTAATTTTCTTGCAGTTCGCTGAAGTATTCCTGGCAGAAGCTTTTTTTTTCTATGATGCCATTCCAAGTAGACGGCGGCATTCCGAACTCCTTCGGCAGAGCAACACGCGAAAGAGTCGACAACTCCACTTTCCTTATAATTTCCACTTTATCTTTAATTGAAAGTGCCTTTCTTTTCATGCCTTTCATCTAATATCCACTCATTTTCACAATGATTTGAAAACGTTACTTCACTGACGCAATTCTCGTAATTTCAATAATGTTATGCTACGCTTAGCAATGCTTTGCTTACAAGTTAGAAGACATAGAACAACAATGAAAGCATGTTTTTTCCATTCCCCCCCACACATGTTTCAAGTTTAACACTGTCCAATGAGAAGTTCAGCTGGTGTCGTTATGGCGTGATGTCATGTAGCCTTGATATAGTTTGCGCCGTCAGATGATACACGGGAGACCCATGAACACTTGGAACTGCTGTATTCTTTTACTCGGAATACCGGAAGTATCTTCCGCGGAGATTGGAAAGTATTGATTCTAACAGTCAATTATCTTCAGTGAACGTCTTATACTTTAAGGGGATAAAAAATCTGAACTACTTAACCAGGAGAACCTCTTATGCAGGAACACTTTATACGGGAAAAATATACATGTGTCTTATGGGACCGATCACGGGACCGAGAATATCGGACGTCTTAAGCGGAAAAACTTTTTATGCGGGAACTTCTTAACTGAGTTTTACTGTAGTACAGTATTAATAGTATACAAAGACAAGTACTGTATATTCCACGATTATTGCCAACCACCTCTGAAAAGGTATCACACTTTCACTGCGATTGTTTTACCTGACCACCGGCCGTATCCGGCTGCTAGCGCTGCGCTCGTTGCTAGACAATGACTAGAGACGAGAATTATAGGCACTAAAAACAGTTAAAATAGGCAGGCATATAGACTCTTAAAATAGCCAAAATAGGCATGTAAATAGGCACTAACGTGTAAAATAGCAACAAAATAGGCATGTTTTTTTTTGTTGTAATTTAATAACATATTTAATTACTATAAAAAGAATTAACAATAAGCAACTTATAATTTAATAACATACTTATCTTATATATAAAAGTGAAAGTCTATGTATGTATGTATGTATGTATGCATGCATGCATGCATGTGGGTGGGTGGATTTGTTCCGTATAAAAATCTACACCGTTCCACCAATCTCAACCAAATTTTGCATACACATAGTTCAGGACCCAGAAGGAACGGCTGGCTACATGAATTTTCGATAGTCTTTCTCATTCTTCTGATTTCGGCCTTTTTGCACTCAAGCAAAGGCTAATAAAAGCAGAAAATAAACTGATGGAAGTAATAGCAAGACCGGCCATCTCCATAACAACAGTAGCTCAAGACGGGACCACCAAGTTTCCATATATCTTGGTAAGAGGCCATGCTACACCCACTGCCAGCTAGATCGCATGCCTCCAAGCTGCTTTAAACTGTCTGTCCATGCAACACAAGATAGGTTACAGCAACAACGCACTGATCGCGGCTGCATTTTCACTCCCAGCTGGATCCCATCCCTCCAGGCTGCTTTAAACTGCCTGTCCATTCAACACATGATAGGTTACAGCACCAACGCACTGTGATCGCCGCAGCATTTTCACTGCCAGCTGGATCGCATCCCTCCTGGCTGCATGGCAACAGTAGCTCAAGACGGTACCACCAAGTTTCCATCTATCTCGGTAAGAGGCCATGCTACACCCACTGCCAGTTAGATCGCATCCATCCAAGCTGTTTTAAACTGCCTGTCCATTCAACACAAGATAGGTTACAGCATCAACCCACTGTGATCACCGCGGCATTTTAACTGCCAGCTGGATCGCATCCCTCCTGGCTGCTTTTAACTGCCTGCCCATTCAACACTCAGACGCGTACAGGATATACTGTATATTAATTCACTGTTAGGTTGCAGCGCCAACCTAACGCAGCTTTTGAAGGGGACGATACCTGAAACGAAGGGTTTTTAACTTTGGAGACTTAATATCGAGATTGAAAAAGCGCGAAAACATGGCACTAAGTTAGTTCTTTTGTTATTCAATCAGCATAAAGTTTATGATATTAATTCACACACATACTAACGGGTAAATTTTCAATATAAAGAAAAGCGAAATACAAAACGAAGGGTTGTTAAGTTTAGAGGCTTAATATCGAGATCCCAGGCGCTATTTCTGGTGACTTTCGAGAATTCCCATTCTTGTTCGTGGGGTAAACACATATTGAGAAATGAGAATATAATTCTGTAAAGCACACCAGCCGCAATATAATACACTTTAAAATACAGTCAAAAGGCATCAAATAGGCAATTATACTACAAATAGGCACAAACCCTTGAAATAGGCATTTATAGGCACAATAAAACCAACGAAATCTAGCCTAAAAGAACCTAAAACGGATTTATATCTCGAAAGCCTACGTTTCTAAACACAGGAATAAAATAGGCAAATTCCCGTCTCTAACAATGACGGACAGGACTGAATTAAGGAGGGGTACTATAAGCGATTTTCAAGAATTGTGTATTTTGGTTCTTGAAAATTAAGGGGTGTACTATAGGCTAGGGGGTCCTATAGCCGAGTAAATACGGTATTACTACCTGATGGTGCAAATCTGTGTAAAAGTTAGAGGGGAAAGGGGGAGGAGAAAGTTAGTGGAGGGAGTCACTGCAGCTGGGAGAGAGACTAACATTCATTACAGTTACTAAGAGCCAATGTGAACATTTCTTCACCAACTAGTGAAGTGAACATTCCTCCCCTTTTGATCATGCTGCAGCACAGACTTGCTTGCATAAGAAATTCATTGAGTGTGCAAGTGCTATCAGGTGGTGGTGATGGTAGTATAGTTCGCGTCACCTTAAATAAGTTGCTAACAATGTAACGCCATCACTTGTCCCCCAACACCACAAGCATGGTAGTTTAGGGTTGTTTTCACTGTTGCCACTCACATTTGCAGACCCTGAAACTGTCACTTGAAAGTTAGCAGAATAGTGGTCTGTCTTCCTGTGATGTCATTGAGGCTCTCCAATCTCCACATTGTTAGCAAAATAGCAACGCAATGACAATCTTAAATTCAATGCCTATTGAAGATTTGCGATACATTTTCACTTCATGTAGCACAAATATCCTATCTACTGCAGAATCCTGCTGTAACGAACACCAGTATAACAAAATTTTCAGAATAGCGAAATTCTAGTTTGGCCCCTTCCCTTTTCCCTATTTACATTTCATTTTAACTAATTTCAAACTTTCAGTATAACAAATAAAATATCACTTTTTTGCCTATGTTTTTTTTTTTTAATTATAACTGAAATTCATCCCCTTTTATGACAAAAATATTTTCCTTGCTACATTATTTTGTTATTCAGTCGATACGACCGCTGTTTTGCATACATTTATCGTACGCAATTGGGCAGGATATCAAATTGTGTAGCCAATAGACTTCACGCGTTATCCAATATAAGATGTCACACTATTGGCCGAGTATAAGCGCCAAGTTTAAAATACGCCAATGAAAGTTATGGTTTCATATCTTGTCTAGTCTTAATTTGCTGCATTCTTTTATTGCACTTCAAAGTGGAGTTTGTGGCAGTCTTTTTCTCTTCTTGTTTCATTTTAAACACATTTCGTTTGTTGCAAGAACCGTCTGTGTTTGTGTGACACATTATTGGTATATTATTGTGAAATATGTGAGCAATACATGCCCGTTTGTGTTTACAAATGTTAGCGAGATGTGATCGTTCAGCATCATCACTCGTTCCCTAATTGATGCCATCTCCCTCCCTATGTTCAAATAAAAATTAAGTTTTCATTTCCATGTCTGACACTTTCTCCATTCCATTTAATTTCTTTTTTATACTAAGATTTTTACTTGGCAAGGGATTTTAGTGAATGTCATTGGGGGGTAGGGAATAGTGGTGGATAAGTGAGGTTATAGCAGTCTCATAATGCCCGAATTGACTTATTTCAGTACAGCAAAATTTCACTATAACAAATTAATTTCAGAGGTCCCCAAAATTTCGTTACACTGGTATTTTACTGTACTACATATATATGTATACGATTGACAGATTATGCCATTTATTGAACTTATGTTATTGCAACATGATTTTATGTCGATTACAAAAATAATCATTTATGTTGGGAGGATGACCTCGCTTGTGGGTTCTTCCTCCTCTCTTTTGTCTTTATTTTCTTTTCACTTGTATTTGAGTCTGTATCACTGTCCTTAAGATTATGTATAAGTTCCAGAATGATGATGTGCCTTGCCAGTCCTGTGAAAATTCTCCTCCTGCAGTTTTCCTGATTCTCCTCCTGCAGTTTTCCTGCATGTGCCATATGAGTCTCTCAGCCTTTGATCGTGACTATCTGGGTCTTGTTTTAAGGGTCGGACCAGCATGGTCATCAGCTCCTGGAGAGCTTTGTGTGCGGCTCATTCCACACCTGCAAGTCTAAATGAATTGTTTAACTCAGCTTCTTTAACCTTCACTTTAGCCCATATCATATCAATTGGATTATATTGGCAATGATAAGAGGCCAATCACATAATTTGGTGACCTAATTCCAATGTGATTTTTAAGATTGTTTTATAAGGCTAATAACTCATATGAAATGTGTTCCTGCACTTACTGTTGTAAATCTAATCTATAACAAGTTGTGATGGGCAATTTCTCTATTACTAGTGTTATCCATTATTACATCAATCCCTCTTCCATGTAACTCAGATGGAATGGTAACTTATCATCACGATCATCAGGATATCCTTCCAGCGAGCCAGGTAGGAACATTGTGAACGATATGCCTCCATTTAGTCCTGTCCTGGTATAGCTTTCCCCTCTCCACTGCATCCCATGTTACTCCTCTCCTCAGGAGATCTTCCTTAACCTGGTCTGTCCATCTCTTCCTAGGATGTCCAATTGGTCTTCTTCCTGGCAACTTTATCTCCAAATACTGGCTTGGAGTTTGGGTCGGATGCATCTGCTTCACATGACCTAAATACTTTTATCTCGCTACACTCCTTTCCCCCATGGTCAAGTTCACCTGAATGTCTCTCCTTAGCTCTTCATTCCTGACCCTGTCTTCTGTTTTTTTTTGTAGGGCCGACCGAACGAACTTCATTTGACATGCTTGTAATTGGCTCTCCCCTCTCTTATTTATGACATGTCCCCGGACTATACGTCATGATTTGGTAACTACTGTAGTGTGATCCATTTAGATCAATCCCTCATCCAAGTAACTTGGATGGAATGGTTAGTGTTATCCATTATTAGATCAATCCCACTTCCAAGCAACTCAAAGTGATGAACAAAAACTAGTATTAAGCATGCCAATTTTTAGCCGATTTAGATTTACCAATATTGTACGGACCAAATATTGTTAGTCTCAAAACACATCATCATCATCTTCCTTCCAAGTATTGGGCCAAATGTCCCGTTACGGTCTTGCACTTTCCCTCCATCTCTTCATCGGACGTCCTATCGATCTATTTCCCCGTGGCTGGTAGCGAAGGATCTCCTTTGGAAATCTTCCAGGTTCCATCCTTTGGACATGATGCTTCCAGTTCTCTTGGTAGTCACAAATGTATGCATTTATTGGTTTCACTTTTAGTTCCTTCAGCACATCCTCGTTTCTCTTATGATCCCATTTAGTATAGCCCGCTGTTCGGCACATAAAGGTCATTTCGCGTGCTGTGAGTCTGGAGATGTGGAGATGTCCTGACATCTTATTGTCCATGCCTCGCTGCCATAGCATAGGGTTGGTCTGGCTAATGTGTTATACAAACGCAAGCGTGTATGCCTTTGGACAAGAGATGGCTTCACGACGTGATTGATGATTCCTGTTGTTCTGGTATAATTAGTTATTTTTGCAGTTATGTCTCGTTCTTCTTGAAATGATAAATGATATCCTAAATACTTGAATTCGTTAACTCTTTCTAAAATTTTACCATCCAGACAAATTTTACTGGGGATAGGGTCCTTACCCTTAAAGACCATTACTTTAGTCTTTTCAGTAGAAATGCACATGCTGAATTTTGATGCCACTTTCTGGAGGTTGAAAACTGACCACTGCAGATTATCTTCTGAAGCTGCTACCAATGCAACATCATCAGCAAATAGTATAGCATCTAAATTTTTTAGATGCCTGCTGATAGGTATTGAACCATGTCTTTCACACCTCCATTCCTTTATTATAGCATTCATGTAGATTATGAATAGCAATGGAGAGAGTCCACAGCCTTGTCTTACCCCTCTGCTGATTGGCTTCCACTCGGATTTATGATTACTTAACCTTACTGAAATAAGAGTACCACTATACATGTTGGAAATGTTATCAATTAACTGTTGGGGGACACCATCTCTGGCCAATATGTCAATAAGTCTGTTTCTGTCAACAAAATCAAAGGCTTTCTTAAAATCAACAAATGATATGTGTGTTTCCAAATTGCCCTGCGTTTTTCGATCAAAATTTTTAAGGTGAAGTAGGCATCTGCACATGTGCGACCTTTTCTAAACCCATGTTGTTCATTCCCTATTAACTCAGAGTAATGTTTCAGTAATTTTTCTTTAACAATGTTTGCAAAAATTTTGTATCCAGAGTTAAGTATACTTATTCCTCTATAATTTTCCAAAACTTTCATATTTCCCTTCTTATGAAGAGGAACTACTATTGCCTTTTGCCAATCTTCTGGAGGCCTGTTACCCATCCAGATTAAATTCAATAATCTGAGAAATCTTTTCTTGAAGGCATCGCCTGAATATTTTAACATTTCTGCATTTATCGAATCTTCTCCAGGTGTTTTCCCATTTCGAAGTTTCCTCAAGACCCGTTCTAATTCTTCGAGTGTAATATTTTCCGATGACTTGTTGTTAGATGCTTGTAAAACAAGTTGTTCAATATTTGGACTCGACCAAAGGCTCTGAAAATACCGTATTTCCTCGCATAATCGTCGCACTTTTTTTGCCAAAAATTCGTGGAAAAAAGCAGGGTGCGACGATTATGTGAAGAATATTTAAGGTCAAAGAATATACTGTATCATTATTTGCTGCACGGGCCAGTCATTCGCGTAGCGTTAGTCTGGCGTGAGTCATAGCCTGCAGTCAGAGACAGGCTTCTTTCTTCTAACAAGGTCACGACAGGTTAACGCTCGCGGAATGTGCTGACGAAGCTAGCCATTCGCGTCGTGGTTCATAGCCCGCAGGCATAAAGACTAGATTACTTCCTCCTGACAAGATCACGCCAGATTAGGCCTATAAACTCGTGGAATGTGCGCTGGCCATTCGAGTCGCGGTTCATAGCCCGCAGGCATAAATACGATATTACTTTCTCCTGACAAGATCACGCCAGATTAGGCCTATGAGCTCGCGGAATGTGCGTTGGCCATTCGCGTCACAGTTCATAGTCCGCAGGCCACGCCAGATTAGGCCTATAAGCTCGCGGAATGTGCGCTGGCCGTTCGCGTCGCGGTTCATAGCCGGCAGGCATAAAGACGATACGGTATTACTTTCTAGTGACAGGATCACGCCAGATTAGGACTATAAGCTCGCGGAATGTGCGATGGCCGTTCGCGTCACAGTTCATAGCCCGCAGGCCACGCCAGATTAGGCCTATAAGCTCGCGGAATGTGCGCTGGCCGTTCGCGTCGCGGTTCATAGCCGGCAGGCATAAAGATGATACGGTATTACTTTCTCCTGGCAGGATCACGCCAGATTAGGACTATAAGCTCGCGGAATGTGCGCTGGCCGTTCGCGTCACAGCTCATAGCCCGCAGGCATAACGACGAGAGTACTTTCTCCTGACATGATCACGCCAAATTAGGCCTATAAGCTCGCGGAATGTGCGCTGACCATTCGCGTCGCGGTTTATAGCTCGCAGGCATAAATACGATATTACTTTCTCGTGACAAGATCACGCCAGATTAGGCCTATACGCTCGCGGAATGTACGCTGGCCGCTCGCGTCACAGTTCTTAGGCCGCCGGCGTAAAGATGAGATTACTTTTTGCTGACATGATCACGCCAGATTAGGCCTATAAGCTCGCGGAATGTGCGCTGACCATTCGCGTCGCGGTTCATAGCCGGCTGGCATAAAGATGAGGTTACTTTCTCATGACAAGACACGCAAGATTAGGCCTATACGCTCGCGGAATGTGGGCTGGCCGCTCGCGTCACAGTTCATAGCCGGCAGGCACAAAGACGAGATTACTTTTTGCTGACAAGATCACGCCAGATTAGGTCTATAAGTTCGCGGAATGTGCGCTGGCCGTTTGCGTCATAGTTCATAGCCCGCAGGCATAAATACGAAATTACTTTCTGCCGACAAGATCACGCCAGATTAGGCCTATAAGCTCGCGGAATGTGCCCTGGCCGTTCGCGTCGCGGTTCTTAGCCGGCAGGCATAAAGACAAGATTACTTTCTCCTGACAAGATCACGCCAGATTATACGCTCGCGGAATGTGCTAAGTGACTAAGCTTGCCGCTCGCGTCACAGTTCATTGCCCGCAGGCATAAGGACAAGATATTTTTCGTCTGACAAAGTCGCGGCAGCATGTGCAACTGACTGGCGCACAAATACGAACATGCTATGCGACGATTATGCGATGAAATTTTATAAACCTATTTTAGTGTTTGAAAAGTGGGGTGCGACGATTACGCGGTGGCGATGATTATGCGAGGAAATACGGTACTCAAGCCATTCTTTGTGGGATATTGCATTAATTTTTACATCTTCTTTTACTTCCCTATTTAGTTTTTTCAAAATTTTATAGGTTTGTGGTTGAGGTCTTGTTATGTCAGTCTCCAGGTACGAGACAAAGTTTTCCCAACTTTCCCTGTGTTTCTTCCGAACTTCTCTTTTTGCTATTGCTCCTTTATGATGGTATTCAAAACACATTTTTCAAAATTCAAATTTGTTGCATATTTCTAAAATGTGTGATGTTTCTACTATGATCTAAACTTGGGCTTGTCTATTTAAACATTCTTTCTGCTCTCAGGAAGCCTACTGAACACTGTATGTACCACAATTGTGCAGCTCTGAGAAATAGTGTTTTTTTACACTTCTAAGTTTGAGAGCATCATCACAAAAAATTACCATTTCTCACTGGACTGTGGAATCAGAAGTACAACCACTTATTCCACTGCTCTGCTTGCTATATACCAATACAATGGACATCAACCTGATAACCAAGATGGTCATCCTAGCTTGTATTTCACCAAGAATAATAAATAAATAAATAAATAAATAAGATAATCCCCAAGAAATCATCTTTTCCTTCCCTAGCTAACCTCAATATTTCAGCACCTTCTCATCTTTCTCACTTTATATAGGAGAAGCAGATGCAGATATCATTCCGTCAGTTCATGGGGAGACAGTATCTCTCCGAGGGCTGGCTGTAGCAGAATTATTAGGTCTGTTGCACAGTATCACTAAAATAATTGAATCTGTAAGGGTTTCATGTGCAGAAAGTTGTTGATTTATTTAGGGGCTTTGCGATATCGTGGTCATGTAGCCCCGTGTACAAGGGTGTGATTTGAATTTGTCTGATAACCTGTGTTATTCTGATGGCTGTATTAGTGTATTTGTAATTCAGATGAGGATTGGGAAGGAGGCGGCCATATCCTTAACTTAGGAACCATCCGAGCATTCGCCTGGAGTACAAGTGGGAAACCATGGAAAACCACCTCCAGGATGGCTGAGGTGGGAATCAAACCCACCGCTTCTAAGTATTGCCTCATGAGGCTGAGTGTACCCCGTTCCAGCTCTCAGACCAGAATTAAATTTCTTGGCAGAGCCGGGAATCGAACCTGGACCTCTGCAGCTATGGCCACTACGCTACGAGGCGGACTCGTGTGCAGAAAGAAAAATATATTGTATAGCACAGTGAGCCAGTACGTTAAATTATCACCCTTCCAATGGTTGGCATGGGCTAGGCAAGTGAATTTGGCTCCTCATTCATGTTCATAAAGAAGGCACTGTATGGCACAGAGAGCCCATACAATCAGTTATCACTATTTCACTAGCTAACGTGGGCAAACTAGTTGCTTTGACTCCTCCCTCATGTTCATACATGTTCCTTATTTACTTTCTTCATGCCGTCTTGCTTGCCTGGTGAGGCAGAGTACAAGATAGAGGAGGGGGGGAGAGAGTGCCCAGTACAGTATGTCCTAATGGATCAAATAAATTTGATATACAGAAGAACTTTTTAAGATATTTAAGTCTGAGATTAGTGGTTTTTCAGAACTCAACTGCCGTTTTCCTTAACACCAGAAACACCTTAAAAGGTGAGAATGATATATCTTACCTTTTCTACTTGTTCCTTGTATTGGTCGGCATGCCGCCTTTCATCCTCCAACTGCATTACCAACTCCTTCAACTTCTTATCCTGTTTTCTGTTGATCTTCTGCTGTGCCAAGCGTTCCCTAATAAAGATCACAAAAAATAAATAAAAATGATTTAAAATAATAAAAAATGGGAACAATCCATACATTTGTCATAAAAGGAAGTGCTGAAAATGTAGGCACCACCAGAGTGCATCACCTCGGCATCACACTTCCACCACTGTCTACATGATTTGACAGAAGTGTAATTTTAAGGTTAATCATAAATTGAAGATAGAAAAAAATGGCACCAATGAGCGGGCTTTAGTAACGTTGCCACATTTTCTACTACAAAAGTGAGATGTCTATATTGTGGGTGGCAAGGAGAGATACTGAAATTATGGATCAAAATAGGAAGTTCGTAGTTTTACGCGACTGTTAATCTCGTGATCATGAGCCAAGGGACCTGCCATTTCACCTTGAAAATCTCACAGGCAATGACCAGGAATCGAACCCGGTCCGTCGTGGTGAGAGACAAACAGATTGACCGCTGCGCCACCACGCCCCACAAATTATGGATCAAAGTACAGTAATTTATATAACTCAAGAAATTCTTGCCTTCACTCGATTATTAAATCATCGTAATAGTTCCGACTTGACGTTCGAGTGCTACGCTAGAGCTATGTAGCGGTCAGAAGTGAAATCACTTTAACTAGCCAATTACAGGCAACCATTCAAATCTATAGATCAAGACAAATAAGAGTTTCGCTCGCAAGGTTGCCTGCTAAATCGCGACAAAACCCATTATCAATAGGATGACTGCCACAGTTTTCTGCCTTTTCTGTCAGTTTTAAAGATAACTACTGGCTTCATCCACTGTGTGTTATGATACTTCCAAAATGAATAACTCTGGTGGTGGCACTTTGAAGAGGCAGAATATAGAGGTCATTAATCCAAATTTAGGATAGACCAATGGAAAGCAGCAACATACCAGGCAAGCACATGCCTAAGAATACACTACAAAGTTGGGAAAGAGAAGAATGATGCACCGGAAAGAGGAGATTGAAGAAAGAAAGGGAAATGGCAGGAAAGTTTAGGCTGGACACCTACCAGGACTGATGTTTAACTCTGGATCACTGTAAGTGAGGATGGGGTAGACAGTTCATGATACTGATAGCGAAACAGTCTTGATAAATGATTTAGTGAACATGAGTGTGAATGGAGATGAGAAGCTCAGTGTTTGCTTTTACAGGTGCTGAGGCAGCCTCAAAACCACACATAGAATGTTTCAGTTACACCAATGCCAATGATTGAGCATTGTTAAAAAATGATCTCTGTAGGGGTCCAGTTTAAGTGCCCTGGTTAGGGATAAGATATATTGGTGGTGCTACTAATGAAAGCTATACTCATTTTGTGGAAGTAGTAAACTTCGAAGAATTTGTAAAAAAAAAGGGGGAAGAGTTGGAGGAAGAATAAAGTTTATATTGTTTCCAATGGCACTATCTGGGAAGAAATTCTGCTAAATTTGGAAAGTAGTATTTCTATCATAGATTTTCCAGTTACTTGCACTGCTGACCTAAGAAAAGAATAACATGTTCAAGCCTCAGTAAAAATACAGAGCTTCATGAGAAAGGGCTTTAGGGGTAAAGTAATCGGGCAGTGAATTGTGTCCTGTTTTCAGGATACTTACTTAGCCTCAGTATCGAGCTGTTCCTCTATCTGATTGATTTTGGACTCCAAGGCAGCAATGGTGGTTTTCGTTTTAGTTCGCTGAGCAGTCTCCAGTTCAACCAGTTTGGCTTTCAGTTCCTTGTTTTGTCTCTCAAGAAGCATTCGACCGGTTTCCAACTTCTGTGTGGTTGACCTCTCACCAGCCAAGTCTGCAAATGATCCACTTCATCAAACCTCCATATGTTTTATATTTCCTGCACTATATAAACATAAGATATGCAATTATACATCAAGAAAAGAGAATGGTTGTTCCCTACAGGTGATCTACAGACCCTCAGGGATCCATGTAACCTACCCAGGAAGTTTGTGACAGTTTTCCTAAGTTAAGTTCTTTTTAAAAATCTGAAAGGTTTGATCTCTGCATGTATGAAAGCTACCATCTATATAGGGGTAGATGATGAAAAATGGCTTTATAGCCATCTATGTACAATCTTCCCAGCAAACACACCACCATCTTCAAAGATGGGTATACATACTATCAATCCAATCAATAGCTCTTCAATAGCTCCCCAAGAGCTCATTTTGACTTCCTGTTCTCATTAGGACAGTCCCGCAGCATAGCCGTGCTCTTTAATTGTACACAATGGCCACGAGGACACCTGCAGCAAGTCTGGACATCGCAGCGCTGACGGTGCTTAACCTTCTTCTTCCTCCCATCCATTTGCTTAACATGCCCATACCATTTAAGCCTCGATTCCTCTATCCTATCCTGTAATGCTCCCTCCTTGACATTCCCTGTTCTTCTCATTTCTTAACCTGTCCATCTTTGCCACTCCAATACCGTTTCACAAGAATTTCGTCCTACTAGCCTGTATTCTGCTTCGCTCCCTTCCTTTCATAACCCAGGTCTCTGAGGCATACGTCAGAATTGGAACGTAGTATGTCCTATATATAACCCTTTTGCTGTTTTGAGGGATATCCTTACTCCATACCAGACTACTAACACTTTTCCTGAATAATTCTGCTTGCCTCCCGCGCTCATTTATTTCTCTGTAGTTTCTTCCAATTTCTTGAATCATGCTTCCCAGATACTTGAAACTCTCTACCTTCCTCAATTCTTCCCCACCAATTATTATTCCCATTCTGACTCTCCTCCTTCCTCATTGTGATCATGCACTCTTTTGCTTATGCTAAACTTCATCCCATATCCATGTACTATTTCTTCCCATACATCCAACTGCTCCTATACTTCCTCCTCCTCCTCGTTTCCCCAATCGTCAAATCATCTGCTAAAGCCTTTCCTTTCATCCTTCTTTCACCAATCACTTCTGCCACTCTGGTCATTATATTGTCCATCGTGGTGTGAATACTCCTTTAATCCTTATAGTGCCATGGGGCTGATATATCGGCCGAGGGAGCTTCTGCTAAAACTGCAACCGGCCGATCTATCAGCCCCGTTTTTCTAAATTCTTTAGTGTTATATCCAGCCATCAACACTATCATTGTTGTAACCAAGACAATGCGGGAATCATTCTCTTTCTCCGAATATATTGATATGTTTATGTTATTTGAACATGCTGCAGTCAGCTGGCTTCCCGTGTGTGTTTATGATCTTGCTTGTGGCTAATTGATATACAGTATGTGGTGATGAACGAAGAGGAGTGTGTGGGAGCGAGTTTTCGACAGACTAATTTGATTCTGCTGACGACAATCAACCTAACGCCGCAGTACTGTATACGCATATCTTGGTAGAAATTGATTGTACTCTAAACCTATTTGATAGAATTAAACTAAACTTGGGATATTTATATACAATTCAATAAGTATTAACATGTATATCACAGAAGATACTATTTAGATTGTGTAGGCCTTAAAATTACATTAAAATATCCCATTATTTTTAATAGATTTTTTTTATTACACAAATGATGCAAAATATTAATTATTTACCTCTAGTACATTAGCAATAAATAAATTCAACATTCTATCTCGAAGAATATAGGCACGAGATCATTTTTATCAAACCCTCGTAGTTTCACTAAACTGGGCTTGGCAATTTTAGCATAATCACTCATTAATTGCTTGGCATCAAAAGGGTTAAGGATGTCTGTGTCAGACGTTGGAGGTTATCCCTTTTATGACGTGTTCCTTTTTTATTATCCTACATTCTCTCTCCATCTGCCTGACGTGTTTCTCCTATCCGTCGATTATTTGCACCTTAACATGAAGAATAAGACTTTAAAATGAGACTAACCTGAATCTTTTCCTACCGCACAGGTATATTTTTTGTTTGCATCACAACAGTTTATGCCTAAGGGAAGTTCACCTACCATTATAGATGAAGAGGCTGACGGAGGCACGATACGCATAGCTTAAATAATATGCCATTGTAAGTTTCTTAAAATTATACATTTTGTAGTAAGCTACAATAATTTTTATATTATCAGATACAGAACGAATCATGGCTATGTCTGTATGAATCGAGCAAAGGTTTTATCTACATATTCTTTCATTTTCGGACAAGCACTGTATCACTTATGAAGCTAGTTACTCCTATAACCTACTGAAGTAATAAACATTGAAGTGAGAAATTTTGTCTGTGGAAAAAATTCAAGAAAATTGTTTAAATCCGGCAG
Source organism: Meconema thalassinum (assembly GCA_946902985.2). Taxonomy (NCBI): domain Eukaryota; kingdom Metazoa; phylum Arthropoda; class Insecta; order Orthoptera; family Tettigoniidae; genus Meconema; species Meconema thalassinum. Next base: position 54,954,803 of record OX336394.1, read on the forward strand.
TTGAATCTGGTGCTTACATTCTCCACAAGTCTTATCTAGTTTATCAAGTCGTAATTTTAAAGTTCTGATTCACACAGCATTATATCACATTCATCACGTAATTATGAATGAGATCGCTCACAAATACCATCCCCTGCTTAAAGTTTGTGTAATAGGAAAAAAATAAATCATAAGTTTTAACATTTGTAAAAATTTATGCTGAATTTCGTATTTGGTGCAAATGTATATGTAAGCTGGTCTGCATTAATATGTTTACCGCATACAGATCCATCCATACTCATAATTTTTTTATCTGAATTTGGCATGCAGCACAAATGTGTGTGTGCGCTAAGATTTGTAGGTATGGGTGGGCTCACCACATTGAACGCATGCAAAGATGCTTGCACCGCTAACCTGCTGTATTACTGTATAGTGTGGACACATCTACTGTATTTCAAGCGGCAAAGACTGATCACTATTGCCTGGCACACAACTTATCTTTTTAGGCGGCAACATTGAATTTGTGACGACCTGTTCACCGAAATACCAAATGCAAAGGCTGGATAACAACCAGTATTCTCACATACATTTACTCCTATGAACAAAAATTTACACGGGACTGACTGGAAATAGTGAAGGAAGAAGACAATGTAACTTATGTAGCTCCTACGACCATATTACTGAAAGGAAGATTTCACTAACCCGTGGTAAGTTGCTCGATGGACAACTGAGCTTTGCGAGCACGATCCATGAGTATCTCTGAATTGCTCTGTTCCTCTTCCAACTCCTCTTCAAGTGTAGAAATTCGGGCTTCTAGTCGTCTCTTCTCATCCAATAGAAGAGTTCTGTAAAGACCATTCAATTGCATCAGCATCAAACTAACATACCACAGATACATTTAAAAATCCTGAATGAATTATGAATTGTAAATTTAGCATTTTGTAGCAGATTGATGAAAATAGAATCTAACTTAGTTAATTCAAAGTTGAAGGGGTCGAATAATAAAAAATAAAAATAAAATCAGATTTAGACAGTTATATTTTTATGTATAGAAATGTCAAGAGACCATACAAAATACCAAAACCATTTCACCTCTCTTTTTAGACTATGTACATTTAAAAAAAAGCTCTTCAGTCTGTCAACAACATGCATTGGACACCTCAAGAGCTTTCTTTATGGTGTTTGATTCTTTTATATATTTTCTTAAATTTTACATACAGGGTTATTATCTAACGTGCGCCCCGATAAACACTGCAAGCTAAGCCGGCTTTGACTGGCGCAGATCGTGGGCGCGCATACACTGTTCGGTCGGTGGTTGGCGTGCTCCGCTGCCTCATATCGTTAATTCACACGTGTTTTGTCATTCATATGGACGTGTATCTGCAAAGCTTAGACGTTAAGTGTTGCACGTTTAGTGAGTATTGTGATTAGTGTGATTGTTGGTCATACCTAGACACCAATTCACATTGCGCGAACGTGTGTATCCATAATTCGTATATGAAAAGCAGAAAGTCTTGTTCTGAAAACAGACGAAAATTTCTAATCAAGTTTCCAGGAAGACCTGTGCCTAATGCCAGTACAATTAGGAGGCTCGCTAAACGATTCAAGAAAACAGGCTCCGTACATAATTTTTTAAAAAGTTCACAGACAATGTGTTCTTACAAAACAAAAATTAAATGACGTTGTCAATTCTTTCATCAGAAGATGTCAGGTGTGTGTTACAAGAGAGGGAGGACATTTTCAGCATCGGCTATGATCACTGTAAGTACACATTATTGAATATGTTTGGCAAAAGTGTAAAAGTGTGCGCCAACCACTGGCTGAAACGTATTCGCGCGCCCGCGATCTCTGCCAGTCAAAGCCGGCTTAGCTTGCCGTGTTTACGGGGCTCACATAGATAATGATCTTGTAGAATCAAGAGACCATGCTGAAAGTTTGGATTATTCGTAGTCGACTGTAATACATGAATGGAAATATGGCTCATCATAATTTACAAAGTACAGTTCTCAGGAACGTGAAATCAGCAGAAAGTAGTAGTGGTTAATTAGTTTGAGGGGCTTGGGACATCTTTGTCATCGGTCCCATGTTCTTGGCTATGTGTACAATTTAGATCGTAGGCTTTCGCGGCCGGTGTCAAGTTTATCATCTTGGCCTTACAGGATTGAGCCGCGTCGCATATCGGTTATTATTTCTCGACGTTTCGGCTGACATTGCAGCAGCCTTAATCATGGGTAGGTACGAGTTGGTGTCCGTACTCAAACTAACGGTTGTTGCTAGTCGGATGTGCTTGCTTGCCCTGCATTTACGTCACGCTGCTCGCTGATTGGCCCCCGCCCCTGGCTAGTAGAACTTTCCAGATGTTGCTGAGTTTGATCCCATCTTCGCGATTGAAATTATTGGGATGCTTCACGACCTATATTGCTTCTCTAATTAACCTGATTTGGTATCCGGGAATTTTAGCAACAGTTTCGGCCTTATCAAATTCGATGGCGTGTCTCGTGACATCAGCATGATCAGCTATTGCAGATCTGTAGTTTATTGGTTTCGTGTACCTACCCATGATTAAGGCTGCTGCAATGTCAGCCGAAACGTCAGGAAATAATAACCAATATGCGACGCGGCTCAATCCTGTAAGCCAAGATGATAAATGTGTACAATTTGTTTGTTGCAGCTGACTATCGGGGTTGTGGAGAGAGATTTAATGCAGATGGCTACACTGTGGGGTCAGGAGAAAGAAGTAGACCATGAGAAACAAAAACATTCAATACAAATTACATCAACAAAAGTTTGGTGCTTTTCAGTCGGTCAACACGAATGTACCCAAGAAGAGCTGGGTTATGCCCTAATTCTGAAATAAATTACATGAGATTAATAAATACACTAGGATGACCAGTTTCGATCGTCAAGCGATCATCATCAGATCCATTACACTTAGGCTATAACATCTCATGTAATTTATTTCAGGATTAGGGCATAACCCAGCTCTTTTTGGGTTCATTCGTGTTGACCGACTGAGAAGCACCAAAGTTTTGTATACTTAGGCAACACTGAAAAATGGCTTCAAACCCCACAAAATTACATCATACATTTTGACTGGATGAGAGATGCCTCTCAATGGTGAACTCCAAGTACAGTCAGCCCAAATTAGAGAAGTTTTTATTACCTGAGGAATAAATATTAGTATGTGCCTACGAAGGAATATGATACTATTTTAAAGTGAAGTACGTTAATTAAGTTTGCAATAAACCAAAATTTCACTTTTAACAGCAAAAGGATTTCACTATTTGATTCGATTTTGCATGTTATTACTAATGTTAAAACCCACAAATTCTAACTCATCTCGTTAAAAGGAACTTACCCTTTGTTTGCGTTATTGTGGATTTCTTCCTGCAATTCGTCTCTCTCTCCTTCAGCAGCTCTCCTCGCTCTCTCGGCACTGGCAAGGTCTTCACTCATCTGAAGCAATTCTGCCTCTATGCTCTTCAGCTTCCTCTCTGTCTCCTTGGCAGCGGCGGCCAACTCGTCACGAGCTAATCTGGCTTCCTCTGCATCACGAGCAGAATCCTTTGCTTGAGCCTGTAATAATCATTGATGCATCAAAACTGGACCATCTGGGTTTAATAACTGATCATGAACTAATAATACATTGAATACAATGGACAATAGCCAACGTTGATTCATCGTACCCTCCAAATGGGTTATTCGAAAGATGAAGAAGAAAACAATTTTCTGCCTGGTCAATACTTAATGTTTATATTTTTTAAAAACAAGATACAAGGTTTCAAACATGTCGTGTTATGTCACTTAGGCTGGTTGCCATGGTTTTATTGTCAAGTTGATGAAGTGGCCAAACATAATTAGGCTTTGAAACATGTACCTTGTTGTTCAAAGACACAAACATTAAGTATTGACTAGCAGAAAATTGTTTTAATAATTTATATTATTAGTTCATGAATTGTTTGTCAATACGGATCCACAATTAATAATATTCTCACGTTAATAACTAATCCCTGCTGAGAATCCCCTGGTTTCAATTTACAGAGAAAGGTATGGAAATCGTTGAATAGGGTCTGCACAAATCACGGACGATGCAATTTCTGGCTGCACAAGTGGGGAAAATCTCAAAGCCCATTCTGCGACTGAGCCAATGTACCTCGGACCATTCAGCATGTGTGTCCAAGGAGGAGATTTGAAGATTTGACTACTCTTTTTGTAGTCTATTTTCTTTGTTTCCAATATTCCCTCATTCTTAAGTCTTTTTGGACAAATTTATCGAATGAAAAATAACAAGACTAACCTAACATTTTCTCAACTTATTTAACAGTTACAAATCCAAATCAACATGGTTCATTGAAATTTAAAAAGCTATGAAATACGCTGGGATTTAAACAGATGCGATAGAAAACAGAACAGTTTTTTTTAGAGAAGTACCGGTAACTCAAAAGGCAGAATTTCAGGAGCGAAAGAAACTAACAGCTGGAACGTAAGAAATGAATCGCCACTTTCTAAGAATGAGGAAAATTTGGAAACAAAGAAAATCAATTACAAAAAGAGTAGTCAAAGTTGATTTGCCACACTCTCCAAAAGAGGTTTCGAAAGAAGAAGGATTGATGTTATAACTTGCATCAAAATTATGTCATTAGGGTATTAAATCAGAGTGGAATTATTTCCAGACCTGATTGAGTATTTATTTCACACAAGCCAAATAGTAGAAATCCCATAGAACTTTATACATTTTCCCTTAAAATAAATTTATTAGAAACAGGATTTAAGTGTTTTGAACACTATCCCTTATTTATAGTTTTCTTGCATCCTTCAATCTTTTTATAATTTTATTATTATTATTATTATTATGTTGTGTTTTTTTTTTTTTTTTTTTTACAGAAAACAATTAGTTGAGGTTTCATGTACTGTAGGGTGCTACTTCTGGTTGTGTTGCTTCTAGCAGTGAATTCATGGAACATATAAGCTCCATACAAATATAATTTAAATATTTAATTCTCAACACTAACTTGCCCAATCATTTGCCAGCCAATACTCTGGTTTACTTCTACTCAACAGGATACCTATGTCTCCCAAGTCATTAAAATAATTTTCATGAAAATTTTTCTGTAATATTTAAATTTGTAATGAAATGTTTCCCCCTCATGTACTGCCTGTTAGGTTCTTAGGCTGTGTCCCAATAGTACAATTTCAGCCGTAGTGAACTAGATAGTCGACTACTTTGCCGGATGTGACGTCAGAAGTCGTGATCCAATACTGCTTAGCACATAGCAATCAAGTCTGTAGTATCTAGTGAACGAAAGTGCATGCTAGATTGTCGACTACGTCAAGGAAGTTATAGCAATTGTAGCTTATCGAAATTGTAGGTTATATAAATTGTAGGTTGTCTTTGACTTAAGCCAAACACAAACCATAATTAGGGATCGGCTAAAAAGTGATCTTTTTGGCGCATCCATGATCGTATAATTCAGGTATTGTTTATTTAAAACAGCTGATGAAAGCGCAAAGAACTTACAAGGAGTAGCAGATCACCGCCATCTTGAGTGTTGGTTTGGTACCAGCATGCAAGTCCTGTACCTCCTTCATAGACTTGTGTTCACAAGTCTATGAAGGAGGCTGTGATCAAGCAGACATGTCCCAAATCTCCGTAGTGCATAGCACATAGCACATAGTAGCTAGCAGCTAGCAGCTAGTCAATAGCAGACAACTTGAGTATTGGGACACAGCCTTAGTAAATACAATATTAACTAAACCTGGCTACGTTACCTGCAATTTCTTGAGCTGTTTCAATGCATCTTCCTTGATCTTATCATGCATCTCAAGCTGCTGTTCCATATCCTTAATGTCTGCTTCTAGCTTCTTTCTCTGGGCCAGTGCATTAGTTCGCTGCTTGCGCTCGTCTTCTAGTTCAGCCTCCAGGTCACGTAACTGCTTAAGAAGACCTCTTCGTTTCTCCTCTGCCTGTTCTTCTTTGGCCTATATAAAAATAAAAATAAACAATCTTTGGCACAACAGCAAATCATGTAAAAAAAACATGGGATAGGTAAAATATTTTGAAACAATAAAGTATCTCTTTTTACTAGGGTAAAAGATGGGATCATCAACATACTCTTCCAAGGATTAAGCACGTCAAGAAAAGCGTTGCACATGCATGAGAGGATGAGGTCCACAGCCCCTATGGGTGGTGTAAGTGAACAAAATTGGCAAATCTCATGTCAGTCTACCATAATTATTTATAGAACAATTTCTAATTAGCATGTTGTTCAAACATATTTTCCTGTTGCAAAACTGCCACTTGCCTGAGATATGTTATGTACATTGTGAGATTAGGATCTTTTTTTATACCCTCATTCATTTCTTCCAACACAAAGCTGTTTTGATGGATTTTGTCAAGATTTGTGGCATGCACAGATTCCTAAATCAAATCATAAATACTTCCATAAAAGAAAACTGTTGAATTCAAAACCCAACAGGAAGGGAAATATTTCTTTAAAACTCGTGTGCTTGTGAAAAGAGTACAAATGTTCAGAAATTTTCCCAAATATATTTAGCCATAATTTTAATATTATTACCGAGGTTAGAAAATAACTACCTTTCATCACTACGACTGCATTCTTTTCAATCTAGGTCTAAGCACTGTAAGCCAGCATTGCCAACTTCTTGCATCTTGGATCTAACAACTTAGCTATTTGATAACTCAGTGCTGAGTATTTCATTCGCATTAAAAAAAAAAAGCTGGACATAATTTTTAAATATCATGGGGGTAGTGGAGGGGGTGGGGGTAGTGATAAGGTCTTTATTAATCTAAATGTAAATTCAAACCTACGTTTATATACATTATTTTGAGACTGATCAAAATTAATATTTTTGTGCGGGCATCATTTCCATACCAGGTAATGGGCCCAAAATAACAGTGCTTAAAATCAATACCGATAGGCAAGTAATACTTGCTGCTCCTAATACAAAAAATTATATTCTTTGATCCGAAATCACAACGTGGCGTGACGAATTTGCTTGTAATTCTGCCATGCCTGTTCACATCTCGGGTGAACCTCAGCTGTAGAGGACAGAAGTCTACAAAATGGTCTCTTAAGTTACTTCTGGAAGCAAATTTCCAAATTCAAGTAGTACTACATAATGCCCAATAGACGGCAGAGCATACCAGGGATTAACTCTGCACTCAAAAGTGGATAATTATTTCTTGTGCAGCACTTTTAAACGTGCAAAACACTCAAAAGGGTTAAATACATTACTTCTGTGCTGTTCTATTGGGGCTTGAAGTTCTCTATTTATAATGTAGGAATTCAGCAACTTCTGCAATGAAATTGGTTATTACTAGGGATAGGAATTTTGCGGTGATTTCAGAGCGAAGAAAGCGGTATTTTAAAGTGGCAAATTCGGTGTTTTCAAGTGCACTTTTCGGTACTTTCAAAATGTTACATTTTAGGCGGTATTTTTTAAATATCATGGATAACATAACGCATTTCAGTCATTCTTCAAGTATACTTCAGTGAAGAGATCCAAATTCTCTTGTGATAAACGGTAACACGTATCACTTAACGTGCTAGTGTAAGCTGAAAAACCAAAGTTCACAGTTAGCATTTGAACAGGGTATCAAAATGGTTTTCAGCACAGATTCTGAGAACTTTGGAAATACAAATGTCATTCCTTGCAAAAATCGAACAATGTCTGTCTTGGTCCTGTCGTGCATCTGCCTCTTGATTCATGTTTGCAGTTCGTTGTATCCTCTAATGACCTCACTTTTTTCCAGTGTTCCACAGAATGACAACTTCTTAATTTTCTTTGCAAGGTCCTCATTGATGTTCATTGGCACTATTTCTGCTGGATCAAACGCACACATTTGTAAATCTTGTTGCCAGGGTCAACGGATCTCAGGCTGATTAATATTCTAAGAGCATGGGACCCAGCGTTTACTAAAACTGGATGTATTTTTTCTCCTTTTAACTCATTTCCACAACCCTCCAACAGCTCCTTAATGTTGGTACCGTAATTTCCAGAAACAGCAAGTTTAAGGGCTTGCTGAATTCTCCGTAGATGTCCATCTAGAAGGTGAACAGTCTGATAAGACTGGGATGAGTTTAGTGATGTCTGTGCCAAATTCTTTGAATTTCAAGTATTTCGTCATGTGAAACATTGTTCAGGAAATCAACACCAGAGTTATCAGTCCCTACTACTTCATTCATAAATTGCACAATATCTTTCAAGTACTCGGACAGGTACACTACAGAATGAAACCAAGAAGACCACCTGGTTAACACTGGTTCAGGAAACAGTGGCACATTTGGATATGGATACTTGCCATCTAGATATTCATGTCTGAAAGGCGCACTATATGACGGCACGCGTCAAGTAGTTACTAGCATGAAGGGGAGGTGACCTTGCTGTTCTGCTCCTTAAAACCTCAATAAGTTAGTAACTTACCAGGATGAGATTGATAAAGATCGCTGTTTGCAGAAAGCGAGGTCCGCTATCTACCGTTAAGTTTCCGATCATTCCGTGTTTGTTGGATGCTCTCCATGCAGTCAAGTCATGAGAGAAAATTACCGCTACTACACTCGCACAAAAACAAGCATACCTGCCAACTTTTGAAAAGGGCTATCAGTAAAACTCACGCGCGACAAAAAAAATAACGATTTTCGACATACCCCGGCTTGACGAAAATAATAATACTTCTGGGCTACAAAATACAATAATTCATGCTTTAAACAAGATACTTCAATGAAATCATATCTACTTACATGATTTGTAGATGAACATAACAATCAAGAAGAAATCCATGTTAATCAGCAGCAGGCGTGGTGAATATTGGTTTGGAGCAGACATAACAGGACTTCCTTGATTAAGCTGATATACGATAATTGAAAAAGGCTTTAAACAATAAAACTTGTTTAACGTAACACAGGCAAGAAATAATATAATACACACTGCAAATCACATGCTAGTTCGACTTTTAAGTCATGGTTGTGGCCTTTTTAGCTTCCTGCAAACAGTCTTGAGAAAATGTTTTGTCATAACAGGGACCAGAACTCCTGGTCTTCAAAATAGAAATAGACTCCAGAGATTCATTGGACATGGATGACCTGAACTGTGTTCTATTTTTCTTCACAAGGCTAAAAAAAACGTTCACATTCTGCATTGCTATGGGGTATGGTGAGAATAGAGAGCAATACTCTAGAAATTCGGTTATACTTAAGAAGTCCATCGGCTCCACGAATTCTTGATATTCGTGCCCAACTGGAATCACTTTCAGCATCTTGATGTGCAGCGAAAGTGTCATCTACCTGAAGAGCTGTGCACTGCCTCTGAAGCTCATTCACCACCTCATCTGTAGTTTCATTCTCTTCCTTGCATAACATGATAGGAAACTTTTCCAAGAAAAAACGAATGGAAGATAACTGTGCATCTTCAATTTTGTCTAACCTAGCAACTTGAGCATTCTTTAACACGTCATCCTTGAGTGGAAACTTGTTGATGATGTAGTCACAGGCAGTATAAAAGTAGTTTCTCACTGATGAAAAGAAAAGGGATTTATCTGTATCCGGTCCGTTCTGAAGGCCTTAACAACTTCAGAAGATGCATCTTTTGCCATTTTATTTACAATACATGTCGTTTTCGTGCGACCACAACTATATTTCTTTGCAACTTCTGATGTGGGAAACATCTTCTTAAATAAAGCATCAGCATGATCAGCCGCACTTAAGGGCACATTGTGTTCCACCAAAAAGGAAGTAAACAGACACTCGGCCCTAATTACGTCACCGTCAACGTTTCCAGACTTAGCAAAAAAGGTGTTGATTTTCTTGCTATCTTCCTTCGATTTAACATAACTAATGTGTTTACCGCACTTCACATGATTACTTAAATCGTTTTTTCCACCATGTGCAATATTAATATCACACCCACATACCGTGCAAAAGGCAAATTTTTCTCCCTTTCTTGATTTTAGTATGCACGGAAAATCAACAGAGTATGATTCTTTAAATGTCTGGAAGTACTGTTTCTTGTTGGATTTGTTCATTCTCGATATCTACTAAAACATCGAAAGGAACCTGGATCACTGAACGTCACATAAAATTATAACAAAACACTTAAGACTGCCAACACTTCATTAAAACATGTCAAGACACACAAAGCCATTAAATGAAAACGACGCCAACCTCGTGAAGAAAGAATATGCACATGGTAGAAAAACACACACACACACGTGGAACGAATGTAATTAGTCCAAGGAATACAAGAAACTACGAAGTTATAGCACAAAAACTCGAACGCTTCATTAAAATATGCCATAACCTTAAGAGACGAAAACATTCAAGGAACGCCAACTTCGCGAACAATGAACAACTAACGTGGTCAAAGAATATGGTTTAAATCGCAACGAGCGAACGGAGCGGAACAAAGAATATGCGAAGCAGAGCCTGTCGACACATGGAAGAACGGTTATCCCGGCTTCAAATTCAATTACAAATGACGACACAACCATCACACGGTTAAAAGTACGAATCATATCAAAGAACGAGCTATCGACTATCGTGGACTTGCCTTCGACCCACGCAAACAATCGATTGTACGGAAGTGGGCGGTATTATCGAATGTAAATTATCGTTTCAAATTTTTGTCCGCAAAATCGTAAAATGACACCGTTCATCCGTAAAATGCTGCAATTTCCGTAAATTTTACGGATAAACCGTAAAAGTTGGCAGGTATGAACAAGCCTTTGTCAGCTTCTGTGACGACGATATTTTAAATCTGCAAGGTGGTCTCACTACGATGACATTAGGGCAAAACCTGGATGAATGCCAAGATGCAGAAGAAAGTGACATTCAGTATTTAGACTTCGATAAAGACGATCATGGTTTCAGACATGAAAGCGATGAGGATATTGTACGGAATTTGACTGTCGGTGAGGTAAACTGAGATCCAGTGCATGTCAAGTGAAGGAGTGATGCAACGGAAATCCCGAAAGTTCCCACAGTCAAGCTAGTGTGTCTATAGTCACACTTTTCTCTTATATAGAAAATCGAGATGAATTTTCGTTCTCATATATTGTTTTCTTCAGAATTGTACAATCTAAAACTAGAAACAATAAACTAAGAAACAAAAAGTGATTACAGTCATTTCTCTTAGTTTTTAATATTGGTGTAGGCCTAATCTTCGTAGTGTGTCTTACAATACTATGTTATAATAGTACATTATGCAACGAGCCTATAATGGCAATAATTAAGACACGAGTAAGTTTATAAAACGAGCGTATGCGAGTCTTATAATTTCCATACGAGTGTCTTAATTACCATTATAGGCGAGTTGCATACGACTGTTTATGTTAGACGATAATTATTATAACTATTTCATGTTCGAACATAAATATTCATAAATATCTGTAGAGATTTCACCAGTTTAATGTACTGAACAGAGCGCATGAGACGCAGAGAATGCCTTGTATTTGACCATGGCCTCCTCGATTACCCTACTATGACACTAGGCCAAGCAGTGACATTTAAATTAGAAGGCCGTGGAACTCAAGTGCATCTAATTATCTAATTGGTCAAACAACTGTTTCTTGAGCTCTGATTGGTGGGAGGAACTGTTTCATAATGCAAAATAGTGTTATAATGAGCCTCATTAGAGTACCGTTTTCTGACATATAATAGTCAGGGTCGAACATCAAGTATTATAATTATTTTTTTCTGCGTGTTCTTAAAATACATTTCAATATTTTAACCAATAGTTTTCTTTTTGCCTCGCTTAAAAACATTATTGCAGATAATTCGCGGCTTTCAAAAAATCGCGGAAATTTGTGCATTAATTGCCCCGAATTATCGGAAGAGCACTATAAAGGAAAAAAAAACTAAAAAAGCCAAAATTCGCGTTTTATGCGAAATTCGCGAAAATTCGCGAGCTCGAAAACATTTATTTTTGCCATTTTTAGGGTTATTATAACACATTATCACCAGTGTATGACTTCTTTTAAAAATTCGCGAAATTCGCGATCGCGAATTTTTCCTATCCCTAGTTATTACCATATTTGTAAATCCAGGAGGGAAATACTGACTGTATGCAATTTGAGCTTGGATACTTCTTCGAATAAATTTAAGTTCTAATTTTATTTTTTTATTTTATTTAGCACAAGCTGTACCCGGCATGCGTTGCAATGCCAATCAAAGAAAGTGTTGGCGTTGAAATTCTGTTTCTTGAAGTGCTTTTGGATACACAACATGTTAACTGCCTCTAAGCTATCATAAAATGGATTTTCTAATTTAGAACCATTCGTGGAAGCGTGCACAACAACTTTCAAAAGTTTCATCGCTGTCACTCATTTGTTGAATCTACTCGTACGCTACCTGTTGTGAAATGGATTTACTAAGTCGAAACCCTTCCCTGGCGTGTACACAATAACTCATCAATGATTCATCGCAATCGGATGAATTGTATATGCACGTATACGGGGTTTTGTTTAAACGATTCGTGCGCTGTCACTCATTTGTTGAATCTACTCGTGCGCTACCTATTGAGAAATGTATTACTAAGTCGAAGCCCTTCCCTGGCGTGTACACAATAACTCATCAAGGTTTCATCGCAATCGAAGAATGTTATAAGAACGCAATAGGGGATTTTGTTGAAACGCTTCGCGCGTCGTCACCCATTTGTTGCATCTACTCTTGCGCTACTTATTATGAAATGGATTTACTAAGTCCCCTTCCCTGGCGGGTACACAATAACTGATCAATGTTTCATCGCAATTGGATGAATAGTATATGAACGCATACCTGATTTTGTTTAAACGATTCGCGCTCCGTCACTCATTTGTTGAATCTACTCGTGCGCTACCTACTGTAAAATGTATTTACTAAGTTAGAAACCGTCACGTAAGTGTCCACAACATCTCACCCAAGTTTCATCGCTATCGGACTAATGAGATATGAAGACATAGGGGACTGTATTGAAACGCTCCGCATGTCGTCGTTCATTTGTCGAATCTACTCGTGTGCTACCTACTGTGAAATGTATTTACTAAGCCAGAAACCTTCCTTGGAGTGTCCACCATATTTCACCCAAGTTTCACCGCTAACGGCAGAATGGTATATGACCTTATACGGGACGTATTGTAAAATGGATTTACTTAGCCAGAAACCTTTCCTGGAGTGTACACAACAATTCACCAAACATTTATCACTATCAGACGACTGGTATATGACTTTATATGGGACTTTGTTGAAACGCTTCGCGCGCCGTTGCTCATTTGTTGATTCTACTCGTGCTCTACCTATTTTTAAAGGGATTTGCTAAGCTAGAAACCTTCCCTGGAGTGCACACAAAATCTCAGCCTAGTTTCATCACTATCGGACGAATGGTATATGAACGCAAACGTGACTTTGTTGAAATGCTTCGTGCGTCGTAGCTCATTTGTTGAATCTACTCGTGCGCTGCCTATTGTAAAGTGGATGTACTAAGCCAGAAAATTTCCCTGCAGTGTACACAACATTTTACGCAAGTTTCATAGCTATCGGACGAATGGTATATGAACGCATAGGAGACATACCCACAGACAAACTATCACGTTACATTGATTTTTATATATATTTAGCATATGGCTTTTAGTGCCAGGAGTGTACGAGGGCATGTTCAGCTCGCCTGAGTCTGTAGCTGCTTCCAGCGGACACCCTTAGGGTGAGCTACAAGTTCTGTTCAATTTCAACTAGTTCCAACTTTCACTACCAGATATCAATGATACCTAGTGGTGAACATTGGAACTTTGATAGAGCATTCCAACAAAATCTAACCTAACAATTTAGCTTCACACAAGTTTAGTCTGTGGAAGGATCTTTTACATGCCATAAATCTATGACATGGGACCGCCGGCTTTACTTCCCCTCCAAAGGAAGGCACACTGAAGGATTTTTAACGCTCTTAAAAAAATCTGACTACTTCGGCCGGTTTGAACCCGCTATCTTGGGCACAGCAGTTCAGCATGCTACCAACTATGCCACCGAAGCTATCAGTGACAAAGAAGAAAAAATTGTAATAACAGAAACTGCTAAATTCACCCAGAGTTATGTTTCTCTCTCCTAGGTTTCCGACATACCTGAAGATCCCGCTCGAACTGTGCACGCAGAGCTTGCATGTTGACTTCAAGGCGCAGCTTAGCATCTTCCGTTAGTTGTAACTCGTCTTCCAATTCCTCGTTCTGCGCCTTAATTTCAGCAAGTTGGCTCTCCAGGGCTCGTTTTGCCTTCTCCAGCTCATGGACCTGGAGAGAGAAAAAAAATCTGCATAACATGCCAGATCGTAAACATGTAACCTTCAAAATTCAAAATAAAATAAAGAAACAAACAAATTAATGTACTTAATCATAATACTACTTAAATTATTTAGCAAATACAGCATTATTATTAATTTAACAATCTGAAGGATGTCAAACACACAAAGTGAGGAGACAAAATGTTATGAAAAGAATAAATATTCCACATGTTCGAGAAATTTCTACCCAGCACACATTTCACCATCTCATGATCCCACCATAGCTCTGTTGAGTACTCTAATTTCCAAAAATTTATTTTTTCCACCATGCCTATGGCTGATCTCTTAACAGAAATAATTCCAACAGCATCCCCATACTTACAGTAAATATTTACTCGAACTCATTTTACCTCTTTATTCATCTATTAGAAAGTACCCAGGCAATAAGGGCATAGACTATCTCCGAATATGATTGTGATTCAGTTATGTTTTACAAACAATTACTTATTAAACTTTAGATCCGAGATCAAAAAGGAAGGTGCATGATTTATTATTCAAAGAAGAATGTGTTCAAAATAAATTTCTACACCCCGTGTATGTCTTTACAAAATGTTCTCGTCTGCCCTGACTTCAAACAAATAGAATATGAAAATGTGACGACTGGACTTTAGCTTAACTTGCCACTCACAGCACTGGGTCAGAGAAGATTTGAATGTGAATGGTAATGACAAATTAGAAAAAATGTTTCACAAAATTATTATAACCACAAATATGAAGTCATTTTGAAAAGTTTTGCCTCCCATAAACTCAACAATATGCGAGACTGACGTTAAACTAGCATGAAAAGAAAACAGTTCATTGACTCGTGTGACATCTAGCAATCCCTAGTTAAACATGCATGAACAGAACAATTAATAAAATGGCACATGCATGGGCATTCAGTTGAAACAGCATGTAGTGACTGAATTCCCCTTACCATAAAGGGTTAGATTTCTGGAATGAGGGTTCACTGAACTCTAACCAATATGTGGAAATTTAGTAATTGCTTCGTGCATGGGTTTATCATGATAAAGATACAATTCTTCACCAACACCCCACCAACAAATCAAATGCAATATGCACTGCAGTGTCTCAAATTTCATTAGCTTTTACTGCATATGCCATAGTCTTGATCTCAATTTGTATTAGTTACCATTGCCCCCTGAATGGCAGCACAATTAGACAGCAGGAATATGAGCCATCCAAATAATGAGATAGAAGTCTGCATACTTATTCAATTAGCTATGCTTCAAAGTTATCCGACAAGCAATATATACCTGGTAAATTTCAAGCTGTAAATAGTATTTACCCCTCAATTTGTATGCATGTAATCATAGAACAGAGTTGCAATATTCAGCAATGCCAGAATCATAAGATTATGCCTGCTAAAGATTTTCAGTCAATACTTTCATAAGGAAAAAACATGTGGAATGAAAACCGTTATGAGATTAATGAATCGCTTGAAAATACTTTAAAAATTCATTACTGTATATTGTTATTAGCACAGCACAATTGCCTTACCTCTGCCTGTAGAATTGTGCACAAGAGAGAAGAAACAAGACAGTGTTAAGTCTAGTCATGCAGCACAACACAGTGGGAGGACAGGGAACTTAATATACTGTATGCATTGCTCCTGAAACTCTACCTGTATTGTAAAGCCTAACCTATGACAGATATGAAGAGGAATAGAGAAATTTGACATGCAAAACATCCGTTTTAAGCAAGTAACCTGGGTTTTATGCGAGTGCTAAAATAAAAGTTACAAAACGCCATTTGGAGTTATTCACATACTTGCCAAAATTTTGAAAGGTTAACGTACGGAGATTTCATATCATACAGTGCAAGTGAAAGAGGAAGACGACTTAGATCTTTGTTGTCATACACCAGTGCCTTAACACATCCCTTTCGGAGTATGGGTTAAGTTATAAAACCAACATGCCAAATAAAATATCAAATAAATATGCTTGAAAATAATATATTCTCAAAGGAAAAGGGAACTGATGGTGTTTTAAATTGTAACAAATCCTAACTGAGGAGAAGTAACTAAAAAAATCGAAGAAATAAAGGCATGTGGAAAATTAGAAGCCTACATGAAATTCGGAAACTTTCTTAACATATAGGAATGGTAGGTTAGTGTAATTCACCTCCAACGTACAGAAACAGCAACCACATTTTTGTTTTGTTTTTGCACATTGTTTAAACTTACCAATTTCTTAACATTGAAACCCGTAAAACACAATTTTGAGATTTAGGGCACTTCAAGACAGAATTACATGAATATACAAGCCACAAACACGTAGCTAAATAAGTCATCATCTTGCACAGTTTCCAGCCACTGGCCAGGTCTGTTTGGAACACAAGCCTCTCCAACGTCTTCTGTCTTCCCACCATCTCTCAGCCTCCACCCTTGTCCAGTCTTCTCCTCTCTTCTTCACGCTGTCTTCCACCCCCTTCAGCCTCCTGTCTCTTGGTCTTCCTCCCGGTCTCTTTCCTTCCCACTTCGTCTATTGTATTCTCCTGGGTATCCTCTTCTCCTCCATTCGTTTTACATGTCCACACCATCGAAGTCTAGATTTCTCTATACCATCCTGTAATGGCTCCTCCTTCATTAATTCTCTGGTCCTCTCATTTCTTATTCTGTCCATCTTTGTAGCTCCAATACTGCTTCAAGAACCTCATCTCACTGGCCTGTATTTTGCTCTTCCCCCTTCCTTTCATAACCCAGGTCTCCGAGGCATACGTCAGGATAGGGACATAGTACGTCCGATACATGATCTTTTTGCTGTTCTGAGGGACATCCTTGCTCCATAACATGCTTCTCACACTCCTCCGAAATGCTTCTGCCTGCCTCCCCCGCTCATTTATTTCTCTATCGTTTCTTCCATTATCTTGTATCAGGCTTCCCAGATACTTGAAACTCTCCACTTTCTTCAGCTGTTCCCCACCAATTGTTATTCCCGTTGTGGTTCTTTCCTTCTTCCTTGTTGTGATCACCATCTCACTCTTATTTATGCTAAATTTCAACCCATATCCTTGTATTATTCCTTCCCACACGTCCAACTGTTCCTGTACCTCCTCCTCCTCGTTTCCCCAAATCATCAAATCATCTGCAAACACCATTGCTTTCATCTTTCCTTCCCCAATTACTTGTGCCACTCGGATCATTATGTCATCCATCACCACAATGAAAAGTAACGGTGACAGTGCACTTCCTTGTTTCAGGCCGTTTCTCTGTTCCAACCAGTCTGATCTCTCTCCTCCCACTTTCACACAGCTCACGCTTCCCTTGTACATCTCCTTTATCCTCTTTATAGTCCATTTCTCTACTCCTCTATCCTCCAGGGACTTCCATACTTCGTTTCTGCATACACTGTCATATGCTTTCTCAATGTCCAGGAAGGCCATCAGTAGATCTGTTCCATACTCATAGTGCTGTTCTTGTAACTGCCTTACAGCAAAAATCAAATCCACTATGGACCTTCCTGCTCTGAAGCCATGTTGTTCTTCCCTCATCCCTCCTTCTATCCTTGTCCTAATTCTCTTTTCCAAAACTTTCTCGAAGATCTTTGCACAATGACTCATCAGTGTTATTCCCCGATAGTTTCTGCAATCTGTTCTACTACCTTTCTTGAAGATTGGGACAATTATTCCTTTTTTCCAGTCCTCTGGTGTCTTCCGTTCCTTCCAGGCTGTCCTCATCACTCGGTACAACCACTGTATCCCCACCTCTCCAGCTGCTCTCACCATCTCCACACTCAACTCATCCACACCCGGTGCCTTCCCTCCTTTCATCTTGTTCACTGCATCTTCCACTTCTTTCCATGTTAAGTCCTTTTCTGTTTGCAGTTCATCTTCCTCTTCCCCGATTTCTTCCTCCCCCTAATCTTTTCCATTTGGGTTCAGAAGTTCTTCAAAATATTCTTTCCACATTTTCTTCAGTTCTTCCCTATTTTCTATCTCTCGTCCCATTTTGTTCACCATTCTAACATAATCCGTAGGATCCTTCCGCCTCTTATTTTTTACCATCCCATACAGGACCTTTTTTGTACCTTCACTATCCTCCATCATCTTTGTCCCCTCTTCCATCCACTTTCTTCTCTCCTCAGCCACTACTCTCTTCGCCTCCTTTCTTTCCTGGTACTCTTCCCTTGTCTCTACCGTCCTATTTTGATACCACCTCCTAAAGGCTCTATTAAAATGTATTTTCAAGCGGAAGATTATAAGGACATACCTGAATATTAATGTTACAAAAGAAAGAAATGGAATTAGAAGTGTTATTTTCCTATGTTAATTTATTCCGTCAAATTTCAGACAATATACTTTCTGCCATAGTTTCACCAACCCCATAATGAATTTGTTCATGGCACCGGAGTAATAATGCACTTTTAATTGTGAAATTGACTCCAATGAGTAGGGACCTGAAAAAAATCGCATTTGCGATAAATGCGAATTTTTAAATTTCGTACAGAATCCAAGCCTACGTTAATTTTAATGTGAAGAAACCCATTTTTACGCGTAAATCAAAGTACGACAAAATGCGAATTGTGACCCAAAATGCGAAAATGCCAATTAAGTGCGATTTTATAGCGAAATTACTTTAAATCTGCTAATTTATTTGCGAATTTGTTTATTAAACAGAAGAAAATGTTTAGTAGCTGGCCTAATCGCTCGCTAGCGATACGTCATCTCGGACTCTCAGTGTGCTACGCATATTGATCGATATAAAAATCTATTTCTGTATCGATACAAACTTTCGACTATCTATAACTTATTCGGACAGCTGACGAACGAAACTCGTTTGTGTACTTGGCGCATCGTGGCGACTGGTGGTTTGTCGAAAACTTGGACTTAGCTAAACGGAAAATTTTGCGGCTTGCCGCTTTAATAGTAACCAAACTTGAAAACTTAAGATGCTAATTTTGGTGCAATAATTCAAGGCCATTATTCTGAAGCGACAGATAATGCCTTAGCTAAAATCACAGCCTTAGAATGTGCTACAAGGAAAGATTTGTTTGAAAAAGTAGCTCAGTCTGCTAGAAGCAAGCTTGCTAGACTAAAGGCAAGTGATCCCAATCGCAAAAACTTTGAAGCCATAGCACAGATATTTTATCCTAGACACGTGGTAATGAACAATGACAAAGAAACCGATACCGGTATTCAAAAACTTCCGGGCTTTACAAACATTCCATGTCATGAAATAAGGGGTATGATTCTTTCAAGAATATTATTGAATTGCAGTTAAAACAAAATGAGGAGTGTGAAGTAGTACGTGCCTTGACTGCTGTTGAATATAAAGATGAACATTTTGCCAAGAGTTCTTTCGATCTTTTGTGGACACCAAGAAACAATGGGGACAGTGAGCGTGTTTAGTCGCACTACAATACAGTTGTTACAGACAGAAGGTGTAACTTGAAAGAGTGCAACGCAGAGTTATTTACAATGCTTTCATTTGAACATTAAATTGTATCTCAAGTGTCGCCAATATGGTCATATAGCCCGTAAGGATACGGAAAAAAATAGATGCTAATTTTCCAAAAATAGATGCTAAATAGGGAAAATATAAATGCTAATTTAAAGAAAAATAAATGCTAAATTTTCAGGTCCCTACCAATGAGCTATCTAAAATCTGTCCAGTTCTTTTTTCCCCCAAGACTGAAGACATTATTGCATTTATTCTTCCCATAGTGAGAATTAGTAAAACCTTGAGTACTGCCAAAAAGCCATAAAAGGGCTGCTTCCCTTAATTTTTATAGGTAAATAATAAAATTTGGCATGTATGTTTATTTTAATTCATGTTTGACGTTAAGCTGATAGATTATTTTGATGTCCACGTAAGACAAAACTGAAAATATTGACCAGAGTGGAAGCATACCGTTTTCAAGGTTTAAAAAGGTATTTTCCATTTTCAATTATTTTAAAAGGTTTTGAATACTGCACAAGATGAATAACAATTGAGTTTGTTACAAAATGTTCATTTCGTAGTGATCTCAAGAGCAATGCATAGTAATAATTACAATGATGAGAATCCACTTTGATTGCAAGGGGCAATATTAATATTTATTTCACACCTAACACTAGTAGAAATTAGAATGGTTTGGTCATTCTTTGTAATGAAATATTCAGTCAGATTTTAAAATTATCTTCACTCTCCAATTTTTTGATTTACAAACAATTACAGCAGAAACATTTTCCAGTTTATGCTACTTGTTTTAACTACTCAAAATTTGACACTACAAATGCAGCATTTTTAAAACTGGGCATTCACACCATTACTCCATGACAAATTTGTTAAAATTACAGCAACGAATTACTCCACACATCTGTGTCAAATAAACTACTTAATCTCATAGTTAAACATTGTATAAGCAGCCAATTAATATGAACTGTTCTGTGAAACAGGCCTTCATTGTGCAAACCATGTTCGTCAAGCAAAGGAGAGCCTTTTTCATTGGTAATTTCCATGTAGCCTAATAGCCAAGTTCAATACAGTACAACCTCGGTAATCCGAGGTAATTGGGACCAAGAGGTGCTCGAATTTGGGAAATCTCGGATTACACAAAGTTACAAAATGTTAAGACCTTTAATTTAAAATTAGATGCACAAGAACCTTGTGTTTAAATATTCTTACAGTAAACGGCATTATTTCATCAGTTATCGTTTAATGTGTTGCAGTTGGGCTTTGTTTCAGAAATACAAAACAATATTCTACAAAATAAATGCAAATATGTACATATTTACTTGAAAGTACAGTCTGAACAGACACTGACTAGTTGGCGGGAGGGCGATAGCGGGCAGAATAGTAAACAACGCATGCGCGCATCTCCCCAAAGACCTTGGGTAAGCTATGCGTCTCACTGTCATCCACCTCGGATTAAACGGAGGCTCGGGCTACCGGGGCTCGGATTACCGGGGTTCTACTGTACTTTGGTTGGAAATTTGCTCTACTTTAATCCACAAATTTGCTTACCCTCCTGCCATTGCTCCCATCTATTTGTCCCAGTAATCATTTGTTCTACTCTCATATCAGTTACCTCTAGATTATGTACAAGATATTCTGAATCTGCCCAGCTCACACTTCCATACAGCAATACTGAGCAATGTAGGTAGAGTTTCGTCGCTACACTAACTTCTTTCTTGCAGAATACTGTAGATCGGAACTGAGAACTCGCTGCATTGGCCTCTCTGCACCTCAAAGCTATCTCCTTCCTCATACTACCATCCTGAGAGAATACACATCGTAAGTATTTAAAATGGTCCACCTGCTCGAATTTAGTTCCTCTTATTTGGCATTCTATTTTCTTGCGTTTCTTCCCTCCCGATATCTTCGTTTTTGACATGCTGATTTTCATACCATATTCCCTAAATTTCTGTTCAAGTTCTAACATGTTGGCTTGCACGCTTTCAATGGAGTGTCATTTCAACCAGGTCATCGGTATAAGCCAGACTGCTTACCTTGTTTCCACCTATTTGCATCCCACCTATTTTATGCCCTTCAGCAAATAGTCCATACATAAAATAAACAATAGTGGTGAAAGATTACAGCCTTGCCCCACTCCTGTAACTTTAAACCAAGAATTCACCCTACCATCAACTCCGACTGCAGCCCAATTATCAACATAAATACTTTTGATTGCCTATAGCAACCTTCTCTCGATACCATAATCCCTCAGGATACTTTTCCCTTAGTACTCGATCATATGCCTTCTAAATCTACAAAACACAAATGTCTATACCTCTCGTAGCATTTCTCCGTAACTTAGTGCATACTAAACCTCGCCGTGGTCTAAAGCCACACTGGTCTTCATCCATCTTACTCTCGGCCAATGATGAAACTTTCCTTTCTACGATCCCTGAGAGCACTTGGCCCAGGAACATCAAATAAATGACCCTATAATTGTTGCAAACGTTCCTGTTACCTTGCTTATAAATTGGGGCAATTATTGCTTTAGTCTAGTCAGAAGGTACATTTCCTAAATCTCATGCCAATTCGATTATCCATTTCAACCATTTCAGCCTTGCTTTCCCACCATACAGACCGAATCTCATCTACCCATGCCGCTTTGTGACATTGTAGTTTATTTAACAGCCTCTCTCCTTCCTCAACCATGATCCTGTTTCTGTCCTCATTCTCTTCCTGCATAAGTCTTCATTTACATTTAGCAAAGTTTTCCAAGTATTCTTGCCATCTTCCCAGTGCTTTCTTGGTATCTAAGTTACTATGAGCTTTCCTGAATTACCCAAACTTCTCTACCCTATATAGCCTAAATCTCCTATGGGGAAAATACATCAAGGTGGACATAACCTAACATGTCCTGAGTGTTCCTACTATAGATGCCCTTTTATACTTTTACTTAATACCAGTCTTCCTTTCCAGAGTTTGTCCAGTTTTCACTCCATCCTACAGCATCCACTTCTTCAAGAAAGAAGAACATGTTGAAGAATGAGATCACAAAGTATTTTGAGGGACAGAAAAACTGGTTGCTGCCTGTCTTGCTGAAGAGACTAAGAGGTCAAAATGAGCTCGTCGGGGGCTATAGTATTATTAGGGACATCGGGGAAATTTGTCAAGCAAGGTCTGTTGCCACCATGTTAAAGATAAAGAGTTTTGAATAACCACCTTTGAACACAGGTGTGTCTGGCTGTTGAGACTCATCCTTGGTTTTCCATTTCTCTCTCCCTCCCTCCACCCAAATCTGCAAGTCATTGCCTTTTTTTTCTTTTTCTTTTCTCCCAGGTTTTTATATTTTTCCTGTCCAATGAGTGATTGTATCCCTACCCTTGCATATCAGGACTTGGTCAATCAAGTTCAAAGTTTCAAGAACAAAATCTTACTAGAACAAGAAAAGAAGCCAATGACTATGCGACATTAGCAGTACAGGATAAGACAGACCGATTCTACAAAATCTGTATGCATGAAGGAACTTACGTTCTTATCTGCTGTACCCTGGTTATTGACTAGCTCATCAAGCTCCGACTGTAGTTGGCGTTTTCCACGTTCTAGTTCCTCGACCTTCTCGCTCACTTCGTCAAGTTCTCTCGTCAGGGATAGAACGCGCGTCTCCTTTTCTCTGGCTTCTCTTTCGGCTGCATCCCTCTCCTGAGCATACTGCTGAGATACTGCCTGCACACAACAAAATACACACTAAAGTCTCAAGATCACCAGATGAGCATATTACATTTGTTAATATGTTCAACTTTTACCTTTTCCTCGGCCAGAACTTTGTCGAAGTTACGTTGCTTCTTTTCCAGTTCCAATACTTTCGCTCTCTGGGCCTCTAGGTCAATATTCGAATCCTCAAGTTCAGCCTGCAGTTTCTTCTTTGACTTGTCCAATTTGTCATTTGCTGCCTGCAGCTCTTCTACCTGGTGCTGCAGAGCTTCAATGTCCTGAAAGCCACAACAGTGGGTTAAGAAAAGGTTTATCAATTTGAATTAAATAATGAAAAATAATATACAAACTTAGTAATTTTTTAAGATAATTTTATAGTAATTTTTTTCATTGTGAGATGAATAGTTAATATTTTCTAGTAGGCTAGTTACTGTCTGAAACATGTTCTGAGTTTTATAGAACTATTTTTGTGGGAGAATTTTATAACACATTTAGTTCCCAAGTCAGCACAAATCCATAACATACCAACATGGTAATTATCAGATCTTTGTACACAAATTTAGCCAGTAAAATGAAGTAAACAATCTAAATATACTGATCAACTAAACAGAAGATCTTTTAGGATCAAAATTACAATATTAGAGCAAATATACCACTATGAATATCGAGCATGCAATACTACTTCTGAATGACTGTATTCACGAATGGCATGCAATTTGTGGAACAACAAAAACTTCATAGTTAGAAAAAGAAAAGACTATCAGTTATGGGCTACAACAGAAAATATGTCCAATCAATACAAGCAACGTATCTTTTCTGCGATATGAAAAAGGTTGTATAAAAACAAAACGAGAACTGAGCAAGTGTTCCTTGAATGATATGAAGTTTAGGGAGCATGCTGACAGAATGAAACAAAACGAATATTATTTTATATACTTCAAAGAGAATGAAATAATGGTTTGACAACGGACACCAGATCAGGCAGTATTGCCTGAGCACTTAACTAGATGCCTTTTTTAAATCCTTAAAACATTTCTGTACCTTTGTCATTTTCTTCTTGAGTTCTTCAAGCTGGTTTACTTGTTCTGCTTCTTCTTCAATACGTTTCTTGGCCTCTTGTAATTGCAAAGTCATAGCTGTAATTTGTTTATCCATGTTATGCTTTGCCTCTTCCTCTTCTTCCAACTGTTCGTGTAGAGCTTCCTTTTCACTCTCAAGCTGTCTCAGTTTCGAACTAAGAGCAAGTTTTTGCCTCGTTTCTTCCTCTAATTGGGTCTAAGATAAACAAAGAATTACAAGGTTATAAAAAAGCCCAAAAATATATGAACTAGAATTTGTGAAGAAACCATTTTTCTTCCATCATAGGCAATTCACTACTTACCTGTACTTCAGATAGTTGGGTCTCCATGGTGGCTGCATTCTTTGTAGCAGATGAAGCTCTTAGTTCAGACTCCTCCAACTGCGCAGAAAGGGTATCTATCTCTTGCTGCAGTTTGGCATATTTCTCGGCAAGGTCCACTCTCGACCTCTCCAGTTCTACAGCCTTACTCTGCAGCTCCACTAACTGGCTCTCCGCCTGCTTTCGTCTCCTATCACTCTCCTGCCGACTAGCGCCCACAGACCTCAACTCCGTCGTAAGGTCTGCATTTTCGGCCTCCAACTGTTGCTTCGATTTCTCCAGTACCAGTTTCGTCTGGAATAAATGAAGAACCATTAAATAAACTACAAAGACTAAAAGTAGGAAAAAAGTGAAAATGAATTATATAGAGAAGTTATCATTATGCCCTTACATCTCTGTAATCTAGTGTGTTTAATAAATAGATAAATTCTAAATAAATAAAAAAATAAAAAAATCCATGAATGAATGAAATTTTTATTGCAGCAAGATAGCCAGAGAAAAATACAGAAGTGTAATAAAATAATATTAACTGTTAATAAGGCAATACTGAAAAATGGCTTCAAAACTATCAGTGTAGTCAAATCAATGCTATTCCAAACTTTTGTTGAGATGTGCATATAATATAATTGGTTTAAAAAAGAAAGTTAATTAGAAACTTCAGTCGTTTTTTTTTAAATAATTGCAAATACTGTTCTACATAAGCTTCATACACATATCCACTGAACCTAAATTAAGCTTAACCCTCTCAGTGCCAAGCGCCGATCAGATAAGCTCTCGCCGCTCGCGCCAAAATTGCCAAAGCCGATTCAATCGGCGCGCTGTTTATCTTATATTTGTAGATTTCTGTAGGCATATGTCCGTGATTATTTCATACTGTTGGAAAGGTGAGGTTTCAAGCATGCCTGTGCGGTGTTTACTTTTTTCCATCGAAGTCTGTTACGCGATAGGTTTGAGTTTGTATTCACGCACTCCCTTTGCGCTTCCCCAATGACGCGCGTTCCCGCCAAAATCGCGGTGCAGTTGTTTTCTTCTTGTTGAAGTTTTCTGCCTACAGATGTATGTAAGTACTTTCTACAGCTGGAAACTTAGTGTTTCTTCGAATATGACTCTTAGGTGTCCTAATTTAGGCTCAAAAATGATTTTTTACAAAAAAAAAAAAAAATGAACAATTATCAGAATAACCTCAATTAAAAAGGTTTAGAAGCCATATTTACTTTTATGAACATCATGTATAAAAGAATGAGGTATTGGTTATAATGCAAAGCAAAAATAATGTGGTATTTATATATTTTTTTAAATAGGCTGCATGATCATTGAAAATGGCTTGGCATTCTTGGCAAGTATTTCAGGAAATGGCTTGGCACTAAGAGGTAACCCTCTTCGGCCAAAATATAGAATTCTGGATTTTGCCCAAATTTGGGGCCCAAACCTTTTGTGAAATAAGGAATGATGAAAATTTTCCCATGGCGCCCTGGCGGTGATTCAAAGATTCTTGCGCGCCATTATTAAATACTTCAGCGCGACATACCCACATGTCAAATGGACAAACACTTCGGATCTTTTTTTCCATGTCATTGCTAACAAGTTACCACAAAATCCCTTTGCAGAAATGGTCAGGCAAGTGTCTTATGACATCTAGGAGCAAAATTATCCTAGTTTACTACGGTAGTCAAGTTATAACTTTATACACGAAAATGAAATAATTTCCTTCTAATTTAGAGTTTTAATTTCCTTCATGCCGTGCAATTCATCTTTGTTATCAGTAATGAAGTAAATAGAAGAAATAAGTAAATAAATGACTTGCTCATTTGATTACCATAGTTACTTCCTACCGCTGCACTATGATCTTTGTTGACATTAGCTCCCTCAGTCACAGTACATTATTGTATATAACAGTGTTTGGAAAGAGCTGATTCAATGTTTATTGTGTGGAGAATGTAAAACAAACTCTGTAGTAATAGAAATGAGGGAAAAGAAGAGGTCTGGGGGTTGTACATATGGTGCAGGGTAGTTCTGATGTATGTAGCTAACTACCCAACTTTATTTGCTGTTTTCTCATGAAGTGATTTTTCTTACATATTATGATACAAAATGTCCTTGTATTGCAGTTTTCAAGATATTTGGTTCAAAATTGGTTTGCATATTTAAATATGTGCGCAAATCATAATTTGCTCTGGAATTTTATGTCAGTAAAAAATAACTGCATTATTTGGGCTTTCAAATATATATAATTTGTATTTTTTGGGTTTAACTGAAATTTTATCACTTTGATTATCTCTCCCGACTCATATAAAAGGCAAATCAAATTCCAGAGCAATTTCTAATTGTGTATGTATTTAGAAACCGTTTACCAATTATGGAGGAAAATAAGTGAAAACTCCATCGCAAGGAACATTTTTTATTACCCATGTTTTTGAAAATATTATTATTTCAAAAACCATTTGAGCAATCAAGTCAAAATTTAGAATGTGCCCTAACTATAGGCCTATCTATCGGTTAAAATTGCAAAATGATCTGTCCAGTAGTTTCAGATTTACAAAACTCATTCATCAGTCCTCTTAAGTGAGCAGGATCTGATTATGTTCACTTTGTAACCCAATGAGGTTACAGTGTTCATATGTCACTGTTCATTCTCTTAGAATTAGTTTTAGGTTAGGATTATGGATATTCTTTGATGATGTAGAAGTGGAAGGAGGCCATGATTTATAGAGTTTCATATCTGTTTAATAGTATCTTTTTAAGGTTTTTTTTTTGTGTGTGTTTCTTCTATGGCTGGTTAGAAAATGTTAGTATTTTTTATTGGGTTCCTTGGAAGTTGAAAGAAGCAAGATATTTTATTAAGAAGAGCAATTGGTTTTGTGGAGTATCTGTTGAGATTGTCTATGAGAAGGAAGATTGAGGTATAGGATGATAGTTGAGAGCTGATGATTGTTTTGTGTTTGGTGATGTAGTAAGTTGATAAGATATGAAAGGAATAAGGTTCTGGTTTTGAGTAAGGAATATGGAATTGGTTGAATGTTTAGAAAATATTATGAAGTTAGATATAGAAGATGAGATATGAAGAAAATGAGATTATGTTTTGGTTAAAAGAAGATAATAATAATGTTATTGGTTTTACGTCCCTTTTAACTACCCTGGGTTTTAGAGACGCCGGGGTGCCGGAATTTAGCCCCGAAGGGGATCTTTAACGTGCCAGTAAATGTACCGACACGGCTCCCTTGCATTTGCGCACCCTCAAATGCCAGCTGACTGCGCCAGGTTGCGAACCTGCAACCTTGGGCTCAGCAAGCGAGAACGTTACCCCTGAGCCACGCAGCCAGACAGATAAAAGAAGAAAATAGATGTTTGGAATTAGAGGATCAGATGTGGAAATAAATATGTTTTGTAAGAAAAAGAGAGTGAACTAAATGGAGAAGAGAATCAATGATTAAGTATATTCCACCTAATACCCCAAAGAGCAAGTACAGTTACAATATTGCGCCTCAACGTGGAGCTCGATAAAGGAAAATATGTTCATTTTAATAGCAGTGAAGTACGGCCTATCATGCACAATAGCACGGATAGTCTGCTCCAAATGTTTCTCAAATCTATGAAGAAGCAGGAAGAGTCCTTGAAAGAGTTTATAAGTGAGGAATTAGGAGTGTGAAAAAGGAAATAGAATCTTGGAAAGTGTGAGTGTGGCTGTGGAGGAGGAGAAAGAGAAGAAAGAGCAGGAGAAGGTGAAAGAGAAGGAGAAAGAGAAGGAGCAGGAGGAGGAGAAGAGCACAGAGTGGAGATCATATGCATTGTAGTAGAGAAGTTGAGTGAGATAGTAGGTGATGCTGGAGTGGTTGAAGAAGTAAATAAAAAGCAGGAAAATTATCAGAGAAGTGGGGGCACAAAGAAGAGATAAAAGATGGACAAGAGAGAACAAAGTCAAATGGAGGAGAAAGATGAGATAAAGGGCAAAATAGAAAAAGTAGAAACGTATAAGGGAGAAGGTAAAACGGAAGAACGGAAGAAAGCAGGTGAAAGAAAGGAAAATGTAGAAGAGAAAGGAGAAACGGGTAAGGGAGAAGGTAAAACGGAAGAACGTAAAAAAGCAGGTGAAAGAGAGGAAAATGTAGAAGAAAAAGGAGAAACGGATAAGGGAGAAAATGTAAGAATTTAAGAAACCAGGTGATATGGAAGGAACTGAAGAAGAGAAAGGAGAAGCAGATGAGGTTGTTCATGAGGAGGACAAGAGCAGTCAAGAAAAAGAGGCTAAAGATGAGGGTGAAAGTGCAGGAATGAATCATGAAGAAGACAACATACTATAGTCTGATTTACAAAAGATGCTCGGTGGAAGCTGTCATCTGCTTGAAGGGTGAGGTGAGGAGTGGAGACGAGAGCAACAGCAAGCAATGTTGTAATGTATGCCGACACAGCAGTAAGCACATGGTTTGACTCAGTGTGTCTTCACTCGTCACGGTCATTAGAGCGCCAGGCAGGGGGGCTAACCCCAGTATTTGTGTCTTCCTTCAAGTCTCTTGGAATGTTATGAGTCATGATCTGCCTCAGTGGCAACGCAGCATTTCCCCCAGGTTCTAGCTTTGACAGCTGTCAGCGATCATTATTGGTAATTCAGAGTATAGAAGAAGATAAGGTGAAGAAGAAACGGTGGAGAGCAAGGTGGAAGAAGAGAAAAGAACTGTTGAACAAGACAAGACAGACGAGGAGGACAAGGAGGAGGAAGAAATAGACCAAGTGGAAGGTAAAGAGAAGGAGTAGTAAGAAGATGAGATGTCAGGCAAATGAAGATAAAAAATTGAGGAGTACAAGGTGGAAGAAGAGAAAAGAGAAACAGAAGAACAGGTGGAAGAATGAGAAAGGAGAAGGGGAAGGCAGCGATTTTGAGGATGAAGATAAAGTTCTCGGTAGTGATAACGTCATTATTTGAGATTCTGTTAGTGATGGAGAACCAGTTTGCAACCAGTATCGCAATACATTTCATAATAATGTAGTTAATTATGGGTATTCTGTTTTGAATGATATGGTTGAAGTGTCACGAGAGCCTTCGTGTGTTCCGAGTGTGGGTTGTGTGGAAGGTGCAGATTTGACAGACGATGGGTGGAAGGTGATTGATCTGGATGTTGATGGAAACGATTATTTATGCTTTCGAGATAGTAATGGCATCGAAGGTAGCAGTTCGGATGATGAAAGGTGTGAGGATGGTGTGTCCTTGTCAAGTGAACTCATTTTTCCAGTTCTTCGAGACTTAATATTGGAAAGTGGATTTAGTTACTGCTTCAGGGATGCTTACACTAGATAGTCAAGGGGAGAAGTCTATGGAATAAATGAAAAAGAGTCAGCAGTTGTTCAAGCTGATGCATCATCGCCTTCCAAGGTAGCTGAGGGAGCAAATTTTGACCATTTGGAAAATGACTCAAAAGAAAAGAAGCATTTTAGAAGTGGCTTTTTGGAAGCAGGAAGGGAAGGCAAACAAGAAAAAGGAGAAGGAGAAACAAAAAGAGAGAAGTTGATAAAGGGAAAGGCATGATAGTGATAGAAATGATGCTGGTGATACTCCACATTTTAGCCCAGAGATGTTAAGGTGACGATAGTGCTAATGAATCTTCTGAAGAGGATGATAGTCTATAATTTGTTTGTTTTTTGTATGTATTATGGTATGTTTGTTTATTAGATTTTAAGAATTATAAAGCTGTACTGCGTTTAGCTTATAATTCTGGGGGGCAATTGTAACCCAATGAGGTTACAGTGTTCATATGTTACTGTTCATTCTCTTAGAATTAGCTTTAGGTTAGGATTATGGATATTCTTTGATGTAGAAGTGGAAGGAGGCCATGATTTATCGAGTTTCAAATCTGTTTAATAGTATTTTTTTCTGTTTTTTTCTTTTTGTTTCTTCTATGGCTGGTTAGAAAATGGTTTTTTTTATGGGATTCCTTGGTTGTTGAAAGAAGTAAGATATTTTATTAAGAAGAGTAATCGGTTTTGTGGAGTATCTGTTGAGATTGTCTATGGAGAAGGAAGATTGGGGTATAGGATGATAGTTGAGAGCTGATGATTGTTTTGTGTTTGGTGATTTAATAAGTTGATAAGATAATGAAAGGAATGAGGTTCTGGTTTTGAGTAAGGAATATGGAATTGGTTGAATGTTTAGAAAATATTTTGAAGTTAGATGTAGAAGATGATATATGAAGAAAATGAGATTATGTTTTGGTTAAAAGAAGAAAGAATAGATGTTTGGAAATACGAGGATCAGATGTGGAAATATGTTTTGTAAGAAAAAGAGTGAACTAAACGAAGAAGAGAATCAATGAAGAAGTATTCCCCCTAATACCCCAAAGAGTACGTACGGTTACAACTTAAACTAAACTAGGTATCCAACATAGCCCTCCATCTGTGCGAGAAGCATTTATTAAGGGTTTAAGTTTATTTCAGGCACTAGGATTGTAACTATAACACGATAGATACAAAGACAAACAAAAATATATCTCTGTTTTGCCTCTTAAACCACCATCAATAGAAGCATGTAGGTGGCAATTGTACATCATAAATTATGACAAAAAAAAAAATGTATGTATGTTCCTAAGCCTTATTTGGAAAGAGAAAAGAGAAGGTATATACCGTATTTGCTCGCGTATATCTCTGCACTTTTTTGACCGAAAATATGTGTGAAAATTTTCGGTGCGAGATATACGCGGGGAATGACCGTATTCCCGAAAAAACACAAAATTTGCGATGTAACAGTAGGCCTACTTCCGCAACTGTTTTGGCGCGCTAATCGCTAATTCGAACGTGTTTCAAGGCGGTGAATTTAGCCAACCGCGGCCGAAGACGCGGCGAACGATGTACAGCGTGCTAGCACTCACGCTGCGCCGTATTCTTGCACACGGCCGAGCTCTGATGCGACGCAATGCGTCAAGACGAAATCATTGAGATTTGAGGAGACTGAACTGCGATTCTCTGCGATGTAACAGTAGGCCTACTTCCGCAACTGACGTGGTGCGCTAATCGCTAATTCGAACGTGTCTCAAGGCGGGGAATATAGCCAGCCGCGGCCGAAGACGCGGCGAACGATGTACAGCGTGCCAACACTCACGCTGCGCCATATGCTTGCACGCGGCGCCTCTATCCCTAATCGGCTCGTATCGAAGTTCGGATCAACTCGTTGTTGCTCGCTCTTTCTGTTAGTAACGTTTCGGGTAAGTTTCTGGACAATGGCGACGGTTGTGGCGCGCTAAATCGAACGTGTTTCTACCTCAAGGTTATTACTGTCATTTATATGATGGCGTCAGTAATGAATGCGAGACTGTTTTTTTCCTGAAATTTCAAATAAAAAAAATGGGTTGCGAGATATACGCGAGCAAATACGGTATAAAATATGAATGGTTTACCTTCTTGATAGTTTCAAGCTGTTCATTGATAACTGCAAGCTCCTGGCTGTGTTTATGCCTCATTTCAGCGAGGCTTACTTCGTGGACGGATGTTTCTTCCTCCAAGGTCTTCTTTAATGTTGCTAGTTCCTGAAATAGGCAATCATCTTAAGTAAATAACAACAAAAACTACAACAATAATAATACATTAAAAAAAACAGAACTTGCCATGTAGAATACAATCAACTATGACCATATACTGTATATATCAGTCTAAATTTGAAGAAAGGTTGAGGTGCCAAAGCAGGGTTAGGAAAGTTACCGTTACTTTGAGCTAAACTGCATTACAGTTACAATGGTTACTTTTCCGTTACTTTTGTATAAAAAGGTACCAGTAGTTAATTTCTTTTTAATTTTACAATCTAACAACAATTTGTATTTGGCAAAGGACACAGAAAAACTCACAAGTTAATTTAATAACAGGCTTCTAAGAGGAATAGTGGACTTCAGCAATACGGAAAGACGGAATAAACTGGCAATAACTAACGAAAATGGCCTGGATTTGATTTGTGGCTCTGTCATGAATTTTAATCCTAGTATGAGATAGGTCAGTCTCCAGAGGACAGTTGAGAAGAGTCTCGAGTTCATAGCATACTCTTGACCATTGTATAAGTGCCCCCCCCCCCCCATCTGATAATGCAGGTTTCAGATAAATTTCACACACATTCAAGTACCCAGGCTGATGACCATAGAGTTATAAAAGAAAAGAACTGGCTTGGGCCGGCTTGGTTTAAAGGTTGTTCATCAACGTCCAGTGAAGTAAATGTGTGCTCACTATCTGTTTGATGCATCTAGGATAATCTTCAAATAGCTTTATCTTGAAAAAAGTAAAGAGCATTTTTGTTACTTCGTTACTGTCAAAATTAGTAACATTAATTTAAATAGTATCATTGTTACCCACTAGTTACCCAGAAAAGTAACGGCATTAGAAGTAACGTGTTACTTCTTAACCTTGGGTCAAAGCATTGGGAAATGAGTTCATCTCGGGGGATGTCAACACTCACCAGCGAGACTTCCTAAATATTGATGAGCAACCAAACAGAAGAAAAGAAACTAGAGATTCAAACACAGCTCGTATCAAACACATCACCATTCTACATAAAGGCATCTCTGGCAGAAAGTATGGAAGAGTGCATTTCCTCCCAAGACAAAATTAGTCCCAAATTATTAGAAATTATAGCAGTGAGGAAGTTTCTTTCATAAATGGATATTATTACTCTTCCACTTATTTTATAATACAGTGCATGAGGGGTTTAAGTACACAGCACAAACCTGGGAATAGATTCCACTACAATGAGTAAGATTTTAACTGATACGATCTAAGAGGGTCATGCAAATGTAAGTTCTTATTTAATGGGCATGTTTAAGAAAATTGTGAAGATACGGAGAGAAAAATTTGCTGGCTGCCAAATGTCACCTAATAGGCAATACCAAATAGCTTAATATGATAATAGTGGAAACTCTCTTTCCTCACCACACAAAGTACGCGACAGCTGTACCAATGTGCTGTCATCTAGCAGCTCGAGAAGAGCACTAAAACAATGAGTTATTAAAACGCTACATACGACTTCAAAAACAACGATACTCAGACTTTCATTGTTATTGTAACGTAATATAGGAAAGAGAGGATGCTACTCTGAAAGAAGTAGTAAAAAGAATAAAACAAAAGTCATTGAAATTAGAACACTCAAATCGGCCTGTTGACCCCAGTGTGATAATATTGCATACATTTCCAGAATGAAATAACATTTGTTTACATGCCTTACCGCGAGTCATAATTTATTCACTTCTTTTATATTCGGTGTTCTGTGTGTGACAGGATAGTTGCTCAGTTTTCTGTATTCTTGCATTTATTAGAAGAAGTGGAAATGGAAATGACTGTCCCATATGCCTCCAATGTGCCAGTCACTAAAGCTGAATGTTTGGGGCATGTTCAGAATATTGTACTATCTGCAGGACAACCTGTGTAATTATAGTGTTTCTACTAGTGAGCTGGGGACAGTATTGACAGGGAGACTGCTACAGCCTTAAGATACGCATCATCCTGAAGTGGAAACAATCATGGAGGGGGCGTGGTGGCGCAGCGGTCTAGCCGTTTGCCTCTCACCAAGGCGGATCGGGTTCAATTCCCGATCAATGCATGTGAGATTTTCGAAGTGAATGCCATGTCCTGTGGTTCGGATTCCACATAAAAAGGAGGTCCCGTGGCTCATGATCGCATGAGTAACGGTCACTTAAAACTAAAAGCTTCCTTCCTTTTTGGAAACAATCATGTCACGAACGTGTCTACATTTGTGCCCCTCCACACTACAAAATATGTTACTGTGACAAACAATGAATTTCTATTTATTATTAATCCTGATTGGTCACATTGGACCACTTGAGTCGTTCCACAATCACTTCTTTGTAGGTAGTACTGATTGGTTCTTGCGCTCTTTCCGGTACTTTTTCATTCTATCAGATCGGGATTTTCTCAACTCATCTGAAATCGCCATAGGCTTTCTATGTGTCATTTCTGCAGAAAATTTGTGAGTTTTAAGAATGGTGTTAATTTTATTTCTCTCCTCGGCATCTGTTATCTTGAGTCCAACTGCTTTGGGATCTTGTTGGATTTCTTGGATCCATTTTCCTCCAGTTTTCTTTCCTAGATTTCTCATCACTAGTTGGCGTACAATTCTGTTTTCCGGAAGCCGTAAGAAGTGAAAAAAAATATGAAATTCTTTTCTTCTTCATTGTGCTAGTGATTGGATCAACCTCACGATAGACAGTTTCATTTGGGAGAATCCTCCAGACTCCCTCAACCTGATACTTTTTATTTATGCACGTTCTAATGATTCTTCTTTCCATTTTTAGGAGCTGATCAGTTCTTTGTTTATTTTTAATATGGAACAGTATTTCACATGCATAAGTGGCTTCAGGGAGAGTTACAGTTTTATAATGTTGGATCTTAGTAGCTATTGATAGGCACTTTTTGTTATATGTTGACCGGGTTAGAGATTGTGCCTTTTTCATTTTATTTGTTCTATTTACCCAAGTTATTTCTTCGTTTAAGTTATGTGTGATAATTTCTCCAAGATACTCAAAGTGAGGAACTAGGTTAATTTTATGATCATTTATATAGACTTTATTTATATCTAAGGGTTTCATAGGCATGATCTCAGTTTTATCAAAGGATATCTGTAATCTTATCCCTTAAGCAATTTCTTGGAGACTAGTGATCCGAGTACAAACCTCTTCCTTGTCTAGTGCTAAAAGAGCCAAGTCATCGGCAAATTATAAGCAGTTTATTTTTATTGATGGTTTTGTTCCAATTTTGATCTTAGGAGGGGTTTCCTTTTGCCAAACCTTCATGATGTAATCACGAGCCACATTGAAAAGCAGAGGGGATAATCCATCGTCTTGTCTGAGACCGGTTTTTACTGTGAAAGCTGTTTATTTTTCTCCCCTAAATTTAACTTTAGAATTTGTGTTTGTTAATGTTAATTCAATTACTTTTATAAACTTAGGATGGAGACGATCTGAGGATTTTTAGCAGTATCAGTCTATGAATACTATCATAGGCTTTATATTTCTTTTATAGATTTAAAGAGAGTTGCTTATTTCTGTTTTTGTAATATTCCGTTATTAGTTTCAGGCTAAGGATTTGGTCTGGACAACTTGTGTAAGGGCAAAATCCTCCTTGATATTCTCCAAGTTGTGTTCCAGAATGTTTTTAATCCTGTTGTAAATTATGCAAGAGAAAATTTTATATTTCTATTTAATATTATATTGCCCAAATTAGTGCAGATCTGAACCACTTTCATAGATACATGCATGCAAATCTTCCCTACTGTAGTACATGGATAATGAGGTCTATTAATAATAAACCTCAAAATAATTGAAGGGGAAAAAAAGGTGTGTAACCATTTGGCAACACTGGTTGGAGGTTCAGTCAGCTGTTTGAAGGCCCAGCAAGGTTCAGATTAGCTTGTCATTTCACACATAGTTATGCCAGTAATCACACACCATTGTTCTGTTTTCTTTGTGTGCCAGAGAAGCCATGACTAACAAAATTTAGCAAAAACCAAGATAACTAAATTAACAAGACAGTGTTTCTCACACATTTTTCACGATACTAGTGGAGGATATTTAACACTTAACACATCCTTTAACCACAGATAAGAAAACTATGACATGACTCCAACTAGACAGGAGTTCTTCCACTAATGTCACAGTCTACTACACCATCACTCCTGAAGACCTTGTTATTTTAGTTAGCATGGCAAAAACATTACATGGATAATATGATTCAAACAATGTTTCAAATCAATTAGTACTAATTTGATGTCAGCAAAGTTCCAACAAACCCCAGAACTGAGCTTCATGTCCAGTGTTCCAGACAGTACTGGAAACAACAACAACAACAACAACAACAACAACAACAACAACAACAACAACAGATGGATATGGCCGATCTCAATTTACTAGAGACTTTACTTTACAATCAAGGAACATATTTTTTTTTTTTCGTCACAAAAGATAAACTATAAAGTCATCAACTTGCTTTACAGGTTTTAAAATAGATATTTGAATCTATTTGTCCACTCTTCAATACAATAACTGGACAAATAGATTCAAAGATCTAGAATTCAATATGGGAAAGGCAATGATCATGACTAAAGTCCTAGACTTACAGGTTTTAAAATAGTCTGATTTGTGAAACTACCAAAATACTAAAATTGAGCACAAGGAAGACTGGTTGAGCGTGAAACACTTTACACACAAAATGCAACTTCCGCACACAATTTAAGGTGGTCAAAAATTTGCAATACACTGTACAGTTGATATTAAAAACCCAGTTATATTGAATTATGGTTTCAGAGGATATAGATCTTCTTAAACTCCCATAAGTTACATCATCAAATTAATGCCAATTTCCACAATTTCTGTCATTTGTTACAAAATGTTTCAAAGTGATCATTTAGAAGCTGTAGGCTACCCACCAACTCTCTCTTAGTCCTCAATTCCTGCTGAGCAGCTGTGGTATCCAGCGAGTCCAAGAGCTCATTCTTCAGAGCTTCCAACTCTTCGTTGAGGTCTCTCTTCTGTTTCTCTGCTTTGCTTCGTGCAGCCTTCTCGGCTTCCAGGTCCTCTTGAAGCTAAAGTAAAGAGACACACATGAAATAACAATACTATGTTTCAGGTACGAAAACTGAAGAAAATAGGTAATATGTAAAGCAACATGTTCAACATGTTCTTTTTTGATTTTTTGTTTTGTATTGTTTTGTTTAATTTTTACAATATTTTATTTTATTCTGTAAAAGTTTTATTATTAAAAAGATATTAGGTAGTTTTCTTATTAAGGCATCCATTTTTTTAATAATTTAAAGTTACTGTACATTTTAACCTAGTTACAAGGGGCAGACAACCTCAACATTCTGCCCCTTAACAACAATCATTTTCATCATTGCATTTTGTAGCACTGATGTTTTTCTGATTTAATACTTTGAAATGAACCGATTGAAAATAATTATGTGCAATGTTATCTGTAAGAATTAGGATTAAATCATTATTATTTAATAA
Source organism: Meconema thalassinum (assembly GCA_946902985.2). Lineage (NCBI taxonomy): Eukaryota > Metazoa > Arthropoda > Insecta > Orthoptera > Tettigoniidae > Meconema > Meconema thalassinum. The sequence goes on from OX336394.1 coordinate 54,992,571, forward strand.
ATAATATAGTTTGCATATACATTACGAAAAAAATACTATAGGAAAAAGAAAAGATAAAGGTAATATACTTGATGTGTAATATCTCAGGGAACACACCCAAACATAAAAATGCATTCAAAACCTACAAACACACATTTTATTAACCCGTTGAGTGCTTCACCCGTCCAAAAGCACGGCACGAACGTGGTTTTTTTTGTTTGTTCTGGAAGTAACAGAGCATTTCATAGATGTCTGTCCTCAGCAGCTGGAGTTCATCAGAAACGTAAACAGGCATGGCGGAACAACAAGCACATTCTTTACTAAACGTTGTGATTTCGGATCAAAGAATATTAATTTTTGTACTGGCAACGAGCAACACGTATTAGTTATCTACTGATTTTAGGAAATACTGTAGTATTATTTTGCACTTTACCTGGTATGGAAGATGATTCAAGCATGGGCACAAACATTTTAATTTTGATTCCTCTCAAAATAAACATTTATGTAAGCATAGGATTTTGAATTTACATTTAGATTGATAACTCCTCAAAAACTATAGACGTTTTAAGCCTATCAACCACCCCCACCCCCGATAAGTTAAAAATCATGACTGGTGTAGCAAATACCTGTCTGAACTTTACTTTATATGTCTGAAAAAGAAATGTTTTATATAGTTCACCCAGTTCTGAACAAATTTTGCATTTACCACTAAAGCCAAATACCACCAACTCTAGTAAGTAACCATGTAAGGTATATCCTGTCCTGACTCACCTCTGCAAGCTGCGATTCCAATTCCCGTAAAGCTTTCTGCGACTGTGCCTTGCCCGCTCCTTCCTCGTCGATCTTCATGAGAGACTGAGCTAATTCCTCTTCACGTTTACCAAGCTGAAGTTGCAACTCCTCCACCTAAAATAGGCAATAAAAATTGAAAAAAGTTATTAAAAACATACAGAAAACCTTTATTTACAGGAAGCTGTTTTACTAGGGCATGTTTGGAATGGTTAGGGCATGCGAAACGCACGGATTAAGAAAGTCGCAAAAACAACGGCTACACACCAAGGATTCTGGAAGGAGGCTCATTGGAAGACCTACGAAGAGATGGCTGGGCCAAGTGAAAGGGGATATAACAACCAGAAAAATCGGCTGGGAGGAAGAGTACAAGGAAAGAAAAAAAGGGGGAGTGCTTATCAACCTAATCCAGGAAACTGGAATAGAAAATAGGTTATGAGGATAACATATTCAATTCTGCAGAAAACAATATATTTTCTGGTACCGTATATTTGTTTTCATGGCCAAGTCATTAAAAGTCTGCAAACCTTCTAGGTTTTTGTAATGTTTCTCTCGCGGGATGTCGCCTATGCTTATGTGGTCCGGGCATGATGATCGGCCTGGCTTGGTGCACCTAATTGAAATTCTGCAAACGATACAGCAAAAACCAAGAGGATTTGCAGAGTTTGAATATATATTCTGTCAAGCCTTATATAAATTACAAATCAGAATTTTTGTGCAACTGTAATTTTATAAATGATGACACTGGAAAACTTCTGGACTTCAGTTCATTGATGCTTGATAGGGCTTGCATTATGGTCATGAGCCCCATGTACTGTGGTATAATTTGTTTCATATCCTGTAATTGAAATTTAAGCATTGGGAATGAGGCAACCATAGCCTTAAGATACAAACTATCCTGGCATTTTCGTGGGAGTAGGTGCATGAAACCATGAAAAAACACTTCTTGGATGGCTAAGGTTGGAATCTAGCCCAGTTACATCTCATGAGGTTGAGTATAACCTGATCCAACCTTCTAAATTTCTTAGCAGAGCCGAGAGTATAACTGGACAATTAGGGCAACAGCCAAGAACACTAGGTTAAGTTACTACACCATCAGCAAATCAACTTGTTTTTTAAAAACTGGGCTCCAAATCGACAATACAGTGACAGTGGCATACTGACTGATTGGGGCCCATGGCTTGACATGGAATCTTAATACAATCTTAACAATAACTTGTCTCATACATTGACCTAGGAACCAATCGGCAGATATTTGATGGAATGTCAGTAGACAACCTGTAACAACCATGCCCACTGTAAATTCCATCTAAATAAATACCAAAGGAGTGTATTTAAACTACTGTAATATACCAAAATATCAAATAATTCCCTTTGTAGATCAAGGGCAGCATCTCCTCAATGATCCTAAGATAGTGGGTTTAATTCCCAGGCGAGAAATTAGATGTTTGAGGAGCAAGAAAAATCCACCATAATCCATGCCATACAATACCTTTTATTTGTATTTTTTATAGGACTAGAAATGTTGTAAAACCTCTTTAGTTTAAATGTAAGATTACCTGAGATTTCCTTTCGTTAAGTTGTTCCTTCAAGTCACTGACTTCAGTCTCTATTTTTCTTTTTGAGCGATCCATTTCTTGCCGTTGCTGCTGATCTTTAATTAAGCGTTCCTCCAGGTCAGCAATGGTAGCCTCATGCTTTGCTTTCAATTTGGCCAGGTGCTTGGCCTTCTCCTCCTCCTCGGCAAGTGTTTGAGACAGGTCTGCTGCCCTTTCCTCCATGATTTTCTTCTCTTTCAATAGCTGAAAAGAATGAAAGATACATGAAAACCAGCACAAATATATTTGATCATTAACTCTTATACGCTCAGCGAGCCGATCTATCGGCTTGAGTGGCTTGGCTTAAAACACTCACGGCGCCGATCTATCGGCTCTGTGTTGGAATGGCTGTATTAGTGACTAATTGTACTCCCAGATGGCAGGCGAAGATCGGCATAGTAGCATTTGAGTTTGGTTTACACTTTTCTCGACAGATAGAGACACTACATTGCCGCATTGGTATGAAACAAATGAAATTATAAAGCCGCGTATGAATGTTTACCACATGGCGTGTTGACCTGTTCAGTGTGCCAGTCAAGTCATATTTTGCGCTTTTAATTACGTGTTTGGCATTGTTATTTTGTTTCCATTTGAATACTAGTTTATTATTTGTTATATTTTGTTTATATTTAGCGTTTATCTGTGTTATCAAGTGAAGTGTAGCGTTTAATATTTCGTGTTATTAAGTTTTCGTAACGAGTGTAGGCCAATGGCCGGGCCGAGTTCTAGGCTAAATGATTGTGAAGTATTGGATTATTTAGAGGCTATAGACGATGGCAGTGATTCTGATTTTATAGAAAGTGATGATAGTGCCCCAGAAATATCCCCAATAGCTGCTCACAGATTATCTGACAGTGATCATGATGATGATGATATTATGAATGATGGGGACTACACAGAGGTTCTGTCGCCTGAAAATCCTCTCCCTCTCCCATTTCAATATCATGAATTATCTGGTCCTAAACACATGCCACCTCCTGATTCTCTTCCAACAGCTTATTTCCTTTTGTTTTTCACTGATTTTCTTCTTTCTCTTATGGTGACAGAATCTAATCGGTATGTCCAGCAGTTCATCACCAGTAAGGGAGATAATGTTCCCACCCCTCTACAGAGTTGGGTCAGGATCACAATGTCTGAAATGAAAGGATTTATTGCATGCCTTCTAAATATGGGTATCAATAGAAAACCAACCATTGCCTCTTACTGGTCCACCATGCCTTCTCAGTTCAGCCCATGGTTCCCTAAAATGTTTTCTAAACATATGTTCTCTCACTTGCTGCGATTCTTTCATCTTGTCAACAATGAGGGTATGCCAGGGCCTGGAGAAACAGGATATGATCCCTGTGCAAAATATCAACCTCTAGTGGATCATGCCAACAGGGTATTTAGGCACCACTATACACCACATCAGCAGATTAGCATTGATGAATCTCTTGTGGGGACTAAAAATAAAACTAGCCTTCTCCAATACCTGCCCAACAAACACCACCATCGCTGGGGCATCAAATTTTGGATGCTGTGTGATTCAGTTTCCAATTATTGCCTGGGTTTTTTTACCTACAGAGGTGCCAGATCTCAAGAAGACAGAGACAATATCATAAAGCATGGTTTGGGATACATTGTTGTGAAGAAGCTTTTAGTCATGGGTGGCTACCTCAACAAGGGTTATCATGTCTTTGTTGACAATTACTTTATGTCTGTACCACTTGTACGCCATCTCTACAAGCTGGGTACATACATAACAGGAACTGTTAGGAGGAATAGGAAATATTTGCCTCAGAATTTTAAAAATAAATTTACTGTTGGACAGAAACAATATTTTAGGTCAGGTCCAATGTTAGCATGTGCACTCCGAGAGAAAAAGTCCCAGAAAAACCCAGTCATGCTTCTATCTAGCCATGCAATAGCACAAGAACAGGAAATTCCAGCAACCCACAACAGTGCCAACAGCAAAACTAAACCAGCAATAATAACATCTTATAATAAATATATGGGTGGGATTGACACATCTGACATGATGTTGTATAGCTACCTTGATGAGAGGCGAACTGTACGTTACTGGAAGAAGGTGGCTTTCAATATCATTGCTAGAATGGTACTAAACAGTTACATTCTTTATAAGGAAAATAATAAGGGAGCAGGGAAAATAAAATCTAGACTGAACTATACAGTGTCAATAATTGAGAGCCTAGGGCAGGAATGGATTTCTACAAAATTAAGTGCGATTAATGATCAAAGAGGACCAGTGGGGGTGAGAAAGCTTCCTGAGAAGAAAGAATCGAACTGCGTTGTATGCAGCACCAAAGAAAAGAGGAGGAGGGCCAGAACAGTATGCACTAGGTGTAACAAGGGTTTGCATGGAGAGTGCTTCCCTAAGCACAAATGCTGACCCAGGAAGGTACGTGTACAGTTCTTTACATTAGGTGCTATATTTCATGGCTGGATAAGAGTACAAAAAATAAAATTATATCATGTTATACAGAATTAATTGCTCTTGTTTTCAGTATGACTGGTCAAGAAGATCACTAAAGAACAGATTACTTCCATAGTATTTGAAAACATATTTTTATTTTTTGTAATTTATTTTCCAAGTTTCAATATTTTTTTTGTGGTAAAATATGTCTTAAACAATTTTGGGATATATTTTTCCTAAAACTACATTGAATAATGTGCTAGTGTGATTTTTTTCAAATTTGTATCTGTAGATCTCTTGATGCAGTGATTTTTTACATTTCAACATGCATAATCATGAAAAATGGCCTGAGTGTTTTGGACATGACTAGTGAATATAGCCTGAGAGCAAAAGGGTTAATACATAGGGCAGAGATTGTTCGGTATTAATCAACCTGCCAATTTTCTCACAACAAAAATAGGAAGATTTTTAAATTGGAAATATTAGACAGATTATTACTCGATGGAGCAAACCTGCGCGAACCCAAAGGCATAGAGGGGAAAGGAGGAGAAGGAAGGTAGTGGAGGGGGTCACTGCTGCTATGCTCCTGGGAGACTAAATACAGTTACAGTAGGAGCCGATGTGAACATTTCCATAGCAAAAAGCAAATTAAACGTTCCTCCCCTCTCAATCACGCTGCAGCACATGGACTTGCCTGCGTACAAAACTCGTTGTGGGCATTTGTGCGATCAGGTAATGATTGCGGTCTACATCTAATGGTATTTATATAACATAACTATTACAAACAGTGTTTGAAGTATAAATTCAGAATATCGCCGAGCAGCAGTGTAAATTTAACAAAATCTAAATCTACAGAATTAGCCATCTGATTGATGTAAAATTGCGATTGGAAGCACATAAAGTTAAAATGAAATAGTGGACGATTGACACCTTCCTCTAGGGTGCCGAGACGTTTGTCTTCGGAAACGTTCCTGGAAAAAGATCGTGGATGAGCTCCCACATACTGGACAGACACCACCAAGAGAGCAACCAGGACTTCCCAACATGCAGGCAATGCACTGGCACACCCTTAAGAAGGATGGAGAAGACTGCATCGTCGTCATGATCTACAGCATTGAAGGAACGATGAAGGACAGATAGTCGAAGTCCATTTAAATAAAATGACTTCTTCTCCAGTAAAAAATTATATCATTAGGGAGTGAGTTATTGTTATTTATGAGTACATATAGATTGGGGCTGTAAATATCACTCGAATATTAGATTAATGCGACTACTTAGAATATTAGCCAAATTAAAAATTTGAATAAATTATTAGAATTGGTTTTCAATGCGAATGTCTGAAAACTTTGGGTGTTCGAATCATTCAAACATTCAAAGTACTAGAGTATTTTGAATAGTTGATTATTAAAATAAATCGAGCAGGTCAATTATTTGAATTACCGTATATACCCGAATGTAAGACTAGTTTTTTCCCCACTTTTTGAGTTGTAAAAATTTGGGGTCGTCTTATATTCAGGGTATTTTTTTTTTTTTAATTTATCATTATTTGCAAAGTAGTATGTGGTGTTGGCATCTTGTAACTCGCAACAAATCAATGCGTTAATGAAGATTAAAATATGATTTGTTATGTTCAATTACCATGCATATATGAATAGCACGTCATTTTAAGCGGATAAATTATATGTTCGAAAGCATACGGAAATATGTTTTAAAACAATCTTTATAAGAACAACCAGTCAGTTTTACGAGCAGTAATTGAGTGATCAACGTATCTTAATTTAATAAATTCTCCCATTCATGAACAAAGAAATTATTGAGTATGTCTTGGAAAAGCGGGCAGAGGGATTTCCGATAACACGAGACATTATAAAAATGAAAGCACAACCTTAAGGGCATATATTGTGCAAGTTATGAGTTAGCGAGTATTTTTTTGAAAAAATCTGTAAGAGGCAGTTGATAACTAGGCCTCGTCTTATATTCAGGGTCGTCTTACATTCGGGTATATACGGTATTTGAAGTACCCAAAAATTGTAGCAATTTGGGTAAAGAAATAATATGTCCAGTGGACGAGTTGTCCGAAGCAGGGGCGAATCCAAGTTGTCAGATGGGCGTTAACCCCTTCCCCATTCAACCTGATAGATCCTTATAAGAGGAAGATGACCCTGCTGTTCTGCCCCTTATCTCTTTGTTTCTAATGTTTATTAGAATTATTCAAACATTTGAATGATTGGACTCGTTCGACGATTCATTTGATTATTTTCGACGATTCATTCAGTTAGTGACTAAATAGTCTGGTCATTGCACTCATGTGAATATTTCTAATACGTTGGAAATTGAAACAATTCGAATAATTAATTATTTATATGTTCAAATCAAATATTTGTATTCTAAATTATTCGATTAATTTGATTAATTCAAATGATTTGATGTTAGAGTATGTACAGCCCTAATATGGATGCCTAAATCGAGCAAAAAGCATACTAATAGAAACACCTCATAGGCAGCTGAACTATACAGAAATACCAAAATAAGATTATAAATTGCCAATCAAATGGTAATAGAAATTAAGGCACCTAATTAAGGCACACATGGAAGCACAATGCAGTTTGAATGATAAATTCTTAACAGGTTTTACAGTAGATTTACCTTCTGGTTTGTGTCATCAAGGAGAGCATGATCCTCCTCCAGTTTTTTGATCTTAGCATCACACTGCACCTTCTCCAGTTGGAGCTTTTGCCGAGCTGCTTCTTCCTCTTCAAGCTGCTCTTCCAAGTCCTGCAAGAGTATCATCACTATAGTTAAACAGAAGGAGAAGAGGCAAAACAACTTAATCCAGTGAGCACACATTTGGTAGCAATGCCCATTGTTATACAGTAGAGCGTCAATAATCCGAACGACAAAAATCCAAACGCCTGCTTTAAACATGTGAACTGTATTTTGCATGGCACTGTGAGAGAACAATGGCCTTGGGAGTGTGTTTTGAACCACCCACTCCCCATCCCCCTGCGGGCCAGTCTATTTTTAACCCTGTCAGTTCAGTTGCTTCACTTGTTCAGTAGTGCAGTTGTAGTTGCATGTTGTGGTTCGTAGTGCGTACATAATTTGTATTGTAAAATGTGTGCCTTTTTCTGGATTTAAAGATACAAATAAATCTAAGTACAATATGTACGTACATATTGAGCCCGGGTTCACATCTGCAATGTGACCGATGGCTCATGAGGAGTATAACTTCTGTGGATGAACCGAGGACTCCAAAGCAGCAGTACTTTCTCTTTGGGAGTGACTAATTTGATGCACAAGTTGCTGCACCGCCAATATTGAATTTTTTATATTTTCCTGGAGACTGGATTTATTAGAAGATGTTTGTACATATTTTGAAGCACTGGAGAATTATAAAATTTTTTGTTAGTAAAAGGAAATGAAGATGTAACCCCGCAGAGAATGCAAAGAATGTTTATAGTTGCACCCTTGACTGGTGACTTGATTGGAACATCCGGCATTTTGATGAACACACTTCTATAGCAGGCGAAGTCCTGTACTGACGTGATTGATAATCGTTATCTGAATCCACGAATACCACGTTCGACAATTATCGTCGAGTGAGTAATAACGTGCTAATGCACGCAGCAAAGCTGCCAGAACTATTTGGAACAGTGATTTAGGGTGAATTAATAATATTCGTGAAATTGGTAATTTTTCCGTCAACCCGGAAACGAACATAGTGAGGAGCACATGGTTGTTGATCGAGTGAAAATTGTTTAAATTGCTAAAACATTATAATTCTTTGTGTAACACTCACCAGTATTTAATAGGTGAATTTTTCATGAGCAAATCGCTCCAGTTTAAAGTAATAAGTGTGTGTTTAAATTACACAAAAGTTTTGAGTGAGCTTAGTGGCACAAGCTGCTATTTCAAGTCTGAGCGGACGAACACATGGCCATTCTTTGCAACAACCTGCTATACGAGTGTAGGATGAGCGAATAGTAAATCAAGGTCACAACGTATTTAAACTCAGTGAGGACGTCAAATATTTCACCATCATGGAGCTAACTTTATTGGTTCAACACCACGTGGACACGCTGATTATTCCAACTATCATGTAGGCTATTATGGAATAAAATCCCAGCATGGAGGGGGATAGCGACGGATGATGCTTATTGAAGGAAGGATGGAATTTTTGGCGACCACAACCAAGCCACAGCATTTGCCGAGGAGACCAGGCAATGCCTCCACGCTGCAGACTTGTAAGAAAGTCACGTGAGTCCGACTGAAAGTCTATACTTTTTATGTACGATCGTGGCAAGGAGGATTAGTTATAGAAGACCTTACATAGCACATTCTTAGGCAGGGTTTATCTCCATTTCATTAAGTTATTTAGTATTACACTATACCGTATCATTTGCCAGAGCTTGGGACAAACGCCCTTGCCTTTATTATTGTAAATACATTTTTGAGAGCTCGAGAACAGTGCGCTGAATGGAGCCCATTTAAGTGAAAATATTTTGTTATATAATCATGCCAGCAGTGCATTCCACCGGATACAGTTAGTCCTTGTACCTTGATGTTATAAAGGCCGAAACCCGGCAAATGTCATTTCTACTGACCTAGTGGTCGCGAACGCAACGCACTCTTAATAAGTGTATGAGTTTAGAAGGCAGTGAACTGTATGCTAGCAGCCACCGCATGAAACTTGTCCTGACGCTGCACAAACACGTGTGAGTGTTTCTTTTGTTTTTACTTTTATCAGTTGACAATCTGAACCAATGCTGTAATTATTAAGATGAGCCAAGCAGGCTTTCTTGGGTTCGATGTGAGGGGTCATTTTGTAACTGTATGGAAGACCCAGGTTTATTATAACACATGTTTCTCGACTGCATAAGTTTCTGATGCAATTGTGCCGTTTCTTTTAGGCACACTGTACCCAGTATTCTTCTAAAGTACGCATTTCGCCTCGAGCGATGTCAGTGAGTTGAAGTTATGTCGATTCTCACTAGGTGGCAGCTCCTTTCAGCGTGAAATGATGTATTTGTACGAATGCTCACCAGAGGGTAGCATAGTTCTGAGTGAGACAGAAGGTATTTGTCGTCGCCCTGTAATTAGCGCGCTGCGTTCCTCAACTGTCTTTGTGTAGAGTTGTCTACGAACCGTGTTTGCCAACTGAAAGGAAACATTTGTGCGGACTTTATTATGTATTGCACCGAGATGTAGCAAATGTTAGAACGTATTTGTGTTCTTTTGCGTTCTATTTCCTTATGTCTGCCCTTACGTAAGATTATCTAGTAATGTCAACATTTTATTTTGGGATTCACTTAATAGTATTTTAATTATTTGTGTATGGCATCAGTGCTATAGGGAGATACGAGATGTTCTGATTGGTTGCAGATCAAACATGGTTTCCCTGATGTTGAGCATGCCGAGAATATCTAACTTGTGTATTTATTTCTTCTATTTTTGTCGTTCCTGTAAATTGTTGTTTGTTTGTTTGTTGCCGTACGGGTAAGTTTGTATTTTCTGTTTGTTTATTTGGGGAAATTATGATATATCTGGTACTAATAATGTGAGCATCTCTGGTCTGCTGTGCGCCTTGTTATTCTTTGTTTTCATGTCAACTCGTGAATGTCCTTCACTGAGGTTTGACATCTCACCTTTGTTTTACGCAGTTTAAAGTTGATTCTATTTAATTTAAATGTAACTTGCCCTCCCTTTTAAACTGCGTATGTAGTGTGTCTCCTTGACCTGTTAATTCCTTTTTATTTTATTTCCTCTTCTCGTTGGCCTGGTTATGTGATCTTAGATTCTTTTCTGTTTTTTTGGCTGATGTTATGGGCAGAGATGATTATTGTCCAACGATGGTTGGAGATCAGATGTTTTGAATTTGGAAAGGTTTATTGGGAACCATTAAGACGATATAGACGTATTTTCTGGAGTGGTCCGTATTTGATGATAGTCGACGATTGATATTTAATTATGAAGCCTATATGATGATGTCGAAGTCTTAGGACGTTGTTTGGGAATTCATAATAAGTCGACTTCTTGATATTTTCTATAATATGTACGGACCGAAACTCTTATGTATGCTACGAGATACTTGTCTTCAATCTGTAAATGGAATCCTGATCTCCTTAAGTAAGGATATATGATTGTACGACGACGTTTCTAGAATATTAGTTGAGACGTTTGAAGTAGTTCTTGGTTATAGTTCTACGAAATTGCATGAAGACGTACGTTATGAAGATTTTAACTATTGCATGTTGGATTTGTCGAGCAATTGAGCATGAATCAGGGTTTGATTTATTTAAAGGATGGTATGTTGGGATTTTGACGATGCAGAATGGTACTTCAGTAATACATGTAAGTTTGAGTTTCACACCTTAAGTTATTTATGTGCATGTTAATTAGGTTAAGTGCATGTGTTTTTAATTATTGTAAATATGTTTGTCAGAATAGATGATGACGCAATTGATATAAGTGTATCTTTTCTGAGTACTGGTTCTGAATGAGATTTCCAAAGATATTCCTCGGGTATGGTTTGCAAAAGCTCAGTGGCTCCACACACACATATTTTTTATTTAAGTAGTAGGGAGGTGACAGCAATCACAGTCCATTCACACTAAGAATACAATTAAAATCCATAGCTGATTTGTACAGCTGATCATAATCTTGTCCACAGGCTGGAATTGCATATGGCTAGTGAAAACCATTGTTACATTTATTGAGCACTACAGAGGTAGGATCTGATTACCCTTAGTTGCAAAGTACGCTTTTTGGTACTATTTTAGCCAGCGACGTGTACGATTTTTGTCTCGTTGACTGAGCATGACGGCCGACGGACCGAGTGTTATTGAGAAGCATATATGTGAACATGAAGGTTTGGAAAGAGGTTTTTCTTCCAACTATGAGTCTGATGTTGGTTTGATCTACACCAATTTTTCACACTTTTCGAGATCAACATGGTCACTAAACAAATACAGAGAAACTGGTAGGACTAAAGATGACTAATAAATAATATCATAATCAAATAGCAGGATTTTAGTCTTAACTGAAACCTAAATGAAGTATTAGGAAATATTTGTTAACATGAATAAACCCACTAAATGTAACGAAACATAGATGACCAATGCTTAGATTTTGCTATTCTTTGACGTCTTAAATACCATTTTAGGCATTCCTTATTGTGAGACGACGATCAGTTAACTAAGTGTTTAAACACAGTAGCTAATCTGATAATGCAACATTAGCCATGAATTGCTCATGCAGTTGCCGACAATTTTCTCTCCCATACATTCATGACCCAACTTCACAAAGAGTGAAGCTGCGAGTAGGCAGGTCAGGTTGCGCAAATTTAAAGGGTGGTTTGTAATAAATTTGTGTTGTATACTAGATTAGTTTTTTTCCATTTAATCTGTTAGGTTCAGAATGTGCCTCGATTTTGCTTTGTAATAAATTTTGGATGAAACGATTATCGTTTGCATCATTGCTACTGTTAACGTACGATAGGTATTAGGTTAAATTACTGTAACGTAAAATGATAGAGACGGCACCATCATAGCATAGTCTTCAAACTTATTGTGCAGTAAATGTAACAAACTATTTGCATTCCAAACAAGTAATTATCTTTGTTGTAAATTCAGGCTTGTATTATTATTATTGTGCCGATTGCATCCGCACACTTTCCCTTCCTGAACTTTCGCCAATCCTATTTTGTGAAAATAACCCTGGACACAGTTCTGAACCCAGGGGTCACTAATAATCTGAACCCAGCTTCTGACCCAGTGGTAACCTAGGTGATTATGGACCTCATGAAGTAACAAACATTCCCAAAAGGTTCTAAAAGTAACATTTTCAAATAAACTGCATGGTCTTTAAAATTATGTTGACGACAATGGGAATATCATTAAAGACATTGTCGTCTGTGGCAAAAATTATGAACATTGATGTCCGGAATTCGCGGTCATACGAATTCAAACTTGTGAAATGACCGTGTGACCAATGAACGCTAGGAATCTTCCCGCTCCTTAAATGCCAACCTAAAATTGGAACTGAAGTGTTTTCGGGCATTTGATATGCAAAGTACATTGGAAATTATGTTGTCCACCCTGACGAAACATTCGATAACTTCAATTGTTTATATAGTTCAAAATCTGCCACTGCATAACCTTGGCAGCACGACGAGTGTAGCGCGCATGCGCAGGGGCCGCTCTGGCGGGCTAACGGATGGAGTGCAATGTGACGCACCACTCTCAAGATGACTTAAGTTGAAAGCAGACGTTGGGGCTCTGGGCTCCGGCCCATGGCCGGACTACAAGGTAGGAGGAGAAAGCAAACTACTGATTATTCCGAGGCTTGATGCAAACATTTGGAAAATTATTTAATTTGAATTGTTTCTCATATATTTAGATTTAATGATCATCGTGTCGTTGGTGATCTGTTGGACCACATAGGGAAACAAAGACTTTAGTTATGTTTTAAATAGCAAGCTATCTTAATTTCAATGATTTAAATTTAATTCTAACGGGCCAAACATTTGCACAAATGATGGTTCCAACTTGTTAACATATTTTCTTATTAGCTTGCTACCAACTTATTAGTGTGGTCAACATCAGTTAGGTTTAGTTTAAGGATTTTACTGATTTCTGTTTTCAAATTTAGCTCGAAGAACTTGTTTCTTTTGGTGGGAAAATGTTTTAATTACTGGTGACTGTCATTTGTTTCGTCACTAGTTGTTTCCATTATTATTTGACTACCTTATAGAGTGGTTGGCAGCAGGGCCGTACGTTTCGACGTATTCGTTAATCGCTCCGTCTAAAAGTTGATATTTTGCGGTCTTTTGAGACCTGAATGATTTAATTCTGGATGAAGTCGTGCATCAATGTATTAACATGTTGTGGAATAAGTAATTTATTGGCGAAAGCCTATTTTCGCTAGATTTTCGATGTTTTGTGTTCATGCTTGAAGCATGGTGATAGCGTCTGTTGTGACGCCATCTTGGCAAAATTTGCATTTTCTAATTTCAAATTAGCTTAACTAATTCAATTGTTACCTTGTGCAAGTTTTCCATTTGCCAATAGAGTGCCCGTGGGTGATTTTGGGTGAAATTAAATTTCATTTGAGGTTCAGCAGAATCTTTTAGATTTTGTACTTGGCAAATATGTGAATGGATCTCGTGGTCAGAAGCCACAGAGGGTACTTATGTAAGCTGCCTCGTAAGTTGGTTTGTTTTTATTTCGGTTCAATTAATTTTATTTTGTTTTCCCATTTCTTTGGTTCTCTTTCATATCGTGGTATCCCGCGCGTACTTGGCCTTGCCAGATTTTATTAGTAAGGGGTTCCTCCAACAACTTTCTTAGGAGGGTGTTCATTTGATTTGTTCAACTGTTAAAATCTGTAATTGTTTTGTTTGTCAATATATTTTCATTTTTAAATCTTGTTTGGGCTACGTTATTCTTCGAGCGACCACCCAGCCACGGCTCTGGAAAGTTGGTCTTCCCTCCACTCAACGAGCTTTGTCTCGCAAACCCTTTCGGGGCTGTCTGGCCTAAATAATTTATATATATGGGACAATTATTATTATTATTATTATTGTAATCTCCGAAGTAATTGTGTAGGGATGAAGTACGTGTCATTCTCTTAGCCTTGTTGATCTCTTAATTTCTAGTAGGACTTAGAGAGGTTTAATTTTTAGGATTTTTCACATGGAGACTAGCAGATTCATATTTGAATTGATTAGCATGAACTAGCCGTTTTTAACCTCTCTGAAGTAGGTTAGGGGTCTGCCACTTTTTGAATAAAACAAGTGTGATTTAAATGCAAGCCTGGCCTCTTTATTGTATTTTTTTTTTTTCATTCCTCTGGACTGGTAGTTTTGATCTCTCATTATACCCGACACCCCCGAGTACAGTTTCCTTGTGCATTCCCAGTCCAAGAATGCATTCCTCCCCGTCCTATATGCCTTCTCGTTGGAGGAGATTTCTGGAAGTGTCATTTAAGGTCTGTGGCTCCCCGAAATCCTTGTCAAACGGGCACAATATTTAAGTACACAAAGTGTTTTTTTATTTATCTTAACATTTTTAGTGTAACTAGGAATTTCTAGGTCATGTTCGAAAATCCAAACAAATCGGAAATCCGAACCCCCCCAGTCCCAATTAGTTTGGATTTTCAAAGCTCTACTGTATACCTGATCCAGCTGCCTGAAAACTGAACTCAAAGCTGGTGTTACAGAATATTTTATCTTCTTTGAGGAGTAAATTCAGGTAAGTTTCTCGCTCCATATTCACGATCAAATATTTTCTTCAATTCTATTCATGAAGAAGGGAGCCATATCTTAAGCTATGTATTTAGATATGAATAAACATTCTCCCGTGCTGGGTGGTTTTCACACACCTTAGCCCCATTCTACACCAAGGACTCTAAATCTAACACTTTCTCCTAATACATATTACATTGGGTTACATTATACACACATGTACTGAAATAAGTTTTCTTCAGGGGTGCACCCGCAAAATAATTTCCGGGGGATAGTTGAACTAGATGTACGTACATACTGCCTTATGTATTGAATAGCTAAATGGCCGTTCACTAGGGGTGACAAATCAGACTTTTATGAGGGATATGTCTCCTATGCCCCCTCCTGGGTACGGCAAACTTTTAGAATCGCTAGAATCGCCACTAAAACTACTAAAAGGTCTGTTGTCAGCCATTACAATGCACAGAAGTCAAACTTTTCCATCTCTTTTGAACATGGTGGCCACTCAAATCGGTCAACGATTTTCCAGGAGTTTTCCAGGAATTTTCCAGGAGTAATTCTCATTTTTCCAGACTTAAAAATAAGCGCGAGTCTGGGGGGCTTTATCGGATGCCTACTTCAAGACCAAAATAAAGCAGTTGTGTTTGGTTTACTTATACAGATGTTGACAAAAATTAGTGGCGATTGTGTTATTGATACGCAAGCCTACACACAAATGATTTAATTGTTGTTTTAAAAAAGCCTTTGTGACTCAAAGAGAAAAGAATGCCGCCTGCAATTTTATTACGGTGAAGTTGTCTATACTCATTATGTTTTACAAAAATACTATCGCGTGTACTCCCACACAGAAACAGGTAGCCTGAGGAAATTTATTTCGTTAACCATAGAGTGCTCACCCAAAACCTCAGCGGGAGTATGATTTAAGATGGAAAGATTTTAATAATTAATTAACAGTGGCTATTTTCCAGGAGTTTTCAATTTTTTGTCATGTTCCAGGAGTTTTCCAGACCTAATAAAAATCCAGGAGTTTTCCAGGATTTCCAGGAGTAGTGGCCACCATGTTTGAACAAATGAACAGTGTAATTCGCATCAAAATGGTTCTATGGACTATCACGACTATCACCAAAGAGCAGATAAGTCTACTTTCTAATGACACGCCTCAAACAGCTGGAATGCGATACTAACAAAGCGTGCGCGTAGTGACAAACAGTTTTCTCATTAGCACCAATGCGTGGTAGAATTGGTGACTAACCGTTTCATCGATAACACTCTGAAGGTTAAGCATGCGCATCAATTCTTTACTCCTTGTAACAGCATTATACTCCTCGCAAACTTTGATAAAATTTCTAGATTGCGGTTGCCTACCTACCAGGGAATGTTTCTTTTTTAGTTTAAGACTTAAAAGCTCGAAATAATAGGGTAATGTAGGCCTAACACTATATTTAAAGAAAGCTGCATTTTATTCCTTTTTTTCTAATTAAAAAACAAAACACAATCAAAACATGAATATGAAGATCACCTTCGGGATGACATTCCGGGTCTCCTATGTGTCTGAAACCCACAGTAGTTAAAAGTGATGTAAAACCAACAACATTATTATTACTATTGTTACTTACAATTAAGCTTATAGGTTGTAGTATAACTATCATTCAAACATTTATGTATCTATATAATAAATAATATTATTGGTTTTACGTTCCATTTAACTACCAAAGCTTTTAGAGACGCCAGGGTGCTGGAATTTTGCCCTGAAGGAGATCTTGAACATGCCGGTAAATCTAATATCATGGCTCCCTCGCATTTGTGCACCCTCAAATGCCAACTGACTGCACCAGGATTTGATCCTGCAACCTCGGGAACAGCAGGCAAATACATTACTACTGTACCAAGCAGCCAGTCGCATCTGTTCTCTATTTCTTAATAATTTATTTTATATATTCTAGAATGGACCCAAAGGAAACCGAACTGAGAGCTCTCTGCCATTCGTGGACGTAGGAGGGAGTTCTCCCACTAGATGGGGTTAAGAGACCTTCACGAAACAACTGCCCAGACGGTATCAGTTTGTAAGAGACCAATTGATCGTAGTGTTTCTCTCTTACTGTTCTCGTGTTTCGCCTGCGAAGTCGTTATGGCAGATTTAAAAGAACAAAGAGTGTGTTTGAAATTGTGTTTCCTGTTTGAAAAATCGGCAACAGAAGCTTACCAAATGCTTCAACGGGCTTTCAAGGAGGATGCTATGAGCTGCACACAACTTTTTGAGTGGATTGGGCGCTTTAAACGTGGCGCGACAACCTGGTCCAACGTCTAACATCATGGTGATAGGCAACCTCTTACACATGAGCAATGCGGCGATAAACACACCTGCCATAATGCAGTCATCATGGCAGGCGTATTGAAGAGGTTGCCTATCACCACGGAGTTCTTTTATGTCTCCCATAACAACTTCGCAGGCGGAATACGAGAACAGTAGGAGAAAACGAACACTACGATCGAACGGTCACATACAAACCAACGCCATCTGGGCAGTTTAGTGAAGGTCTCTATTAACCCCACCTAAAGGGAGAACTCTCTACTATGTTCACGAATGGCAGCGCGCTCTCAGTCCTGTTTCTTTTGGGTCCACCCTTGTATAATCTGAGGCTTCATATAACCTATTAAGCACACAAGCATCTTTTCTAAGCCAAAGTACTACTTTATATCCCATACATCAATTCCTTCAAAGACTAGTGAAGTCTCTGAGCATGCCCGAATCTTCTTACAAGGCTAGCAAAAGACTTTCAAGTGATAAAAACAATTCCACAAGGATACTTTCATATATTCGAACGACTTAACAAGTCTTACAAAGTATAAAATTTGAAGAAAATCTTGATTGTGTACGAATATCTTAGAATTACTTCTTCAAAGAAACGAAAGAAGTTTTACCTGAATGTTAAGCTGAAGTTTCTTCTTTTCACTCATAAGGTTGTTGGAACGTTCTTCTTCCTCTTCGATGCGAGCTTCCAAGTCGTGGAGGATCTCCTCCAATTCTTGTTTGCGTGCTGCCAGTCTAACTCTCATCTCTTCTGCCTCTGCACACAGTTCCACTTCAGCCTGCAGTTGCTCAGAAAGGATCGCCTTTTCTTCTATTGCCTAGCAACAAAATCAAAAGGCCTTACATATAGGATCATAATTTCCAGCTCATCCCACATCTAAATATCTTTACTAGTCATATCAATTTCATCATACGCTTGCTTGCTGTCTTTGATAATATGGGTCTTTCAACAAGCTACAATTTTCAAACTTTACACAATGTTGTAAAAACAGAAAGAAAATCATACTCAAGTTACCTTTCAAGTAACCTCCCTTTTTGTTACCAGATTCACCGCTCACAATGTCCTGAGAATGCTATCATAACCTGGGTTAATGTACCTGCCTATACCGTTTCCCTCAATCTGTCATTCAGGACTCTTTGTACCAAGAAACCCTTATAACCAAAATAACAGATTGACTATGCAGCTACACAAAATGGGAACTTTCAACTGACCCAAATGTATCCTGTGTCGAGATAACTACCTTGAATACTAACCTCTCCCCACCCCTTAATCATTTAATCTTAATATTCTGTCCTTGACTCACCAACACACACACATATGGGGGCAGATGACTTAGCTGTTCTGTCCCTTAAAACAATAACTAACAAACACATAGAACACCATGAAGTCTCTTCTCGGTAGCAAGAAGATAAAAGGGGAAAAACGAAGCACTTAGCACTACCACTACTACTAAATATTCTAGCTAACAAAATCCTTAACGCTGAAAGAAAGTACAGTGAAGGGCCGATAACCTAGATGTTAGGGCCCTTAAAACAACAATTATCATCAACGATTATAAAGGGCAGTAAAACCTCTACCTACCGTTCCCGAATCCATCATCCACATTTTGCGGTCCCAAGAATCTTCCTATTCAACCTGGGATAGAAACCCCCCATCTATCAATCCTCAAAGTGTCATTTTCCTGCATCTGTCATCCAGAAATCTTTGTTCTTACAAACCTTAATCCCCACTTGATCCAAGTGCAATACTTTTGGAGCTTCCTATACCTTATTCTTGTCCAGATATGCCTCTGTGCATGTGCACAGCAGGAAACGTAATCTTTCGGCTTATTTAAATTAGGTAGTGTAAACTGATTTTGTACTGCACATGCAGCATCTTCTGAGAAACATGTGCAAATTGATTTTTCAGTTCACTTCTATCAAACCCTTTGTACTGCCTAGCAGGAAATACCACATCAAATAGTGCTGCTGATTAATAAAAATCAAAAATATTTGCCATGAACAGCTTTTGTGAGAGATGGTTATTTGTACAATCAGTACATATACAACAGCAATTTACTTCAATCGCAAGCCCATTCATAGGCAAGAATAATCAGTGCTGTCACTATATGCTTTTAAGAGTGAATGCAAGTGTTATTTCCTGGCTATACCTTTTCGAACCTGCAACGTTCACCGACAATGTGCATTCACAGTAATGCTCAGCTGTTTGCTTGAGTGCCATATCTTCATCCTCTGTATCCAAGGTCACAGCCATTTCTATGGTGCGATCTGTTCTAACTCAAATGTGTTGAATGCTATCAGAAGTGTATTGAGCTTCTTTAGCTAAAATAAACCTTTTTTAGTTCCAAATAGTCCTTTCACATCTTTGTTTTGCCACATTCACATGGCAAAGCAGATTTTGAGGTGCAATACAAATTCAGTTTACAGTACCTAATTTAAATAAACCGAAAAATACTGTTGGCACAGCTCATGGTATCAAATAATGGTATGTGATATTACAGACGAGTGATTGAAATCTGAGCATTCAATAATGAATTCTATTCATTTTCATGCTTAGAATCAAGTTATGCTGTAACACGCATAATAGGTTGATGTTGGTTAAATAAATTATTTCATAACTTACGTCAAAAGTTTGTCTTTGATAATACACAAGAGTGGTGAAATTTCCGAAAATGATTTTCATAATTAGGCATTTCATAAAAGTTGAACGTTAGGAATTGGCATAGATCTATTTAATCTCATATTTTGGGTGGGGACTAATACTTTCTTCCCCTAAAAGAGATTGTCGGCTGATACTCTTGTCCGAGTATTCACCTCTCCTGCAATTCTGCAATATCCAGTATCGGGCATGGAGATGGTCTTTGATTGCTTATCGGGTCAATCCGGGAATGAAACATTCGAACACATTGGGTGGAGGTTGTGGTTGAGCCTGACGTAATTTACACCTCTGGCGTTTATCTACAGCTTGCCCTCTATGTTTACGCTCAAATTGTGCAACAGCGGTTGCCGTAATCGAGCCCCAGCATGGCCGATCCTCTACAGCGGCACACCAAGTACTGGGTTCAATGCCTGCATTCCTGAAGGTGGTCTTAAGCTGGTCCTTATAGCGCTTCAGAGGGGCACCACAAGGTCCCTTACTCATAAATAATTCACTATACAGGATCCGTTGAGAAAGTCTGCCACCACCCATGTGCTGAGCATGTCCAATCCATCTGAGTTGCTTTACTGTTCATCTTATAATAAGCAATAATAGTAGAAACCAGATTAATAATCTCTTTTTTAAAGTGCCCATGGTTGTTTTCTTCTTGTAGAGATTCTTTCAGTGTTGTCTATGCAAAAATTGCCCCATTTAATTTTCATAATTAACTAATAAATGTATTTTTTTCCAGGAGTGTATTTACGTATTTATATTTGCCCATTCATCGGGCACAATCATGTTGACCGACTGGAGAGCTACAAATGACAATGTTTTCTTCTTCCTGGGGTCCCACCAAAAATTATGAATTGAGGTTTCACTGTAATAAAACACCTCTTCTAACTTGCCAGCAACAAATGCACTCTGTACCCATTAAAAATTAAGATCTAACAAGGTTCCACTATCTCTTGCCCTCCAGATCTACAAGAGATGTGCATAATCAAAATAAAAACACACTCACCTGTTGGTATTTTCGTTCAAATTCCTGTGAATTGCGCAATTGAGAGTCAAGTTTCTCTTTAACTTGTTTGAGCTCATCCTCCTTCTGAGTCAACTTTTCCTCCTGCTTCGTTACTTCAAGAAGAGGCTTAACTTTAGTGTACAAACGCCACCATTGCCAGTTGCGCAGCTTCAAGTAGGCAGCACAGTTACGCTGGATGATACGGATGGCATTCAGCTGTTGAGTACGTTTCTGGAAGTTTCTTGGGGCACAAGTAAAAATAATTTAATTACAGATGGATGAATCTTTCAATACAATTAAGTACAAGTTGCAATTAGGACAATTCTTTTTAAGTTAAAATCAGAAAAACTTATTAAGGATGCTAAAATGTTAAATTTTGGTTGAAGAAACGAAGCCTATTCATAACGACTATCAGATTCAAAACTATGGATACTCTTATTTTAGAACTCCTCGATAGAAAATGAACGAGTCTGGTGAAATGAAATAGTCGGGTGAAATGAAATAACGACCTTATTCAGAAAAACCTCAACTATTAGAGGCTGTAAAATGAAAACACATAAAATTCAATTACAATCATATTTAATGAATCCTACTCTAAAGTGTCTTTAAGACACGTCACATAATTAAGAGTTCCTACCTTTAGAAAAAATTCAAGTGGTTATCAATTTAACATGGAAAATTTCTCAAGACTGGAAGGTCTGACGAAGGCAAGCTGAACATTGTTAGGTCTTCACCTCCACGCATCAACTGTATTAAAACTGACTGCCTTTCTTTAAATGACTTATTTCATCAATGAATAATGTGTCTTGCACACGGCTGGCAGTGTGGTGCAGTACAAGGGAGACTCCACATTCAATTAGCAATTGTAAATTATATACAAATGCTTTCAAAAATGGAACGAGCCTCGGACAGGATGGATTTAATAGACGACGACACGGCTGTACACACGGACTAAGATTTGGAACTTTAAAACCTAAGAACGCTGACAGGGAAGGTGGAGGAGATAGTGGATATGATGGAAAGAAGGAAGTTGGATTTGTTGGGATTGGCAGAAACAAAGTGGAAAGGGGAAGGAAGGAGAGTACTGAGAAAAGGCTATAGACTGTACTGGAGTGGGAACGAAGAGGGAAAGAGGAATGGAGTGGGAGTAGTAGTACGAGATGGTTTAAAAGAAGAAGTGAGGAGAATAAGTGATAGGATGATGAAAGTGAAAGTAGCACTGAGGGGAGAGACCGTAGAAATAGTGCAAGTGTATGCTCCACAAGTAGGCTGCGCCTCTGAAGAGAAGGAGGAGTTTGAAGAGGAATTGCAGAAGCAGCTGGTAGGAAGAAATATGATTGTTATGGGGGACCTCAATGCCCATGTAGGAAGAGAAAGACAAGGTTATGAGAGTGTTCTAGGACCAGAGGGTTGGGGTGGAAGAAATGAGGAAGGAAAGAGACTGTTGGACTTCTGCCAGAGGAACAGCCTGCTAGTTGGGAACTCCTGGTTTAAGAAAAGAGAGAGCCACACAATCACATGGTACAGTGATGACTTGACCAGGAAGTCGGTGGTCGACTATATACTGTATGAGAAAGAACTAAATAAGAACATCACGGACATCAAGGTTATACCATCAGAGAACCTGGATAGCGACCATCGATTACTGGTAATGAACCTGAGAGGGAGTAAGGAGAAGAAAGGGACTGAGAACCAGGAAAGACGTATAAGGATATGGAAACTGAAAGAAGGGGATAGAAGGGTCGAGTACCTCAAAATGGTAAAGGAAGGAATTCCAACAGATGAAGAAAGAGGGGTGGAAGAGGAATGGGCTAGATTTAAGAAGACACTAGTGGGTGCAGCAGAAGCAGTATGTGGGAGGACAAGTAGTAAGAAGAGGTGGAAGGAAACGCCATGGTGGAATGAGAAGACAAAAGATATAGTAAGGGAAAAGAATAGAGCCTTTAGGAGGTGGTATCAAAATAGGACGGTAGAGACAAGGGAAGAGTACCAGGAAAGAAAGAAGGAGGCGAAGAGAGTGGTGGCTGAGGAGAGAAGGAAGTGGATGGAAGAGTGGACAAAGATGATGGAGGAGGATAGTGAAGGTACAAAAAAGGTCCTGTATGGGATGGTAAAAAATAAGAGGCGGAAGGATCCTACGGATTATGTTAGAATGGTGAACAAAAGGGGACAAGAGATAGAAAATAGGGAAGAACTGAAGAAAATGTGGAAAGAATATTTTGAAGAACTTCTGAACCCAAATGGAAAAGATGGTGAGGAGGAAGAAATCGGGGAAGAGGAAGATGAACTGCAAACAGAAAAGGACTTAACATGGAAAGAAGTGGAAGATGCAGTGAACAAGATGAAAGGAGGGAAGGCACCGGGTGTGGATGAGTTGAGTGTGGAGATGGTGAGAGCAGCAGGAGAGGTGGGGATACAGTGGCTGTACCGAGTGATGAGGACAGCATGGAAGGAAAGGAAGACCCCAGAGGACTGGAAAAAAGGAATCATTGTCCCGATCTTCAAGAAAGGTAGTAGAACAGATTGCAGAAACTATCGGGAAATAACACTGATGAGTCATTGTGCAAAGATCTTCGAGAAAGTTTTGGAAAAGAGAATTAGGACAAGGATAGAAGGAGGGATGAGGGAAGAACAACATGGCTTCAGAGCAGGAAGGTCCACAGTGGATTTGATTTTTGCTGTAAGGCAGTTACAAGAACAGCACTATGAGTATGGAACAGATCTACTGATGGCCTTCCTGGACATTGAGAAAGCATATGACAGTGTATGCAGAAACAAAGTATGGAAGTCCCTGGAGGATAGAGGAGTAGAGAAATGGACTATAAAGAGGATAAAGGAGATGTACAAGGGAAGCGTGAGCTGTGTGAAAGTGGGAGGAGAGAGATCTGACTGGTTGGAACAAAGAAACGGCCTGAAACAAGGAAGTGCACTGTCACCGTTACTTTTCATTGTGGTGATGGATGACATAATGACCCGAGTGGCACAAGTAATTGGGGACGGAAAGATGAAAGCAATGGTGTTTGCAGATGATTTGATGATTTGGGGAAACAAGGAGGAGGAGGTACAGGAACAGTTGGACGTGTGGGAAGGAATAATACAAGGATATGGGATGAAATTTAGCATAAATAAGAGTGAGATGGTGATCACAACAAGGAAGAAGGAAAGAACCACAACGGGAATAACAATTGGTGGGGAACAGCTGAAGAAAGTGGAGAGTTTCAAGTATCTGGGAAGCCTGATACAAGATAATGGAAGAAACGATAGAGAAATAAATGAGCGGGGGAGGCAGGCAGAAGCATTTCGGAGGAGTGTGAGAAGCATGTTATGGAGCAAGGATGTCCCGCAGAACAGCAAAAAGATCATATATCGGACGTACTATGTCCCTATCCTGACGTATGCCTCGGAGACTTGGGTTATGAAAGGAAGGGAGAAGAGCAAAATACAGGCCAGTGAGATGAGGTTCTTGAGAAGCAGTATTGGAGCTACAAAGATGGACAGAATAAGAAATGAGAGGACCAGAGAATTAATGAAGGAGGAACCATTACAGGATGGTATAGAGAAATCTAGACTTAGATGGTATGGACATGTAAAACGAATGGAGGAGAAGAGGATACCCAGGAGAGTACATGAGACGAAGTGGGAAGGAAAGAGACCGAGGGGAAGACCGAGAGACAGGTGGCTGAAGGGGGTGGAAGAAAGCGTGAAGAAGAGAGGAGAAGACTGGACAAGGGTGGAGGCTGAGAGATGGTGGGAAGACAGAAGACGTTGGAGAGGCTTGTGTTCCAAACAGACCCGGCCAGTGGCTGGAAACTGTGCAAGATGATGATGATGATGATGAAATTATATACATTCAGTATTACTTAGTAAATCTTTGCTTTTTCAGATATAACAGCAAAAATATTGCTAAGCCTGTAAAAGAGAAATTGCTCAAATTGGAATTTAGTGATGTGAACAAATATTTTGTACAACTTTTACATTTATCCAGATAAGACCGACAGTAGTGGCTACGCTGGCTAAAGCACAGCATTAGGTCATGGGACCAAGCTCTCTGCTGACTCTGTAGACGCGTGGGTTCGAGTCCCACCGTCGGCCGTCCTTGAAATGGTTTTCCGTGGTTTCCCATTTTCAACACCAGGCAAATGCTGGGACGGTACCTTCTGACAGGCCACGGCCACTTCCTTCCACAGTTTCATTCACCATCATTCATTTCATCTCTCATTAACTTCTCTCATGAGGTTGGCATCAGGAAGGGCATCCAGCCGTAAAAACCATCGGCACAAAGACTTCCATCGCATCTCATCCCCGACCCCGTTGGAAAAACGGGAATATTAAGTGGTAGACATACATACATTTATCCAGATAAGATATAGGTTTCTTTACTGAGCAGGAGATTAAGAAATACTTCACTCAATGAATCAGCTCTATTTTTTGCGAACAAAGGGAATTTGCACACTTTCACACATACCTCCTTGCCAAAAAACCTCTGCAGAATGCTTGGAAGTTGACTATTAAGTCTGTGATCTTGTAGTCACGCTCTTCTTCCAGATGAGCAAGTACACCAGCACGGAAGAAGATCTTGGACTGACCAACACGGTACAGATTCGGATCCAACTCCAGGGCATTGATCTACAAACCAAATTAACATTAGAACAGATAAATTAATAGAATCGTGCCACTTTAAGGACACTTGAAAACATTTTCACTGTTTAGAGAATATCGCATACCTCCTATCCCTTTTCTCGTGTTTTTTTAATATACACTCAGTGTGCTTTCCATTAACCTATTTGGAAAAAAAAATAAAAAATCACAACATACCATCTTTTCACAAGCCTTCTTTCCATCCATAAAACCCTTAGGAATGACATTGGGAGTCAGCAGTTCATACCTAAAAGAAACATGTATGACAGCTATTAGAAAATCTGCAATTATGACAGGAAAATTTGAGTATCATCTACACCGAAAAGTAAGCGACAATCATTTTGTCATGTCAACTAGTGCCTGGTCAGAAAGTCGTGGCAAAATTGAGCTCTGCCACTTAAAGACTCATCTGGTTTTGCAACAGATGTCTGACCAACCAGCCACATTACTCTCTCTTGCACTCTCATTTCATTCATATATTGTGCTATCAGGGCATTTTGGATGCCAGTATCCAATACTATTCCTATGAATTTGATGACTAAGTAACAAAAGGCACAGCTTCCTATGAATGCAAATAGCTGCACCAAAATTTCATTTCTTGCAAAATTGTGAAATGATAACATCAGTAAGCTGTAGGCCTACTTATTTGCTCACTGCAGTTGTTAACCTTTAAGTACACGTGCTGGTGTATTAATTACATAACAAGAATGCTCAGATTTTCAGTGATTCCCAAGCAGATCTAAGGTCAATAAATGACTAGTACAATACGAACCCAGTTGCTGTTACTATCGAAGCAATAGCTCATCAAAACTCACATTTGTTTCACTTGGATTCAAGGACATGTTGGAACTCCTGGAAACGAAAGAGCGGATCAACTCGCAAAAACAGCAGCAGCATCTAATATGCAAGCTTCATATGACAAGTCCCCAATATGTTATGCAAAGAGACTAATTTGAAGTCACATAACAAGTCAGTGGAACAACTACTGAACCAGTTATACAAAAGGATCCGTCACAAGAATGGTTTTTTTTTTTTTTTTTTTCAGAAGTTCACCATAGGCTCCAATGTAAGATGTTTGTGCCGAATTTTGAACTTACTCAATTCTTAACTGGTCACGGGCATTTTAAATCATATTTCGAACATTTTAAAATTAATATTGTAGATGGTTATTCCTGTGTTAGTGATTCTCCTCAAACAATAGATCACCTGTTTGAATGCTCTGCGTTTGGTAAAGCCAGATATAACTTGAACTGTCGCTTAAATTTCTGCAACTTAAATTTTCAAAACCACTTTATCACATATTCACGAAAAAATGTTATAAGCAGTTTTTAGCTTTTATTCATCTTATTGATGTGTAAAAGTGTTCCATTTACTGTAATGGATATTCAATAAATAAATAATTACACCAACCGTACTAAAGATGGTATATTTTTGGTTGTAATGTTTCTGCAGGCTCTTTAAGCGCTATCTAACCTATCTCTAAAATGTTCGTAAACGACTACAAGTAGTGGGATTGTTGTCGGATTTGTTTGTGCTGATCACAAGAATAAACATTGAACTGTCGTGTATGGTGAAAAAAGTACAATATTGATCCAGTTATTTAACTCAGAATATGATTTAAAAAATAAGACTAATAGAATTAGAAACTATCTCCGTGTCTCGTACGGGTCGAGTTTATAAAGCTTGTATACAAGCTAAAAATACGAAGCGACTTACTGAAGAGGAAATCTATGACGCTATAGCGCAAGAAGTTGGATGAGACGCAGATACTTCCGAGGAATAATTTATAGAGGAAAATGATCACGACACAGAATAGCGTTAACTATTCTGCTTGTAGAACAGTTGATTTTCGTACGATAAAATGTTAAGGCCAAGTGATTTGGTGACATTCTCTTGGTGTACAATATTCACTATGCGTGTACTTATTATACCGGTATATTAAAGGTGCGTGTAATCAAAGGTTAAGAACAACATTGATTATTAAACATTGCTAAAGATCACAAAATTTGCTGTATTTGGTTAAAAAGTGCAAAATGTTCATAGTACCCATAAGATACAAAACTTGGTACTTTCTTAATCTCATCATCATCATCATCATCATCATTTCCCCTTATCCAGCTCCTGCCGGGTCGGGGTATTTATGGCACTTCTCCACTTTCCTCTTTCCTTCCACAATTCTTCTTCCACGATCTTGTCCCAGTCCAGATTCCTTTTTCTCACGCTGTTCTTCACTGAATCGATCCACCTTGTTCTAGGTCTTCCCCTTGCTCTCTTACCCTTGCACTTCGCCTCCAGCATCGGTCTTGGTATTCTATTTTCCTCCATCCTCTTTACATGTCCAAACCACCTTAGTTTATTCTTAATTTTCTCATTTAGTTTTCCCATCCCAACTTCCTTCCTAACATCTTCATTCCTCCCTCTGTCTTTCCTTGTCTTTCCTATCATACTTCGTAGGAATTTCATTTCACTGGCTTGGATTCTACTCTCTTGCCTGCTCGTCAGGGTCCAAGTCTCAGCTGCATAAGTTAATATGGGTACATAGTACATTTTATACATTACCTCCTTGCTTTTCCTTGGTACTTCCTTATCCCAAACAAGTTTTCTTACACTTTGATAGAATGCATTGCTCTGCTGTACCCTCCTGCCAATCTCCATGTCCAACCTACCAGTTTGCATCAATTCACTTCCTAGGTATTTGAACGTGTCCACAATTTCCAAACTCTGACTTCCAATTTTCATAGTGCCCTTTCCTTGTCTTTCCCCTCTTGTCATCACCATGGTCTTGCTTTTCTCTATACTGATTTTCAGGCCATACTTCTGAATATTTTCGTTTAGTGCATCTAGTTGTTTTTGCACTTCTTCGGTGTTCCTTCCCCAGACCACAATATCATCTGCAAATAATAGTAACTTCATTTCTTTATGTCCATATGCTTCCTTTGTTTCATTTACAATTTCATCCATTACCATTATGAATAAAAGAGGTGACAGCACACTCCCCTGTCTTAGTCCAGTCTTGTTCCTAAACCAGTCTGTCTTTCCAACTGGGGTCAGTACCCTGCTAACACAGTTGTTGTACATTGCTTGCACCATTTCCAACATTTCTCTTCCCAGTCTCTTCTTAACCATGGTTTCCCATACCTTCCCTCTGGGGACACTATCATATGCCTTTTCCAGATCTATGAAAGTCATGATCAAATCCTCTCCATATTCCGAGTTCTTTTCCATCACCTGCCTCAAGCTAAAGATTGGGTCCACTGTGGATCTTCCACTCCTGAAGCCATACTGTTCCTCTTGCAACTCTCCTTCCACCTTTCTTCTCATTCTTCTTTCTAATATCCTTTCCAGTATTTTTACTATCTTAATCTACCGTTTCCCAAATCAATGTGCAGCTAGTAAAAGTACTTGGCAAAGCAAAGTACTTGGCTAAGCTCAATATTTTCGCAGTAACCAATCTATTGTCATGTGCCTTGTATGTGGTAATTGTGATCATATCTTTCTAACGTTTCAAACATGTTATACACAATTTAGGTAGAATAGTTGGCGATGGATAAGGTTATGATGACTCACTCATACTAGGGGTGTGGTGGCACAGTGGTCAAGCTGTTTGCCTCTCACCAAGGTTTGATTCCCGGGCAATGCATGTGAGATTTTAGAAATGAAATGCAATGTCCTGTGGTTTGAATTCCACGTAAAAAGTAGGTCCCGTGGGTCATGATCGCAGGTTTGACGGTCACTTAAAACTAAAAGCTTCCCTCCTTTCATTCAGAAACTAACCCTTTCCTGATGGTACAGAAATTGATCACTCACCTATTGTACAGCATAAGTTTCTTATTCTTTTATAGATCCACAAGGTTTTCCTTGACAGTTCTGTTTGTCTATAACCTGTACTATACAGTTATGGTCAAAATATTCCTTCTCTCCCTCCGCCCCACCCCTTGGGTTAACGACAATTTGACTAATGCAGTGCCCCCTGAAAACACACCATTTGACCTAACTTGTGGCTCTACTTATACCCGATCCTTTTTAATGAGAGTGAGAAGTTTTTGTAAAAGCAATTAAAATTTAATTCAGTCAAGAATGTTGTATTTCATCCAGGAAATTTCTCTTTCAATACAGAATTTTATTGTTGCTTGTCCGAGTTTTTATAGTGCTAAGCGAGAATTTTGACATCTATGTATGACGACTGACTAGTCCACTACATTGGTATTACATTTAACTCATTTCACACATTTACCTCTGCCTGAACTCCTGGAATGGAATCCTGTTAGGGAAGCCCTGGCGACAGATACGAATGCCTTCCAGCACACCATTACACCTCAGCTGGTCCAACACAAGAGGAGCATCAATTTTGCCTGCTCGCTTCTCGTGATTAGGGATGATGCAGCGCACAAAGTTGGGGTTGGTGTTGCGTAGAGTCACCATCAGTTTGGCCAGCTGTTCCTTGTAGAGTTGGGACACGGTACGGAACATGCCCTTACGAGTGCGGGCACCAAACTGAGTGTCTGTGAGAGCCTGCTGAGCCATACCCACAATCTCAGCTGGAAAATTTCAAACCTCTTGTCAGATGCAGTCAAACCCATAAACCTACCAGTAGTCAGGAGAGGGACCATTCAATAATACTGTCTAGGAGGTCAGGGCAGGAAACGAAAGGTTGGAATACAGAACACAGCCACTTTGAAGTAATATTTTCAAGGCACCATTCTCCATTAAAATTTAAGTTAATAATTTTCTCTTTATACTGTATTTATTCGGCTATAGGACACCCCCCCAATAGTTCCCCCTTAATTTTCGAGAGCCATAATACAAATTTCTTGAAAATCCTTAATTATTGCGAGTCCTGTCAGTCATCGTCTAGCAACAAGCGTGGCAGCAAGGCGTGAGCAGCTCCTTGCGGGGATGGGATACGGCCGCGGTTGGTCAGGCAAAACAATCTCTGGGAAAGTGTGATATACTTGTCTTTGTATACCAGATGTTAGATCATTGTTGGCTGCTTGGGACAAACCATTCAAACGTACGCGAGTTCTGTTGCTAACAAGGCGTGACCATGTTTAAAGAAAGAAGTCTGTCTTTCCTTCTGTGCGTATGGGCTACAGCACGCTATGCAACAGGTGGCCGGCCGACATACGCACGCTATGAAGTAGGGGGTGAGCTGGCCACACGTGCAGTTTGCAGCATGTACGCAAGGATGAGACGCTAGTGGCCGGCCAGCCACTAAGTAGCATCAAAATAAATTAACTAACGGTATTTTTTACTCTCTCCCTTTCCCAAAATATGGATTTTTGCGAAGTTCACGTCTACAGTACCCCCCTCATTTCGGAACTAAAAATTCAGGAAAAAAGGGGGTCCTATAGCAGAGTAAATACGGTATATGATTTCTTGTCACTACTACTGAAAAGTTGTCATTTATTAATGTATTTTTTAAACTGTATTGTTAGCTTGGAACGGAATGTGTAGAGATTATAAGAATACTCATCTGATACGCAATAAATGTGGATAGAGGAAAGAAATGATTCCCCGTAACTATCAGAATGAGGCATTACAACACTGACCACAGCCCATACCTCAATCATCTCGCCACCTACATCAGAATATCACTAGCTGGATGTCTTGTGTTGAGCCAATAAACATTAAAATTGGCACAATTTCCGGATATTACAAAATAAATTCACACACACATAATCTCTGTATGAACAGTTGTATGTTGCACCAGTAAGTACAATTTAGTCATTCTTGCTCTAGAGTAAAGAAAGCAAATACCGTATTTGCTCGCATATATCTCGCCACTGCATATATCTCGAATCCCATTTTAAATTGGAAATTGCAGGAAAACTTATTCCTCGCATATATCTCTAATTAATTTCTGGCACTGTCTTTAATATGATCATAGTAATTTTAAAACAAGTCTTGCCTGCGATATTATAGATCGTTTTTGCGGCGGTGCTTTCCTTTCTTTCACGGTGTTTGTTGTCCGTCTGTTACATTGTCGACAAGTAGGCCTACCAGTATTGACTTCACGTTCCATTTTTGTTTCTCAGTTAAGTGTGATTGTTTTCTTGTGGAAATAGATCTTTTAGTTATGTAAAAACGCAGAAGTTACACGACTGGATTTAAACTGAAAGTGATCAAATATGCAGACGACGATGGTAATAGAGCTGCTGGTTGAGAATTCATTGTGAATGAATTTGATATTCGCTACTGACGCCAACAGAAAGACGCGCTAGAAACCAATAACCAAACGCGCAAGGCGTTTTCAAATGTGGCGACGCAGTAAAACATCAATACGGGGTGTAATCGTCAGCTGATTTGTTGGTGCTCCACACGCTAAACAAGAAATTGCTAGGTTAGAACACGTCGAGATCTGGTATGGTTGGTCACTATAATCTGACGACAGAAGTCAAAATAATGAAAGCCATCATTTGAACTCTTGCATGATTGGATATAGGGGAATGGGTTGACAGATGTTATTAAGAGCTTCTTGAAGACTGGCATCGCAAATGCATTGGACGGAAGTTAGGATGATACAGTATGGGATGGTGATGCCCGCGAGAGTAGCTCAGAGATTGGCAGCAGCGACGGCAGTTGACAATTCCAGTCGTATTGTTTCAATAATGAAAATTTAACTTTTTTTTTCGGGAATAAAATATTTCCCTCACAAATCCCGCATATACTGTATCTCGCACTTATTTTCGGTCAGAAAAGTCCGAGTTATATGCGACCAAATACACTATCTCTACAAAGAAAATCTTTCCAAAACACGCAACATTTGCCCATCAAATGTAGGTTTTCACAGCTAGGACAAATGTATTCTCCCCTTCTCCTTAGTTCAAAAAATGTTAGTAAAATAAAGTTTAATACATTTTCAACGTACTGTGGATACCAAATGACACACCACCGACACTACACTAGCACCACCACTAAACTAGTGAATTCGCAGTAAGTTGTGCGTTCTTTTGGCCATCACTTCGGCACAGTTTAGGTGACTACGAGAATCATTATCACAATATTATGGTTTGCACCCATCTAGGAATAAAGTCAGCATCACTCACGAATCTAACTCAAATCTCTGCACCGCAAAGCCTAGTGCATTTGAGGCAAGATATGCATTCCTCCGGCTATCTGCGTTCATGCCCAGAATAAGATCAGTATTTTTTCACTGTATACAGCATGTGATGGGCCAATGAAGTCATTGACATTTTGATGGAAGGAATTCAGTACCCATCTTGGAGCAAATAATACCTGCACCACATTTTTTTTTACTTCCACTATTTGAAGTGGTGTCCACTATTGACCTAATGGAGACACGAAAACTCGACATCCTGGGATTAAGTGAAGTGAAACGGAAGGGAAAAGGAATGAAGAAACTAAGTAAGGGGTACACCTTGTACTGGATGGGTAACCGTAAAGAGAAAAGAAATGGAGTGGGCTTTATAGTGAATCAAAATGTTGGACCAATAGCTGAAGTTGAGTATGTAAATGAAAGAATTATAATAATGCAAATACACGTAAATAAGGAACTACTGAAGATAATACAGGTGTATGCTGCACAGACAGGATGTAGCTTGGAAGTAAAAGAAGATTTCCTAAGTGAACTGGAATCACATATTGTTGGAGATGGGATCATGATAATGGGAGATCTAAATGCTCATGTAGGAACTGATAGAATGGGATATGAGAATGTTTTGGGTCCACATGGGTATGGCGATCGAAATGAAGATGGAGAGAAACTGTTGGATTTTTGTGTCAGAAATAACCTGATAATAAAGAACATGTGGTTCAAGAAGAGGAATAGCCATAAGATCAGCCGGTATAGTTGGGATGGACAGTATGGTACTCTCATCGATTTTGTGATAACAGACCGAGAATGGGGAAGATACGTCATGGATGCGAAGATAATCCCCAGTGAAAGTATGGGAGGTGATCACAGGTTATTAATAGTGGATTTAAAACGAGTAAAAAATCCCTAAAATTGTACTTAAGAAAAAACCAAAGAACAGGATTTGGGAATTGGAGGAGGAGGACAAAAGGATAGCATTCCAAGATAGGATAAAAATGAAGCTGCCTGACACAGAAACACAAAGTGGAGAAGAAGAGTGGAACAATTTCAGACAGACATTTGTTGAAGCAGCAGTTGAGGTATGTGGGAAAACAAAAGCAAAGGTTAAGGAAAAGGAGACCCGGTGGTGGACAGACAAAATAAAGCAAGAAATAAAAGAAAGGAACAAGGTGAAGAAAGAAATGGATAAGGAAAAGCAAAAAACGTATCAGAAAGATGAGGATAAGATAGAAAGGTTACATGTGGAATACAAAATATTAAAACTACAAGTAACAAGGAGTATCAGGAAAGAAAAAGAGAAATGCTGGGGAGAGTTCACCAACAAAATTGAGCAAGATAGTAGAGGAAATCAGAAACTACTGTATAGAGTAATAAAATCGAAAAGAGCAGACCAAGAAAAAATCAAGGCATTAGAGAGAGAAGATGGTTCCATAGTACATGATGAAAAAGGTCTTCAGAAGGTGAAGCCTAAGTATTTTGAAAAGCTTTATAATGGGGATGACTTCCCAGAGGAAGAACGAGATAAGAAAATGGAAATAGATGGAGAAAAAGAAGAGAACCCAATAACATGGTTGGAAATTGAAAGGACAGTGAAAGCAATGAGCAAAGGTAAAGCAAGTGGAAAAGACGAATTCAATGCTGATATGATTAAGGCAGCAGGAAGCATTGGACTACAGTGGCTATACCGAACCCTCAATGCCATATGGAAGGATGAAAGGATACCTGAAGATTGGCAACAAGGAAGCATTGTACCACTGTTCAAGAAAGGAAATAGGAAGAAATGTGAAAATTATAGAGGTATAACATTATTATCACATGGGTTAAAAATAATGGAGAAAGTCATAGGCAAGAGACTGAGGGATATAATAGAACCTCAGTTAGAGGAAGAACAGTATGGCTTTAGACCGAATAGATCAACAATAGACTTGATATTTGCAGTGAGAATGATAATGGAAAAGCATCTAGAAATGAACAAGGAAATCATCTTTATATTTTTGGATGTGGAAAAAGCCTATGATACAGTTAAAAGAAAATATGTATGGGAATGCCTACTGAAAAGGAATGTACCAAAATCACTAATTAACAAGATAAAAATGTTGTATTATGAGAGTAAGAGCAGTGTACAAGTGGGTAGTGGTGATTCTGAAACATTCTATACAAAAAAAAGGCCTCAAGCAAGGAAGTGCACTGTCACCATTATTATTTGTTATATTGATGGATGAAATCATAAAACGTGTAAAACAGAGTATCAGTAGTGATGAAGTGAAGGCCTTGGTATTTGCAGATGATGTGGTGATTTGGGGAGAGGGAGAAAAGGAAGTACAAAGGAGATTGGACATTTGGAATGAAAAGCTGAAGGAGTTTGGAATGGTAATTAGTAAAAAGAAAACTGTAGTCCTGCACTGTGGAAAAGAGGAAAAGAGAAGCCAAGTGAACATAGATGGAGAATGGTTAGAGAATGTGGAACAGTTCCCATATCTGGGTAGCATTGTTAACGGAGGTAATGAAATCAACCCTGAAATTAACAACAGACTAAGTAAAAGCACAACATTCTATCATCAAGTCAGAGAGCTTTTAGGGGATGACAAAGTGCCCAGGAGAACGAAATTAACACTATATAAACAGTACTTCATACCAATTGTAACATACGGACTGGAAACGCAGGTAACTAACAAGAGACAAGATAGTAAGATCCAAGCAGCAGAAATGAAATTTTAAGAACATCTGTAAAAAAGACAAGAAGAGATAGAATTCAAAATGTTAAAATCAGAGAAGAGCTAAATGTGGAACCGTTAGTACAGAAGATACGGAAATCAAGACAGATGGTTCGGACATGTGAAGAGAATGGGAAAGGAACGAGCGGCAAGAAGGGAGTTGGAAAGAGAAGTTAAGGGTAAGCGATCAGTTGGAAGACCAAGAAGAAGATGGATGGATCAGATTCGGAAGGACATCGGAGAAGCTGGATTGGATGTGGAAGTAATGGAGCAGGAAAAGTGGAAGGACAGAAACGAGTGGAAGAGGCTTGTTAACCACACCCGGGCGACTGGAGTGGGACATTGATGATGATGATGATGATGATTTGAAAAAATATGAGGGTAGGTGATTCACGCTCCTATAGATGCTGTTGATTTCTGGCATGTAAGACAGCCAGGTGAGCTCCTCTTTCCTCCCCTTATTTACCTTCTTCTTGCACCAACAGCTCTTAATATTTGTGAAAGCCTCACCTTTCGAATGGATTAAAAAATAGAAATAAAATTGTCTTCTGGCTACTAACCATCTTTATAGCCAGGTGTGCCTGTCATAGTGTTTTGTCACTGCAGTTCGTGTTTATGATAGGCTACTATTATTTTAACCGTTTGCGCCTACTTGAAAAATGAAGACTTGAATATTCACGGGGAAACAACAATTCTTCCCTCTATCCACGTTCATTAGTGTATCAGATAAGCATTCTTATAATTTCTACATATTCCATTCCTAGCTAACAATACAGTTTAAAAAATAAAAAATATAATAAATGACTACTTTTTAGAAGCAGATATAATCAATAGATCTCAACGAATGTCCGCCTCGTTGCATAGAGGCTAATGTTCTCGGCTGTCACCGCGGAGGCCCAGGTTAGATTCCCGGCTCAACCAAGAAATTTTATTCCAGTCCGAGCGCTGGAACGGGGTACACTCAGCCTCGTGAGGCATAACTAAGAAGAGGCACGTTCGATTTCTACCTCAGTCATCCTAGAAATGGTATTCCGTGGTTTTCCCACTTCTACTCCAGACAAATGCCGGGATGGTACCCAACTTAAGGCCACGGCCACTTCTTATCCCAATTACAAATACACACATTACAGACAACACAGTGACACAGGTTATAAGGCAAATTTTACACACATCCAAGTACACGGAGCTATGTGACCACAATGTTGCAAAATCCCAAAAGAATCAACAGATCTCAACGTATCATTTTTTGACATCCTCCCAGTAATTTAGGACCTACTCTTTTTATTAAGTCGTCTTCTATGATTCCTGCCAATTTAAGGTCAGCTTTTATTTTACCTATTATTATTATTATTATTATTATTATTAAAGAAGAGGGTAGGGAGGTTCAAATGACATAGCTTACCATCTTTCCAGATATGAACAACAAATGGATCCTGTGAAACTTGGAGAAGCGAAACAACATTCTCATTAAGTGGGTCCATGTTCTTCATGAGCCATTTCTCGGCAGAGTAATCCACACGACCAGCATAGTGGATGACTGCAAAGTCGGCCACGCCTCTGAAATCGGTCTTCACAAACTTGGGATGGACACTATGAGCTCCCACCAGTTTCTCCACGAACGACTTGTCAGTTGCTTTAGGAAACCAACATTCCTCATCCAACAGAGCCATAATTCCCATTGGCTGTAGAAGAGGAACAAATCATTATTACAGGGGAATTCCCATTCAGTGTTTATTATATTTACACAAAGAAAATAAATAAGGATTATGCAAGATTTCATTTGTACAATTTGAGCCATGTATTTTAGGTGATATGCATAACTAGCTGGCTATTCAATTGGTGTAAAAAAAAAAAAAAAACTACCGCAGTTTTATACACAGACTATACTTTTCTTTTCATGCACTAATAAAATGAAATAAAAACCTTATCAGTGGCAAGTACAAGCAAGAAGCAAAACTGTAAGCACAAAGAGTACAAACCTTATCGATAAGATCGATAGTTGGCTGTAGGTCAAGGCCGAAGTCGATGAACTTCCATTCAATTCCCTCCCGCTGGTATTCCTCTTGCTCCAGGATGAACATAGTATGATTAAACAACTGCTGAAGCTTCTCATTAGTGTAGTTGATACACATCTGCTCAAATGAATTCAACTGAAATACAGCAAAACAGCAAAGAATTAGTTGGTTACCACTTATGGTCATGGGTAGCAACTAACTTAGTAGCATTGTAATGAGAAAGAATTACTAGATGCAACAGTAGCTCACTCTCAACCACAGGACGCTCTTTATCATCTTTTGTAAACCTCTCCTACAAGTGAAAATTAAGATCTGATACATTTGTTCTTGTTAATTCATTTTGAGGGGCTGGGAACATTTTAGTCCCATGTACTTGGGTGTGTGTTGGATCTTCCTGATAACCCGTGTTTCTATGTTGGTTGTAGCAGTGTGTTTAACTGTAATTATTAGGTAGGTGCCCTGAGCATAACAGCATTTTCCTTGAGGGGTATGCAAAATCCCAGGGAAAAGCCATGCGCTAAGGATTGCAGCTGTCAGCACCAGGATCAAACCACTGATCTCTAGATATGCCGCAGCTCCCCAATGATATTTCTATTTCTTCTAATGAATGGGCAGGAAATAATAGTGCACTGACTTTATAAGATTTCGCAGGGGTTCCTGGCATAACTAAGACTTGATGAACTTCAAAACATTGACTAATTAGTACACTTCTTTTTTTTTTTTTTGGTGATAACTATTTCTATCATATTAGTATTCAAGATCTTGTACCTTTAAACAGTACTCCTCTCGACTGCCATTATATCACTCACAGTCATAGGCTTTTATTTTTCCAATCCTTGCCTCTAAAAATTCCTTTTCATGAGACATCGTCCAAAATCGAACAATCGATAAACTGTATCCTTAACTTGAAACACTTTCAATTCCCAGTCATTGCATGTGAGATATTCAAAGTGAAATGCCATGTCCTGTGGTTCAGATTCTACGTAAAAAGGAGGTCCCGTGGCACATGATCGCATGATTAACGGTCACGTAGAACTAAAAGCTTTCTTCCTTCCTTTTTAACTTGAAACAAGATATAAATGTATTGCAAGGCACGAAGATGCAATCGATGTGGAATATTAGAAAGTACTTAATTCTGACCAATGCGAGTTGGGGGTAAGACATCATGCGGCGAAATCTGGAATTAGTGCTCTGCTGCCACTCTCTCGTTCGTAGTGCTGCCACTACGACCACCTTTGTTCCTTGTTCACATGCGAGTTTTCACAACCTACTTCTTAACCTTTTGCACTCCTATGCCGAGTGGGGTTCGACATTAAAATATTTCACTTCCGCTCCGATGTCTAGTCCCACACGACATGACTATAGCCTATGCTCACAGTACTCGTACGACTTCTGTGCTGTATTCCAGTATTGTGCAGCCATCTAGTGGTCTCCGAGAGAACACCTATCCCTTTTTACTATTGTTTGCGGGAATTTCAATAAATCTTAACCTTCGTTATTCTCGAATGCTTACGACGGATATAGATTGAATGTAAAAATGGTGTCTGCTTCATCTTCACTCACGGAACTGCATATACTTTAGAACAGTTGGTGGACAGTGATAATGAAAATGATGCACCAACAACTGACATGGAAATATATTTCATATAACAATTATATTCTGTGTTAGATTTTTTTTGTAGCGTTCACTTCCTACTAATGTTCATCGAGCAGAAATTAATTAGGAGTGGAGCAGGAAGCATACACTAAGGGTATTGAGTTCAAAAGGTTAATAAATGAGTTCAAAAGGTTAATAAATGAGTTCAATAGGTTAATAAAGAATACTATGTGACCAGGATAACATTTTTATGTTCCCTTCAATGTTCAAGTTTTAAGTTTGAAGTACTGTATTAGAAAAAAAGAAAGATTTCTTCCAGCTAATATTTCAGCACAGGTGTAATGTTCCAGAAAGGAGCCCTGTACACACTAAAAAGAAAAAGTATGCTTACAATCCTAAATCGACAAGGAGAAGCTTCAATGAGGTGAAATTTCTTCCCCAGAATGATTAGAAAATTTTGAAATTATCAATATTTAATTTATTACTCACATCAAAAATTTCAAATCCAGCCATATCCAGGATACCTATAAAGGAAGCACCTTGTCGTTTTGTTCTGTCAAGCGATCTGTTGATTCTGTTCACAAGCCACCTGAACATACGCTCATAACAAGCCTTGCCAATTGCTTCTACAGAAAATTCAACCTGAAACGGTAACAGTGGTGTAAATGCATGCATGCAATAATTAATTTACATTTCTACTAATAATAGCTTTCTGGAATTATAATGAAACTAAGAATATATACAATAATAAAATAGTAATTCAATTCACGAAGTAGGAATCTTCACTAATCCTTTTCAGATTTATACTACTATTACTACTACTAATACTAATTTTTTGTTAAAATATATATTGTAATTATAATTGGCACCTGCCTACAAGTGTAAGCTTGGCAGGACCAAAAAATGTAAAATTTGGCTTAAATAAACAAATTGTTAACTATAAACTACTACCACTCGGGAAATTATAACGTGGAGACAGCCTTACCTGCTCCTTGGTCTGGGCTTTAGTAACGAAATCCCTTCCAACCTTGATACGAGGTTTCAGGAATGCTTTTGTCATCTCTGTGACGCTAAGTCCCAGCAAGTGTGCCAACTTTTGAGCAACAGTGTTGTCCGGCAAAGTGGCCTGATCTGAATTGCGTTCCTGCTTGAACTTCATACTTCCAAATAATAATGTAGCGGATACTGTACGGAAAATTGCTGAAAACAAACAATGAAATAAAATTATTTACCTGAATGAAGAGTTAATTATTTACCACAATATACATTATTGTTCACTCAGTCCAATTGGTATTGTTTAAAGAAATAGATAGCTTTCCCTTTTTAATTATAAATCGATGCTTCCAGTCTAGTCTGTAAAGCTCTGCGAGCAAACTAGGTGCCTTCATGAACTCATATGGGGAGTTAGCAATGCAGCCTCCTCTTCGTCAACACATCTCACTTTGAAATTGTTAACAAGACCAACCAATGGATTGCTACTTAGGCCAACCTCTACTCTCCACTTCATAAGCCTCCTACGTAATCTCTCCACCTCCATCCTCACGATATGGTCCCACTACCTATTGCGCAACAAAATAGCACAACAGAAGACGGTCATTCCATAAGTCATGGCAACAATGTTATATCTTTCGAACATATGTCATCACGGTAATTCCAGTGAAGATATTCGAAACCCCGTGGCAAACAGCACAGAATTCACCCAACATAAGGTGACTAAGTGCAGGTGGCTAATGTCGACCAAAGTATTATGTGCACTAGAGTTTGAAGGTTGTTTGTTAAGTAACAAATAGACTTGCATAAAAACCAATAACATTTTCGTCATTCTATTTTACGTTAGTTTATGTAGGTTTGGAATTTTTAATTTATATTTTAATATTTTTTTATCGCAGTTGGAACACAAAAGTGCCTGTTTTAAGAGTGTTTAACCATGCGTCACATTTAAGAATTATTATCTCAAAAACCCGTCATCAGATCGAATCCAAATTTTAACACAATATACATTGGAATGTTGCATAACTGGTTTATTAATTTCAAAATTTTGTGTGTCCAAGAAACAGAGTTATCATTTTTGTAAGGTAACTGTTTCTCGGCTCGGGGTGGTTGGAAAATTTAGTACTTGGTCGCGTTGTAATCCTTATACATCAAAAAGTTATGCTGTATGACTGTGAAATACGTAAATTAATTCACTTATTTTATATTTGTTTATATTTGTTCGGGGAAATAAGGCATGGTTCACCAGCTAGTCGCTCCGCGGAAAGCTGTACAGCAATGCTGAAATGGAGCCCATCACTTCCGAGCGAGGCGCGCCATGGCGCGATATGGGCTCCATCTCAGCAACGCCGTACAGCTTTTCCCGGAGTGGCTAGCTGGTGAACCGTGCCTTATTTCCCCTAACAAATACAAACCGATATAAAATAAGTGAATTAATTTACGTATTTCACAGTCATACAGCATAACTTTTTGATGTATAAGGATTACAATGCGACCAAGAGCTACATTTTTCAAACACCCCGAGCCGAGAAAAAGTTACCTTACAAAAATTATAACTCTGTTTCTTGGACACAAAATTTTGAAATTCATAAACCAGTTATACAACATTCCAATGTATATTGTGTTAAAATTTGGGTTTTTGAGATAATTCATAAGTGTGACGCATGGTTGAAAGACGCTTAAAAACGGGCACTTTGTGTGTTCCAACTGCGATAAAAAATATTAAAATATAAATTAAAAATTCCAAACCTACATTAACTAACATAAAATAGGACGAAAATGATTATGTTATTGGATTTTATGCAAGTCTATTGGTTACTTAACAAACAACCTTCAAACTCGAGTGCACATAATACTTTGGTCGACAGTAGGTACGAGCGCCATACACATGCATTCTGAGCTTGGATGTAAGCAGATTGGAACAGCGATCATGCATGAAAATTGCTTTTCTCGGTGGCAGAAATGCTGCGCAGTGTCCTGCAGCATTATGTGAAGCTGTTGGTAATTACCGATCAGTTGCAGGCTTTCCGACATGGACTCTCAGAAACTGCAGACTAGCCGCAAAGTGGGTGCCCCTTGTCTGCCCGAACAGACATGTCCGTGTCTGTTATTGAACAGTGTTCCAATCCAATGCTTGGAAACTGTGCCCTGGATGTTAATTGATTAATTTGTGTTCCATATGTACTAGTGCAAAACAAATTTACACCGAGTTCCATTATGTGGTTTTCATTTGTACCTCTGACGTCAACTCCTCTACTCGGAACCTATTTTCTGTTGGCATTTAGATAACACATGGCCTTAACGGTTCAATGCACATAGTGGATTTCCCATGCTATAGCATTATCGAAAGATAACAATTGCCATGACCCTCGTATAATGAAATGCCAACGGCTGAGATTTTGTCTTGAACTCCCCAAATAAGATAAAAGAAATCTTTTACGAGCCAATTCGGGAGTGCCGTGGATCTCTCTCCCCCCCCCCAAACAATCCTACTTCCTTGGCCAGGAATCAAACCACCAATCTTGGGGCCATGAGGCACGAGAAATTGTACAGTAGCGGAGTTTAACGGTAAAACATACCAAAAAATGTGTACATTTTACGTAAAACCACGAAAAGTACTAGTATGGATATTATTGCTTCAGAAACTGTTAGTTCCTCATTTTAGATAACACCTATGATTCCCAAAGAGCCGACTGGTTGCTAAATTTGAAAAGTGATCACAAGGGATCAATTCCAGGATGCTGCTCCATCTATCTTTCATTCGAAGTGAAAAAATTGTTTCAAAAAAGTAGGTAGATTTGCTATAAAATTATAATAATAAAATTATTCATCATCATCATCATTTCCCCTTTTCCAGTTGACACCGGGTGGGGGCAAATATGGTTCCTCTCCACTTTGTTCTGTCGTTCCACCATTCCTCTTCCGACACAGTGTTCCAATCCAGGTTCTGTTTTCTAATACTATTCTCCACCGAGTCCATCCAACGCATTCTTGGTCTTCCTTGTCCTATCTTCCCTGTCATCCATCGTTCCAGTGCTCGTCTTGGTAGCCTTACTTCATTCATCCGTTTGACATGTCCAAACCATCTCAATCTGTTTTGCTCCAGTTTGTCATTTAGTTTCTGTACTCCCAGTTCTTTCCGTATATCTTACTTTCTCACTCTGTCCCTCCTCGTTTTCTTGACCATACTTCTCAGGAATCTCATCTCAGCTGCTTGTACTCTGCTCTCATCCCTCTTAGTCATTGTACAAGTTTCTGCTGCAGATGTCATTATAGGAACATAATATGCTTTGTACGTAATTTCTTCAGCCTTAATTGGTATATCCTTGTTCCATACTAGTCCCCGTACCTGTTGGTAGAAAGCACTCCCGAGTTGTATTCTTCTGCTAATTTACAAATCTAGTCTTCCATCTTCAGTCGGTTCACTTCCCAAGTATTTGAAGTGTTTCACCACTTCCAATTCCTTATCTCCTACTTTGATTACTCCTTTTCCTTCTTTCTTATCTCTACTCATCACCACTTTTTTACTCTTCTCCACATTCATAATTTATAATTAATGAACGCTACATATGCACTTATATGCATTTTTATTTATTTTATTTTTATTATGCACTTATTTTTAACATCTTAAAATAAGAAATTTTATAGCATTTTAGGAAATAAAGAAACAGTTCAGGATACATCACACAAATGAGCTACTGTCTTTTGAAATGACATGAATGTGAAGTTAAAATTACATTTGTACAAGGTTAATAGTGCATGAAGCTATTTTAAATTAATTAGGTTGAAGCAATACAGAAGAAAATTGTTACAGGCTAAAGATTTCACAGAAAATGTTAAAGAAAAAAAATTATACTGGGGCAAAACCACGATACAGAGAAAATACACAAAATCTACTCAAGCCATGATTCAATACCCCACAGGGGGCAAGTACATGACAAGTTCATGACTAAGTACCATTGTTGAATGAAATCATAGAGCTGACTTATAATCGGTGTCGCCATCTTACCAAGTGTTGACTTGACCTACGCTAAGAGAATGAAATTTACGAGCGGGCAACTAAGTGCAGGAGAGATTACTTTCCACATACCAGACCAGCAGACAAGCCGTCTTAAACATATCAAGGGTGTACATGCTTCTCACTTTCAGTTTCCATAAGAAAAGAAAGAATAAAATTTTATATTTGAAAAAAATTGTGGATTTCGCATTTATGTACATACCTGCCAACTTTCAGAAAGGGCATTCAGTAAAACTCGCGTGCGCCAAAAAAATCTACCAAATTTCGATATACCCCGCTTGAAGCAATAATCCTCCTGGGCTACAAAATTCAGTAATTCATGCTTTGAAAAGGATATTTCAATGAAATCTTATCTACTTGCATCGTACGCCAATTATTTGTAGACTAGCATGATCCTCAAGAAGCAGGTGTGGTGAATTTTGGTTTGGAGCATAGATATAACAGGACTTCCTCGAAATAATATACCTAGGTAATACACTCACTCACTGGAAATTACTTGCACTTTTAAGTTCATAATTGTGGCTCTTTTAGCTTCCTGCAAAAAGTCTGG
This sequence comes from Meconema thalassinum, assembly GCA_946902985.2. NCBI lineage: Eukaryota > Metazoa > Arthropoda > Insecta > Orthoptera > Tettigoniidae > Meconema > Meconema thalassinum. The sequence goes on from OX336394.1 coordinate 55,037,136, forward strand.
AGAAAAGGCGGTGGCATAACAGGGGCCAGAACTCCTGGTCTTCAAAGTAGAAATAGACCTCAGAGATTCATAAAACAAAATTCATGTATTTTCTTCACTTCGAAAAATTACAAGTTCAACAGAATTAATACAAAACGCTTCAGTAACCGATGACATAAGGGCCTGATTTAATAGCTAAAGTTGTGGCTTGCTTTGCTTTCTTCAAAAAGTCAATAGAATTTGTGAATAGAATTTGTATGTATTGCTTTAGAACTTCTGGTCTTCAAAAGGGAAATGACTTCCAGAGTTCCATTGGACATCCGATGACCTGAACTGTGTCCTGTTCTTCTTAATCAGGCTAAAAATTCGTTCACATTCTGTCTCGCAGTCAAGTACGGAGAAATAACCAGGTGTAACACGATCGGCGCTGATCTCAGCCATTGGACGAAATTCCCGTATTTTTCACAACTGAACACTGAGAAAATCACTAATCGCGATTTACATAATCAGTGTCATTTTTAGTCGTTCAACGAGAATTCCATTGTCCTTGAGATCGGGCACAGGAAAATATTGCATTAATATGCAATCGGCGCCGCTTACTGTCCGTTTGACAAGAATCTAGTTGACCTAGTCATCGAATGCGGCGAAATATTGCCATGTATCGCAATCGCTGCGGCTCTCGGCAGTTTTGAAGAGATTCAGTTGTCCTCGCGGTTGGACACTGAGAATGCGATAATATGCACCCAGCCGTCCTCATGATCACAAGTTGGTGATCAGACACGGGTTTTATGATTTTACGCAACTAGTGTCGATCTCTGTCCGTGTGACAAGGTTCCCGCAAGCAAGTCTTGTGGTCAGCCATCCGTCTTGAGGATGTGATTTTGGAGGATTAACGTTCGAAGTAGGTATCGAAATTTACGAATTATTCTGAGAGGATTGCACGAATAATACAAGAAAGGACATTTTCTTTTGAATTCGAATCACGAATTATACAAGTTTTCAAGATAATCGGTTAGATTATAATATCCCAGGCTGTTCCAAATCGACTAGTTTGAGTATGCGTACACGCGAGTACTCAGCAGTGATGCTCGGAGCACGGTTGGAGAGGGGCTGGGGATCATAGCCAATAAGTCACTGGTCGAAGGTCATAACACAAGTCCATGGGCTTCCTGCCAGACTTGATGTATCCACCGCGCAGCGACGGCAGCCCCCACAGCAGAGCTGTATTGCATGTTGCAGGTTTACTCACGCAAGGCGGCGAGTACTCATCTGCTCCTTGGCGAGCAGCTCGGCTGGAACAGCCTGATATATCCGATGGAACTGATGTTGGAAGGAAAAATCGACATATAATGGAATTTCGAATTATTGGATTAAATTTGTGACATCCAGTATTCTATGTACAAGACAGATAGAATTTTAAAATAAATGTATTTCGACGCCTTTTCGTGATCTTTTTTCGAAACACTATAATTTTGCAAGATTGAGACATTAAATTATTTCGCGTTAAATCTGGACTTATATTTGAGACAGTCTCCAAATTTAGAGAGGTTTCCGTTTTGTTTCGAAAGTTTCCGCGAATAAACGTGTCGCGAAAAGTCAGGTTTCCTAACGACAAAAAAATATTTCACACAAAACTAAAAACTCTTCTTGATGCCGAAAATATACGTTAAACCAATATATACCATTCAAGGTATCCTCACTACCGGTATGCATTTCCTCGAGGGCGGGCACGGGGAAATAATAGCCTACGCAATCGGTGCCGCTTGCGTAAAATTTGCTCCGTCGCAATCTGTGAGCCTACCGGCGCGAGTTTTAGCGATTTAAACAGATATCAGCGAATTTTCGTTACCTCCAAATAACCAGACAAAAAATAGCTACTTTTCGTTACCGGTAGACACCCAAATAATTCACATGTTATTCCGCAACTACAACACTATCTATGCTTTGTAAGAAGGAAAGAACTATTTTTTATACAGAAAGGTAAAGGTTTTCGAACAAATCAACGCATTAAAGAACAAACGGTTACCCCAGAGCTTTCATTCATTTCAAACAAATCGATATAGATCGAGTAGGATTCAGGCGAATCAGGACGCATCTCTTATTCCCAGTTGAACAATCGGATTAATATAGTTCAAAGCGATGTATCCAATGTACGCTGGTCACACAGCAATGTATCGGTGGCATATGGAAGCTGGTTCTGGCACGAATTTTGAAAAGAAGATATTGGTACGAAAATCTGTAAAATGTAGTTCATCCGTAAAACCGTAAAACACACTGCCTTTCCGCGAAAAATTGCAGGTATGTATGTAGCATTTTGGTATACATTTCGTATTTTGTCACTAAAATAGGTTTAGAGGCCATGAAAAGTGAAAATACAAGAGTACAACTCAACATGAGCATTTTGCTCTTTATTGCATTTGCAAAAGACAACACCTCTATCATAAAATCAAGCTTTGTAAGTTAAAATACTGATTATTGTGTATTGGTATACATACAGTACTTACAAGTCCCGGGGGGGAAAAAACAGCAAAATGACCATCATCTTGGGCCCTAGATATTGTAGCATTTAAGAAATAATAGTTTTTACTTAAAAAACTGGATATCCATATTTAACCCTGCATTAGTCACGCCTTTCCTGACACAATGATGATCTCGCAGGGTACTGTAGATATACACTCCAAATCATTTTCCTCAAAAAATTACTAAATTTGGTTATTCCTTATATCAAATGTACTACGAACCACGTTTTAAAAAATGTCTGCAGATTCCAAAAAAATAATATCATAGTAACATCTTATCTATAATTTTTTAGAATAACTTTACTTTGAAAAGTAATCATTAAAAGTTTGAACGATATTTTGTATCCCAGAAAGTGTCAGTAAAACATATGTTTAATATTGAATAAAAAGGAAAGTTTTCACCGAACTGATTGAACGATTGGACACACAGGGTTTATATTTACCCCCCCCCCAGCCACTTATAATGAAACCTGCTTCACAAACCGCACCCTGGTTCTGTTTGAATCTAGTGATGCAATGCAATGTCGGCGGTAGGTTTATGGAGCGTGAAGCCAGTTGTACTAACCTAGTCAGAATGCCACATTAAAACATACCGATGGAGTAGAAATTTACCCCGCACAACTAACACCGGGTTAAGGAACATTCTTAGAATCTCTCGAACAACTTGTTAAAATAGAGTTCAACTGTTAGGAAGATTAATGGAACAATAGGCTATATCTGTTTTGGTCTTAAATTTTGTCAGCTGCTATTAGCGCTCTCATGTTTGGACTACTTTTGTAAGCTCCTTGATTTCAGCGAGTTCATAACGCTGCGCTATTGGCAGTCAATCGTCACACAACCATGGAATTGATAATACGATACAAAGCAATATAAGCAAGCAATAAAAGTCATTTTATTATTGGAGAGGACAAATATAATTACACCATCAAACAAACAGCAAAAGCACACCTGTCTCATTAACAAATGTATTTAAATATGCAATAGAAATAGCAGAGTTGACTGTACTGTACATGAAGAAAGTAAACCACAAAATGTATATGTCGCACCTCCGGCGAGACTGCCACAAGTCAAAAACCATATATTTTTAAGTATGTCGTACTTATAAATGCCTATGATCAGGTCGTGTCGTATGAAACTGTCACAACTCAGATCATATAAATGGCAATTCTAAGGCACTGAATAGAAAACTGTTATAACTCAAAATTATTGTTATTTTTTACTAAAACACATAATTATAATCCATGAAAGAACTTTGTATTTTATTGTATAGTACTAGACAATGTTAGAAGTTAGTAATACGTTACTTTCACTTAAATTATGTAAATATTTATATTTTTCCTATTAGCTCAAAATCTTTAAATGCTTCTCCTGAAATAGTGTCCTTCTTGACTTGTGGCAGTCATGCACCGGGGGTGCAATGTATAAAATGTATTAGCAAACAGTTACCTGTTCCATTGTTCAATTACTTAAACCTTACCTGCAAAATCATCATTTGTCATGCCCATGATGTTCATGGCCTTGCAGGTGGACTGGAACTCTGCATTGTCATCTACGCCAGGTACAGCTTGATAACCACCAGTGAGGAACGGGTATGACTTGGGATCTTCCAGAATGAACTCCTCTGTAACATTAAGTCCATCACTTCACTGAGTAACTTTTCCTCTCAAAAGTGAACAAAAACATTCCTCATTACAACAGTCATTTTATCCCAATGATCACCTACAGCACTGCTTCACAAGGTGCAATGCACCTCTCCTGTGCCACTCGCCCACCATCACTGCGAACTGTAAGCAGGACAGTGCATGGCTGTGCAAACAAACTGTATTGTTGTAGTTGAAGCGTGCAATACGAGTGCTTGTTTATGAATTACAAAGATTATTTTTAATTTTAAAAAAAAATTAATAAAAGCCTCCCACAAGTCCAACCCCTCCTCCACGTGGTGGGAGACGGGCAACGGCATGAAGTAGGGGATTGCCTGTAGGGGTGAAGTACAGTGGGGACTTTGTGTGCCCCGGGACCGCTACGGTAGCTGTGAAGGCTCTATGGGAACCCTGAAAAGTGACGGCTGACGGGGCTCTGGTGAAGCAACGATAGGCCTAGCAAGCCAGTAGTGGATATCATATTTGCTTTCAAACCAGGAACAGGCCTCGGAAAGGACAGATGCAAACGACGACGACCCGGATATGCTAATGGACTACGAGTTGGGACATTAAACATACAGACACTGACAGGAAAAGTGGAGGAGATTGTAGATCTGATGGAGAGAAGAAAACTGGATGTACTGGGCTTGGCAGAAACAAGATGGAAAGGAGAAGGTCGCAGAGAACTGAGGAAAGGGTACCGGTTGTACTGGAGTGGGAACAGTGAAGGAAGGAGCAGCGGAGTAGGAGTAGTTGTGAGAGATGGAATGAAGGAAGAGGTAAAGGGAATAAGTGGCAGGATCATGAAGATCGGAGTAACTGTAAAGGGAAGAAGCCTGGAGATAGCCCAGGTATATGCCCCTCAAGTTGGATGTACAGCTCAAGAGAAGGAAGACTTTGAGGAGGAGCTACAACAGCAGTTGAATGGGCAGAGCATCATTGTCCTGGGAGATTTGAATGCACATGTAGGAAGTGAAAGGCAAGGATATGAAAATGTATTGGGAGCAGAAGGATGGGGTAGCAGGAATGAAGAAGGGAGAAAGTTGCTGGATTTTTGCAAGAGAAACGGTTTAGTGGTAGGCAACTCTTGGTTCCGGAAGAAAGAAAGCCACAAGGTAACGTGGTACAGCAGTGATTTAACCAAGAAATCTTTAGTAGATTACATGCTGTACGACTGGGAAATAAAGAGAAGTGTCAGAGATATAAAGGTAATACCATCAGAGGCCTTAGATAGTGACCACAGAATACTTGTAATGAACCTGGGAGTTGTTAAGGATAGCAAGAGGACAGAGTACCAGGAAAGGAGAATCAAAGTATGGAAACTCAAGGAAAAGGAAGTCGAGGAAGAATTCCAGAAGATAATAAGGGAAAGGATGCCAACAGATAATCCTAAAACAGGGGAAGAGGAATGGAAGCAATTCAAAAACAATGGTGGAAGCTGCAGTGGCAGTATGTGGAAGAACAAGCAACAGAAAGCGGTGTAAAGAGACACCATGGTGGAATGAAAGAGTAAAAGAAGCTGTGGGAAGGAAGAACAAGGCTTTCAGAGTGTGGTTCCAGGAAAGAACTGATCTGGCAAGGGAAGATTATAAGATAAAGAAGAAAGAAGCAAACAAGATTGTCGCAGAGGAGAGGAAGAAGTGGATGGTAAAGTGGACAGAGATGATGGAGGAAGACAGCAGAGGAAATAAGAAAGTACTTTATGGGATGGTCAAAAGTAAGAGAAGAGGTCTGCGAGAGGATGTGGTAATGATGGACAGAAACGGAAATGAGGTACACAACAAAGAGCCACTCAAGACAGTGTGGAAAGAGTACTTTGAGGATTTGCTGAATCCAAATGGTCATAGGGAGGAAGACAATGTATTGGAAGATGGAGAAGACAACACAGGAATGGAAAAGGACCTGACTTGGAGAGAACTGGAAATGGCTATAGACAAGATGAAAGGAGGAAGGGCACCAGGTGTGGATGAAGTGAGTGTTGAAATGGTGAAGGCAGCAGGGGAGGTTGGGAAACAGTGGCTGTACCGTGTGATGAGGGTGATATGGAAGGAGAAAAAGACCCCAGAAGATTGGAAGAAAGGATTAATTGTCCCAATATTTAAGAAAGGAAGCAGAAAGGAGTGCAGAAATTACAGGGGAGTCACACTCATACCTCACTGTGCCAAGATATATGAAAAGATATTAGAAAGTAGAATACGAGCCAAAGTGGAGAGAAAATTGAGAGAGGAGCAGTATGGATTCAGACCTGGGAGATCAACAGTGGATCTCATATTTTCAGTGAGACAGCTCCAGGAACACCACTACGAATTTGGAGAGGATCTTTTGATGGCCTTTCTGGACATCGAAAAGGCCTATGATAGTGTGTGTAGGGAGAAGGTTTGGAAAGCAATGGAAAACATGGGAGTGGAAAAAGGGACTGTAGGCAGAGTGAAGGAGATGTATTGTGGAAGTGTGAGTTGTGTGAAAGTTGGAGGGGAAAGAACAGACTGGTTCAGACAAATGAGTGGCCTGAAACAGGGTAGTGCGCTGTCACCCCTTCTCTTTATTGTGGTTATGGACGAGGTAATGACACGGATAGCAGGGAAGATAGGAGAAGATAGGATGAAAGCAATGGTGTTTGCAGATGATCTCATGGTCTGGGGAAACAAGGAGGAGGAAATTCAGGAGCAACTGAAGGCTTGGGAAGAAACAGTGGGAGAGTACGGATGGAAGTTCAACATCAGTAAATGTGAGATCCTGTTAACGACCAGGAAAAAGGACAGACCAATGAGTGGGATAACACTTGGAGGTGGACAGCTGAAGAAGGTGGAAAGTCTCAAGTACTTGGGAAGTATAGTGGAGGAAAATGGGAGAAATGACAAAGAGATTACGGAACGTGGCAGACAGGCAGAAGCATTTCTGAGAAGCATTAGGAGCTTCGTGTGGAATAAAGATGTCCCACAAAAAAGCAAGGAAGTGTTATACAGAAGCTACTATATCCCGATACTGACCTATGCTTCAGAAACGTGGACAATGAAGAAAAGAGACATAAGCAGAATACAGGCAGGTGAAATGAAGTTCCTGCAAAGTAGGATCGGAGTAACAAGAAGAGACAGGGTGAGGAATGAAAAGGTCAGGGAAATAGTGAAAGAGGAGCCCTTGCAAGGTAGGATTGAGACATCAAGACTGAGGTGGTATGGACACTTAAAGAGAATGGATGAGAAGAAGATTCCCAAGAGGATACATGAGATGCAGATGCAGAAGAAACGACCAAGGGGAAGACCAAGAGATAGATGGCTGAAAGGAATGGAGGAATGTGTCAAGAAGAGAGGCGAGGACTGGACCAGAGTGACAGCGGAGAGGTCGTGGGAAGAAAGAACTAAGTGGCGAGGCTTATGTTCCAAACAGACCCAGCCTGGGGCTGGAAACTGTAGATGATGATGATGATGATGATGATTTTTAATAAAAACTCCAGCATATAAAGAAAAAGTTACTTGAAATTTCTCTTCATCTTATTGCCAATATTTTTTTTGTTTTTAGCATTCTCCATATATTTATGTCATTCATTAATTAGAGTGTGATTGTTTTGCTGAACCTCCCTAAATATCAAATAAATTATTGTTAATAATGGCTCTACAAGTAGATTTTCAATATTGTAAATGCAAGTAAATTAAAGACCAGTGGGATAAAAGAAGTACATGAAGAAATGGAAATACTTAAAATCTCTGAAGAAGACATTGCAAACAGAGGACAATTTAGAAATAAAATCAGAAACGTGCAAATTGTGCAAGTCTCAAGGAAGGTCACATCAGGAAAAAATGCGAAGGAAAGGAAGATAAAGCACAGTTAATTAATGAAGAGATTTTGGGAAGAAAGGAAGTGAAGCTGTGATTGGCTCAAGTTCACACGCTCTCCTGATGGGGAATAATTGGAAATAATAATGGCTCAACAAGTTCAACATGTAGCTAGTGCCTTGTGTAAGGCTGTTCGACGGCCGTACAATCCAGAATCAGTGTGCCAATCAGACAAAATCACTGTGAGCATTGAGGCACTCATCCCACCAACGCACCAGGTAGAAGACCCCATGTGGTAAAACACCATGTCCTGCCTGCAGCACATCCTCATCCGACAGGAATTGTTGCCTGCAACAATGCACTCCAGGAACGTGTTTCTTTCAACATTGAAACGCTCAGAGGCAGTAGGCGAACAGTTATCCGGTGTCCTTTTTGTTCGGCATTGAACGCCCAGGGTATCTACTGGCTGTAGACCGTCCAGTAGGCCTCAAACGGAAACTTTTTGATCACGCCCCAAAAAGAACCTTTGTCTACAAAAAGTACACGAGTTCCCATTCACTTATAAATGTGGTGTAATTTTTATTAGAATTAATTTTTAGTTGATAAATCTATTTCATACCCAACTACCATTTAAAAGGCAGGTCATGTCAAGCTGACAGCACCTGACTAACAGCTGTATTCTACTGTGAACCTGCTGCATCCCGATTCCACAGCACATTGCAGTATTTTCCCACAAGTGTAATTTCAAGTTTGCGAAGCCCCGACTTACAATCCAGAAATGCACATGTAATTAAATTCACAACTACAAATTTTGGAGATCATAAATCATAATGCATGGTTGAATAGTATGCTATTTAAGCTTTCTTTGCCACCTGATAAGAAATTATCAGATACATGAGTAGCTTTGCATTGTCCGATAGTACAACACTGACATTTGGTTGTGCCGTCTCATTGCATCCATTCTCTAATAATGAAATGATGTAATTTTTCTCAAGTCGTCATATTGCAGCTCGTTTATCAAGAATATATAAATACCTCTGTCATGCTTGCGACTCATAGTTTAACCCACAGATGATTACTTTCTCTTTTAAGTTTCTTTAACATACCTGTTTTGCAACTACAGCATTTAAACTATTATAGTTCAGCAAGCAGAGATAAGTCCTTCATCCATTTTTGCTGAACTACGATTTTAAAAAAATGTAGTGTAATGGTATGCATTGTATAACTGTCATGAAAGTTCATTTTTATAAAATATTTCATAAAATGTCTTTGACAAAATTCATTGATAATGTAATACCAGCCAGAGTAATATTTTCTGCTTTGAAGTTTGATTAAATCTTCTCCCCCCCTAAAAAATGGCATATCTAATGTTCTCATTTGTAGCTAGTTCTCGGATTTACGAAAGAACATTGGATCTGCTCCTACTACCATATGTTTTTTTTTTCTAATTTGGGTGACTGTATGTAGTTGGAAAGGTTCAATTTAAGTATGTTTTGAACAGTGTGAATTCACGTATCATCACAACATGATGGACTTCTTTCATAAAGAAATGTCTCAAGACTGAAAGAAATGTTGATGAACTTTCCTGTCTTAGCCTTCAATAGGGGACAATTTAATTCCAATAATGTGCAATAATTGAAGCCCTTTAACCCTGTCAAGCATCCTTCTGTAAGGCTACTCACTCTTCTGTTCCGGCGTCGCTCCCATGAGTAGCTGGTAGAAAATGTGAAATGTTCGCTCCTCCTTGGCTTGTCGAATAGCTCTCGACTTTTCCAGTAAGTAAGTTTCGATGTTGGCACCCGCAATATAACCAGAGGCATCAAAGTTGATACGAATGAATTTACCCTACAACATAACAACATACTATTAGAAAATCTTGAATAATTGCAGACCATTCTACTTGCCATAATACTTTACAAAAGAAATTAAATTGCAAGTGTTATTTAAAGATAAGTCAAATTTTGTTTTGTTCTTTTGACTAGAACTCCTTTCACATTTGGCATTATTATAACAGAATTCAATGTTAATAAAGTTAATTTCGTGTCCACTATGAAATTCCAAAGTCATTAAGTCCTGTAAATTTTATAAGCAAACGATAAAAATGGACAAACATGTAGCAGGTATGTTTAAAAGACAACGATACTTACAAAACGTGACGAGTTGTCATTCTTGACAGTCTTGGCATTACCAAATGCTTCCAGAATAGGATTTGCTTGCAGCAACTGCTGTTCCAATTCTCCCTGTAAATGAACATAACGGCCAAGATTTAGTATGAAGAACATTACACACCAAATGTACTACTTAAACCACATATAATGAAGACATACCTACCGCAAAATTATTACTTGACTAGGTAAGCATGGAATGGGAACGAAAAGCATTAATATTATTATTACTACACATGGGTAGCCAACATGATAAAGGCACTGATTACTTAGTAATAGGAAATGGTTACTAAGACTTCAATTTAGTCATCAACAGCATCTACAACACCTGCAGCTATAGTCTTAAAAATAGCAATACTTAGCACTTTCTCAAAAATTTTGAAATATACATCAAAGTTCAAAACAAAAAATACTAAACCACAATTCTGAAAAAATTACTATTTGTATGTTAATTATGATAGATGGCCATATTTCATATGCACCAATTATTAATACCATACTTGAAATGTAAGATAATATTATATTCAATTCTTTCTGGAAAGGGCATAATAACAAAATAGAATATTAAGAATATTATCACTTTTAATAAAAGTTATAAACCAAGAACTATCTTTAAGGAAGACAAATTTAAATTAATTTTCTCAACTTCCCATCAACTAAACTTAATACAAATGTAGACAAATCGAATGCCAACAAGATACATAATAAGATTCTTTTGAAAGAAATATTTACTAGGAAATTCACTCAGCAAACTAAATGATATAGGAAGCCTGCCTTACAGAACTTTACAACTACACAAGCTTACAAGAAAAGAAAAAAAAAACACCTCAGTTATTCTTAAAAATACATTCTACTAACCTTCAAAGAGTGTATACCGTAGAAACAGGAACCACAGCATGCTTCCCTCTTTACTTTTATCTCAATTTGAAAGTGCCGAGTCAAGTTAAAAATACACTTAGATTTTCTAGACTACCATGCACTAATTTTTAAATCATAAAAAGAAAACACACCCCAGAAGAGCCCAATATTTCCAATAACTAAGAAAATATTTTTTTTTAAATATTGTTCAGCATGCATATAAAGAGGGTGGGAAGGGTATAGTAACCTGGACCATATAATTCTTTGGATTGAATACCCAAAGGTTACAAAAAATATATACATCCGTCCATCCATCCATCCGTTGGTTGTGCAGAAAAGCTTTTATAGAGAATTTCCTCAACCATATGCTTTTGGACAGTGAATATTATTGTGTTATTTAACTAGTGTTGCCAATTAGCAAGTTTCCTATAGATTTATTGCTACATTCGCACCCCACAGTAGCATCATCTAGTCCCAATCTCAAACCCCTTCCCCCTGTATAAAATTACCATTCATTCCGAATTAACAGAATTGTTTTTCAATCGGTCAACACAAGTGCACCCAATTAGATTGGATGGGAAAGTAACAATTATTTTATGAAAGAAATGTTACATGAATTATTATTTATACACTTATGATAAATAATAATGTAATTGGTTTTACGTCCCTTTTAACTACTCTGGCTTTTAGAGACGCCGGGATGCCGGAATTTTGCCCTGAAGGGGCTCTTTAACGTGCCAGTAAATCTACTGACATGGCTCCCTCGCATTTGCGCACCCTCAAATGCCAGCCGACTGCGCCAGGATAAGAACCTGCAACCTTGGGCCCAACAAGCGAGAACGTTACGGCTGAGTTACGCAGCCAGTCCTACACTTGTGAACACACTTCCATAACAAATGCAGAAATAAATTTCTAAGAATTTGTTGTTCTCTCAGTTTACTGTAATGTTTAACTTAAACCAATTTACCATAGAAGTACATTTCTAAATTTGTTCGAGGTGTGTGTTAGTGTAGAAATAATTCATATAACATTTCTTTCAGGCTGATAAAATAATTGTTACTTCCCACCCAATCTACTTGGGCACTTGTGCTGACCAACTGAAGAGCAATTCTGTTGATTGATTATACAGGCAACACGGAAAAATGGCTACTGACATTCAATAATTGATATTTTAACTTTCAGTCGATCAACACAATAATTCCAATTAGAGGAATTGTGAAAAAAGGACCTGAAATAAATTACATGTGATGAAAAAATCTAAATACTGTTATGGACTATTGTAAATATATATCTTAATCACATGTAATTTATTTCAGGTTATGTTTTCACATATTCCAGTAATTGACTAACTGAAAGTTACATCAATAATATGTTTTTTAATGGGCTAGGGTTCTGCCTGAATCAATACTTTTATTGAAAATAATATTGGTAATAAGGCAACACTGAAAACCAGCTTCAAAACTAACATTCAAATGTTCAGTCTGGACCATATTTGAAAATCTCAGACTGAGAGCTAGATTTCACACACAAACATTAAATTAATAGTTACATTAGCCTTTAAGTACACCAGGCATACTAAAGATAGTTGTAATGTTTCTGCAGGCTCTTACTGTAGCTGCCATCTAACTTATCCCTAAAATGTTCCCAAATGACTACAAGTAGTGTCACCGTTTCCGGATTCGTTTATTCACAGGAATACCATAAAAATTGAGCTGCTGAGTGGTATGGTGAACAAGATACACTACGCGTGTAGCTATATGAGTATAATATTGATTCAGTTATTTAACTCAGTCTTATTTAGTCTTATTTTTTAAATAAGATTTTAATAGAATTAGTAACTATCTCCGCGTCTAGTGCGGATCTGTAATTTTAGGGCTTGTGTACGCTACAAGCTAAAAATCCGAAGCGACTTACTGAAGAGGAAATCTATGATGCTATAGTGCTAGAAGAATCAGAAGTTGAATCAGACGCAGATACTTCCAAGGAAGAATGTATAGAGTAAAATTATCACGATACAGATTAGTCTTAAGTATTCTGCCTGTAGAACAGCAGGCTAAGTGATTTCGTGATATTCTCTTGGTGTACAAAATTCACCGTGCGTGTACTTTTTATATATTAATAGGTGCGTGTAATCAAAGTTTAGTGGAGATCTACAGCCAATGATTGCTAAATTAAAGAACAACAAAATCTGCATGAAAAGAAATTTGTTGTTCTGCTTTACTAAACCTTTATGCTGCAAAGTTTCACTTTAATCACGCGAGATACAATTTCTGTCACAAGTTGCGATCCAGGGAAGTCTTGCTCGCAACAAAGGTTTGACATTGGCAGTCCAAGATTTTAGTAAAAAAAACAAAATTTTTTAATTCTGTTGGAAGCGCAGGCCAATATGTGGTGGTGGGGGGTGAAGGTTGTTTTAAGGGGCAGGTTGGTTGGTTACTCAGTTTAGGGGCTGCGACAACGCGGTCGTGTAGCCCCGGGGAACTTTGGGTGTGTATAGAATCTGATAACCGGTGTTAGTTGTGATGGCTGTATTAGAATGTGTTATCTGTAATTCAGGTAAGGACTACAAACGATCAATTTCGAGTAGTTCCTACTTTTGCTAATAATGCTACCATCAACAACACCTAGCTGCGAACTTGGCTACTAGATGCCACTACAACCGGCACCTGACTACGAACGTTGGAACATATTAGAGCGTTAATCAAATCTAACCTACAACGCTCTTAAAAAATCTGATCACTTCGGCCGGATTTGACCCCACAATCTTGGGCATAGAAGTTCAGCATGCTACCAACTATGCCACCCAAGCCACTTAAGGGGTAGAACATCGAGATCATCTATCCCAAAGTTACTGCGGGAATAGTGTGAGTGACGTTTCAACTCTTAACATTGTATAGAGGTGATCACTTTGTTGTTGTTTTTCCCTGGGTAAACCCTGCCATTCTTTAGTACACGAGATATTCCTGGAAATCTTACTTACTGCTCTGCCCACTCCATGGTGACAGTGTTTCCCACTTAGTTGTCTTTAGCTTTCTACTGTTGCTGTGTCTTCAGTGTAGTGAGAGTTTTGATGTGAATTTTCACTCTGAGTAAATTGTGCTTTCAGTACAAAAACTTAAGGTTTGCTGAAAAAGTCACCGTCATCCGGAAAAGGGTCTGTAATGCAATCTGTTTTAAATTTGTTTAAATATACAGTAGAACTCCATCATCCAAACTCCGTCTATCCGAATCGCTGATTATCCAAATCGCTTTCAGAAAAGAAAAAAGAAAAAAAAAGACAAACTTATGCGATTCGCAAAATAATGATTCCGTCTACGAGCACTATTGTCCTTCCCTCCACGAAGCTAGTGTAGGCGCAATGCGAATATTATTGGGATGATGAGCTTACTTTGACCGAGATGTTCAACAAACAACGACTCATTTACTACTATTGTACAGCACTTGAACGCTATATAACATGTAAAAGTGTTGCCTTTTCATTTAATTACATAATTAAAAATCCATACAGTACCGAAAATAAGCTCCTTTCCTTTGAAATGCATATGTATGTATAGTATACCATGTATATAAATCCAATTATCCAAATTTTTGATTATCCGAATGGAGCCCGGTCCGAATTGATTCGGATAATTGGAGTTCTACTGTAGTTTCTTTTACACAACATACCGGCATCTGAATAAATATTTACGTATTTGACAATTTCATGCATTTATTGGACCTAAAACCAAAAAAGATGTAACTTCTCTAATTCGATTTTTTTGTTGGTCCCTTCAGCGTAGAATTGTCTGAGTCCCAATGTATTATTTCTTCTTATTATTATTATTATTGTTATCCATTTCTTCCTGCTAACACAGCAAGTCCTGCAGGCCCAACAGTCAGCACATGGATTTCTACACTTGCCGTAAGTTTAATTCGGTGCCCCAAAAATTTTTATTAAATGTATTTTACTACCAATGCAAGTAAGGACATCACATTCACTCAGCAGGCCAAAATGTCATCATAGACATTTTCAATAACAGCCACTTTTGTCATCTGTGACCTAACAAACCTCTAGGGCGAACAATTGATAATTTTCGAAAACATCACACCGAATACATGTGAATAACTTTAGTATACAAGAGAGTATGCAACAATATTTGTGCAAGTCTGCTTGGATAACTTATTAATCAGTCATTATTTACTGTAATGCACTAAACCCTAATCAGGCATGTAAAATAGAGGATTTCATAACTAATTTCTAACCTCAATTGCCTTATTTCTTAAAGAGATTGGAATACAACTTTGCAGCATAACGGTTGAACAAGGAACTAATGAAAATTTCAGTTTTAGTAGCCAACGATTTGATCTGTTTAGAAACTGGAACTTCGGTTTATAGAAAATAACACAAATATCCCTGGGATATAATTCGAAACATCCATAACCATACACCACCTCTGAAATATTGTACTTTATAAAACGTACAGCTTAAATCTAGTACGCAAGCTAGGAAGAGTAATAGGTGGAGTCTCTGGTGATCCTCGTTCCAAGACCTATTTGATGCAGAGAATCGGCATAGCGATTCAAAAGGGAAACGCAGCCTGTGTAATGGGGACTATTCCACATAACACTAGTATGGACGAAATACTTTATTTGTTATAGGGTAGTTAATTTAATACAGATGATGTATTTCAAGATTGTATTGAACTGGCAGATTTATGTAAAATATGCCTATTTGTGTAGCTGTTGTAATAAAAATAATACTCCTTTTTAATATAATAAATTCAAATTGCTGTTAGTGTGTATCACTAAATTGAATGCCAATAATATGAACTCTGTACACACAAAACTTTTTTTTCTGCTTTAATCAGCTTGTACAATAAAGAGAGTACACAAAAGATGAGAGGCATTCTTTAAAAAACTTCCAGTCATACAAATGAACAGCATAGTACTACATACACTACACCACACTACAATATAATACAACACCCTTTAATATGTATTACAACTCCCCAATACACGTGCAACCAACTTTAAATTAATATCGAGTAGTGATGCTAATTGTTGAAGAACATTTGAATGAGCTGAGTACTACCGACATTTGAACTGCTGCTAGTCAAATATAGAATACACTTGGAAAGAGTACCTTGAGAGGAAAAGAAAATTGGTTCAACTATACCCTGTAACTTTAAATATTGTTTATAACTTGGAAATAGCATTAACAGATGAGATGAAACAAATTACTCCATTAACGGTAATTACTTTTCAATAACATAAATAATTTTTCGTTTTGGTCCACGAGATTACTGTATATCTATCTCTACATGGCTGAAGAAATTTGAAATGATCAATTCTTTAGCCTTCCCATCCTATTGTTGGCGAGTTCTAGGCCTATACAAATTATTGTGCATTCCTATTTCATAAAAAATTACTGTAAATTCATAATTAGAAGAAAAATAGAGCACGCACCAGAGGATTTAATTCATTTTTGAAAAACTTAAATCACATGCTGAATTTTATTTTCCTCCCTATATATAGTGAAGTAAACAATACGTGAATCTTAACATTGGTTAATCCTGAAATATTTTCAGTTCTGTGCCTGTGTTTTGAACAATGTGTCTGTACACTTATTAGCATCACTCTATTGTAGGAGTGCAGAAAGAAGAGATACTTACAATGATGAGAGCTGGGCTGGGACCCTGGTCATGCAGCAGCCGTATGCAACAGAAACAGGGACAACAAGGGATATATTATAAACACATGCAGCATACTCCTCTAAAAGCGTGTCTCAGTAAACCAAATGAGGGATTTCCCAACAACACTACAACCTGTGCTACATTCTAGCACTAGAACTACACACTAGCTAACAAAATCTACCCAAAATGTATTCAAGAATTTCACTGCATAGACAGAGCAGTCTTTGCTAAAGCCACCAAGAATATTACTAATGGAAAAACAAAGTTTCAATTAGAAATAAATACACTACTGGGTGTTTGGTGAAGTCATTATCCCCCATTTCATTTACTTCATGTAGTCCCTATAGCAGTAAGGAAAAAAAATCATCTTATGAACCAGAGAAAACAGTAAACTGCCCATTACATGCAGCAGTTGCCACAAGTTGCTCAATATCCCAATGTGCTGGAGAAATGGTGACATGCAAACTTTCCACTCACATCATCTCATTTAACCAAGGACAAATTGTAGGCAACTTATTATAGCATAAACAAGCTCTCTATTGGAGATTCAATCTCAATCTTTATAACTATCCCCTTCACAGAGCACAGCTTTGGTCACATCCCTCAGTATTATGCCAGCTTAACACAGTTTAAGGACTCAACAAATATTGTAGCTTAATTAATCAACCCTCAGACACTTGTGCTAGTAATAGATAAAGTGCAACTTGTAATTTGATCTGAAGAATTCACAATTTATTTTTCTGGCATTCTATTCTAATAATATGCTTAGTATATAGAAATAATCTAAGGCAAATATGAAAATTTTATGTAGGATATTCTTTCCATGTGCAGAGGAAATACAAAACCCAAGAAGGAAATTTAATTTTATCACACATCTTTGGAAAATCCATAATAGAAAGAATAATTTATTTTGATATAAACCTAAAACACCATCTATGTCGACCACTTATTAATTCAGTTTCCAACAGGGTGGGGACGAGATGCGATGAAATTCCAAAAGTGGCTATTGGTTTCTATAGCAGGATGCCCTTCCTGACGCCAACCTCACGAGAGGAGTTAATGAGAGATGAAATAAAGATGAATGACAGTACAATTTCAAGTAGTTCCAACTTAGGCTACCAGACACCACCGTCACCCAGCTGTGAACATTGGAACTTGATAGTGTGTTTCTAAACCAAATAACCTACAAATTTAACTACACACTTCCAATAGTAGCGGTAGGTTTTTTCAAGCTATAAATCTATGACATTGGCCCGCCGGCTTTAATTACCCTCCAAAGGAAGGCATACTGAAGGATTTTAATGCCCTTAAAAATCTGACGACTTCGACTGGGTTTGAACCCGCAATCTTGGGCATAGCAGTTCAGCATGCTACCGACTATGCCACCGAAGCTGTTTATAAACAAAAAAAAAACAAAAAAAACACTACAATAGTACATATTTGCACAGGTTAAAGAGTTTTCTTCAAGAATCTGTTCCGATTATTTGAGCACCTTCCTTGAAATTGATCTCCAATTGTTTTTAGATTTTTGCCTTTTCAGTCAACATTTACGGCCCAGAAGCTCTATAAGCACGCTCATACTACTAATTCACCGAGGCATTCTGTGCAAATGTGCATAAAATGATCTGGGTTAATTTTTCTGTGACACTTCACACAGCTCCTCCTCGTTGATTTATCCCTTCCTCGTACCCACGAAGTATCAGCCTACTTGGTTTTCTTGGTCAGCTGGAGGTCAAACAACAGGAATATCAGTTCTTGGAAGAAAAATGGACACATTTTGGAGAGAAACTGGAATTTATTTTCCTTCTATCTTCTGAGATATGTGTGTTTCTTTCAAATCTCATGAGTGTACCATAAAATACCAGTGTATTTTCTTTATTTTTCATTGGTTGAGAAGACACTCATGGTATTGATGTTCAACAAATCAAAAAAAGATTACCATTGGGCAATTTTGAGTGTTGCTTGCAATACCATATGCCTGTTAATGTAGATCCATATTCAGCAGCACAATCATCACACCACGTCCACTTCTCATTTGATTATGTTAAAAATGTTCCAATCACAGATTTCTTCAAATCTATGTCAGTATCAATAGCACTGTCACTGCATATATAAAAGCAAAAAACTAGTGTCACAAACCCAAGAAAGCTGAGGAGAGCGCAATTGTGTTCTCGATCATTATTCGCCCTCAACTCATCCAAAATTGCACACTTATTTTGCCCGATTACTCCTAGGTGAGTCCGTTTCTTTCATTACAGTAACTTCTGTGTCAGTGCTATGAATTTGAGCCAATTGTCCCTCGTTACATTTCGGTTTTCCTCTGCATAGAATCGACCGCCCATCAACACAAACTGTGAAGGTTGTTTGTAGGGGATAGCAGATTGTGATCCGACTTACACCTCTAGGTTTAAGGTGTGACCTGTATTAGCACACACCAAAGCGAAAACATGATTCCGTACTTTGCAGGCCTCTTAGGTCTTTTCCTCGGTAGGTCAACAATTGCTCATAGGCTAACCAAATGCAACACTGGAAATTCTGAGGTTCTTCAACAGTAAATATACCAATATGGGGTGGTAGCAGAGAACCTACATATTTTTACCCGTAATAAAACCTATCACCTGCATTTATACACTCTTAAATGTGAGCCAGGATTGATGCCATGTTTTTGGGATTTTCAAGCCAAAGCTTAACATACTGCACAACTCGGCTGAGCAGCTGACTGTGTGTGGTCTTAAATAATATGCACCTTGGTCATATAGGCCTGAGCATATTGGAAAAAGGAAATCTGGTCACTTAACTATACATTTAAATTGCTTAGGTTGAGGCACTGGCTACAGTACCAATCATTCTGGTCTTGGGATAGCTGGCTGAAGTACAACCAACTGCCATCCTTGAAATGGTTGTCTATGGTTTCCCACTTTATTTATTGGCATTTACTAGAATGGTATCTTTTTCAAGGCCCACGACGGCTTCCTTTACATTTCAAACACGTACACCAGTTACAGGCATCGCAATCCCAGGTTAACAAACAGATTTCACACACGGATTTAGTACACAGACTTAATGCCACGATGACCCAACCTACAGAAATATGATCATCTCTTTATTAATCAAATTATGACAGTCTAAGCAATCTTCATAATTCCATTGGTTAGTCAAACGGATTGTTTCCACTGTACAGCAAATCTTGATCAATCGTACATTCATATGTTATTTGAGGTTCCTATTCTTGCTTCTGATATTCTGATTGATTTACATAATGACAAAAACCCACTGAGCCTTTGCTATCATACTTTTTTTTCCATGGGTTCTGGAAATAGCATACAATCTTGGTACTTTTTTCCACCTTCCTCTGTTTTTAAGTCTCACCGAGTGCCTAACGAACAGTGAATAATAATTAATATTTTTACTGCCTGAATAAAATTACAGTAGGCTTCAAGAACACTCCTTCATAAATAGGACATCCATAAGGAACGATCTGCTTAATTTATTGTTACTTTGGAAGACCACTGTTCCCTTCTAAATGGGTCCTTGAAGAATAGTCATGATAAATTATTTCTTTAACCTCTTAATACGCTCAAATGCAAAACGACCTGTCATTTTGTCTAAAATGTATAAGCTTACTCTGTCAAAACCACGTGTACACAAAAGTGCATAAGGAAGGACTATAGAGCCTCAAAGGTGAGCCAATCAGCAAAGAGCATCTTCTGGCTTCACCCTATCAACGTAGTCACTGTAGCAGGAATTGGATCATAGGACTAATGTCAGTCAAGTCTTAAAGGATTCTCATATCAAACATTGATAAAAACTTTTACACATACTTTGTTGGCACAGTCATTTCCAATAGCAGGTTCCTGTCCAGTTTCACAGATTAATGGATAGACTACCCGATTTTAGTCCAAACAGTCCTAGGTTTGATTCCCTACCATGATATGGCATTCTAACTTTGTACTGTTACCGTAATTCTCTCAGCTCTGGGACTGGGTGTTAGTGACTTCATCATTCATTTCACCTCTTCGCTACATGCAGGTCCCCCACAGGCATTAACTCAAAATACCACTTCGGTGGCCACACGCCATTGTTGTTGGTTCCTGATCTGTCTAACTCAAATACCTGAGGGAGTTGAGACACCCTGGAAATATAACCCATAAATAAAAGGAGTAAATAATTAAAGTAGTAGAAACTATGAAGACAAATTATTTTCATAATCATAATCAGCATCATCATGCAGCATGTTTGCAAACTGCAACAAAAATCTAAGCTTGAAGATGTGCTGGTTCTTTACGAAGAACAGCTTATGATGAATCAATAACTTGCATGCAGCCCTCAACTGGCAGGTGCACAAGGACTTCCGTTTCCTCCAACCACGGCCCACCTTCATGCAGTAGCAAAACAAGTGAAACACATTCAGTCAAAAACAAGTTTATGAGAAACTTATATAAACAATCTAAGCTAATTTTCTCGTAAATTTGTTTACAGGTATTGTGTGTTTCACTTGTCCTTGGAGATATGAAACGAAAAGCAACAGGTTCTCATTGGTAAACATGGAGGAAATAAAATATTCACATCAAGACTGAACTGGTACACACTAAACGAAGAGTAAAAGCTATCAATATAAAGCACACATAATTGCTGTTACAAGTTTGTATTGCTCCAAATCGGTACAGTTTCCAGAAAATATAATGAAGCATGAGTCAACAGGTATAACTTAAACTTTCTATTGTTATTATTATTATTATTATATCAATTGTCACCCTTTTAACAGCTATGGTTTGAAAAAAAAATAGAGTGCCAGAATTTTGGACACAAGGGATTGCCGACCAGCAAGTTAATCCACTCTCTCAAAATGTCAACAGATTGTGCCGAAATTCAATTGCACAACCATTAACACAAAAGGAGTCTAACAATTTGTGAAGGGTAATTATATTGAATGTCTTCCAACATACTATACCACTAAAACAGCATAAACCTACACAGGATGTATGGAAAATACATGTCCAAGAAATCATGGATGATAAGAATGATCTCCTGTGGTAATATGACCCGAGGCCAATCTTGTCCCACCTAGGATCCAGAGAGTATTAAAGTGAAGTTTGGTCAGCAGTCTCTCATCCAAATGTGACAGGGGGTTTAACAACTGTATGATATATGCCTCACATGTAAAGTAGTATGTGAACCCCAAACCCCATTTGGACGAGCTGCTGCAAGTTTGGTACACCTTCGATTCGACAACTACTCTGCTATACAACCACTTTACATTGTAACAGGTAAAAGTGATCTGCCAAACTTTTATTCTACTGAGACACCAGACTCATGGGGGTGATTCCCTTCTTAGTTTTCCATTAGGAAACTACATTCTATAGCAAGAACACAAACTTAATAACACTCCAAACATCTACTCTTCATATCTCGAAAGTTCATTGAACCCTTAAAGTCAGCTAATACCTCTAAACCGTGCTCATCATTAATATATGATAAACAAAATATATGTGAAACAGAATTGAGCAGAAAGTGATAGACCACCAAGACCTCCAATCGAGCAACTATCCCTTATGCAGCAAACATGTAAGCTCAATTCAATCAGCAATATTGTGATTCATTAGAAGCCAATCTCTAAAACCATTTCAAACAATCATTCCCCTCTCCTGGCATATAGTACTTTTGATTTTAAGCCATACTACTGCAGTTCAAGATGTGCACAGGTAACCACTAAGGCACAGGAAACAATTGATCAGATATGAATCCTGTGGGCACAGCAGCTACACTTGCTTCTGGCGGCAGGTAGAGCAGCATGCAAACACGAGGTGAACAGGCAAGGATCTAAGAGGGGGCATTGCAGGCAATAAGGAAGGCCTAATATAGCAACAGCAGGCTGGTTATCAAACTGCTGTTATTCATTATTTGAGAGTCAAAATTAAATGGAAGAGGAATTAAATAGGGAGTTCATAACAGGCTGAAGATAGCCTGGAGATGAAAAGATTATTTTGAATCTCTGGAACTGTCACAGGAAGAAAATTTAACAGTCTGGGCTTGCCTTAAATTTTTGAATACTACATATTTCTTTAGACCACCAAAAGATTGGAAGAATAATCAGCTATGCAAGCTTTGTAATTAATAATGTACCAACAGGTTTTGATCTTGAAAAAGTGAGAGACTCTTCACATTAAGTTACTGCTATTTCAGACACTGATATATATGAAAGCAGAAGCTAATTGTATAACAATGATGTTTATTCTACTAATGCGAGCCCCATGCTTGAGAATGCGCTAACTACAGAAACTTGACATTCACAAATAATTATGTGATGAGTATAATTAATTAATTATATACAGACAATATTTTAGTTTTGTTGTACGAAGAATATAGGGCGGATACATTTATCAAAGGTCTGGAAACTGACATCTCGATTTCTCCATTTCATGCTAGAACATGAAAATTTGTACTGTGAAGAAACGGGGGGGGAAACAAATACAGAAGCTTGGTTGTCATAGGCAAGGGCAGTGTGGCTGCCAAGACAAGTGAACATGGACACTGGGGCCAGCCAGAAGGACAAACATGGGTAGATCCTGTCAGTGAAGGAACAAATGAAAATGTTCCCATACACATGGAAACAGGAAATGGGTAGGATTTTGCTCATGTCTAACTGCAATACCGCATCATGTAAGCGACCGATGCATTTCTCGATTGTGACATACCATCATTTCAACATTTTCCACTGCTGTAACTAAACCATATTGACTGCATGCTTAACAATTTTCAACAACCTATTACATGATTCAGCTTAATGGAAAGACTTAACATACATGATACCAGTTTTGAACTCTTAGAGAACAACTCAGTTTAATGGCTGCATGACATAACCTGGGAACAAACAATGAACAATATTTCCATAATATTACTATCAGAGATGGGAATATTAGTTCTCAGTATTTCCTATCTTCTAATAGAAACAAGTAAAAAAGACAAAAATTATGCCAGACAGGTGTGGGCTGAGTGAGAGATAAAGGCGAAAACAACCACAACAAAAGGACAAGGATAATCTCCACCGCCAACTTCAAAGGTGGGCAATCACTATCAAACCTGTAGCTCTTAAATGCTATAGCACCCAATAAGCTCATTTCAACCTCCTGGCCTCATCTTCTACACCTCGTCTTGAAATCATTTAACACTGAATAAAAACCATTGCCTCCTAGGTCTACGTTCTTTTTCTCTTAGCCTCTATAACAAGAGTTCATTAATCTCTCCTGCCCCACTATCAGCTCATAAAAACAGCCTCATCTAACATATTCATACCTAACATACCCTTTATCCCTTCACTATGAGTACCCTCCTGCCATAGCTCCATCTATTCGTTCCAGCAATCAATTTCTGACATTTCATAACCATAAATTTAATTTTTTTAATAATTTTAATTTTTAATACATTATACTAGACAATTTAATTGTTTTATGTAAAAAAAAAAAAAATGAAGTGTCTACAGTTTTTACCCATGCACTTCAGAGTGCACCGATCTTAATTTAAATGGACAATGAGTGTACATACAATGTTTTTGTTTATGTTGCTTATATTATTATGACAGTAAGAAATAAATCAAAAAGCAATCTTAATATGAGACCATGGACCATTGACAGGGCGTTTTTAAATCAGGTGCATCATTTTTTTAAACTATTATTCATATCCTATTAGCGTGCAGTAATATCTTTCTTTTCTTATTTGGTGATATGCATTATAAGAATGTTTTTCTTCATGTTAATTGTTATATTTTGTACAGTATGTTAAGTGTCACATATTTAAAATTAACAGGCTGATGGAGCACGTCCGAAACACGTACCTGTAGTAACCATATAAACTTGTATTGAAAAGGTGGACTATAAATCTTTTCTTTGATTAACCATAATTTGCTGAACAGTGAAAAGGAATGTTAAAACCTAAAATCTCCTCCTGGCTTCAGTATCACGAGAGAAAAATGCATTTATCTTATAAATATTCAATAGGGGCTAAAAATAAGAGCTCAGCTCTAGAAGCAATGCAAATATTCCATACATATTGATGTATAACTAAGTTCTTAAGAAGTCATTCTCGGTCAGCATGTCCACTGAATGCTTACAGTTGCTATATCCCCGATTTTCCATATGCACTCAACACCTGTATCCCAGCATCCCAAAAGAAATGTTTACGATGCATTAATGTTCCTATTACCTTCAAGCAGAAAAGGAACTAGAAAATTATGTAATCTAATTTGTCTTTGGAAGTAAAATGGGTACAAAATAACCTTCGGGACGCATGCCCCAGTTACACTCAAACAGAAAATAAACTGAAAAAATTACATTATGTAATTTGTCTATGGAAATTTGTCTTGAGGGAGTAATTTGAGTTTTAACATTTTTGTCTGTAGTAGAATTTTCACCTTTACTCTTCCTACAACAAATGATTCTGTGGAGTTTTGTTTACTTCTGCCAATTAAGAACTTCTTATATGAAAGAAATAAGCTGGACATTGACATTGTTGAGGTAAGTTTGACACTTAAGAACTATTTCTTTGAAATTAACATGGGTCCAGTTTCACATGAAAGACAAAATATTATTTCAACATTTCCACGAGTCTAAGAAATATTACTCACGGTCACTATATGATGAAAACAGGGTAGGCACTATCTACTGTATAATGTGGTGGTGGCAGTGCATATTAAAAGTTGTGCCCTAAATATAGAAACCCTATGAAAACTGCAAAAATTAAACAACAGTAGTCTATGCAAAGCACTGAAGTGAGAAGATTTGCTCGATCAACCAATATGATATTAAATCACTATCATTCCTAAGATTGATCTAACAAGTTTCTCTTTTTCCAACCATATTAGGATAACATTTAATTTCTCAAACATTCCGATTAATTTGAGTTGTGAGATTTTAAATGAGCTAACTTGCACCAAGCTAGTTTAGTGCCAAAACTAGTCCAGCTCTGTCTGGCTTGCTTTGGTCTATGTATTAGGGGACACTTGTGATCTAGTTTTTAAATAAGCAATATAGTAGGTTTATCTGCATTTATTGTACCATAGTTTTGAAAGCCATGAATAACCCGTTACCGGCTTGCTAGGCCTGTCGTAACTTCACCAGAGCCCCGTTACCAGTCATTTTTCAGAATTCCTGAAGGGCCTTCACAGCTACCGTAGAGGTCCAGGGTACACGAAGTCCCCACTGTACTTCACCCCTACAGGCATTCCCATGCTTTATGCCATTGCCCACCTCCCACGACGTGGACGAGGGGTTGGAACGACGTGGGATATGTATGTATGTATGTATGTATGTATGTATGTATGTATGTATTGTACCATAATGATGAACTTTCACAAATATTATTCATTTCACCAAACATCAACCAGAAAAAAAAATGACCTAACAGCAGAAAAGCACTCCTTGGCCACTAATGTATCCCTGAAAATTAAATTATTTGATCGAAGCCCACAAGTGTTTTGCATCAGCATAGGTTGGCTTGACAGATACACTACACCCTGACACAAGAACTGAAGCATCTGTCAGACTATCTCAGTAGAGCAGCGGCAGGCAAAGCTGAAGCTCATGGGTTCGACTCCTATATTCATCAGGCATTCTAATTCTCTACCTTCCAACTATGGCTTGTACTCTTTGTCCAACACATGATAGCTGAAAAGACTCCTTGATCATTATTGATTTTATCATTTGAGACTACTTAAAAATAAATGTATTGAAGAGGCTCCCACACTTACGAGCAAAACTTGAAACAGTATAGGCCTACCTTTCCAAAAGAGCATCTACCCGATGACCTCAGATGGCAGAACAGTGACAGATAAGACCAAAGGTCACAGTTTCGTTTCTCATATTCGTCAGGCATTTTAATTCTCTACCTTCCATTTATGGCTTGTACTCTTTGTACAATCCACTATTTAATAGCTAATAAAAAAAAACTTGGTCATGAATGATTTTATCATTTGATACTCTATTTAAAAATTAATTTATAATGATACATAAATGAGTATACATTCCTTTAATAGACTGGCATTTCTCTATTAATATACTGTACTATACTACTAATGTATTGAATCCCCCCCCCCGACTTGCACTCGGGGGGCGTGGTGGCTCAGCGGTCTAGCTGTATGCCTCTCACCTAGGCGGTCCGGGTTCGATTCCCGGTCAGTGCATGTGAGATTTTCGAAGTGAAATGCCATGTCCTGTGGTTCGGATTCCACGTAAAAAGGAGGTCCCGTGGCTCATAATCACAAGATTCACGGTCACGTAAAACTACAATCTTCGTTCGTTCGTTCGTTCGACTTGCACTCTCAAGGAAAACTTGAAAACATATCAGCCTTATATTTGTTCTTAGTCTTTATAAGAGATACAGTCTTATCACTATCTTAGCAAATACTGTTCTGAACCTTTTTCCTTCAAGACCAATCAAGATTGATGAACTTGTTAAGAGTGGAAGGAGCAATAACACTAACATGATCCAGCCTATCTAAGCTCGAGATATGCCATAAATCACTGGAGGAATGCTATATGGCTTAGCATTTTGTTAGCTGTTGACAGTCTACATAGAAATGAGTCCACATCCTTAAATGGCTGTAGAGAGAAGACTGGTCCAACTGGAACCTCCAGACCATCCAATGTGAGGAGCAAGTTACTCTCAAGTGCCAAGTATGGATCACGGAACTTTAAGTCTGCCATGTAATACAGCCATTACACTGTTGTTCTCCAACTTATGAAAAACTTGCCTGAACTCTTGATAACTTTTACAATAGACATTTTTCTTTTTAAATTTAAACCCACTTATACAATACTTATCCTTACAAGGTAAACAAGAACTAATTATGGCAGATGCAAAAAGTAAAAAACATATGTGACAGTGGTCTGTCTCCCCCCCCCCCCCCCCCCCCCCCCCCCCCCCCCCAAACAGATGTGTTCTCACCGTGTGTGGAGTATTCGATCCTTTGGGTTTAGAAGCAGCTACGTAGGCCAGGTACTGGATCACTTTCTTCGTGTTTTCAGTCTTACCAGCACCAGACTCTCCCGTGCAGAGAATGGACTGGTCTTCACGATCTGTAATAGGACATAGCACAAATAATAGGTTACAATTCAGTCCTGCTTCTCAGCAATTACATAGACCTATAAACATATGAATTATGAAATAAAATAATAAATAACAAAAAATCAGGAAATTTTTGACGGTATTAAACCGTATGCCAAATATTTACAAGAGTGGTGTGATGTGTCGAGGACCTAACAAAGTCTGCTGTGGTAGACATTTTGAAAATGATAAGGTACCTTCCTGTGCTTTGAGTTACATACAAAATTGCAGGTACCATACCATAATCACTAGATTAAAGCTATATTGTCATTGAAAAAACTTTATTAGGGCTAGGATTTTGATGAAATTGCAGTATTTTTTTCTGGTGACCCAGAAACATTGCTTCTTTGGTATTCACTTTCTTTTGTGTCAAATGAATGGTCTTGAAGATAAATTGACGAGGGGATTGTTGGGCCTTTCTTCTTTCCTTTTTCTTTGGTTGTTTTCTTATTACTGAGGCTTAAACCTGTTTATATTTTAAGATTTGCTAACATTTTTGTATTTAACCTACAGGACCGACATTCCTATAAATGAATATCCACTGTTCACTGTCCATAACTAATGATTTCTCTCACGGTTGAATAACTACCCTCATTAAAGGGTATCACTCCCCATAAAATATTACTATCAAGACTTCTTATTGGGAAAATACCTTTTACCTTATAGGCAAAATATATTCAATGCAATGAGGGGAAGAAAGGTAATTTAAAGGGCAATTTTTGAACTCTCTATGGCATTTTTGCAGAATATTATGCTAGCCCTACTTAAATGTAAGAAAAGTTATTTATATTATGTTGTGCCCAAGCATTCCTCACTTTAATAACAACAGATATTAACTTTTTTCTTCTTTTTCTTTTAGCTCCATTTTCTCTTTCAAGGAATGTTAGTAAAACTGTACTGCATTTATTAACTACTCATTTCAGTAAGTGTTCAATCCTCACATACCAATTTTGAATATATGATACAATGATACAGTATAATATGATATGATGAGTCATCAATGATATATGATGATGATGATTCACAAGTTCCAGTGTGCTTTCCGAGATGAGAGTGACAGGGTACATATCACTGCTATGTTTCTTGTTTTAGTTATAAATAAACTGCCAAGACTTTTCCAGGTTCAGAACTAGAATCATAATATTTTGCAAGCTATAAAATACTTATTTTCTGGCATGATATTAAGTTATTCTGATACTACTGGTATGCCAATGGTGGAGAGGGTCAGGAATAGTAGTGGTAAATATATTCCCTTTTAGGCCTCACAATGAAAGAAAACTGAATATAAAGAACCATAATATCCATGACTTGAAAAATTGTCTACCGGTACTTATTATTCTCCAAAGCCAACACTGAAAAATGACTTCTATCACTTCAATAATATTCTCCATTTCTATTAAGTTGAAGATGAGACTAGTCTCTACGAAGTGGATGGTTTTTACAGTCAGATGCTCTTCTTGACAATCCCATCTGAAGAGATAATGAATGAAAATCCACAGCCTGCTTACAGTCTCCGACCGGGTCAGGAATGGAATGAATGAAGCCCCCATCTAGCGGCGAGGATTTGAACTGTGCCGGCTGCCGAGGCCTGACGCACTCCTCTGGGGCAATGATTAAATGAATGACAGATGAAATGAAATGATAGTGGCGAGTGTTGCTGGAATGAAATTTTGACAGGGAAAACCGGAGTACCCGGAGAAAAACCTGTCTGCCTCCGTTTTGTCCAGCACAGATCTCACATGGAGTGACCGGGATTTGAACCACGGACCCAGCGGTGAGAGGCCGGCGTGCTGCCGCCTAAGCCACGGAGGCTTCTGAAGAGATAATAAGAAATGGAATTAAAGCAAATAAGAAACTGTGTGAGGAGTTGGATGAAAACAGCTTTGGTTATTAGGAAGTATCGTCCTGTACTTGCCTCGAGTAGACGAGGGAAACCACGGAAAACCCATTTCAAGGATGGCCTAAGGTAAGGTTCGAACCCACTTATTTCCTAAGTCCAGTGAGAGCATGGTCTCGCAACTCTGCACCCCAGTCAGTTTGAAAAAATAAACAAGTTACAAAATATAAATCAGAATTCTACTTGTTCCACCATACCAGAATATGGAAAGCCAGTTCGTGCTCCTTAATCCAGAAGGAGCAAGTGCCAGTTCCAATTCCTGAGAAAGGAACTTGTCTAGTTTTCAGCTTCCCTCTACTTTGGCCAACTTCAAAGTTGATCCATCCTCATCATGCATGAAAAATAATAAATATTAAATGTAATTACAATAAGACATAATAACAAGTAGTTCCATGAACTATATAGCCTATTTTCAAATATCCCACTTATATAATATGTTAATTGCCTCCTCAACATACAAAATTTCAGTTCGATTGCTTCCGATTGCTAGAACCGTCTAAATATTTCAGATGGTCGCCATGTTGAATTTTAATATAAATGTAGGCCATAGAGTTAGGTACTACTGTAATAGATGTCGATTATTGCGTATGTTCATTATTTAAACGATGACT
Organism: Meconema thalassinum; assembly: GCA_946902985.2. NCBI lineage: Eukaryota > Metazoa > Arthropoda > Insecta > Orthoptera > Tettigoniidae > Meconema > Meconema thalassinum. Next base: position 55,067,347 of record OX336394.1, read on the forward strand.
TTGATCGCATGATTAGGACACATGAAATAAAAACTTAATTTTGAAATTTCAAACTGCCGCCATCTGGAGGTTATGTAAACCATTGAACTAAATTAGATGTCAGTGCATTACAATGTGTATAATACTTTGCTTTACCAAGTTTCACTGCGTTCAGATGGTTAAATTGCGAGAAAAGTCTATTTAAATGTTTTCAACTTTGCTTGGCCACCATTTTCATTTTGTAGTTAACAGGTTTTTGAAAGTCACATAGGTGAACCTCTAGTAGGGCCCTTTATCACCGTACAAAAGTTCAGGGCGATATCAGTACGGTAATAGTTTCGGATATACAAGGCCGATGAAATATTTCACACAGTCGCCATGTAGGATTGGCGAGATGTAATAAAATTTGAAGGGCACGGTCGGGGACTGCCTAAATAGTACTATGACCTTACAGAGTTACATTGAAAGCGCTCCAGCCGTTTAGATTTTATTAGGGGACACACACACATATACACCTACACAGACGAAAGGTGATCTCATAAGCCTTTTTTTTCTCTCCATAAATGAAAATAGGCTAATAAATATAGTTTCAGTTTACATCACCTCTTCCTAATTGTACTTAGGGCCTTAATTCAGCTATGAGAGATTACTAGGCAACACAGAAAAATGGATTCTACTTCACTAGAACAGCAATATGCTACCTGCAAGATAAAAACTGGAGTCTCCACTTGCACAAGACAATTAGGTCATGCAGTCTTGTATGGCAGTGACTTGTACACGTGAGGAATCTTGTGCCTGTCATTGCCAACTAACAAGTTGTGTGTGGTACAGGTTTTACAATTAACCTATACTCAAACTCTTAGTTAGTCAAGTTGGAATACTGGGAAAGCACTTTATATCAAGCCAAATTCCCCTAATAATAAGCAATTATCTATCCCTCCCTCGAAAGCCAAGCACCTTAAGCGACAATTTGATTAACTGAAAATCAAAATTAGCCATTTATAATTGCTGTAATACAGTGAGACAACCATTTATTCTTACATCTAAATTCTGCTTTGAACAGAATCTACTAAAATGGAATTTTATGTCTCGTCAAATTGTTGCTTTTGATGCTCTGGCATTATAGGGGCCATATCATAGTCAAAAACAAATTAAACCTACTCCACCATCCCCAAACTGGATAACAGATCATGTTCTCGGAGCATATGCCCAATCTGTTCCTATATGTTGGGCTATTGTGGAGTCTCGATTAGTGTGTGTACTTTTAATTGGGGCTAGGATGGGAAAGAAAGAGGTTATGACCTAAGTTCAGCATGTATGCTAATCATTTCCACAGCTGAATTAAGATTAATAGATCCCTAGCACTAAGAGGGGAGCTAACATTAAAATAAATCAAACAAAGTGATAATGGCAGATGGTACCACATGAAGTGGTATACAGAGAACTGGAGCCCATCACTGATAATATTCAGAAGAAACTGATTTTCTTTTTTTGGTCACATTATGAAGTCACCGGAAACCAGATTATCTAGAAAGATTGTTGAGAAACTTTGGAATAACAAACAACAAGTAGCATGGATTAAGGAAATTAGAGAAGATATGAAAGAATTAGAAATAACCTTGGATGACTTGCAAAATGAAACAAAAAATTTAAAAAATTACAAGACATAAAAATAATATAACCAAAAATAGACAAACTTCATACAGTAAAAGGGGTATTTACAGATAAGGAACGCCTGAGAAGATCCGAGAGAATTAAAAGCTCCTGGGCAACTCAAGAAAACTTACTGAAGGAGAGTACCAAGAAATGATTGAAGCGGTCCCAATGAGGCCATAAAAGCAGAAGAAGAATTAGGTTGAAAATATGCTTATCCAAAATACATTTTAATAATAATAATAATAATAATAATAAAATGTGAAACAACCACGCTGATTGATGTTGCTATTCCGAGTATACAAAACCTGCAGGCCAAACATGCTCCAAATATTTCGAGCTGATGGAGGGGCCTCAGAAAGCAATGGCAGGTGAAGCGAGTTCGAATTGTATCAATAGTCATCTCAAGCACTGGTGTGGTTCCCTAACATCTCCTGCAAGGGCTAAAAGATAATATGATGTTTTAAGGGGCCGGACATTAAGGTTATCAGCCCAAGGGATAAAAGTGCTTGATCTGGACGCCTAACTTGTATAACTGAACACAAAATGCAGTGATATTGTCTATAACTAGGAATAGTTTGGAAATTCATTGGCAGTGATTTAAATTAAGATGATTATTATGCTCTGATTCAATGTAATCTGCATAATTGCTTTGTATTTTACCAGACAATGATCTGATATAATAATAATAATAGTAATAGTAATAATAATAGTAAACTTAAGTCTGTCAAAGTGAAGGAAAATTGGAAACTAGACAAGTTCCTTTCGCAGGAATTTGAACTGGTACTAGTTCCTTCTGAATGGAAGAACATGAACCGGATTATACAGTAGTTATTTTTAGAGAACTTTCCATATTTTGGTATGGTGGAACAAACAATTCTGGATATATTTTATTTTTAGCTTTATTAACTTATATCTTATCCATATTTTCAATCAATTTGCTACAAAACGCTAAATCTGAAATACCTAAATGCAACAAATCACTAAAATTAAAATGCGAAAAGAAACACTTAAGAGTATTACTCCTAGTTATTACAGCAGTATAACTTAGCAGATGAAACCACTACTCAACCTATTTGAGCTATTCTTTAGATTTTCAGATGGGGGGAGGAAATCGACTAAGTGTCGTAAAATGTTATCGTTTGTGTTATCGCAGTCATCTTGCTATGATGGGTGAATGGTTACCGTGTTGGATTACTAACCCCAAGCTTGCAGGTTCGCTCCTGGCCATGGTAAGTGATTTTCGAAAGGCGGTAAAAATAACGACACTCATATCATACGATGTTGGCATGTCAAATAACCCATTTGAATTCAGTAGGCCGTGTTCATTATGGCAAAATAAATCTCGGGATTTTCTGCCAACACGAAGTTCCTCATTTCTCTACTAGAAAGTGCTATAGTGTCAAGGAGCTTAAATATCTAACCTCCTTGACTTTCATAGTGCTTCAAGGAACAACAAAATTCGACATGCAAGCTACCCTCTGGGTGTCGAATAATAAAGCTTGCACCCGGCACCGAGGCCATACGATATTATTTTATTATCATTATTATTATTATTAATTGTAAATATAGTATATATACTTTAAATAAATATGACTGGACATTTTGCAGGGAAACATCTATTTCAGTACTTTAACTAACAGTTCAGAAAGCTTTGAAGCCATTTTTCAGTGTTACCACATTAACAATTGATAGGGCACTAACAGTTCACCGGCATGCAATTTATTCCCGAATTAATTTTATGCAATATTCAGTTCATTTACAGTCATATTTTCATAATAATATTATTAACATTGACAGCCCTGAACATAAGAATCGAAAGTGATGTGCAAGGATTCAAACAGGTGTTTCATTAATTGAAGGTTAGTCTATTTAGAATCATTCATTATTAATGTACTATACCATATTTAATTTGTTTAAAATGGGACAATCCCCAAGTGGGTCAAAGTGATATACAAGTTTCAAATAAGGGTTTCATTAATTAAAGGTATGTCTATTTATTTAGGATCATTCATTAATAATAATATCGTATGGGCTCGGGTGTCGGGTGCAAGCTTTGTAATTTGACACCCAGAGGGTAGCTTGCATGTCGAATTTCGTTGTTCCTTGAATCACTGTGAAAGTTGAGGTTAGATATCTAACCTCCTTGAACACTATAGCGCTTTCTAGTAGAGAAATGAGGAACTTGGTGTTGGCGGAAACTCCAGAGATTAATTTTGCCATTATGAACACTGCCTACTGAATTCAAATGGGTTCTTTTACATGCCAACATCGTAGGACATGCGTGTCATATTTTTGCCGCCTTTCAAAAATCACTTACCACGGCCATGAGCGAACCTGCAATCTTGGGGTTGGTAGACCGACACGCTATCCACTCGCCCACCGAGGCAAGCTTATTCATTAATAAATAATATAGTATAGTATATCGGATTTAATTTCTTTTGAATGGGACTTAGTCTAGTTGCGAAAAATTGTCTAATCACAAGTGGGTAACAAGTTGAATAAGAGTTGAAGGCCACTGCTATAAACCACAAACTCTGCCAACGACCCAATTATCTGGATTCTACCGTTCTGGTGCAAGTGTGCAGTCAGTGGCGTAGCCAGGGGTTGTTCCAGGGGGTTATAACCCCCCCCCCAGGAATGATAAATATATATTTAGAATTTGGCCAATTATAGACCGCTTTGAACCTAAGACTACGGTACATTGTTTCGTTTTTTCTTTTCTTCCCAAAACTTCTTCATACGTTGGCTGATGGCCTGCCTCTGTTCCGCTGATAACACTCTCCGTGGTTGATGTGGAACTTGCAGAATCGAAAAATCTGCAGTAGTGATCAGTCGCCGGAATTCCACCCTATTAGAAATGATGTTGTTTGTGATCTTCAGTTTTTGCAGATCACACCGTATCTCTTCCAGCCATCTAGTGGTGTTTTTTAATTTGGAGATGTAGTCAAAAATTTTCTTAGTTAGCCTGCTGCTATCCATTCTATGAAGGTGACCATAAAATCGTAGTCTCCGTCTTTTAATTGAGTCTGTAATTTTTTCCACATTACGGTAAAGGTCTTCATTTTTTCTCTTCATCCAAATATCTTTATTCTTTTGGGGACCCAAAATTTTCCTCAGTATTTTCCTTTCTTTCTTTTCCAGTTCCTCTTGTTCACCTCTTTTGTTCAACGTTAAACATTCTGATCCGTATAATACCTCTGGTTTAATTACAGTTGTGTAGTGCCTGATTTTTGCCTGGAATGAAATTGATCGTTTGTTGTATCTATGTTGGGTGAGTTTATAGGCATTTTCCATCTTTCTTAATCTCTCCTTGCAGGATGTGTTATCAAGTCCATTTGACTGGATCCATTCTCCCAAATATTTAAATTTATCAACTCTTTGAATCTGTCCATGTTGAGTTGTTAGATATTTTTCTCCATTGTGTCTGTGTTCAATATATTTGGTTTTTTCATATGAAATCTGAAGACCAGTTTTTATTGCTATTTCATGTAGGGTTTCAACCATTATTTGTGCTTGAAATCTGTTTTCTGAAATGATTGCTATGTCATCAGCAAAGGCAAGACATTTCACCTCAAATCTTCCCTTTCCTTGCCCCAAATGGACCCCTTCAATGTTTCTTTCGCATAATTTAAGTTCCCATTCCTTCATGATTTTGTTTAATATCAAATTAAATAGAAGTGGTGAAAGCCCATCACCTTGTCTAACTCCGGTTTTGATTTGGAAGGGTTCTGAAATGTCGTTTAGAAATTTAACTCTTGAGGTTGTATTTGTTAGTGTTTGTTCAACCAGTTGTCTGGTATTTTTATCTATCCCTAATTCTGCTAGCGTTAGGAATACAGACTGTCTGTCTATTGAATCATAAGCCTTTCTGAAATCAATGAAAGATACAACTGTGTTGAGGTTACGTATTGTTCTGATTCTAAGGATTGTTTTGAGATTGAAAATTTGCTCTGGACAAGATCTCCCTTTTCTAAATCCGGCTTGGTATTCGCCGATAGTATGTTCTGCTTGTTCTTCCAGATTGTGTAGCAATGCTTTAGAAAGAACTTTGTATGCGATTGGCTGTAAGGAAATACCTCTATAATTGTTGGGGTTTGTTTTATCTCCTTTCTTGTGCAAAGGATGGATTATTGCCCGTTTCCAATCATTTGGAATTGTTCCTTTTTCCCAACATTCCTTGATAACTTTGTGTAAAGCTTCAGCTGCAAATTTACCACCGAGTTTCAACATTTCAGTTAATATCCCATCCTCACCAGGTGCCTTATTATCTTTAAGATTGTCAATATATTGTTCTATTTGTTGGACAGTTGGTGGTTCTGACGGAGGGTTCTCTTTTTGTGGTGATGTAAACTGTAGTCTTTCTAAAGGTTCTTCGCAATTAAGAAGTTCCTCAAAGTATTTAGCTAAGGAATGATAAATAATAAGTGAAATAAATATTTCTTAAATTAAATAACGACACTTGCAGATGATCCTACAGCTTATGCTTTGTTGGAAATCTGTATGCTTGTGATTTATGTCTGTATCCTGTCTGGTCATTTATTGTTGTTGCCTTTAGGTCTGACTCCCCATTGAGGCTTCACACGTCGTCATAACGACGCATAACTCTGGCCTCCCAAGGTTGCCAATCATCTTTTTACCCATTAAATATAATGTTTCTCAAACTGAACCTAGCCCAGATAATTTTAAATCCCAACTAGCGGGGCAATTAGCTTTCTTTCTCTTTCTTTCATTTCTTATCGAGAGGGGAAGTTTTATATAATTAATCTAGTTTAATAATAATGATAATAATAATAATAATAATAATAATAATAATGGACCTAGAAATTCTATGGGCACATTAACACTAATTTGGAGATCGTGAACTTCTTGAGTGTGAGATCGAGTTACTTCATATTACTGTGTCCTGCAATTCATCAAATTCATGTTATCACCCAGTTACTATAACCCCACTCATTGATTGATCTTGGCTACACTACTGTGTGCTGTCATCTATATGAAAACTCCTAAAAGAGAAGTCTATTCTTTTCTCCAGCAGCAACATGTTCCATTACTTGATACGGGATCTATTCTTATCGATTGCTGGAAATACAGTGTGGTGAAGTAAGCCAACAAGCAGCCGGCAAGTCCACAACAAATATGGGCTTGTGTCTGCCTTGCACTGAATGCCGCAATCTGTACTCTTTAACAGTTGACCCTTGTGTGCTGGAAGAGCTAAAATAGGATGATGAGTACATGTTTCATCTGCAAACTTGCAAAACTACACAAGGAGTAATACTGTTAGTGTTACTTCCAAGATTTTTTTTTTCCACAGGAGGTGGAGGAGGCAGCGGTGGGGGTTGGTCTATCGTCAATATTTTTGCTTCCTTTCTGTTGCTGATGACATGGTGTTATTAGCAGTGAGTGAAAGGGCCATAACTGGAATGTTAGCACATCTGTATGAAGCTTGTGAAGAATACCGAATGAGAATTAATGAGGAAAAAATCCTGTACAAATTTAATTTACAATATCACTAACACGCAGGAATCTTTGAGTACAGCCAACCTTAAGTACTAAATACGGCACTGAAACGCAGCAAGTTATTAACTTAATGCTTTTCTCCTCCGATCACAGCACATGTAGCAGTGGTTTCTAGCTTAAAGAAAAGGCTGACAATTCTTTCTTATGCCATTCAAATGCCCTTGGGTCAATACTTGAGAATACTTAATGCTTTTCAGTTCAGAACGATTCAATGAAAATATGAATCAACATATCAACTGAACTACTTACTCTTCCCAATTCTTATTCAATACCTGAATTCTGGGCACATATCTATAGCCCCAGGTGAAGAGTGTAAATCTGCTATCCCCTTCCTCCATATCAATTATGCCAATTTGAGTTAAAGCAAACCTTGAAATCAAAACCTGAAGATAGTGAGTCCTCCTTCCTTAATGATAATGTTTGCTAGCAAAGGGAAATGGATTTGATAGTATAACCCTGACCCTATCTATGAAGGGCAGCACTGAGCTCCAGGCCCTATACGTATTGCTATGCCATACTTTTAGATCACTGCATGTGACTGGTTCTAAATAAATGTTGAAATGACTGAAGGACCCAGAACAATTCCAGATATTTGAAGCAGTGAGTAAGCAATGCTGGGAGTGGCCTCAAGGTCTGGGAGTGACCACACAAGGTTACAGCAAGTCAAGATCAGGGTCAGGCTGCATAGCTTTCCCTCACTACCAAAGCTGATGGGTCTCAGGAAAAGGGATTAATTTATGGACCTTGAAACAGCATTATTGAAGAATAGAAACTATTGACCAACCCGGTTTTACTGCTTAGAATTATAAATATAGTCGCTAACAGTGAGTTGGAATTCTGCACAATACTGTTTACTGTATTGGAATTTATTTTGGTAGCTTTGTTTTAATTATTGAAAAAATCGAGGCACACTAAGGCAAACTTACATTAGTGTATAAAATCAAGGTTGGTTGGTTCGTTCCTTAGTTTAGGGGCTGCGACAACGCCGTCATGTAGCCCCATGTACTTTGGGTGTGTGTAATCTGTCTGATAACCGCTGTTAATTGTGATGGCTGTATTAGTGTTATCTGTTTTAATTCAAGGAAGGACTGCAGAGGATAATTTCAAGTAGTTCCTACTTTTGCTACCAAATGCTACCGTCCACGACACCTAGCTTGCGGACTTGCCTACTAGATGGCATCACAGTCAGCACCTGGCGGCGAACGTTGGAACCAATATGGCGTTATCAATTCTAACCTAAAACGTTGGCTTCACACAAGTGTAGTTAGTGGAAGGTTCTTTTTCATACCATAAATCTATGACATAGGACTGCCGGCTTTTCTTTCCCTCCGAAGGAAGGCATACTGAGGGATTTTTAACGCTCTTAAAAATATCCAACGACTTCGGCCGGGTTTGAACCCACAACCTTGGGTATGAAATATAAAATCAAGAATTGACATTTGATGTCTACGTCTGTGGTTTGGATTCCAGTAAATAAAATGGAGGTCCCATGGCTAATGATCGTGAGATTAGCGGTCACGTAAAACTACAAGCGTTCTTCCTTACACTATTAGCCAGAAACGTGTAACTAAACTGGGTAACACTCATTTCTAAGACTCTTATACTTGGGAAATTATCTTACCCAGTCGATACCTTGTCATATTTGACTCGTGAACCCAAGATAGAAAAGTATGGTTTCCACCCAAGGAAGTTTATTTTTGAACAATGGGAAAAACCAACTGCACTCCACGAGTCCTAGGATGTCCGCTTATAAATGAGTGATCACATTACAAGACAAAATCAATTTAATTTCAGTTACTGGTCACCAAATTGAGTTCTGGTTTCTCTGCCAAATGGCAGTGAAAATGGAATGTCAAAATTGAAGAGTAGATGCCATATGATGATCACATCATCCTAATTTATTCGGAAATGTATGCATGATTTTATACACTGCTGTGGTTCCAAAATTTAGCCCTAGAAGGGAATTTTTAACATGGCAGTAAATCTGCTGCCTTAAGATCTCTTGCATTCAAACACCCTTAAATACTAGTAGACTGCTAGTATTTCATCCAGCAAACACGGACACAGGAAGAAGAGTGCCTCACAATCCGCTAGTTGGCTGCAAGTAAATACAGTGCTTAAATGTTTTAAACCCTTACCCGAGTTTGAAATATTTTGGCATATAACACTGGAATATGCAAAAATCTTCCGAGTAAGAGATTGCTTTAGAAATGAATTCTAAACACTAGTTGTTGAAATCTTCAAGATTTCTCAATCACAGTTGCCCAACCCATGCCTGGCATAAACATCACTTACTCCTTTTTCACTAAATGACATCACAACCCAGCACAGTTTCAAAGACCCATAACCTACATAAACATCTGTTCTTTTTCATGATGTACAAGGCCATGCTCTGCAGGTGTTTCTTCATTCTGCCAGCATGGAATATCAATTAGTCTCTTGAACAGTGCAGGGTCATCATCTTTATCATTTTCTTGTGCCATGTCTTTGGGGGTCATCACAGCACTACATTTTCTGTTATGCCAGACCACTTTCTCCAGCCATGAAGTCAGTCTTCTACCAAGTCATCTCCTACCTTCATTTTTAACGAGCTTGGAGAATAATTAAAACAGTGAACAGCTTAATTTATTTTTAAGTAATAGCAATTGGGATTAATATTGAAAAAGATTGATTATAATAAAGGTTGTAGATCCTTCATCCAATGATACAAACACTTTAGAACACCGATACAATAAACCACTACTATAAATTAAACCAACAGGTACAGTACATACCTCCTGGTTTTATTTTAACAAATTGTGCGATTGTCCAAAGTTTCCTTATAAAACACCAGCACCCAGATGCACAGACGAAATAATTCCTTAGAAATATACATATATAAAATATCTCAATTAAATTAAATAAAGAACCATTTGTCATCATTTTACTATCTTTGAATATACCTGTGGGCCAAACGTAACTACCATCGTGAATATGCGAGTTGGAAGAGGGACAGAATAACCCCTTGTTCAATCCCCCCCCCCCCCCCTTCCTCTAAATTAATATATTGGCTGTTCAGCAATCTTGTCAGTTTTGTTATTTTCTTTTTATTCTTTTAGGAATGGATGTTCATTTATTTCTTTGTATTACAAGGTTATCCAATTCTGTAACAAAAATCCATATACATTCTTATGCACCGACTACATATTTCTGGGACTCCCCGTGAATTTTTGACTTCCCACAGAAAAATGATGTATGTTCATGAAGCCGAAGGGCATCGGTTTGAATCTACTAAATTAAGCTACTGGAATATGAATCTTTTTTACACATACATCTTAAAGGGGATCAGGTCCAGGACAAATAAAGACTATGGATGTCGTTATAGTTTTCTGCGTTGCATTCAAAAGGAACACAATAAGGAAAGTGGAACTGCGATGTGACGTAGCTCCCACACTCTACTGCACCTCCTAGTCGGCCATATAGTCACCATTATTGCGCAGTGCAGTAAAAATACTTATTTGATAGCTTGCTCTTTTGTCTCATTTTATTCTTATCCTTTAACTTAATGCATCTCTGCACTAAAAGTGTGGAACAAAACAAGTGGTTCCACAAATTACCTATTGGATAGACATCAGCCAAAAGGTTCATAATTTGGTACTGCAAGAGGAACTAGTTTACACTCATCTAGTGCCATGGGGCAGATAACATCGCTGTTCCATCCCTTTAAACTACAAGAGTTAGCATTTAGTACCATGTTATGTTCTTCACATTTTAGTGAATAAGATTTTGAGGCATCATAACTTTATGATTATAACAATGATAAGTTGAAGGGTCCCGGACCAAAACCAGGAGCAAGTCATACTGCAAAAAATATAAGAAATTGCTGGTTCATCTATTATCAGTGACCATTCTTAATAACCTCTTCTACTTCGTCCATCACATTGAAATTCTTTACCACCCATTCTAACCATAATTTCCTAGGACTATCTCTACTGTTCTTCCTCTCAATAAGCTGGTCCATAAGTCTACCTTATTCACCACATGGCCCAAACATCTAAGAGACCACCCCAAGGTGTACTGGCTAGCATTCTGAGGATCGGGTTTAAGTAGCGGCCCTGCCAAGAAATTCAACTCTGTTCTAAGGATTGCAATAGGGGACAGCCAGACTTGTGAGGAAAAACTGAAGAGGTGAATTAGATTTCCACCTCAGCCATTCGGGAAGTAGTTTTCCATGGTTTCCCCACTTGTTGTCCATGGGAATTCCAGGATAGTTCCTATTTTAAGGCCATGGCTGCTTTCTTCCCTATCCAAACACCCAACATTCTACACACACTCAAGTTCACGGAGCTGATGACCACGACGACCAAGCCACTAAATAAAACAAACCTCTAAGCTGGCTTATAAAAGTATTGCACACCATATCGAAATCCAAATTCCCATTTAACTCCTTATTACCAAGAGCGGTAGCTATGCTCACTAAGGCACACGAGGCCAAACCATCCGACACTCTAGGCGAGTAGGATTGAATCCCACTGTCAATCGTCCTTGGAATGGTTTCCCAGTGTCAACTCTAGGCAAATGCCGGGACGGCTCCTAATTTAACTTTGTCGCTTCCAACTTCTTGCCCAGTTTATTTCATCTTCATCCCTTTCATCTCTAACTCCCCTCATGAGGTTGGTGTCAGGAAGGGTATCTAGACATATAATCCACTCGTCTCACACACACACACACACACACACACACACAAATTTCATCGCATCTCATCCCCCTGGCCCCGCGAAAAACTGGAATATGGGATCGACATACAGTTAACTCTTCATCATGAGAACTCACGTACCATTGCTCCCATCTGTACGTTCACGCCTGTTGCCTTCCGATTGTGAATTAGGGTATGCATCCTCAATCCACCCAGCTTTTTGTCTAGATCTTGCAGCATTCATTTAGGATTATTTTCACCCAAGGAAGACTACGGTAATTCAAAACACCCCCCAAACGTAAAAGGGCTTTCTTGTTTTTCTGCCACAAAGAAAAAGATAAGCACTCACCTTGTAACATTGACCGATAGGCGGTGTCCGTGATGGCGAAGACGTGTGGTGGGACCTCATGACGTTTGATCCCCTTGTAACGCTCCATGATCTTCTCTGTGTAGATGGGCAATCGCTTGTATGGGTTGACCACCACGCAGAACAGCCCTGAGTAAGTCTGTAACAGAGACAAGAGCAAATTGAAAGGGCCGAGTTATATTACCAATTTACAATTTTTGAAGTTATTTTAAGTAATTACAATAGATCTGGGTATGCCACAAACACAAGTACATTTTTACCGGTACGAAGGACGGGTAACCAGCGAGTGTACACTACAAAAAGCTTTAAAATATTAGTCCGTGTAATGCACAAATAATGTTAATCACATCAATTAATTTTAGAGCTTTGTGGCCATCAGCCCCGTGAATCAGGACTAGAAAAAAGGTATCCCGTAATTTGCCTGGAGGGAGTGTGGGGAAATAACACGGGAAACCTGCCCGGGATGGACTCTCTAAGCACTGGGATTCGAACTTTCGATCTTCCAACTTCCAGCTACCCACTGCAGCCGAGGTGTACAACTTAATGCATACGGCTACACCGCTGGATACTTAAATAAACAGGACAAACCCAAGAATTAGCTACTTTTTCTAAAAAATACAACTGAAGAGCTAATTTCCAAAGTGTCTTAAATCCACGAAAAGGCAAACTCCAGAAATTTAATTATCAGATAAACGACATAAAATACAGTCGAACTTCGATATTTCTCGAAATTTCGATAACTCGCCAGAGTTAATTCCCTAACCAACGTCCAATAATTTACAAGTATTTTTCTCTTGAAGTCTAACTTCTATAACTCAATTTTCGAAATCTTGAAGCTTAAATTATATTCCTAGCGCTTAAACATTTTTATTTTATCTCGAACATTCACGTATTTTTACATTACAATTAATTTGTTTCATACATCACTGAATGTGGTTGAGAACTTTGTGGCGGAAGCTCGTGCACAGAAAATTAAGCAGAAGAATAAGACGGATTTCTTCAAGTTATGAGAAAGTAGGTAAAGGCCCGACTACATTTAGTATTGTTAAATTTTACTTAGTGTAATAAAGCTATCATTACCAACATCCATTTTTAATAGACAACTATATGTTGTAAGCCTGCATACAGTATTTCGTGACCAGTATATCGCAAATTTAACATTTTGCTACGTATCTTCATAACTCGAATTTTCGATAAGTCGAATTTATTTTGACAACCTCTAAAGATTTGAGATATAGAGGTACAGTTACAACTATTTATGATTTACTATATTGTCAACATTGGCACTGGCTTACGAAAATCCTTGCCCATTAGTAGTAGTAGTATTATAATAATAATAATATCGTATGGCCTCGGGTGCAAGCTTTATGATTTGACGCCCAAAGGGCAGCTTGCATGTCGAATTTTGTTGTTCCTATGAACCATATCAAAGTTAAGGAGGTTAGACATCTAAGCTCCTTGACAATATAGCGCTTTTTTGGTAGAGTAAGGATGTAGACAGAAAATCCTGAGATTAATTTTGCCATTATGAACACTGCCTTCTGAATTCAAATTGGTTCTTTAACATACCAACATCGTATGACGTGCGTGCCGTGATTTTTGTCGCCTTTCAAACATCACTTACCACGGCCAGGAGCGAACCTGCAAGCTTAGGGTTGGTAGTCCGACACGATAACCACTCACCCACCGTGGTAAGCTGCGTAGTGAATTGCGACACTTCGGAGGTTGGTTTCAGTACGGGAAAATCAAGTCTGATACTTTCTTTCTTCTTTAACGCTGTTAATGTAAAGGCATTTCAGTGGAACATTCATATGAAGAGTCATCTACTTGTTCATCGTTCTGCCAAAATGCCATTGCAGGATCTAGCTCAGTAATGCCTAACTTATTTAAAAGCTACTTAATCTTAACTTTTCTTATTTTATTGTTACAACCATTTTAACAGGTGATAATAATAATAATAATAATAATAATAATAATAATAATAATAATAATAATAATGTTAGTCTATAGGTTTTACGTCCCGTTAACCGGCAATTAAGCCGGTTAGGAACACAGTGTGAGATGATTGGAGATTGTCATAAAATATTGAATAGCAACAATTTTGGATTAATAACACTTCGGAAATAAGTTCAATAATAGCTGGACGTTGCTTGTCAGCTCGTGTCAACAGCGATACGGCGATCGACAGCAGAGACAGCTTGACCAAACCCATCCTGTCAGATTTCTCCAGGACCACAATATCCACTTCCTACGACACTGTCGGAAGGATATCCCGTTGACAGAAGACAGAATAACAAACTTGAAAGAAATGTTTGTTGAAGTATTGAACATTTTCAGCAGTAGGCTATGATTCAACCGTAACGGGTTTAGATATGACTCACACTGCTATCAAATCCCCCAGCTGATGGGCAACAGGTGTTGAAGAGAACCCGTTCAGACAAGCGCAAAGAGAGGTATTGGTTCCACCCCACAATGACTACCAGCTGTTATGACTCACTAAGTGCTTCCGAAGCCTTCCCCTGGGAAATAACATTCAATTCGAAAGAAAAGGGACAGTGAGTAACAACCAGCAAATCATTTCCTAATGCCCTGGATATTCAACAGATTTCTCCGGTGAGAAAATTTACTTATTCCTCGTATTCATCCTCCATATGTACGACAAACACAATTTCGGTAAAATATAGTGTTGATCAATTATAATAAAATAAACATCGTCAACGCAGACAAAAGCAGTAAGATCAACCATTCAATATAATAATAAACAGGTCATTATTGGGTTTGAACAAGTCTTAAGAAAATATTTGAAACTATTGCCGTATAGCACAAAATAATTATTACTTCGCGGAATGTTCTTAAAAAAACTGGAATGACTCCGGAAGATGGCAACACGAATTCTCGGTGTTTCACTGCATTTGCCGTGGACAAGGGTTACGGGACGTCCTCATTTTAATATGGAGATCCCGCGTACCATCCTTCAATCAGTACTTTTTAAAGCCCCGAATTTTATTTCAGTCGGTACTAGAAAAGAGTAACCTCACTAATTCAAAATGTATAATTTGTAAGACTCAGTCTAATTATATTGTAACCAGCTAGAAGTGTTGTGCTTTCATCTATTGAACTTCAAATTCAACAAACTGCCTTTAACTGGAAAACCTGTAGATAGAATACCGAAGGTTTATTTTCACTTGAAACCCTATTTGGAATATTAATGCTGATGTCTGTCTGCCCATGTTCATTTCTGCTTTTGCAGAGTTGAGGATTGGTCGAGATGGACTATATGGCGAGTGGTTTGTCAGTCGAATCTCAGAAGGAATTAATTAATGATGAAATGAAACGAGTCACCGGCCACGGAGGCCGAGACCGTTAACGCTCTACCTCTTGCCTCGCTGGCATCGGGAGAGCGTGGGTTCAAATCCCACCCCGGCCGTTTCGGTTTCCCATTTTCACCACCAGGCAAATAAATGTCGGGACGGTCCCTTTCAACAGGTCCACGACCGATTTGCTTCCATAATCCCTTTCCTGACCCGTCCTGACAAAATAAATGGCCATTGGCTGCATTAATGAAAATAAAAAATAATTATTAGCCAAAACGAACAAAATGGAGACTGTCGTGTGCCTATTAGAAGGTATTTATCTGGAATTGAATATGAGAAATCACAGAAACAATTTCTAACGAAATAACGGTCGACGTCATTTAGATTATACTGTATGTACAGTATTTGGCCATGCCTCCTCTCCCTTAGAATCAATGCTTTTATTTGTTTCTCTTCGGTAACGCCATACCCAACAGAACAGCTATGACCGCTCCAAGGCGAGCGAATCCCAGAGAGATGGGTTTCAAAAATGGTTAGGTAGGAGGTCAGCATACAGAGTCATTAGGACAGAACAGCTATAATTATAGTTTATTCCGGTGGAAGGCAAGTGAGACGACAACACTCACTCAACCCTCACCAGAGATGATATCGGAACCATGGAACGAGAACAATGTCAACAAAGTTGGCAGTACAGAGCCGTGTATATGAGGCAACGAGATAAAAATACTAATTACGAGCAGTTTCTGCGAACCTCGAACTTGCCCGTCCTCAAGGTTTATTGACAGTAGTGTGCTTCCTCCCACGCACTCACGACCTTGTAGCCGGGCCGCCAGTTCCCGCCAATTCGCGCGACCGTTTACTTATTGCTTTAGCACAATGGACAGTCACCAAGTAATAGCCTTATCTCCGCTTTCATCTCTTATTCCTTCAGGCTATTTTGCTCCTCCTCTCTTCTAGATCTGCGCGGATGGTCAACCTATAAAAGAACAATACAAATTGCCACACTCGCTTCAGTTTCTCGCCAGATTTTTTTGACCCCTGGATATTGATTGAATTACCTAATTGGTATTGGACACACAAGGAACAAGAAAGAAGGTTGTCAACTCGCTTATAAAAAATGTATACTGTATTAACTCTTGCTTGTTTCAAGCCGTGGAGGCTAGTAGAAGAAACAAATTGGTCAAACGTGACAAAAGAAAATTACTATGTATGAAAATATGCCTAATTTTGCACAAATGAAGCATTAAATATGGATGTGTTGAACATTGTCAATATTATGCAATGTATGGATGCGTTGAACATTGGCAATATTATTAAGGAATGTCTGGAATGTTTCTAAAAGCAAAATAGTTTTATTCAAGAGAATAATCGGGCATATATGAAAGCGTAAGGCAAGAGAATGTAAGGAAAGTGTACTTCTCTCTATCTTATGATTCCCGTTTCTTTGAATTCTAAGAAGGAAGCTTCTGGTTTGACGTGATCATGAGCCACAGGACCTCCATTTTTACATGGAATCCGAATCTCAGGACGTAGTGTTTCACCTCGAAAATCTCGACATGCATTGAGCGCGAATCGAACCCGGCATCCCCCCTCCTGGTGATAGGCAAGCAGCTCGTCCGGGACAAAAACCAAGTTTTAGCCGAAAAGATTAATAAATGAAACTGGGTACGGATTTTTAAAGAAG
The DNA here is from genome assembly GCA_946902985.2 of Meconema thalassinum. NCBI lineage: Eukaryota > Metazoa > Arthropoda > Insecta > Orthoptera > Tettigoniidae > Meconema > Meconema thalassinum. The sequence continues at coordinate 55,084,539 of OX336394.1, forward strand.
TGACCATGGCCTATAAGAAGGTATCAACCCGGTATTTGACAGGGGTCGAAAATGGGATATCTCGGAGACACCATTTCAAGAATGGCCCAGGACGGTGGGATTTGAATTACCCAATATAGCCTGTCCGTATGGCCTTTTGCGTGGTTATACCGGTCGGGAGATATTTTTAAAAATCTTATGTTGAAAAAATTTTAAAGCTTATAAAATAAGCACTCCTTTTTAGATAAAATGTGGTAACCTGAGTCGGGAAGTAGCAAGAACTGCAGGCTGCATTAGTGACGAAGGGGTGGCGTCCGAGTAGTACAGGAGAAATCACACTTTAATTTAGAGAAATGTCCGTCCAATGCTCTCCATACAATACCCAGCAACGGGGATAAATGAGACAGAACCACCATAACACGAGAGCGGAAGAAAGAAAGGATCTTTTATTCTACTCTCTGTGTTTAAAGGGTGGCCAGAGCAGTTAGACACTCCCTACCAATGGGCGAGGGTGTAATTGAGGACTTCCCCTATCGGTGGCCTATCGCGTTGCTTCACACTCAATTGAATTCCTCCCCCGACATAAGAGAAAACTAAAGGAGTGGCAAACTGCCCGTAACCAGTCGCAATATTCCCACAAGCACGATTACACATCACTGATTGTATTAGCGAAATTAACTATGAGACCAACATGTCTGGTGTAGTTTTAAGATTTTATTCAACCCGCGGCTATTACAGGCCGGACGTTTGTTTTAGACGAGTGAAAATTTTTAATGGAAGCCTGGAGGCGAGTTACTATAGTACCTGTGTTGTTTTCACCTGTCCCATGTGGTCAGATGATTGACATAGCTATCTCGCACTACTGTTGAAGTACTGTCATTGGCAAATATAATGGCGTTCTGTTCGTAACTATCTAACGTGTACTTCCGCGTCACACAATACTTAGACGTGAACTGTACTGTCTGCACACTGATGTCATCACGTGCTCAAGTCTGGAATTCCATTCAATCAGACTAGTGGTGACAAATGTGAAGCGATAGGGCTAGAGAGTGACTGTGTACAGGCTCACCCGCAGGCTTCAAAGTCAAGGGCAATCGTCTAAAACAAACGTCCGGCTTGTATTTTTGGGGTGACCAGACACGCGACTAACTATACTGTAATATTAACGTAAAGATAATGCAAAGAGCCTGAGAAAGTTAACGTTTTGCCCGCAGTTGCGATCCTTTAGTGGAAAGTACCGAAACCAGACTTGCTTCGGTGGCGTAGTTGGTAGAATGCTGAGCTTCTATGCCCAAGATCACGGGTTCAAACCCGGACGAAGACGTCGGATTTTATAAGAGCGTTAAAATCCCTCAGTATGCCTTTCTTCAGAGGGGAAGTAAAGCCGGCGGTCCCATGTCAGATTTATGGCATGTCAAAGAACCTTCCATTAATTACACCTGTGTGAAGGAAAATTATATAGGTTAAGTTTAAACAACGCTCTTAGGTTCCTAAGTTCGTCGCCAGGAGCCGACTGCAGTTGCGTCTAGTAGCCAAGTTCCGAACTAGTATTCGTTGACGGTGGCGTTTGGCGGCAAAAGTAGGAACTACTTGAAAAATTCAATGTCTGCAGTCCTTACTTGAATTAAAAACAGATACACACTAATACAGTCATCACAATTAACACCGGTTATCAGACAGATTCTACACACACACAAATTACACGGGGCTACATGACCCCGTTGTCGCAGCCCCTAAACTGAGGAACCAACCAACCAGACTTCCATCATACGTCAATTAACAGGTGAGCCTATATTACAACACAATATGGGACTGTTTTGGTTGTTCCATAGTAACATGAGCCGGCCCCGTGGTGTTGGGGTAGCGCGCCTGCCTCTCACCCGGAGGCCCCGGGTTCGATCCCCGGCTCCGTCAGGGATTTTAAAACTGACGTGAGGGTTGGAACGGGGTGCACTCAGTCTCGTGAGGACAATTGAGTATCTGTCTTGACAGTGAGACAGCGCCCCGATCACGAATACCAAGATTAACGGCCGAGGGGACCCGACGCGCTGATCACGCGTCACCCCAATATCTGCAGGCCAAATGGCTGGGCAGCGGTCGCTTGGTCGGCCTTAGCCCGTCATGGGCTGGATAGTGCCAGGGGTTGACTTTTTTTCTCTTTTTTTTTTTTAGTAACATGAGCTAGCTAAACAAGCGAAACAATGTAGTGATAATATTAAACTTACACTTTGAGATAAATCAACTTTAATTTAAACGTGAACTTTATATGTGCGATACTGTTGGTTTCAGCAAGCCATACACAGTATGATATATTTTGATTTCGTTAAGGCATATTAAGGAGTTCAACTTGTCTGAACATTAACCGACATTTCAATATTTTAAAATTGTTTTTGTTTTGATCACTGTTGCAACATATTTGAACGAAACTGGGTTTTCTGCTATTGCTACGTTTAAAGCTTAAATACTGTGGAATACACATGAGAGCGACTATTTAAAAAAATACAGTACACCACGTTTCAAAACAGAGTCAATCAATGCAAATGTATTCGTCTCACTAGGACAGTGAGCCAATAAGATCCCGCTCCTTGATACACTAAATACCTCCACCAAGCATTGTTCTGTATTATTATGTAGCCTACCTGTCATGCAGCTATCGCAAATAACTACACAACGCAACGGCTACAGTTTCTTTTTCACAATTAACTTATTTGTAGATTTACTACAAAATACGAAATACATTAAGATTATTTAACATAAAGGCAAGCACATGGTTAAAATTAAGTAATACAAATTTTCACCTAACCTATAAGCCAACACCTGCCAACATTTAGCGTCAGAGCAAATCAGAAGGAGTCTGGCAGTCACACTAGAGAGCCCTGTGCGGATGTTGTTATCCGCAAAATTCGATGCTGTGGATGAGTGTGGATAGTGGATAAATCTGCGGATAATTCCCAAAATAGAAGTAAATTTGTATTCTTTCAGGTAATTTGAATCTCCGCAAGATTGTAGTATATCATACATCTCTTGGAGTAGGCACCTGACTTAGATACGGAAGAGGTGCAGTTTCGTCACTTATTTATATTAATGTATTATTCCTTATACTAGCCAAAACATTTGATCTCATCGTTTTAATACTCCGTTGCAGTGATGAACATCAACTAAAAGCACGATTTGCTGAATTCCTAATACCGCAGCAGTTTTAAAAAATAACAGCAACCACCATTATTCTTCTTTCTTTTTATTTTTATTATTATTAATCCATGTACCATTTTTCTTGCTAGTAGTCTACAATGGCATAAATAATTGTATTAAGTGTGGATACGAAACGGATGCTGATCACACACTGGAGAAGCTTTAGCGATAAAAATTCGAAGTTATCTAGCTTGAACTCAATCAAGGTTGAGGTTGGCATGAGGGTATAAGGTAAACAGTTCCTTTGCGGATAGCAAAGCATTTATGTCAAGCATCAGAGCCACAAACTTACTGAATAAAATAACCAGGTAACTTAAATACATCATTCTGAAAAACTCCTCATATCGTACATGTTCCTGTAGCGAACAACTTCGAACTCATTCCAGCCCTTTCCAATTAATGCCAGAGGAGGCCGAGGTGGTTCCGCGGAGACAACTCGCTAATGACTGAGGATGTAGGAGCTCCTGAGAAATCCCACGCTCACCCCTGAAACTCATCCGAAGTTCACTTTGCTGAATGTTTATTACTGCCCTTTTAAACAGCTTAAATCTGACACAGGCACAACAAATTATCTCCATTCTCTAGCAATAGCAATCTGCGTATGCTACAGAACCGAGGTACTGTATGTCTATATGAAGCCATCAGTCCGATAAAGGTCGTGCCCAAGTCGGCTAATTTCTGTATGGTTACGATCAAGGACAACTTCACGAATACGGCCAACTTGGTGAAACTCTCACAACCAACGCAACGGCTGACTGTAAGGCGCGAAAGCTTGGTTTATTACGGGATATTTCTATTCAAGTGTCACTCCCGCGCTTTAGAACACGTGAGACCACCGATGAATAAGCAAGACTCAGCATATGGAATTACGTCACCACTCAAGATAACCATGCTCTTGTCCCGGTGGGACCACACTGGGCCCAGCCTCCCGCGACGAACACCCCGTAACAAAGAGGGATAAGAATAGTGTGTCAGCCCCAGGGGTTAAGAGTTAGCCACTATTATATCATTGGACTGTTCAAAACAATAAGTTCTATATAGTTTTTAAGTCATTAGTCGGCCATATTGTTTGTATTATTATTATTATTATTATTGTTATACCAGCACTAGTTTTCCAACAGAGACCAGAGCTTGAACAATATTTTAAAATGTTTACAGTAAACAACGGTAGTACCGGAATATGGCAAGCGTTCTAAGAAAACGTACAAACTCCAAAGATCGCAGAAGTAATATCTCAAACTAAATCTCATTTACAAATTAAGTCAACCTGAGCTGGTCACAGGGAATCCCACGACAGCATTGTACACACGCTAGCAAGGCCGCTGCATCATATAGGATTGTACACACGCTTAAAGCAGGGGGCCTTGGCGCGCCAAAAGCTCGGCCAAGGTGACCACAGCAGCTGTTAACAAAGCCGCCGCTGGGCGCTCTTATTTTATATGAAAGACCTTGTACAGTACAGCAATCAGCGGAGAACGCTCCGAGTTCTGAGATTTTAATCAACGAATGGAAGAAGGCTTGATTACTTGAATGCAGTATGGCACCTACATACCACGCAGCATCTAGCCAAGAACACTATCAATAAGGGGAAGCTATACCAAAGGAGAAACGAAAATGTTACAGTTCTGAAGAACAAAACGATCTAAAAGAATATGATCGAGCTTTACGGCTTACTACACGCCAGACGGCTCCGAAGAGCAATATACTCGAGAAAATGAAGGGCCTGTAGTCGGAATATCAATCCGGTACTGCTGTCCGGCACGACACACTCTTTACTTTCTAGATGTTGACCGAAGGTCGTTGACTCAAATTTCAGTTGCTCCATTTAGGAGTCCTTCCTTCTAGCATCCTGACAAGCATATCAAAAAGTGAGGACTAGGGAATAGAAAACTGCAGTCAATGGAGTGGGGTAGGAGATCATCTTCAAATCACTATAAAAGATGTTGCCGCAGATCAGCATCGTGGTGTTCCTCTAATTCACCTACTATAACACCTCTAATTCACTTACCATAACACTGAAGTTCACAGCTTATAAGGCAAAATTTAAACCTTCAAACGTGTAGACATCCTGAAATAACATACCGTACCCTTATAACAAACAAGATCCGCCTTCTATAGTCTAGGGGTAACCTACAGTACGTATCGATTGTTGTTTTAAGGACCAGCACAACTCTTCTAAATACGGTACCATGTACCCCTACGTATTGACACTTATGAAGTTCATGTTCTGCAACAACAACAAAAACTGTTCCGAGGGCGGAAGGGTTCGATTCCCACCACAGCCATCCAAGAAGTATTTATTCAAGGTTTTCCACTTCCACTCCATAAATGCCAGGATAGTACCTAACTTAAGGTTTACGGGTGATTCATTCCCAATCTTAGATCAAATTACAAGTACACACACAATGACTCATGTCAGCCCGATTTTAAGCACGATGTCCCAGTTTCGAACGAATCAACAGTGGCCTAACTATGGTCGTAATACTTAGAGTTGACGTCTGACAGCTAGTGCTGGAGGGAGGAGCATTGCACGTGCCATTACACGCGGTTGCAACATTCCTGCATTCCATACCCTACCCTTCTCACTTCCGGCTGGCTTGTTCGTTCATTCTGACCGCTGTGTTTTCTTGTAGACTACCTGGCCAGACCATGACTGACTTGGTCTTATGTTCGGTTTTCTTTAACAGAGGTAGGTGTATGTCTTTTGTAATCCTATACAGATCTGAAGAATACGCTATACAACGTTAGGAACATTGGGAGGTTTAAGAGTCCTTTAGAGGAGCATATGTGATGAACGATTCGTAAGAAAGATACATCTATAGATCTACAGAAAAAGAACACGACCTACATTCGTTAACCAAAAAGGCCTGTCCATCTATGGAGTTGCGTCACCTCAAGTTGCGAGACAGAGGAGTGCATTGGAACGAATAAGGCACAAGTTCCTTTACAGCACTGACCTCCTATACATGCATGGGCACCGCCCCAATATTCCACATAGTAATTTCAAACAAAATGGCACTGTTCAATTACACGCCATATATGTGACATCTCGCCACTACCAACTAGAGAGAGCTAGGACAATCTTAAGGTTGGTGTTTCAAGGAGCCATGAACGGCCTTTATAAAATGGCAACAATAAATTATGCAGGGGATTCCACAACACATACAGATACAGTATTTACTTATACAGTAGCCTACATTACTTGGTACATAAAAACGTCCTGGAGTGTTTTCCAATTCCATTTTGTTGTCTGTTGAAGTTTTTAACACCAGTCCCATTTGTAAGCTTAAAGTGCGTGTGATGATGGGGCGTCTCGTTTAGTGTTGTGAATGCCGTGTGCCTGCCTACCAGCCTAGTCAAAGCCAGAATTTCAATCCCATTTACCTGTAACTTAAATTCCAAATTCCATGAAATGACATTTACTCTAGTAATCTGGCTACTGATGTGAAGATTGGCGAACCCCGAATGACGTCATACCAGCAGACTACGATCATATCATGCTGCCAACTTTCAAAAATGGCTAGTATCAATGTCTGTAAGTGGGTTGCGAACATCATGACTTTGAAACAAGAGTGGCAACAGTGAATATAATCCTGATTCAACCGAACAGTACGAAATTATCACCATGCTTGTATTAACGGGGGACTAATGGTAAGGTTAATCCTAACAATTGAAAATACGAATGTTTTTAATTGTCTATTGTCAAAGAGAGAGAGAGAGAGTGTGTGTGTGTGTGTGAGGGGGGGGGGGGGATAAAAACATACATCAGTGAGTTTCCTGATCACTCGCACGGTTGTGGGAAAGTACAGTATAAGGAAAGTAGCAGGGCCCGGATATGTGTGTGCTTAACTTTTCAGAAAAATGTATTTAATTGCTTTAAAGTGGATAATATGTAAGTTTTCAAAATATGTTCTTAAATTTGTATCATATTTATGTTCCCCAGATACTCGAAATACAGTATAGTTGGAATGTCCAGCTGTTTGAATAATCCATAATCCTGTCTACAGTACAATTTAATGATCCCGCTTAAAAGGCTGGGGCTTGCCTAAGTTTCCGAACCCTACAATACTTACTGCAGATGCGCGATAGGAAATTATGTATCGGTATGTGTTGTTGAATTTCATTCTACAGAGCAAAAGAAGAGGTCACTTCGAAAATTTTCATAGCACTGTCAATACCCACAAATTTCGCATACTACTGTCATTTCAGGTAAAAATTCCTGTCAAGGTAAGGACTATTTGAGGCTTGATGAGACTGTTGACCCCAGCCCCCTGCTATACTTAATGACCAGGAAGTTCCTGTCTGAAAGCCCTACTGCAATACGGAGACTAGCCTATTACTGGAATTGCCAAGGGTAGAAATGTGGGCAGCAGTCATCTAAGGAGTACAACACTACCAAATATAGGAAATATGTTCTTATGAATAAATACGCCAGAATATGTATTTATTTATAAAAACTCAAACAAATATGTAAATACATAGAAATTAGTTAAATAAAAAATATTTAAACACATAACTATCTGGGCTTTAGAAAGTAGCATTAGGAATAAGCTAAAAAGAAAAACATACCGTTAGAAAGCTACGTAATGGTCCGTAGATTATGACGCAAAAATGTAATTTCGAAACTTTTGAAGATGTTCGGCAGTAAATTTAATTTAATATATACAATCGATTAAGGTGGAAGAGCAGTGTTTTACCAATACGGAACAATTTCTTCCAAGTGATAATTTCATATCCCTGTAACATACGGTGACGCGCACTACACACACTAGCATCCCTCATTCCGTCGAGGTTAATAGCGTTCCTTTACACCAGGACAATAGCTTCATTAGCACAATGAGTAAGCCAATCAGCATACCAGTGACAAAAACTGAACGAGGCTTCAAGGAATTATCACGAGCAAGAACAAAGCTCTAATAGAACTTTCTGAATGTACGAAGATTTGAGGAAAAATTGAAAATCTCACTATAATTCCAATGCAAATATAAGTTACGGTGACACCGAGGAGGCATAACGTGACATTATCTCATCCCCAAGCAAATTTCTAGAGGGGAAAAAACTACTACGTAGTGAAGCACGACCAGTAGTACCGATTGATTGAAATGAGTAATACTACTTGTCAATTACTTGCGGACCACGTTCGATTCCCGGTCAATGCATGCGAGAATTTCGAAGTTAAGTGCTATGTCCTGTGGTTCGGACTCCACGTAAAAAGGAGATCACGTGGCTCATCATCGCGAGATTAACGGGCACGTTAAACTACAAGCTTGCTTCCTCCCTTTATTTGCGGTACAGGCTACCGCTATACAGTAGATCCTATTGTCGTCGCTTCACTTATGAGCTATGGATATCTTGTATCAGTACCATGAACGCGTGTGTTAGATTTGGCTGATAATATGTTCTAGTTAGGTTACAGCAGTGTGTGTAATAGGTTACGGCAGTGTGCGTAAGAAACTATTGAAACTAGGATTGGGTACGTGCCCTGGAGACGGGCACTGACGACGAGATCTCCCGCCTTAATAATTTTTAGAATCTCCTCTGCAAATCCTACATTATCAACCACCAATAGATCAATAATAATTTCGGTAGGTAATTAAGCAGTACGAGGTTAATTGCCAAGTTTCTAGCCCACAACAAAATACTGTACGGTACCGAAAATTGTAGGCTATACCGTATTTTTGCGCAAATATGCACATCTCTTTAAGTGTTCTAATTATTAACTAATTTTATGGTACGTACCGTATAGTTCAATATTAAAATTTGCACGAACGATGAATGAAAATGTATTATGTATGTTGTGTTCGAAATTAGGCATATGAACTGATAAATGTCTGAACACCAATAAAAACTAAAATCGTAATTGAGTTCAGCATCAATATGATAATTCTGAAGTTCCAGGTTTGATAAAACTTGCACCCTTCGATACCTGTGTTCAATTGTATCGTGGCTCAGCGTATTATAAAGGCTTTCTTACAAAACTAGCCTCTAGTAGGTGCACTTATATTTTCTAACTGGCTTTTAATACATTAACACAGCTTACTGAGCGAAGCAACGGGATCTATCAAGTGTATTCTGCTATTTCAAGAAAAAATCTGAGTTGTCATTGCAGTTATTATGCTACTAAAATCCAAGACTAGGTTTACGGTTTTAACCATACAACCAACCATTTTCTTGCAGCTAAAAGGAGGCGTGCCGTTTGGCTTTATCAGCTTGCACTATGCTATAACAGCTTGCAGCGAAGGAAACTCCCTCCGATTCTTCCCTCCAAGTCGCAAAGAAACTTTTAATCCCAGAACATGTCTGGTATTTCATTCCAAAATACTCTGTATTGGGGTACATCCGCTATGAAACCGTTTTCCCAGAAGGAACACAGGCCCACTAACACCAGGCATGACACCTTGGAATTCCAAAGCTCGACTGATAAGCAAAGCATTCTCCAGACATGTCGTCATCTCGAGAGCCACATAAACTATGCCTTCTTAGAACTGAACAATGAACTGCTTTCTGGGTACAGCCATTTGGTTTCCCCCTCTCATTCATAAAGTGATTAGGTTTACAAGAATGGATACAATAACGGAAGTTATAAACGACATTGAAATACATGCAGTACAGCCACTACAATGGGAAATGCGTTGAAGGTCCGGAATGAAGTTGTTTCTATTGAAGATGCGGGAATAATCTTAGCTCAAGGCTCCAAATAGCGTCAGATTTTCCTTATCCACCATTTACCCTCTTTTCATCTGTGTCTACCTGTAGCTACTAATTTTCTTCTCCTGTGAACAATACTGAAAACCGACGTTGACTAATTAAGCTGAACTGGCGGCAGGTGACCAGGACGAAAATACCTAAAATATTAAAAGGAAATTTATCTAACAACATACCTCCAGTTTGTGGAAATCCATAAGTAGAGAAGGTTGTTGGGAGTTGGATTTAATTTTTATGGTGCCGGTATATCCACGATTACGTTCAATGGTGCGAGAGAGAGAGAGAGAGAGAGAGAGAGAGAGAGTAAGTGTGTACTTACGCAATAATTACAAGAAAACATCCACTTATAAACTAGGGAATTATTATTAGTGTTTCGAAGTGAATATTTTGGAGATTGTTTAGTTTTGGTATTCCACCTTTCAATTTCCTACGAAATGCAGTTTAAACAGGATCATTTGAAATGTACGGTTGCTAGATTGTTGACACGGTGAATTCTTTGAATTTCGTCATCTTACAGCGTATCAGCTCCCACCCCCGCGCTCCTAGCTACACTGCTTGCGCCTACGTAGTTAATGACAAAATTAATTTACTCGCACAAACATTTCTTTACTTCAGCTGTTATTATCAAGGAACTTCACTTGGTATGATTATACAAGGTGATTGGTTGGTTGAAGTTTAGAGGCTGCGACAACGCGGTCATGTAGCCCCGTGTACTTGGGTGTGTGTAGAATCTGTCTGATAAAACCGGTGTTCATTGTGATGACTGTATTAGTATGTTTTGTCTGTTTTTTAATTTAAGTACATACTGCAACTTAGAATTTTCAAATAGTTCCTACTTTTGCCGCCAAGCGCCACCGTCAACGACTACTAGGCCAAGTTCAGAGCTTAGCTACTAGACGACACCGCAGTCGGCTCTTGACAACGAACGTAGAAACCTAAGAGCGTTGTTTACATTCTTAACCTATCCTATTTAGCTTCACACAGGTGTAATTAGTGGAAGGTTTTTTAACATGCCATAAATCTATGACATGGGACCGCCGGCTTTACTTCCCCACCGAAAGAAGGCATACTGAGGGATTTTGAATGAAAATCCACAGCCTGCTTCCAGTCTCCGACCGGGTCAGGAATGGAATGAATGAAGCCCCAATCTAGCGGCGAGGATATGAACTGTGCCGGCTGCCGAGGCCTGACGCACTCCTCTGGGGCAATGATTAAATAAATGATAGATGAAATGAAATGATAGTGGAGAGTGTTGCTGGAATTAAATTTGTGACAGGGAAAACCGGAGTACCCGGAGAAAAACCTGTCTGCCTCCGTTTTGTCCAGCACAGATCTCACATGGAGTGACCGGGATTTGAACCACGGACCCAGCGGTGAGAGGCCGGCGTGCTGCCGCCTAAGCCACGGAGGCTGCTACTGAGGGATTTTAACGCTCTTAAAAAATCCGACGGGTTTGAACCCGCTATCTTGGGCATAGAAGCTCAGCATGCTACCGACTACGCCACCGAAGCCGCTAAGGTTGTTCGAATTTAAGTTCTAAATGTTAGTTGAATTTTGCCTGTGCCTTACTCTATGATAAGTGTGTTTATAAAACTCATAACTAGGGCTAGGATTTTTAGGTAAATAAATATTTTTTTTTATGTAAATACATATTTTAAGCATTTTTTCTATAAATACATAAATTCCTGCTTTTCACTTATTAGCACATAAAGAGACATAATATTTACATTTTTAAAAATCAGTATGCTAGATCTTTCAGTTAATTGCATTTTTATTGTGTGTTACTTCAACGGGGAAGAACCTGTGAGCTATCTAATCTTCATGCAGAGCGTATGTCAGCTTGCAACTGTGTTATTCTTCACTTGCCGCCCCGTCCCACTCACTGTGGGAGCCGGGGATTTCATCGTCCATAACCATATTGCACCACGTACTAGACCTCCCCCTCCCCCAGCTACCTGGAACCAGTCTCAGTCACATGCAGTTCATTTCTAGCACTGAAGTGTAAGGCAGTTCTACGATGCCTAAAGTAAAAACGACTACAAGTTATCGTCTGTTGCAGAATTTAAGGATAATTTTGCTTCTGATAGGGGCGTTCTGTTCTGCCAACCCTGTGGGTAAGCAATCAAGGCTGAACAGCGATCTTAAGTTACACAACACCTCAAGGGCAGGAATCATATTACCGCAGTTTCGCGCCTTCGGAAGAAGTGTTTCGCAATAATTGTCGGTGATTTGTGATGGTCAACGTGAAGATGTATCTTGTTGTGTATTGTAATTCTTCAGTAGTCAGTGAGGTATAAAGTAAATTGCATTCGTGAGTACTGCATATTGTTTATATTCACATTATTAAACTAAATTATAATTAAATATTTTAAATTTTTTGCCACATATTTCAGGTATTTTTAATACATAAAAAATAAATATTTTCCAGATTTTTAGCACCTAAAAATCCGAGCTCTACTCATAACATTCTATTCTTCCTGCTTTCTTATATAGTTAGGGTGTTGTGCCCTATTCCGGAAGGAATTACAAGGTGAACCTACAGTACCAATTCATACTATCTGCAAACTAGAAAAAGCAATTCAGTGATTCGGTAACTATACTGACTTTTTATTTTCATTTAAATTGCCATTTTCTGTAACCTAAGTATGTGTATATTACGTTATGCTGTGCCTGAGACATCAAATATTTGTATTTGTTACGAAAATTGCATGATAGCATCTTTCATTCGTCATGCTAGCACATGATAAGGTTTTCACGACTACAAATTAGTGACAGTGAAATTTTATTCATAAGGAAATTTGCATCTAAATCAGTATAGAAAATTACGATTGGTTATTAGTCGAACGTCTGAGAAGTGGACAAACAAATCTGAAAGACATACTACGATTCCTCGTCAAGTTATTTAGGCTAATTGTAAGTTTCATTAACTTACCCTAACCAAAGTGGCAAATTACAACTTGGATCACTAGAACACGATTTTATTAATTTGATTTATTTTAATTGATCTCATCAGAGTGTCCGGCCTTAAGGAAATTTAAATTACTAGCTTCTGAGCGAGTTTACGAGTGAGCCTATCACCCCAGCTTCGGCCAGTATCAAACTGTCGAGTCGTGTTGAGTTAAGACTTCAGAGAACAGTATGTGTGTTCACTTCGGCTTTTCTGAATTACGTCTGGGACCCGCCATCCGTGCGCCTTTTAGGCTTACGCTGGGTAAACTGTTAAGATACCGGGCGAAGCCGGGGCGGGTTGCTGGTATGCAATAATAGAAAGTAGGTAAAATAAACAACCAGTATCCATGAAATGAAAATGCATAAATGTTCTTCAATACGCATTGCATTTTCTGGCAAACCCGGAAAGACGTCACGGATACAGACTACGATCAGCTCATGCTGCTAACTTTCAAGTTACATTACAAGTGCCAGTTTCAGTGTCTGCAAGTCGTCTACAAATATGGAATGGTGACTTTTTTTTAATGAGTGGCAACAGTAAGTTAGTAGTAGTAGTAGTAGTAGTAGTAGTAGTAGTAGTAGTCGTCGTCGTCGTTGATTCATTTAGGGGCTTTGCGACATTGTGGTCATGTAACCCCGATTGGTTGTGTGAGGTGGAATTTGTCCGATAACTTGAGCTATTGTGATGACTGTATAAGTGTGTACTTTGGCAACAGTAAGTAATTATACTATGCATTACCAGTTTTGTAGTGTAGCGATGGGGGAGAATAGCAAGGTTGTCAGTCAGAATATCATCAGCTGTATCTTAAGGGCGTGGCAATAGTGTAGCCTCAAGTTCGATAATCCAATCTATAGTTTTCCCTTTGTTTTCTGCGTATGACGCTAGTTAAATGTTGAAATCAAAGTTTTAGGATAGTTAAGAAAAACTCAAAATCTAAAAACAAACTAAGTAATCGTATCAGTTATTATTTAGGACTTAAGTTCTGTCGGCAATATAATTCCTTAGATTACACCGAGTTACAAAAAACTTTTTTTTAAGGCTTTTAGTTTTGATGGCTGATTTTAATGTAGTTTTGCCTCCCGTTTATAAATCTGAAATCAAATTTTATTGACCACGTAAGGATTTTACAGAATTTGAAATTAAGTATTTAGACTATCACTTATAGCGAAGTTTGGGAAATTAACACCAGTAAAGTAAACTAGAACTAACTTAAAATTAAATGAATCCAGAAAACAATTTCGTAATTTCCTTGTTAACATATAAATTTAAATTCCACAAATGGCGTGTCCAGGATACAATTTTCACGACTTGAACTCTCTTCCTTTTGCTGCGGAAGTGTGATTTTCGTGATCGTGTTGCCAACACCGGATTGTTCCCCTTCATAGACCAGCAATAATCAGGTAACATCACAGCATTCCACCTGCCTTGATAACGTGTTTTTATCTCATTCATATCCTGGTGGAACCGCTCCCCATGTTCTCCACTGAAATATCCTAAGTTTTCAGGGGGAAAATTTGAGATTACTATGAAGGAAATGCAGCTTGATGATATTCTTATCAACATATCTTCTACGAATTTCGTGTAATCCGGGTGCTGCCTGTTCCCCTCCCCCACCCAAAAAAAAAGTTTTTCATATTCTTAAAACCTATCCAAGCCATTCTTTCCTCACAGGTCATCAAACCCTCAAATTGTTCATCCGTCATAAGGTTCCGTATCTGTGGTCCTACAAAGATTCCTTCTCGTAAGTTTCGCTTCAGACAGGAACGAGAATTTCTGACAGATCTACTTAAACAGTCACCACCTTTGTTCAATCCCTTTACGAACTGTTTCATGATCCCCAGTTTAAATATGGAGAGGTGGCAGAAAGATTTTCCTCGTTTCACCAAACATGATATTATTTTCTTGTCTCCTGAATCCATTGTTGTTGTAGCTGGCCATTCCTTTCAAACCCAGTGTGCACCACGTCCACGGCTCTCCCACAGACAGAGGAAACCTGGATATTTGGTGTAACCTGACTTGTCCAAGAACTGTAGGGGTAGACCAAAGTTAGAATATGTTCAACAGATTGCCTCAGATGTAAGGTGTGGTAGCTATGTAGAGATGAAACGATTAGCTCAGGACAGAGGCATGGAGAGTTAGAGGCATGGAGAGTTATATCAAGCGGCTTCGGTGGCGTAGTTGATCGCTGAGCTATGCCCAAGGTCGTGGGTTCAAACCCGGCCGAAGAAGTCTGATTTCTTAAGAGCGTTAAAAGTCCCTCAGTATGCCTTCCTTCGGAGGGGAAGTAAAGCCGGCAGTCCGATGTCATAGATTTATGGCATGTTAAAGAACCTTCCACAAATTACACCTGTATGAAGCTAAATTATATATAGGTTTAAACATTTGACTAACGTTCTTAGATTCCTACGTTCGTCGTATAGAGCCGACTGCGGTGGCATCTGGCAACCAAGTTCTGACCTAGTTGGTCATTGGCGGTGGCGTTTGGCGGCAAAAGTACGAACTACTTGGAAAAATTGAATGTCTGCAGTCCTTACTTGAATTAAAACAGATACACACACTAATACAGTCATCACAATTAACACCGGTTATCAGACAGATTCTACATACACACCCAAAGTACACGGGGCTACATGATCGCGTTGTCGCAGCCCCTAAACTGAGGAACCAACCAACAACCCACGTTTCCTTAAAAAAGGAAAATTACATAATCACATAAAAACTGTGGGTGTTACAGGAAATCGGATGCCATATTCGTATCTTCCATTTGTCTGCACTCTTCGTTTAACTTCCGACCAAACCAAATGTGCGCCCGAGGTTCGCCTTCAGTGACTGGACAGTTTCGTGCGGTTATCATGCGACTTCCGTGAACTGGCCAATAACAATGCATGGGGTCTACTTTTCTACCCCTATTCGCATCACATTGCCCAAAATTGTGGAGGTGAAAACTGCACACTAGTTAGTGCTTTCTACACCATTGTCAGTGTATGACTGTGGTTCAGAAGTATTTCTGAAAGTTATTTTTGTAGTACCTGTAATTATTGTATTAAACTGGTGTTAAAACTGTAACTGAATAAATAAATTATAAGTAAAATTAGATGATGCCACTAGTGTGTTATGTGTCATATTCGGGAAACTGTATTATTAAATAAAATTAATTATGCAATTCATATTAACCAGATGAAGAGTGGTGAGGGAGTAGTTCATGAAATGAAAACAAAATCAAGAAAAGGTGGGAGGAATATTTCAACCACTTACTAAATTAGGAAAATGATAGGCTGTCTTCTGGTGATGGTGTGCTTTACCCGAGTTCTACCACTGGAATTGGTAGAGAAGAAGTGATGTTTGCTGTCAAGAAAATGAAAAAAGGAAAAGCCACTGGTCCTGATGAAATTCCAGTGGAAGTCTGGCAGTGTGTTGGACAGACAGGAAGATATGTTGTGGGATCTTATGCAACAAATTTATTCGGAAGAGGTTATGCCCATGGAGTGGAGGGAGACATCACTGGTCCCTATTTATAAGGAAAGGGGCGACATCCAGGACTGTTCTAACTACAGGGGAATAAAGCCGATGTCCCATACCATGAAAATCTGGGAGAATATTATCGAGAAAAGGCTTCGAAAGGACAACGATTGGAGAACAACAGTTTGGGTTCATGCCAGGGAGGAGTACAACTGATGCCATTTTTGCACTCCGGCAACTCATCGAAAGGCATAGAGAGAAGAATAAGGAGCTACATAAATGTTCTCTACTGTATAGACTTAGAGAAAGCCTATGATAAGAGCTCCACGCCAGGAAGTCTGGAGATGTCTTGAGGACTAAAGCAGTCCCGGAAAAATATGTGCGGCTTATCCAGGACATGTACGAGGGGGCTAAAACAAGGGTCCAGAGTATCGTCGGGTTGACTAACTGGTTACCTGTTCAAGTTGGGTTGCATCAGGGGTAAGCCCTGTGTCCATACATATTCAATCTTGTCATGGATGTCCTATCTGATTTACGTAGTGCAGCACCATGTTTGCCGATGACAATTGTTTTGTGCGACACCAGTAGGAGAGGACTGGGAAGGCGACTGGAGAACTGGCGAGAAGCTTTGGAGACCAGAGGCCTGAAAATCAGTCGAAAGAAAACCGTGTATATGTGCCTTGGTGGTGACGGCAATGAATTAGTGCAGATGGATGGAGTAAGCTAAAGGCCAGTCAGTAGCTTCAAGTATCTTGGGTCAACAATGTCAGATGGCAACATAAATACTGAGATTAACCACAGGGTCCAGTCAGCCTGGATGAACTGGAAAAAGTTTTCTGGCATTCTGTGTGACAAAAGGCTCAATATAAGGGTGAAAGGGAAGGTCTACAAGACAGCTGTAAGGCCAGCCATGATGATGGTGCGGAGACATAGCCAATAATGTCACAATGTCATAAGCTGTATGTGACAGATGAAGATGCTGCGCTCGATGAGTGGCGTCACTAGGATTGATCACATTACAAATGAGAAAATCAGGGGCACCGTTAAAGTAACAGAAGTCTCCAAGAAAATCAGGGAGAGAAGACTGCTGTGGTATGGGCATGTTATGCGTCGAAATAACTACACACATCAAAAAAAGTTTTGCATCACCTCGGTTCCAAGAGTTCCGGAAGCGTTAAATACAAAGGGAATAGAGATCAACACAAACAACATTTCAGCTCGTTTTATTGCTCATGAGACCCACACATTGCATGTTGTACCATCATACAGCTAGACTTTCAGCATTTGTGGTCCAGATTGCAGTACACACCACTACCTCTTGCATTGATGCATGCCTGTATTCGCCGTGGCATACTATCCACAAGTTCATCAAGACACTGTTGGTCCAAATTGTCCCACTCCTCAACGACAATTCGGCGTAAATCTCTCAGAGTGGTTGGTGGGTCAAGACGTCCATAAACAGCCCTTTTCAACATATCCCAGGCATGTTCGATAGGGTTCATGTCTGGCGAACATGCTGGCCACTGTAGTCGAGCGATGTCGTTATCTTGAAGGAACGCATTCACAAGATGTGCACGATGAGGTCGAGAATTGTCGTCCATGAAGACAAATGCCTCTCCCAATATTCTGCCGATATGGTTGCACTATGGGTCGGAGGATGTCATTCAGGTATCGTAAAGCCGTTTCGGAGCCTTCCATGACCACCAGTGGCGTACGTCGGCCCCACATAATGCCACCCCAAAACATCAGGGAACCACCACCTTGCTGCACTCGCTGGACAGTGTGTCTAAGACGTTCAGCCTGACCAGGGTGCCTCCAAACACGTCTCCGACGATTGTCTGGTTGAAGGCATATGCGACACTCATCGGTGAAGAGAACGTGATGCCAATTCCGTGGGGTCCATTCAGCATGTTGTTGGGCCCATCTGTACCGCGCTGCATGGTGTCGGGGTTGCAAAGCTGGACCTCGCCATGGACGTCGGGAGTGAAGTTGCGCATCATGCAGCCTATTGCGCACAGTTTGAGTTGAAACACGACGTCCTGTGGCTGAACGAAACGCATTATTCAACATGGTGGCATTGCTGTCAGGGTTCCTCCGAGCGGCAATCCGTAAGTAGCGGTCATCCACTACAGTAGTAGCCCTTGGGCGGCCTGAGCGAGGCCCGTCATCGACAGTTCCTGTATCTCTGTACCTCCTCCATGTCCGAACAACATCGCTTTGGTTCACTCTGAGACGCCTGGAAACTTCCCTTGTTGAGAGCCCTTCTTGACACAAAGTAACAATGCGGACGCGATCGAACTGCGGTATTGACCTTCTAGGCATGGTAGAACTACAGACAACATGAGCAGCGTACATTCGTCCTGGTGGAATGACTGGAACTGATCGGCTGTCGTACCCCCTCCGTCTAATAGGCCCTGCTCATGCATGGTTGTTTACATCTTTGAGCAGTTTTAGTGACATCTATGAACAGTCAAAGGGACTGTATCTTGGATACAATATACACAGTCAACGTCTATATGCCGGAGATCTGGGAACCGAGGTGATGCAAAACTTTTTTTGATGTGTGTATGTACGGAGGAGAGCGATGTCTCTGGTTGTGGATGGCATGAGGAATAGAGGCAGACCTCGAAGAAGATAGACCGACAATATCCATGAAGACCTAAAGGAGAAGCAGTTAGGGGACGACGATGTGTGGGACAGAACAAAATTGAAAAGACATGCCAGAAACATCGACCCCACTCTAAGTGGGATGAGATGATGATGATGATGAAGAAGAAGGATGCAATTCAGTTCTCTCGCTAGAGGTTCCAAAACATCCCTATATTTCTCGGCTGAACACTCAAACTGTTATCATCTAAGATAAACGGTAATAACGGATGAATCGGTGTGATGATTTCATTGATGTGATTCATATACTGTGCTGTGCCACAACTGGTACTGTTTACAAGCATTGATAAGCCAACCAAGTCTACAATTTTACCAGTTACCACTTTGGCAAGGCGCCTTCGGTGGCGTAGTTTATAGAATGCTGAGCTTGTATGCCCAAGGTCACGGGGTCAAACCCGGCCGAAGTGGTCGGAGTTTTTAAGAGCGTTAAAAATCCCTCAATATGCCTTCCTTCGGAGGGGAAGTAATGCCAGCGGTCTCATGTCATAGATTTATGGCATGAAAAAGAACCTTGTGGGAAGCCAAAAGTTGTAGGTTAGAATTGATAACGCTATATTAGTTCGACGTTCGCCGCCAGGTGCTGACTGCGATGGCATCTAGCAGCAAAGTCCGCAAGCTAGGTGTCGTGGACAGTAGCATTTGGTAGCAAAAGCGGGAACTGCTCGAAATTATCGTCTGCAGTTCTTACTTAACATTGTGAGGTTTGAAGCCATTTTTCAGTGTTGCCTAAGTAAACAAAAGTTTGGTGCTTTTCAGTCAGTCAACACGAATGTACCCAAAATGAGCTGGGTTGTGCCCTAATCCTGAAATAAATTACATGAGATTAATAAATACACCAGGATGACCAGTTTCGATCGTCAAGCGATCATCAGATCCATTACACTTAGGCTATAACATCTATGTTTGAGAATACAGGTGAAAAATATGTACAATATTGTTACGTGCCACCCCCTAGTGGCACTTTTGTTAACTGGATTACGGTGGGAAGGAAGCACAACACCATTTACTGCTTAAAGAAATAATTAACTTTATTGTGGCCAGAAAATTACACTAATCAGCAAATACAAGCAATTAGGAGCCTTCTCCAGTTTCCTCAAATCTCTTCCTTATGCGCTCTTGGCCCCTTTCACTTGCAACAGACCACAGAAGTTAATCCGTCCTAATGAGTACGATGGCCTTGACAGAAACTACCTGTTCCTCTCATTTATGTTCTCCGACCACAATTACTTACGATCACTTGCTGCAGGCTATTTCGCTGTCCACAAGCTGGGAGAAACAATGTCACAGGATTTCGTAACTCGCACAGCACTTCGTCACCACACTTCTGTCGCACAAGATAATCGCTCGCACTAGCTCGTAAAACACAACAACAACTGCTTCACGGGTCACTCTTATATAGCAGACCGGTGACTCAATAAATGGTTCTAGATCCATCCAGGGTCCACGGCTTCTCGAGGTTTCCATCGCTGGTCCAGTCACGAATCTTCTGGACTATCCCTTCGTCTAGCAGCCCTGTTGCATAAGGCACACGCAATACAGGAGGCATGCCACAGCCCAGCCCCTGGGGCAGCTGTGACTCAAGCGGCGAGCGATGACACAAACTCACAGCCGTAACACCACCCCCTTCCTAAAAAGGCTGATCGTCCCGATCAATCATTGGTCCGTCTGTGTCCCTCCGTAGGCTGCCAGGCGATCTCGATGCACGATCTTCATCTTCGCCCTCGAGCTCCGCTGGATCCTGTAGACGACATCGTTGATCCGTTTCACGACTCGGTACGGGCCCTCCCAGGACTTCTGCAGTTTGGGTGACAGGCCTTTCTTCCGTAATGGGTTGAAGAGCCAGACCAGGTCGTCCTCGTGGAATCCGTCGGCATCCGTCTGCTGGTCGTATCGGGTCTTCATTCGGTCGGTCTCGATCCGCAGTTTCCTCCTCGCGAACGCGTGTACGTCCTCCAGTTGGTCGACCAGTTCTTGACAGTACTGGCTTACCGGGATCGGATCATTCCCAGGTCGGCCGAAGGCAAGATCGACAGGTAGACGGAGCTCCCTCCCAAACATGGCCCGGGCTGGTGTGCACCCGGTGGCTTCATGCACGGCGGCGCGGTAGGCCAGGAGAAATAGTGGAAGATGCTTGTCCCAATCCCTCTGGTGCTCGCTGACGACTATTCGGAGATGGTTCTCGACGGTGCGATTGAATCGCTCTACCATCCCGTCGGACTGAGGGTGTAGCGGCGTTGTCCTTGTCTTCCGGATCCCCAGCAGCTGGCATAGGTTCTGGAACACCTGCGACTCGAAGTTCCTCCCTTGGTCGGAGTGCAGCTCCAGGGGTACTCCGTACCGGCTGACGAATTCCTTCACCAGGGTCTCTGCGATCGTCGCGGCTTCTTGGTTAGGGAGCGCATACGCCTCCGGCCATTTGGTAAAGTAGTCGCTGACGACTAATATGTAGCGGTTCCCTGCCTCGCTTAACGGGAATGGCCCAGCAACATCGATGGCCACTCTCTCCATGGGGCCACCCACGTTGTAGGTCTTCAGTGGACCCCGTCGTCTTCGTCCTGGGCCCTTGCTGGCTGCGCAATCGTGGCACCTCGCGCAGTGATTCTCCACGTCTGTTCGGCATCCGATCCAGTAGAACCGCTCTCTCAGCTTCTCCAGGGTCTTCTTTATCCCTAGGTGTCCACCAGATGATCCTCCATGCACTTCCTTCAGGACTTCCTCCGTCATAGCCTTTGGAACGACGACTTGTTCCCGAGATGTCTTCCCGTCGGTGCTCTCCCAGGTACGGCAGATGAGGCCATCCCTTACAATCAGCGAGTCCCACTGTGCCCAGTAGGACTTAAACTTTGGGCTGCAATCACTCACAACGTTCCACCCGGGTCTGGGGACACAGGCCCTCTTCCATTCGGCTATCAGTCCCAGGTCATCATCTTCCGCTTGCGCCCGCGTGAAAGATTCGCGGCTCCAGCTCCCTTGAAGTTCCACGGTAGTCCTTCGGCACTGTATCCCGGTGTTCTCCTCCCTTCGGGCACAGAAGGTGCAGTCTTCGGGGCACGGTCTTCGTGACAGGGCGTCGGCGTTAGAATGCAGTTGGCCTTTCCTGTGATGAATCTCAAAGTTATACTGTTGAAGCCTCTCTAACCACCGCGCGAGTTGACCCTCGGGCTGCTTGAAGTTCAGGAGCCACCGCAGGGATGCATGGTCGGTCCTGATGAGAAATTCTTGCCCGTACAGGTACTTGTGGTAGTGTTCAATGGTCTTCACGATGGCGAGCAGCTCCTTCCTGGTGACGCAGTAGTTCCTTTCTGGCTTTGACAAGGCCTTGCTGAAGTAGGCCACTACTCTCTCCTCGCCGTCCACTACTTGCGACAGGATCCCCCCTATGCCAAAGTCGCTGGCATCGGTATCGACGATGAACCTTGTTCCAGGTCTGGGGTAGGCCAGAATAGGCGCGGTGCACAGAGCCTGCTTGAGTTGCTCGAAGGCATTGTGGCATTCTGCTGTCCACGTGAAGAGTTGGTCCTTCTCAGTCAGTCTATGTAAAGGTTTGGCGATGTCGGCGAATCCTCTCACGAAGCGACGATAATAAGTGCAGAGTCCCAGGAAGCTTCGTAGTTGGGACTTGTCCTTCGGAACTGGCCACTCCCTCACAGCTGCGGTCTTCTCTGGGTCGGTGCGCACCCCTTCCTCGGAGACGATATGCCCAAGGTACTGGACCCGCTTCTGGAAGAGCTGACACTTCTTGGGGCTCAACTTCAGCTGGGCAGCCCGTAGCTTCAACAAGATCTCCTTCAGGTTGCTGTAGTGCTCCTCGAAGCTCCTCCCCAGAACGATGACGTCGTCTAGGTATACCAGGCAGGTCTTCCAGTGTAGTCCCCTCAGAATGGACTCCATTAGCCTTTCGAAGGTTGCAGGGGCGTTGCACAGACCGAATGGCATGACGGTGAACTGCCAGAGCCCGCTGCCCACAGAGAACGCCGTTTTCTCGCGGTCCTTAGGGTGGACCTCCACCTGCCAGTAGCCACTCTTCAAATCCAAGGTGGAGAACCATCTTGACCCTGATATGGTGTCCAGCGTGTCGTCGATCCGGGGTAGAGGGTAGCTGTCCTTCTTCGTGACGTCGTTCACCCGCCTGTAGTCCACGCAGAACCTGGTGGAACCGTCCTTCTTCTTCACAAGCACGACCGGAGAACTCCAAGGACTATGTGATGGCTCGATCACCCCTTGATCCTTCATCTCTTCAACCATCCGGTCGACTTCGGCTTGCTTGGCGAGCGGGACACGTCGGAATGGGGCCCTAATCGGTGCGCTGTCCCCAACGTCGATTCTGTGCTGGACCAAGCTTGTCCTGCCGAAGTCTTTGCTTCCCAGGGAGAAGACATCCTGGAATTCGTGTAGCAGGTCCCGAAGTTGGCGTGATTGTTCCTCGTCTAAATGGTCCTGGGATCCTTGGTACAGCTTCTGTAGTTCTTCTGGCAGTGTGCGTCTTCTTCGGTTGTCCGTCTGCAGGTGTCCGTCCGTCGTGTCGGTGATGCGGGCAATCCAGGTAACGGGCTCGCAGACTCCTAGGTTGGTGTCCCGGTGAACCGTAATATCGTAGTCGTTCAGGTTGGACAGGCGGACGTACGGCCGAGGCGTCGTGTTGATGAGCGTCTTGGCAACTAGCAATCCTTTTGCCTGGATGTCCTCATATTTTGGCTCGATGACAGCAGCCACTCCCTCAGCAGTTCCGTCGACAATTACGGCGGCGCTGACCTCCGTCCTGGCAGGAACGATGACGTCCTCTCTCAGCCTTACTCGTCGTGCGGTGACGGCCTCGTGTGCTGGTTGCAAAGCAAGTTCCTCACCTCCGAAGTGCAGTGTGTTGGCACTCAGATCCAAGATGATGATGTTCTGGTCCAGGAAGCCCAGTCCGATGATCACTTCATTTGACACGTCAGCCACAAGCACTGGATGCTTTATCGCCCGTCGGCCAATGACGAACTCCAGTGATGCTTCGCCATGTACCGGTGCGGTCTCTCCGGTCGCGGTTATTAGCTGGAGGTTCCTTTGTGTGGGTTGCACTCTCCACTTCGGGATTACGGTGGGACTGACGATGGTCCTCGATGCTCCCGTGTCGATTAGCATGGGCCAGCTCTCTCCGTTGACGACTCCGTCGACCATCAGGCTGCTATTGTCCCTCCGTAACTTCATCACACGAACTTGGACTGCCGGGGCTTGACGACTGCCACAAGCCAACCTTTGCCCCCCTAGGCTGGCTGATACTTGCTTTCCTGGGCCGCGCGGTTTCCCTACGACTGACTGTCCAGACGGAAACCCTTGGCGGCGGCGATCACCACAGTCCTTGCTCAGGTGGCCTCTCTTACGGCAGGTCCAGCAGGTCGGTAGTCCTCTTCCGGGCCGCCTCTCCGGATGTCCTTCGGCTACGTTTTTGTTGGTGGTACTGCGATTCTTGAAGAAACGGCTTAGCGCCTCCATCAATTCGTCGGCCAGGGGCTTGGTCTCGTTGGTTTTTGCTGGTTCATCGACGTCCACTTGACGCACCCGCGCGTGTATTCTGGATGCCTGTTTTGCCGTCTCGAATTCGAGTGCGTGGCTCAGCGCATCTGCCAGGGTCTTATTGCGCGCGAGTCTCAGCGCCTGTTGAGTGTCCGAGTCCCGTAGCCCGTCGGTGAAGGTCTGCGTCGCTATCTGCTCCAGAAAGTCGGCCGGCGCTGTTGGGTAGGCAAGCCTTACGAGGCGTGCGATGTCCATCTCGAACTCCTGCAGGGTTTCCGCGTTCTTCTGTACCCGGGTTCGGAGCTGCATCTGGTAGGCCTGCTGAAGATGGCTATCTCCATATCGGGACTCCATATGGGCGATCAGTGAAGCGTAGTCCTGGGATCCAGTCGGGATGGCCTGAAGGACGTTAAGGGCGTCACCTCTCAGCGCTACAATGAGAGCTGTAGCCTATTCTGTGTTGTTCCAGTTATTTATGGAACAGGCCGCCTCGAACTGACGTAAGTAGGTGCTCCACGGCACCTTTCCGTCGAAGGTTGGGGGCGTCACTCTGCTATGTCCCGTTCCTGATATTCCCGGTGTAACGGTGGGCGGGCGTTGGCGCAGCTCGGCAACTTCCTCTTGTAGGGCTTTGACTCTCTCATCCACCCCGGTCGGCGGGCGTCGGCGCAGCTCGGCGACTTCCTCTTGTAGGGCTTTGAATCTATCTTCCATCCCTGTCGGCGGGAGTCGACGCAGCTCAGCAAATTCCTTTTGTAGAGCGTTGAATCTCTCTTCCACCCCCATCAGCGGTCGTTGGCACAGCTCGGCAACTTCCACTTGCAAGGCGTTGAATTTCTCCTCCACCCCCATCAGCGACGTTGGCGCAGCTCGGCAACTTCCACTTGCAAGGTGTTGAACTTCTCCTCCACTGCCGCGACTTCCTCACGTAGGCCCTGTTCTAATTTCCTTTGGCTCTCCTCTAACTTCGTCAGCAGACACTCTTCCAGATTTTTCTGGCCATCCAGAAATTTGGCGGTTAGGTCCTCTGCTAACTTATTCTGGCTGTCTTCCATCTGCTTCAGGTCCTCCGCTAACTTATTTTGGCCTTCTTCTAATTTGGAAGTTAGGTCCTCTGCTAACTTATTTTGGCTGTCCTTCAGGTCCTCTGCTAACTTCTTCTGGCCATCCTCCATCTTCTTCTGGCCGTCTTCCATTCTGGCAGTTAGGTCCTTGGTTAAATTCTTCTGTCCGTCTTCTATGCCATTTAACTTTTCTAGCAATGCTGCCAATTGCGCCTCCATTTTAGTTGTTTGCCTTGTAAAGGGCATGCACTCACAGGAAAATTAGCGAAAATGACCTGCTCGGGTTTTGAAACCAGGACCGTCAGGTGTTGTGCTTGAGTTCGTAATCCGGCTTCTGACACCAGTTGTTACGTGCCACCCCCTAGTGGCACTTTTGTTAACTGGATTACGGTGGGAAGGAAGCACAACACCATTTACTGCTTAAAGAAATAATTAACTTTATTGTGGCCAGAAAATTACACTAATCAGCAAATACAAGCAATTAGGAGCCTTCTCCAGTTTCCTCAAATCTCTTCCTTATGCGCACTTTGCCCCTTTCACTTGCAACAGACCACAGAAGTTAATCCGTCCTAATGAGTACGGTGGCCTTGACAGAAACTACCTGTTCCTCTCATTTATGTTCTCCGACCACAATTACTTACGATCACTTGCTGCAGGCTATTTCGCTGTCCACAAGCTGGGAGAAACAATGTCACAGGATTTCGTAACTCGCACAGCACTTCGTCACCACACTTCTGTCGCACAAGATAATCGCTCGCACTAGCTCGTAAAACACAACAACAACTGCTTCACGGGTCACTCTTATATAGCAGACCGGTGACTCAATAAATGGTTCTAGATCCATCCAGGGTCCACGGCTTCTCGAGGTTTCCATCGCTGGTCCAGTCACGAATCTTCTGGACTATCCCTTTGTCTAGCAGCCCTGTTGCATAAGGCACACGCAATACAGGAGGCATGCCACAGCCCAGCCCCTGGGGCAGCTGTGACTCAAGCGGCGAGCGATGACACAAACTCACAGCCGTAACAATATGTACAATTATTTAGTTGCAGTATTGGTAATGCAACTGTCTGTGTATGCTAATAGTGGTATATCTAATGTTAGGTGAAATGCTAAAATGGTGATAAAAATCCGCAGTTTGTCTGTTTGGGGTGATTTTTATCACCATTTCAGGATTTCACCTAACATTAGATATACTACAATTAGCATACACCGACAGTTGCATTACCAATACTGCAACTAAATAATTGTACATAATGTTAATATTTTTCACCTGTATTCTCAAACATAGATGTTATAGCCTAAGTGTAATGGATCTGATGATGATCGCTTGACGATCGAAACAGGTCATCCTAGTGTATTTATTGATCTCATGTAATTTATTTCAGGATTAGGACACAACCCAGCTCTTTTTGGGTACATTCGTGTTGACCGATTGAAAAGCACCAAAATTTTGTCCTTACTTAAATTATACAGATAACACACACTAATACAGCCATCACAATTAACACCGGTTATCAGACAGATTCTACACACACCCTAAGTACACGGTGCTACATGACCGCATTGTCGCAGCCCCTGAATTAAGGAACCAACCAACCACTTGGGCAAGTTTTTTTTAAGCATGCTATACAACAAGCTGGAGTAGGCCTATAACTAGAGGTGTTAGAAAGTGTTGTTATTTTTTTTTTTTTTGAAGATTTGTTGATTTAAAATTCAAAAGGTGGTGTTTTGTGTTTTTATTATTTTTTCGGGGGATGACATGTTAAAATTTGGAAAGCGATAAGGTTTGAACAATAAGTGCATTTAAAAATATAAACAATTAATAAAACAAAGTAAAAAACAAAACAGCAGGGTAACACGTTCAACATGGCTATGGAAGAATGAGATAATACTTACATGGAAGTCACATTTTTATTTTACATTCACCATCTCGAAACACATTTCAGTGAATACCTTTTCCAGTTTTATCCAAATACTGCGGTGAAATCACTGGAAGTAGATCATGGTTAAAGTCTCAGCATTTGCAGCTGTCAATTTTCGCCTCCTATCACTTACTATGAGACTGTATTTCGAAAATGACCTTTCAGAATCCACATTTGAACAAGGATACCCCACACACTTTAATGCAGCTGTTGCATAGTCTCGGTGAGCAGGCCTTAATCCCATGAGGATCTCTGGAACATTCACATTATCTTCATGACGCAGTTGGTTCTTTATTGCAGTCAGGTAAATGCTGTGAGCCTCTAAAAACTGTTGAGATTCCATCTTCGTAAGAAATGGGGCATTCTTCTTAAATTGGAGCAGTTCTGTGGGAGATACGTTCTTAGGTGCATGCCGAGGATCAAACAATGACCCGATGGCTTCTACAGTCTTCCTGGCTGGATCCGTGGTCCTTAAAGTCCTGACTTTCACTAGAGCTGACTGGGCAACACACGTAAGCTTGGACTTAACCTTTATCTGCATCTTTTGAGGAAGCTGTTCCAAGTTCTGGAGGATCGTATGATTGAACATTCCACCATCGCCTAATAGCTTGAGCTTTACCTGAAGGTCATCTAGCTCCCCAACCAGTAAGTGAATTGTTGGGTACTTAGATCCCTCCAAGAAATTAAGCAAGACATAAGAGAGGCACCAACAACAAACATACAATGCTTGTAATTGTATAAATTGTATTGTTGAAGTCGATGCTTGTTGGAAAAATTTGACCCCAGAATTTGAATCTTCCGATGTTTTGAAAAATTCTACCAGATCTTCCACATGCGTGGCCATATACATTGCAGCCTTAAACCATGAATTCCATCTTGTACATACAGGCATTGGGAAAACTAGAATTTCATTCTCTTTTTCTGTGTTTTCATATTTCTCCCTTAGAAATGAAACGTAATTGCTTTTTCTTTTTCGCGTACCTTTATAAAGGCATTCTTTGTCTTCACTATAGACATGTTCAATTCGTCCAGCTCGTTTTCAAATACGCAGCCGATAAGATTGACTTTATGAGCCCAGCACTGGACATGACTTAATTCTTCAATCAATCCTTGAAGAGTAGTTACACATTTTGTCATGTAGCGTGCTGAGTCCGTAACTACTGCCACTACACGCTCCCGTTCAATTTCATAGGAATTCAAGGTGTCTAATATCGCATTGGAGTAATTTACGCTATTGGCAGAATCTAGAACAACAGAGGCAGCCAGATGGGTGTTCATTTCAGTTGATGGTACTGATGGACGAAAAAGAATGTTGAAAACACACCTACCATTCTTGTCAGTTGTTTCGTCACATAGCAGAAACACGTCTTTGTTTTTTATATCTTCCCTAATTTCTTCCCTCCTTTCGTCAATCATGGGGATGTATTTCTGACGAATCTGATTTGCTGATGGTAAATCTCCACTTCCGCGAACGTACTTATTAAACCAAGTACGGATAGCAGGATTGTCTAGTTTCTCTACTGGTATATTAGCTTTCACAAACGCAGTAGTAGTGTCCAAAATAAACTCTTCTTTCATATCCTTCACACGACTAGCATTTGATAATGTTTCTTTCAAGATGGCCACTCTAGGAACACTAACTTCAAGACGCGAATTTTCTCGGCGTTTTGAATGCTTCTCCGATTCGCAATGTTTGTCTAATGCATCTTTCCTGCGATAATCTAACCGACAATCACAATATTTGCACATAAGAATGCCACAAGAAATTATAAATCCTTCATTCTTATATTCTTTAAGTCTGTCTGTGGCAGAAACAGCTACCTTAGGCATTTTTAAACTCAACTGAGCGATGCCCAGTAACAAACACTGTTATTACTCGGTTGACTGTAGTCACACGCCAGTATAAATTCGTAACCACACGCAAAATTTATTTCTGAATTCGTGTCATAATATTTAAATTACGTCGCGTCTCATCTTCCTGTACTGCTAAGTTCGGAACTAATACGACGAACACGTGGTCGCCAACTGATTCACGCAAATAACACACTAGCTTCGATGATAACGCACAATTTGCGCACTTTTTTTTATTAAATTATATAGAATTCTCTACTATAATTTACACTCGCTACCGATGTAACAGGAGGCAAACGTAGTTTACATTATGAACAACTATCACATAACCTTTTGGAGGTAGTCGGCCAAACTATTCACGCCGCGATATAACAGCTGTTTACCACAGCGCTAAAATCCAACGAGTAACGAGAATATCGACAGTATATCGTAATATGACGTATATCGTAGTATTACCCCTCGCGAAACTATACAATCGATCATTCTCTCGAATTGAACACCAACCAAATTCGATTATCGGCTTGTGGACAAAAATGTTCGGATTGGTGTGGGGAAAAAATATGAAAATTTGCTTTTATTTCGCAGATTGCGGTATTTGTGGTGCTATTCACAAAATTCGCGTTATTTCGCGATTTAATTTCACTCCTGGGCGGCACGAAACATGTAAATACGTGAAAATAAAACATCCTAACCTCTAAATATGACTTTTCGTTTTATCGCGAATTAACAAAAACTAACACCTCTACCTATAACGTTTAAAACGAAGGTTCAAAGCTTATTTTAGAGCACTAGTATAGTTAATGTGAAAACACGTTACGCTTCTCCTCTGGAATGATTGGGGTTCTCTAGAGAGAAAGCCATCCACCAGTCTACGGACACGATCAGTAAAATTACCAAATTATGTAAGGAGAATAACTGACCTCAAAATGGCGGTGTAAATAATAATAATAATAATAATAATAATAATAATAATAATAAGATAACGTTCATGGCTTTTGTAGACTAAGAAAAGGCTTTTGATAACGTTGATTGGACTAAATTGTTTGACATTTTGAAATCGATTGGAATAAAGTACAGGGATAGGAGGGTGATATACAATCTGTACAGAAACCAGACAGCAGTCATTCGAGTTAAAGGACATGAGAGAGAAGCTGGTATTCAGAAAGGTGTAAGGCAAGGCTGCAACTTATCACCCATACTTTTCAATCTTTACATTGAACAAGCAATGAAGGAAATTAGAGAAAAATTTAAAGTGGGAGTGAAGATTCAAGGAGAAATAATTTAAACTCTGAGATTTGCTGATGACATCGTCATCTTGGCCGACAAGCCTGAGTATTTGAATGAGTTTTTGAATGGTATGGACTCCCGTCTTACGGAAAGAATTCATGATGAAAATAAATAAATAAATAAATAAATAAATGTAAAACAAAAATACTGGAATGCAGCCGAAATAAATCAGAAACCTCTATGGAGATCAAATTGGCAGGTGAAAAGCTGAAGGAAGTAGGAGACTTCCGTTACTTAGGAAGCAGAATAACCAGTGATGGACGAAGCAAAGAGGATATTAAAAGTAGGTTGGCTCAGGCAAAGAAAGCATTTCTACAAAAAAGGAATCTGCTGACATCGAATATAGATTTAGGTATTAGGAAGTCATTTTTGAAAGCCTTTGTCTGGAGCGTGGCGCTCTATGGAAGTGAAACTTGGACTATTGGTGTAGCAGAAAAGAGGAGAATTGAAGCATTTGAAATGTGGTGTTACAGGAGAATGATTAAGATCAGATGGGTAGATAGGGTTACAAACAAAGAGGTATTAAGACGAGTGGGAGAGGAGAGATGTTTCTGGCGACTGCTAATGAAGAGAAGAGATAGGTTGGTAGGACACATACTAAGACACCCAGGAATAGCAAGCTTAGTTATGGAAGGAAGGGTCGAGGACAAAAACTGTAGTGGTAGACCAAGGTTAGAATATGTTAAACAGATTGCCTCGGAAGTAGGATGTCGGAGCTATGTAGAGATGAAACGATTAGCTCAGGACAGGGAGACATGGAGAGCTGCATCAAACCAGTCAAAAGACTGAAGACTCAAACAACAACAACAACAACAACACTACGTCACTACTTGATAAATATTTTGTGGAAGCTAGTACAGTCGATATATATATTTGCAGGAAGCAGTGACATAGCACACCGGCAAAGATACAGCGCGAGCACTGTACTCTTTGACTGTACTCTCAAGAGATTCGCTACTGTTAGCAACAACGGGTTCTGCTCATCATTCCGAGCATGCGTAGTGCGATGAACAGTACGGCATACGCAACATATACGTGATAAGAACCAATTTAGCCAAAAATATGGAATACAAATATTAGGACCAAAGTAAGAAATATTAATTTCTCTTAGAAGATATGGGGGGGGGGGGTACGTTCTTACAGTATTATGAAAGAATTACTTGTGACAGAAAATAAATAACTTTACTTTAGTGGCAATTTCGAGTAAGTTACAGTCGTTCAAGCAAAGAATGAACGTAACTGTTTTGGACCAAAGTCCCAACGGCGGGTTTACACGAGAACATTTACAGCGGTGTCAGGGATTATTATTATTATTATTATTATAAGTATATACTGTATATCATGAAGTTACTCAGTTCATACATTTGAGTTTTGATTGTAAGTTCAAGAAAGAATAAAAAAACTGCAGTTGTTCGAGCGACTGCACCCACTATTTTACGGTTGGTTGCGGTCTACCTCAGTTCCTAATTTCCATTTCTACTGTATTCACATTATGAGAAGTCATTTTACGTCACTATTAAAATAGATTCTTTGGTGGGTCGTCATGATCCCAAGATCGAGGGTTCGATCCATGGCCGAAGATGTCGGATTTTTGAAGAGCGTCCAAAACTCCACGACATTCCGAATCGTACAATGTCGGATCGTAAGAGATCCCTCATGCACATTTGATGATTCAAGTTCTGGTTATTCACTGCCAAATGACATTGCTATTCAAAACGTCGAAATTGGAAGGTAGATCGCCTCAAGACTC
This sequence comes from Meconema thalassinum, assembly GCA_946902985.2. NCBI lineage: Eukaryota > Metazoa > Arthropoda > Insecta > Orthoptera > Tettigoniidae > Meconema > Meconema thalassinum. The sequence continues at coordinate 55,116,862 of OX336394.1, forward strand.
CAATTCAAAAGATCTACGCCACGGTAGTAGGGGCCATACGATTATTCATGCATATGCTATATAACACTAAGGTGTATCACAAAACTAAAGTTCTTAAATCAGAGGGAGTTAGAAAGGTGCAGTTTGCGCCGAAATATTCCAAATCGATCCGATAGTACAGGAAAAATCTTGCATTGCTTGAAAAATCAACGGAAATATATTAATTTGTATATAAAGTGCGTACAAACAAATAAACAAGTTGATAGCCCCTGCCAGAACTGTCACGTTGAGCCCGCATAACAGTAATGCCGGGAAGGTGGTTTAACACAAGCAAAATTTCTCGCACAGACCTAGTTCAAGGGTTTCCAACCTGGGGGGCGTGGGGCTTTATCAAGGGGGGCGTGAATTGATTTCCGAATTAAGTTACTTTTAACTCGAATACTACAATTATCTATAATTAACATTTTTCGAATCTCTCCAAGTGATTGTCGCGCCAAATCAATTGTTCAAAACACTGGTAATTGCCAACTATCGGCACAAACCTCTGCGGAGCCGCGAGGTTGGAGGTGAAATAAGGAATTTGTTGTGTTGTAAGGAGCAAACTAATGCCAATTATATCGTCTCATTGGCATATCTTTGAGATTTCCTTTAAGCATTGAACAGTTTGAACTTAAAAGCTCCAAGGCAAAAACTCGAATATTATGCTTGCTTATGATGCCAACAGAGCTTTCCTGGAAAACATACAGTTTTGGAAACGCCGGCTTCAGTTGAACAACTTATCCTTTCACCACCTTGATGTCCTGCTCCGTGGCTAAATGGTTAGCGTGCTAGGCTTTGGTCCGAAGTGCCCCGGGTCCGATACCCGGCCGAGTCATCGGGCATTTCAATCTCCTGGGGTTAATTCCCGTGGCTCGGGGACTGGGTGTATGTGACGTCTTTAACATCACTTCATCCTCATTACGACGCGCAGGTCGCCCACGGGCGTCAACTAGAAAGACCTGCGTTCAGCCTCTCCGGAGGCCACACGATCATTCATTACCGTCTTAATTAAATTTTGCCGGAAAATGAACGTGATCGTAATAAACTTAGGGTGCAAATTCAGTCACATTTGGATTTCCTGGCACAGGAATTCAACTTCTACTTACCTGATATCTCGTCGGATGAATGGTCCTGGACTTTAACAAGAAATCCGTTTGCCATTGACATATAAGCACTGCCAGTACCACTTCAAGAAGGAACCAAAGATTTGAAGTGTGATTCAAAGCTAAAAGATGGTTCCAAAATATTAGGACTGGGTGACTTTTGGGTAAACTGTCTTGCAGTGTATTCTGAAATAGCCGAAGTAGCATTCATTGCATGTCATTGTCCCAATTTCAACTACATATTTATGAGAGTCAGGACTTTCAACGCTGAGTGTCATAAAAACAAAGCAGCGCTGCCGGCTTGATATTTCAAGTGATCTGCGCTGTGCTCTGTCAAGTATCAAACCAAACATACCGAATCTTATCAAGAGAAAACTGTGTCAACCCACTAATTTAAGGATTTACAGTAAAAGTGTGTTCTTTGTATTGTGCTAAAATGACGTTAGTATGTAATAGATATAAAGCGCGTACTTCATATAATTTTATCAGAAATAATTACTCCATTATGTAGTGTTATTATATTACTTTAGGTCTATATCCTCCGCGTCAGTTTATCGAAGAGGTTATAGAAGCGACGAGTGGAGGGGAGGGGAGGGGGGGAGGGTATGACCACCCGTATCTGAAAAGGGGGGCGTCAGGTGGCAAAGGTTGGGGAACCACTGCTCTAGTTATATCTCAAAATGTTCATCACAGTTCTGGTCTTCGGCAAAACTTCGGTGGGCGTACACAAGAAGCTTTGCTGGTTTTCAATCACTATTCAAGAATTTCCTGACAATATTACAGCTGCCAAGTATTGCTGCTTTCTGCATTTTCTGATGGATATTTAATGGTAGATTCAGTTGGTGTAGAGATGTATTCGTGGGTCTTAGTTCTGATGTTGTGGGAGTTTGGTATAGCAATGTCTATGAGCCATGTGTTCTTGTGCACTTTGTGACAATGAGGTCCGGTTTAATAGCAGCTATTGCTCAGTTGGTGATGAGTTGATGACAGGAATTCCAATGTATTTTACATGTGTAATTTTCTACTATAGGTAGCCCAGAGCGAATAAACAAAACTTTATCCGCATCCACCCCGCATCCGCACGACTTTTATCCGCATCCGCACGTTTCCGAATCTACTGACATTACAATAAAATTTTCAATTAGATAAAATATTACAGCAACACATTTAGTTTTGAGGAGAAAGTCGTCCCTTAGGCTATGTATGTCAAGTTCTATGTTTAAAATGAATGTTACACAGCCAGAATTGCAACCCTTTTCCGTTCGGAGTGTTAATTGTGCTCAATGACATAATTTGTATGAGATTAGCGTAAATCGTCATCTTACATTTGTCATGAAAAAAAAAAAAAGAATACAACGGAAAAATACGGTATGTCAAACATCCGGGTCCTAGTTATGATATTCAACAAGTTCGGATTGCTTTCTAAAAACTATCCGCAAATTCACTCCAAATATTATCCGTAGCTTATCCCTTATCCGCACAGCCATGCGAACTATATCCGCATAGCGAAAAGTTTTGAGGATATCCGCGGATATCCCCATCCGCGCAGGGCTTTAACTATGGGTTGTGGTTGAAGTATAGCTCTGGATATATTGGTAGTTGACAATGCTTGCATAGTTCTTGGTAGATCTTAGCTACATTGGCCATGTCGGCGTACGTAGTCCCTATATTATTATTATTATTATTATTATACAAATGAAAACCGCCGCACCACCTGGATCCTGGAAGCACGACCTGCAGCTGACTCAGGGGCAGTGACACAGTTCGCGTGCCGCACTCTGCTGATTCAGCAATGCAGGTAGCCAAGTGAATCAGCAATCATTGGCCGGCTAACTGTCGGCCACAAGAGTGAATCACTTACTTTCTTTACCTACTGTAAACACCTTGCTCCTAGCACATGGGAGGAAATTAATAGTCCGTGGACTTACGAGGTGCTCTTCTATATTGCAGTGGAGCGCACTCATCGTGAAATTACGTACATGCCTCACGTTAATTAACTTCTGGCAAATGACAACACGCGCCCACGGTGTGTTTGAATGGCCAAAGAAAATGTTCTATAGCCTCTCCTGGACAGCAAGGATTTTAAATTCCTCCAGTATGTACCAGAAAATCAGTCGTCCCTTTGTCAGTGGTTAAATGGACCACAACACCACAGCGAAGTGAATAGGAAGTTCCGGAACGGTATTCATAGGAAGGTTCATGATGTAATTGCGATTATTATAAAAGTGTGTACTGAAGATCCGAGCCATTATTTCCAGCTACTGAAAGGGCTGCGTTCTACGTCAATGTTTTGATAAGCACTGAATTAACTATTGCCGGCCCTGTGGTGTTGGGGTAGCGCGCCTGCCTCTCGCCCGGAGGCCCCGGGTTCGATTCCCGGCTCTGTCAGGGATTTTAGAAACTGACGTGAGGGCTGGAACGGGGTGCACTCAGCCACGTGAGGACAATTGAGTAGCTGACAGTGAGGCACCGCCCCGGTCACGAAAACCAAGATTAACGGCCGAGGGGACCCAATGCGCTGACCACGCGTCACCCCAATATCTGCAGGCCAAATGGCTGGGCAGCGGTCACTTGGTAGGCCTAGGCCCTTCATGGGCTGTAGTGCCACGGGGTTTGGTTTGGTTTGGTTTGGAATTGACTATTACACGTTAGATTATTATTTTTCATATATCTTTAATTTCTCATAAATATGGTACAACTTAGTGTAAAAGATACGGACTTGGCAATCATGTAAATCTTACTGTAATTAGAATAGCCGAACAATATGGCAAGTATCCATCAACACTGCTTAATGTATTCTGGCGATCAGGTGTTCCATTTGCAGCTCCTCCAGAACCATTACCAACGCCTATGGAACACCTACTGCAGAAGACTATCCACAACGGTAACATTTTCCCACATTTTAGCCCCCCAATTTTCTGATTTCCACTGCTAACTGTGCGCGCTTGTTGGTTATTGTTTTTATTATCATTATTATTGGTATAATTTTTAGCATTAGCAAACTAGGTAGCTACGCACGTTAACGTTAAGGCCATGGGGCTAGGTCACATCCGGACTACAACGACTGGAAGATTCGAATCCCATCCTCGGCCATCCCTGAAATGGTCCTCCATGGTTTCCCCATTTTTCAACCCCAGGCGAATGCCGAGAAATACTCTTTTCTTCTATTGGACCACGGCAGCTTCCTTCCAAATCTTTCCTCAATTTTCTTTCATCTCACTTATCAGTAACCCCTTTCGTGACGTCTGCGTCAGAAAGGGCTTCCTGCCGTTGAAACCACAATAGTACCCCGTTTTACTTTATCTCGCGGCTTCGGTGGCGTAGTTGGTAGCATGCTGAGCTATGCCAAAGATCGCGGGTTCAAACCCAGCCGAAATCGTCGGATATTTCAAGAGCGTTAAAAATTCCTCAGTGTGCCTTCCTTCGGAGGGGAAGTAAAGCCGGCGGGCCCATGTCATATATTTGTGGCATGTAAAACAGCCGTCCACTAACTACAATTGTGTGAAGCTAAATTTGTAAGTTAGATTTGATAAACGAACTATTAAGTTCCAACGTTCAACGCCAGGTGCCCCTTGCGGTGGCATCTAGTAGCCAAGTTTACTATTAGGTGTCGCCGACGGTAGCATTTGGCAGCAAAATTAGGCACTACTTGGAATTGATCGTCTGCAGTCCTTACCTGAATCAGAGATAACACACACTAATACAACCATCACAATTAACACCGGTTATCAGACAGATTCTACACACACCCCCAAAGTACACGGGGCTACATGTAGCAGCCCCTAAGCTGAGGAACCAACCAACCTTACTTTATCTCCGATCCTGCAGAGACTGAATTATAAGTGGTAGTGTATTATTGCAGTAAAACCTGCCTTCAGCAGATCATTTATTAAACGGAAACTTGTCTTAAACGGAAATATTCGATGGTCCCGAAAACTTAGGGGTGAATCAAACCCACCTCATCTCAGTTTTGCCTCACGTTCCAACCTTCACATCAGAATTAAAATGTCTTGTTAGAGGCGGGAATCGGACCCGGCTACACGGAGCTATATGAACACAATGACGCAAACCTCTAAAATAAGCAACAACTTTTTTTTTTTTTTACAAAGGGCACGTTAGACTCTGCCTAGGGACAGATGACCTTGCTGTTCCGCCCCTCAAAACCTCAATAAATAAATAAATAAATAAATAAATAAATAAATAGACAGCCTAGACTTCAGGTGCCACTGACAGTTCGAAACAAACTACGTGCGATTCTATCGATTCACCATATCGATATCGATTAATTACACCATATAAAAATGTTTAAACTTTAAAGCATTAATTTTTGAAAAGAGCTAGGATAGCCTACTTAAGTATAAGGGAATCATTCAGTGGACGTGATAGGAGTTGGATTAATGTCAACGCAAACAGCCACACAAGGCTCGGTTGTGCTCAGAGCAAACAGTGTAGTCCTTTAGGAAGAGCACAGACCAGCATTCTCACGCCACTGACGCATTTGTGACCTAAACGAAGTCGAGACCACCATTGGATGATAACCGTTTACTTTCTCTAAGTGAAGCCGTCTTTTATACCAAAGGTCTCGGGTTCGACTTCACGCTGTCAATAAATTTACCTCTGGTCTGAGGGCTGGCGAGCGGTTTACTCAGCCTCGACAAGTGGAAAGCAGTGGGTTCGACTGTCACCTCTGCCATCCTAGAAGTAGTTTCCCGTGGTTTCCAACTTCCCCCAGGGCAATGCTGGGACAGTACATAATGCAAAGTCACGGACGGCTCCTTCCTAAACCTAGCACCAGTTAAAAACACACTTCACAATAAGAAAGGTTGTTAGGAAATATATATATATTAAAAAAAAACACACGCACACGCGCACGCACACACACCAACGGTCTGGTAACTTCGATGTCACAAGCCTCTAAAAGAAACTAAAGAAGACTCATAATTAAATGCGAAGAGTTATCTCTGCTTGAGAAGAAACGCGAAGCCATAACCCGAAAAAGAGGAATACCAATAGGATGTGTAATCCCTGCCTCCTGCCATTCAAAGCCAGCACTCCAAGGAATGCCACGCCACTGCGAACCACCTAGATGTATGCCTCTGGGAAAAGATGTAGTTAGACTATGACGGATGCAGTTAATGCTGAATATTAGAAATGCTAGCCATATTCAAACGATAGAACAATTTAAGCGAATATAAAAACCGACCATCAAATGAGTGCGTGCTTAAACGATAAAAAATTCTAGGCATTTCAGCTATCTGTGTGTAATGGCACGATTCACGAAAGTCGACGTTTTACCCATAAAATGAAAGTAATAGCTATAGGCTACTTAAATATACAAAGTGATTCAACAAGTTTTGCAGAAGATTATTTAAGCAATAAAGAGGCCAAACTAAAATCTTAGGAGCATTCCAGTCCACGACATAACCCTGGGAATGTATGGAACGATATAACGTGCAATTTGCTTGATTAATTCTTGGGGGAAGGGAGGGTGGAGGTCGAAAACTGATTTTTCATGAGAGGGGCAGTGCATACAACATGTCTGAAAATCAAACTTACCCCACCTTTTGCAAACCACCCCCCCCCCTCTTTTTTTTTTTTTTTTTAGCAATCTCTACAGTACTGTGCTACTAGCAAGGCTACGTACATCTGCCGACCCCAACCAGTCATACTGCTTATCGTCCAAAGCTACTGATAAGTGGTATCACGTGTCAGCATTCAAACAATTGCAATGTTTCAAATGTAATGTTTTTCTGTCTGTAAACACGATTGTACCCAATTGTAATAGGTGGGTCCCAAAATCCTGAAAAAAAAAAAATATCACCAGATTAACAAATACTAATTTCTTTTCAGGATTAGGGAACCACCCATTACAATTGGGTGCAATCTTGTTGACCGACTGAGAAACATTAAATTTCGATTACCAAGGCAACACTGAAAAATGGCTTCCAACACGATAACTTGTAATTTTTCTTAAAAAACTATGTCAATTTGGTGAGCGTTTTTGTTCTGCTGTATACCCGTGTCATTTAAAATAATATGACAAGCGGGTTGAACATACTTGTATAAGTTGTGCCATTTATATAAAATTTCTCAAGAAATAGTGTACAACGGGAAATCCCGAAGACGTCATCCCCTCCGTACGGCCTAGCGGGCTTCAATCCTCCCCCCCCCCCCCCCCCCCCCGCGAATTCCTATCGGCATTGCTGACATTGATCCGATATTAAAATACATATTAATACATACTACGCAGATAAGTAGGCGCAGGTCCGTCTGAGACAGTGCATAGAACAAAATCCTAACCGTTGGGTCCGTGCTGTCCGCCCAATTGGGATCTTCACTGGACGAGCCGAAGTAGCGCACTGCCGATTACACAGTTGAGACTACTGTAGTCCAGAAATATTGTTATGTCGATCCCCCTGTGGGCTATATCAATTTCTGTACAACCTTTTGGATCACCCTGTAGTTACAACAATAGCTTTATTCTAGGTATGATTGGTCATTTCAGCCTGATCAGCCAGGCTTAACGGAACATCAGATAGCTATCATAATCTTCCTCCGTGTAATTTCTATTTTATTCGCTTTGTTGTGTTCTGAATCAGATTTTAACACTAATTATACACCATGTCCTTAATTGGGCCGAACTAATCTTAGATCAGTCAATGACGCAATGTGTTTTCCAATTTCTCGACGTGTTATTACGCAAGCGGATAATGATAGATAACTAATAAGAAATTAACATTCAATTAACTGCCAATTTAACCTTTAACACTATGAAATTCTACTGCCGATTATGGGACTGAAATTTCGATTTCACTTGCAATAACGAAATAAAAGCTGACTGGTTAAAAAGCAGATGACTGATGTAAACTTGTTCCCAAAGACATTAATTAATCTCCGTCAAATTTTGTTTAACCACATAATTTTCCATTTTTATGATATTCTGGAACCGAGTGCCTAACTGCAGTCACAGAACATACACACACATTAATACGGAAATTGGAACATCATGATGGAATCTGTAGGGAGTGTGGCTTAGCTGCTCGTCCTTCACTCTGACGGCCTGGGTTCGAATCCCGGTGACAGCGGGGTGGAATTTTCACCTGAAAAATCACGTGGCGTTAGGAAGGGCATCCGGTCTTAAATCCCCAGCCAAATCCAAAATGAGCCTGGTTGGCTCCGGCGACCCCAATTCATTGGGAAAAGCCGAAGAAAGTTTATGAAGGAATCTGTAGTTTTGTGTTTATTTTCAAGGTGAGAAACAACACCATGTAGGCAACAATTGAAAACATTGGTGTTCCACACTTCAAATATAAAACAACGTTCACAGTCGACCAATGTCAGTCACCGCATTGCGTTGTTGAATTTAGGGGTTCAACAAGGTAGTCATCATTCCCGTATAATTGTGTGTATTTGGAATTGATTCTAAGACTGGGAAGGAGAGGACCGTGGAGCGAATAAAATGTTAAGCGTGGTGCCTAACATCAGGAGTGGGAAAAGAAAGGGCGAATCTGCAATTACATACAATAGTCGCCCTTTCACCTGGGAGGAGACGGGGCGAATCAGCAATAAGATAACATACACTATTTGACCTTTCTCCTCCAAGCTCCTGATCTCTTTTCGATCGTATCGTAAAGCGAACTATTTTCAAATTGAACTACAATTTTATTAAATCATGTGTCGTCGCTAAATTTAAAATATAATGTTTATACAATTTTCGCGGGCGAAGCAGAAAATTCAGTTTCTCTAAATATCTAAAATCGCACCCCTACTAATTCAGTTGATCTGAGATAACCTTTGTCCGATTTTCTTGTGAAACTATCGCTGTGGATAGACAAAGAGAGGAATCTAAGGAAGTTAAGTCATATTTTGAAGTCAAGGACGCGAAGAAACTGGGCAACTAATGACTAACTGCGGGAGGAACTGAACAACGAAAAGCACTTAAGTTAACAGTATTGTACCATGCTGAGAGGCGTACTCGTCTTAATACACGCAGCGTTTGCCATTTAATGAGGAGAATCTTCAGCAGGATCTGAATCTTGTTATAGAGGAACAGGAATTTTATTATTATTATTATTATTATCGTATTTTTAGATATTAAACTAAGCTTCCATCCATAATTAAATTTAGAGTTCAAATTGGAAGGAAAAAAAGAAGCAAGACAACTATATTAAATTATCACATCAATGGCGAAATGTTAAATTTACGTCCGTCCGTTTCATTGAAAACTGTTAAATATTATATTCTGGTATGCTACTTAAATGAGAACTGGGAATTGAAACCTGCTTAATTGAAGAACTGTATACTCAAAAACAAAACATCCAAAATAACTACCGACGAATGGCAATCCGTCAACTCAGTGTCGCCATGAGGAATAAAACACTACGAACTTACGCACCAACCCAACAAAGAACAACTCTGAATATTAGCAGATCAACACTATCTCTATCGAAAGGCCAGATTGTGTGAAGTCTGCAATGTGAAGTACGTGTCGTAGGCGATTGTGTGCTTCTTCTACCAGTTAACGCAAAAAGTACTAACTTTTCACGGTCTTCTGAATGTTGAGTACTTCTAGTATCGTTCTAGGATAATGCAACTGTAATGATAATTATTCAGCCGGCCCCGAGGTGTTGGGGTAGCGCGCCTGCCTCTCACCCGGAGGCCCCGGGTTCGATCCCCGGCTCCGTCAGGGATTTTAAAACTGACGTGAGGGTTGGAACGGGGTGCACTCAGCCTCGTGAGGACAATCGAGTAGCTGCCTGACAGTGAGACAGCGCCCCTATCACGAAAACCAAGATTAACGGCCGAGGGGACCCGACGCGCCGATCACGCGTCACCCAAATATCTGCAGGCCGAATGGCTGGGCAGCGGTCGCTTGGTCGGCCTTAGCCCGTCATGAGCTGTATAGTGCCAGGGGTTGACCTTTTGTTATGATGATTATTCTGAAATGGTAGCAATTGCTTATCAGGACCCCTGAGGTCACCCGTTTTGTATGGGGTAATGCAATTTTCATGGGAATACACGTAACATTAAATGAGAGGGTCTGGGGGTCTTGCCCTAGATGCAATATTTAACACTCACTAGCGCAGCGGAGCGGTGTTCGCATCCCGGCACAGAGCGGCTATCGTAAGTGTTGTTTATTCCCTCGAGTTTTCCACGCTCAGTTCAGACTAATGCCTACATGGTACCTTATTTCAAAGCCTGTGGCACCCCCCGATCCTAGACCCTAATAATTATGATTTAAATAAAATTGAACTTCACACAAGCCACGGGGCTAATAACCACGATCTCCCACGACCCTAAACGACAAACACCCAGTATTTAACCTTAAACTTTACGTAAGTTGAACTCTCTTATCTCATTATTACATGAGGATCTTCAGGGGTCGAGGTGAGTACCTGAATCAAATGCGTAGTTAGGTGGGGAGTAGTGTTTCGTCGTCAACAGATAGGAAGGAGTCTTGCGACTTGCCTTCTCTTCCACCTGAAAGATTTGTATCATCCGTGAACCAATAATTCGGATGACGCAAGAACCCAGCTGTTGGACTATTGAAGGTTCTATACAGAGTGTTTTGGAAATACCGGTTACAAACTTCTAGAACTTGTAGAGGGGAGTTGGCACATAATATTTTGAATGGGAACCCATACAATTCCGTTCTACATCCGTGTCAATGCATCCTCTTCTGCTGAGGAAACAAGAAATGTCAGCCAGAATGTTAATTTTCGTATTTACAGTATTCTTTCCGTGTCAGAACACCAATGCAGTCCAAACGGGGGCAAGTTTGTCCCCCAACAAAACGTTTGGAAGCTGGTACGAAATGACCAACACAGCTAAGTGTTACATCAGTCGTACAAATTAGTATCTTTTTTGTGAGGGCTACGATTGCAGATACAGACACGATCGAAACGTAATGTACGTTAATGTACTGAGTCACGCCAAATAAAAGTCCTTAAGTAGAAGTGGATGAGGTGAGCATATGTTCCTATTCACAATATTAAGTACTCGCTCCCCTCACAAGTCCTCGAAGTTTGTAACCGAAATTTACGAACCCCCTGTCTATCTGTAGCATAGAGGATTGTTACCCTTTACAAGATAAAAAAAAATCTTCAAGAATCTTGTCACTGCTTTACGTAACAACATAATTTTACTCTCAACGAGAATGAAAGAAATTCCAACGAATAGAAAATGGTGGTGGAACTCTACTCCAAGGCTTTTGGTGGTGTATTTTAAGGTACTTATGAATATTATAAATATATCCTTTCATGGCCGTTCCTCGAATCACTATGCATTTTACTGCATTCCTCAACCATCTGTTGTTTATTCAAGAGCGTCGCAACTAACAGTGATAGCTGAGAAATGAATTGTTCATCCATGCAGTGGAACGGCACAGTGCATGCAATACCGTAATAGGCAGTTTTATAATAATTGACGACCTTGTGGCCGTGTGCTACTTTCTCGTGCTACCTGCCAATTTAAAAAACTAGCTAAATAAATCAAACTGCAATTCTATTGGCTGTGAGGACATGGGCGGGAGATAAGCTCGAACTCACGACCCTCACGTTCTCTCTGCATTGACCTGCTTTCGTTAAAAACGGCTAAGCGACAGCGTATGGCCTGAACACCTGAGGTTTTACTCGCTATGTTTAAGAGTAAAACCCACACAATTGTAAATAATACACCACCTACCTTCACTTTCTCACGATGACGTTCACTCCGTAAAATTCTCAATTGACAATTACACCTGGCCTCCCTTTCATTCTTATAGTGTACATCCCAACAGAGAACAATATCCCTGTATACACTTTGTATCAGGGTATAAAAGAGGGCTGGGTTTTATATGACAATCCAGCGAGGGGCAAAATGACCATGAAATTCCAAATTTTCTGCCACTCCTACCCTGTCGTAAAAAAAAAAGATCATGTTGACAAAACATGCCATGGATCCGAACCACGTCCGGAATCTCATCCTCAGCAAATGTGAAGATCTTCATAATTATGTCTATCTCCCAAAGAGCAACCCAACACCACCCGTGATTTAAGAGTAGGGTGAATTATTATTGTTCACTTTCAGAATGGAAGTAAAAATTCAGTGTGCATAAATCAGTCAACTAAAAACAAACATCGTCAAATACAAGAGCAACAGTAAAAATATCTGATGTTAGTTCAGCAACATTAATTTAAAAGCAATCATTTTTATTTTATTCATATCTTTTTCTAAGAAAGACAGGAAATTTTTAAGTGAAACTGCATTAACTGTATTTATTGAGTGGTACGTTTAACTAAATCCGTCTTTACACATCCCTTCCGAGAACAGGGGAAAATTCATTGCCAATACTCAGTGCAGTCAACATGCGTTCGCCCAGACGGACAATGCGCGTTGCACTGCCCATATGCTGAACGTATGCCCTGTTCGCTATTCCCCACCTGCCTCAACCCATAGCCACCTGTCGGCTCTCCAAACACCGGCCGGAAACGCGCGCAAGCGAGATAAATCGCCCGTCGTTTTCAAGTTCTTACGCCAATATTTAAGGATGAAATAGGCGCGAAGTGCAATCACAAAGGGTTATCGATATAATAACAAATCATTTGAACTTCTCCATACAAGGACGATCACACCCCACATTTCCCTTAAATTCAGACGAATGAATACTAATAATAAAATTAATCCCCGAGATTCTTGGATGTCACGGATAATCTCGAGAACCACTGGATGGAATTTGATGCGGTTTTCACCAATCTGTAAAGGATAACTCTAGGAAAGTTCTGTAGAATATATTTTATTTATGATCAAAGGAAGCCAAGCAGTAAAGATTTCAGTGAAAAAGTCAAAAAGAAAACCTGACGTCCGTGTGCTTTTTAAGCTTACGCTGAGCAAACCGTTAAAAATATCTATATAATATGAGTACGGTAAGAATTGTTTAGCATGAAAATTTCTACAAAAAGTCCCGGAGATCATATCTCTTATCTTCAATACATCGCCCACTTGAGGTGTTTCTACTTTTTCATTTTTTCCAACGATCTCCATTCCGTTACTGAGGCGACAGTTTACGAGCCCAGTTACAGCCTAGCTAGCGGGCAAGCCTATTACCCCAGATAGAGCCAGCAGCAAACTGTCGAGTCGTGATGAGTGAAGCCTTCAGAGAAGATTGGTTGTGTTTGGAGTTTCCCTGGAAGTGCAACTCTGCTTTTCTTCATTTCGCCTGTGAACTATTCGTTCCGCAAAATACACAGTCAAGTTAAGATTCGACGGAAGGGGGATTTGTGTTTCATGCACTCCACCATTCTTAAATTACGTCTGACAAGAATATTCGTTGCACATTCATTTCCATGATAATATTAATAGTCCAGTCAGTGATTTAACCTATCATGCCGAGACTTAAAACGGATTTAGGTCGTAGCCTATAGACTCGAAAAAAGAAAAACGCTTATCACGTAATGCATCCATAACTGTTCCCGGGCGAAGCCGGCGCGGGTTGCTAGTAACAGATATGTTCACCTTTCATTATTTCCGTTTCTACGGAGCCTGTCTGGGGTAAGGAGAAATGAGTTTCTATGAGGCGAGATGTTTTTATAGACGGATGAATGAAGATGAAACTGGGGAAAAAGTTGGAAGTGGCCGTGGTCTAATGGAAGGTGCCGTTCCGTTCCTGCCGTCAGACGAGAATTGAATTTCTTGACAGAGCCGGGAATAGAACCCGGCCTCCGGGGCGACAGCTAAGCATGCTGGCCGCTACACTACGACGTGGTCTACCCTGGAGATGAAAATGGGAAAACACTAACCATTTCAAGGACGGCCGACGGAGAGTTTCGAACCAATCAGTCTTCCTTCTCCGGAGACAGCCTGGCCCAATGATATTGTGCGTTAACGCATCTTGTTGTTTTTATTTTTATTTAGATAATGATAGACGTTGAATGTTCCTTTAAACTGCAGTGGTTTTAGAGACACAGACATCAATTTTTCCTACACAGGTTATTTAACGTAGTAGTTAAGTTTCCTGATTCGGATCTACCACGTTTTAAGCATCAAATGCCAACAGGCTGTGCCGGGCAGAAGAGTCATGCGCCTCAGCCAACTGATTCAAAACAATATAACAATATTACTGCGTGACTGAGGTAAAGCGCATAGCGTCACATCACTTCTTCAGTCTACACATACACGTAATCGGGGTGGATAACCAATATGCCCGTAGCCGTTACATGGAGCAATTATAACAGATAGTGGAAAAACAATGACGAGGTGGTTGCTTTAAGGAGCGGAACATCGTGACCATGTGCCGTACCTGCTTATTGTACCTGTCCCGTGAACTTCCGAGTGAGTGACATTGTTGCTACGACGGTGCTATACAGATACGAAGCTACTTCAAAGTTGTGTACGTGGCGATACCGACCCGCTCCACAGATATAGTCTGAAGGAATATCGACAATACAAGCAGTTAAATTCTGCAATTTTAGGTAGATTTCATTAGAAAGCTAACTATTGCAATGGGTCCCATGTTTCGACTTCCGGAAAATTTCGACATATCTTCGCGTTTCACACCCCCCAGACCCCAAAACCACCGTCAGTTCAAAAGTTTATATATAATTTATGTATGTTTATATATATATATATATCAGTTTCTTGTGGACACGATAACTGCCGTAATTTTGCACCAATCACTTTGAAATTTTTATCGAATATGTATACCCATAAAATATCAGTCGAGTTCGTTACTGGGCTAAATCGGTCGAAGGGGATGAAAATGGGGGACTTTTTTCGAAAAAATGAAATATTGCTATAACTCTCTTAATATGTGAAATATCGAATCCGTTCAAAGTTCATACTATGTGCCGGAAAAAGCTCAAAAATTTATGTTTGAAGAGTTTTTTTTATAGCACCAACCATTGACCAAAGGGGTGGGATAAAGTGGGTTTTTCGGGAAGCATTAATCATATCTCTCTTAATAGGCACAATATCAAAACCGTACAAAATGGACAATATTCCCCTAATAATTACCTAAATCTTTTGTCTGAAAGAATTTTTGAAATGACCCACCATTACACCAAGGGATGAGAAAAATGATTTCGGAATTATAAGAAAATGCCAAGAGCTATCAGTGGTTGCCATGGCAACACTACTAAATTGATGAGGGATGAGCCAGCAGACGTTGCCATGACAACGCACTTGCGCGAGATCAGATTCAGATTTCCATCTGACTACTGTCGACCAAAATATTATGTGCACTCGAGTTTGAAAGTTGTTTCTGAAGTAACCAATACACCTACATAAAATCCAATAGCATCATCTTTTTCGTCGTTCAATTTTACGTTAGTTCATGTAGGTTTGGAATTTTTAATTTATATTTTATTATTTTTTATCGCAGTTGAAACACAAAAAGTGCCCGTTTTTAAGCGTGTTTCAACCATAGGTCACATTTAAGAATTATTATCTCACAAACCCGTCATCAGATCGAATCCAAATTTTAACACAATATACATGGGAATGTTATATAACTGGTGTATTAATTTCAAAATTGTATGTGTTCAAGAACGAAAGTTCTTATTTTTGTAAGGTAACCTTTTCTCGGCTCGGGGTCGTTGGAAACTGTAGTTCTTGGTTGCATTGAAATCTTTATACATCAAAAAGTTATGCTGCATGACTGTGAAATACGTAAATTAATTCACTTATTTTATACAGCTTGCACCGGAGCGGCTAACTGGTGAACCATGTCTTAATTCCCCGTATAAACCGATATAAAATAAGTGAATTAATTTACGTATTTCAAAATCATACAGCATACCTTTTTGATGTATAAGGATTACAACGCGACCAAGAACTACATTTTCAAACCACCCCGAGCCGAGAAGAAGTTACCTTACAAAAATGATAACTTTGTTTCTTGGGCACACAAAATTTTAAAATTAATAAACCAGTTATACAACATTCCAATATATATTGTGTTAAAATTTGGATTCGATCTGATGACGGATTTGTGAGATAATTCTTAAATGTGACGCATGGTTGAAACACGCTTAAAAACGGTCACTTTTTGTGTTCCAACTGCGATAAACATATTAAAATATAAATTAAAAATTCCCAACCTACATGAACTAACGTAAAATAGAACGACGAAAATGATGATGTTATTGGATTTTATGCAGGTCTATTGGTTACTTCACAAACAACCTTCAAACTCGAGTACACATAATAATTTGGTCGACAGTAAGTGTGAAGCGGCTTCGGTGACGTAACTGGTAGCATGCCCAAGGTCGCAGGTTCAAAGCCGGCCAAAGTCGTCGGATTTTCTAAGAGCGCTAAAAATTCCTCAGTATGCTTTCCTTTGGAGGGGAGGATCCAACGTTCGTTGCGAGTTGCTGATTGCAGTGGCATCTGGTAGCCAAGTTCACAGCTAGGTGTCGTTGACTGTAGTATCTGGTAGCAACATTAGGAACTACTGCTTGAAATTGAGCGTCTGCATTCCTTACCTGAATTACAGACTAATACAGCCATCACAATTCACAGCGTTTATCAGACAGATTCTACACTCACCCAAAGTACACGGGGTTACATGACCGCGTTGTCGCAGCCCCTAAACTGAGGAACCAACCAACATCTCTGCGGGAGATATAATTTTGCGTGAAGAAGTAACAGACCGTTACATAGTTATACATCAGTGTCGAAACCTTGCATAAGGACAGTGTGACCTCAAGTATAAAAATGGACTCCAAATGACAAGAAGTTTACCGTCATCATAAGACAATAAAATGTTTAAAATATGCATAAAATGACGAAAAACAAAGTTAATTAATCTCCAATTATAAAATACTTTCACGCAATAAATGAGGTCTGATCCTTCTACGAAAACCTGCATATTCTGCCTATTTTCGCCTATCCCCAAGTTTGTCCGGTGAAATCTACCTCCGCCTTCCGGCGTGCCGAGAGGACTTTTTTAACATATTTCCATTTATGAAAAACTAGGCTTAGGCTTTTGAGATCACCCTTCGTACGTGTGTGTGTGCCCCCCCCCCCCCTCCTAATAAAATCCAAACGGCTGGAGCGATTTCAATGAACCTAGGTAATAGAACTATTTCGGCCGACCCCGACCTTGCGCTTCATATTTTATTACGTCTCACCAATCCAACCTGGCAGCTGTGCGAAATATTTCACCGGCATTCTGTATCTCCGAAAATATTACTGATCTCACCCTGAAATTTTGTACGGTGATAAGTTCACCTATGTGACTTGCAAAAACCTGATATTACAAAACTTATCATGGCGGCCAAGCGAAATAGAAACACTTAAATAGACTTTTCTCGCGATTTAACCATCCGAGCGCAGTGAAACTTGGTACGGTAAATGCGTATACAAAGTTTAATCCACTGGCATCTAATATATTTCAATTGTTTTCATAACCACATGATGGCGGCGGTGCGAAATTTTAAAATCTCGTTTTTATTTCATGTGTCCTAATCTTGCGATTGAAGTTTTAATAATACACCTCCACAATAATCTTCATGTATTAGTACTGTACATAACTAAGACTTAGCCAACATATATAAAATCCAACATGGCGACCATCCGAAATATTTAGACGGGTCTCACATTACAGCAATCAAAAAATTCAAACCGGCGCGGGGCCAAGAGAGCTAGAAGTAACTCATAGAATAATCATTCGGGTAGAAAATTTGAAGTATCTTGGTGAATGGATAGAACCTTGCATGTCCGAAAAAGAAGCCTACGTCACGCATCAATAACCTTGAAATGGCCTTAAAATAAATAAAAAAAAAAAATAAAAAATGTCTATAAGAAGAGAGCTATTTTATCATTGAATGCAAAAACGAACATTACTGCACTCTCATCCGGCCAGAAGCTACATGTAGCGGAATGTCTTGCCATGAACAAGAAAGGGACGATGGAGAAATATGACACCAAGGAAAGGAAGATGTTGAGGAAAATCCTAGGTCCGGTTGAAGGGAATAGTGAGTTCAGGAGCCGGGATAATCAGGATTTATATACACTTGTTGAAAAAAATTACTGACGTGATGCGGAAAAGACGGATTACGTTTTATGGGAACGTGGCACGAATTACTTCAACACGATTAACCTATGGCATTTACACTTTTCTCCAAGAGAAAAAGATCAAGTGAGATACAAGAAGATCTGCACGAGATTGGGGTCTCATGTGAAGATATGCAGAAGCGTGACAAGTTTAAGAGAAAACTCTTCGAACATCGGCGTTTCTAGCCTAAGCCGACGCTGAAAACTGGAAAGGCGTGGATAAAAGAGACAAAGGAACAACACCGTCTACGAATGAAGGTATAGCCTACTGGAATAATTTTAAAGCTAAAATGAAACGGTTGATATGACGTAGTCCTTAGTAGGCTGATACGAAGCAAGGATAAATAACACCGCCACACCCAAGATGCTAGAAGACTACCATGTTTTCTTTTTTAAACGAGAACCTTTAAAATTTACTGCATGTGCCCTTCCTAGGGGTAAAAAAAATGTACTTTTGTATCTCTTCTTGTCCTAACCAGAGTAAATAAAGTCTGAATCGAAAGCGAAAATTTAGCAGCGAGAAACGCGGGCAATGTGGAATGTACGCTGCCTGTCACGGATATATGTTCGCTGAGCAAGACACAGCAGCGCCTGGTACTGAAATAAAACGTAACTTTGCCATCATATTGAAACATTTCCAAAAGGCAATAATCCTATGTTTTTCGATGCCATATCGACTATTTTCATGCAGAATTCCAGCTAAACCAGTTGAGTCGTTTTTTCGTGAAGGAGTGAGACTGACACCAATAGACTTTTATAATTACAGTATACAGTATTAGTAAAGTCATGTAATAAATAATGCAGATACATATATAATATACTGAATACAAAGAGTGGCTGTTCACAAAAAAAAAAAAAAGCTATCTGCTGATGAGGACGAATGTCAGATTATAACTACACGGGGAGTAATATAAAATTACAGATCGGCAGTTTTAAGCATGTTCTGAGCTTAAAGTCACCATTAACAGGTGCATGAAATTTGCTCTGAAGGGGATATTTTTTAATTTGCCAGTGAAACGACACCCTCAAATACCAACCGACTGCCCCGGGATTCGATTCCGCGACTTCAGCCACAGCAGGCGATAACCTTATTAAATACACAGCATCCTTGCTGGGCTGAAAATGAGAACATTTATATTTCAGGTGCTGAGTTTTGTTATGCTTTTACCATACCCAGGCAGCAGAGTTTTTTAAATTTCATCCATTTGAACACCCAACAGCTGAGTCATCTACTGAAAAAGGCGACACAAACTGCGATGTTGCTACAACGGAGTTTTTATTTCCACGAGCCAGCCGCAGTGAATGCCAAAAGCAGTAGCCGGAGCCATGATCTTGGCTTTTTAGGCGAGATGCGTGGCATTGCAAGAAACCGGCCTACCTTGCCACCGAGATAGCTCACGCCAAGTTTCATTCAACCGCCTGGACTAGTATTCATTTTATGAGGAGCACACTCACCTCACTGATATAACTGCCAAATGCTTCGCCATACACGAAACACCATATCGAAATTATCGGATTCTTTTCTTGAGAAGAGACATCGTTCCTCAAAAAACATCAACCAGAAAATAACTACTAAGTCTCAGAGTGAACGATGCCTATGATTTCTCTCGTAACCTCTACGCGGCAAGTGGATTTCATTGGTCTAAAATCGTACTCATAGTTTAATAATCACCGTAAGTAAAAATAAAAATTTCTCTGAAGACCAACTGACAGCTAAGGCCGAGACGTACGTGTCGCCTTAAGAGTTCCTACGCTAACCACGGCCATCCCGAGTGTGATCTTTCAAAGGTTGGGCAAATTTGTGGATGGTACCTTATTTCAAGCTTCGGGACAATTTCACAACCTGAACGTCTAAAAAAGATACCACAATAGCACAAAATATTAGATATCTTTCAGGAGCACACACTACAGAGCTGCCTCAACCCTTTCGCATCAAAAAACATCAATCTTAAGGGCGGCTACACTCAATCTATGCAACTAAAATATGCAATATATGGTTAAGGCACGAGCAACCCTACTGCGCCATCATTGCCACGCAATTAATGACTATTGCGCTCCAAAGCTACTGTTATTACTTTAAAAATTTATAAATGAGCTCACTTTGGGTGTGTACTGTTCATAGTTTAATCAGTTCGTGCACCTACCCGGAATGTAAAGGATTCGGGTTAGTCACAACAGCGACACATTTTCAGCTCTAGCTTCAAAGTATGTCCACCAAAGTCATTTCTATGACTCGTTCCTTAATCGGCTCGACAAGCTTGGGACATCTTCGCCATCAGAAAATGGGAGCAAAGAGAGCTTTGGTAACATATTTGGTTCGGCGCTTGAGGTTGCGTGCATTAAATAGCCAGCATTTTGGCCCACCCCCGGAATGGTCCAGTTGGTTTGGAATGCCAATACTGACGATTAAATCACAGTTGTGTCCCTTGCTGACCTCTGGAGTTGCAGTTTTATCTGAACTTCCATACCACAAGCAATCGGGGCGGCTAATTTTTGTACGGGACTGATACTGCCTGAACCTGTTGTATGGAAGTGACACGAGATAGCACCAGCCAGCCTACCTTCCATTGGCACGTTGTTTGGTGTCGACTGGAATTCTTTAGATAGGAAGTGTTACCAACCGAACATTAACGACACTAGGGGGTACATATTATCTGTTAGTAGGTCTATGTATAGGCATCACTGAAATAATGGCTTCAAAACTATATACAGTATTTCAAATGCCCGTCAGGATAACCACGAAACCAAAAGATTCTAGTCATCGAGAATGAAAATCATGAATTTAGACCAAAAAAATGTGGTTCAACAAAAATGCATACAACTAAAATTAACACCTTTTTACGTACCGAATAAGAACACGAAAACTTCAGCAGCGATAGTATCTATTAAACAGTTTAATTTAGATTAAGAACGAAATAAAATTCGCGTATGTTAAGAAAATGTGTGCTGACCGAATGATGAGTTGCAAATATTTTATATAAGCAACACTAATAATAATAATAATAATAATATCGTATGGCCTCGGGTGCCTGGTGCAAGCTTTGTTAATTGACACCCAGAGGGTAGCTTGCATGTCGAATTTCGTCGTTCCTTTGAACGCTATGAAAGTCAAGGAGGTTAGATATCTAAACTCCTTGACACTACAGCGCTTTCAAGTAGAGAATGGAGGAACTTTGTGTTGGCGGAAAATCCCGAGATTAATTTTGCCATTGAACACGGCCTACTGAATTCAAATGGGTTCTTTAACATGCCAACAACGTATGACATGAGTATCGTGATTTTTGTCGCCTTCAAAAATCACTTACCATGGCCAGGGGCGAACCTGCAATCTTGGGGTTTGTAGTCCGACACTATAACCACTCACCCACCGTGGCAAGATAAGCAACACTGAAAGGATGGCTTCAAAATGTTACAGTCGGTGTAATACCTCAGTTAAATACAAAACTAAAAATTTACTTATTGCTGATAATTTACACGTCCGATGTGGAAACAGGTTTTTTTTTTTTTTTTTTTTTTTTTTTTTTTTTTCAATATCGCAGACAACCGAGCAAGTATCTTCGAACTATTACGGATTTTAATAACTAATTAGCAATTATTCCTGTCTTGAACTGAGGTATCGATTTGAGCAAGCAAAATGGACTATTATTATGCCAATATAATAATTAAGCTTTGCAATACGTCTTTGCGCTGATTGGAATCCCAACTATAGGGACATTTAACCTTGAAAGTCTAACATTCATTAACTGAGAATCGAACCAAGTCCGCTTCGGTGAGAGCCAAGCAACTTGCCCACTGCGCCATCACGAGAAGGGAGGTGGTGGTTTTCTATTTTTACCTTTAGTTGAACACTGCTGCTGATATCGATGCACAATTTGCACCTAATGTCCAATGTCTGCACACTTTCGAAATAATAGACCTCTCGCAGTCCCACGATATGGTCTCTCTTAAACTATTGCATGAAAGCTGGAACCAAGTACCGTGCGACCTTGAATTGTTCATGACGTCTCAACTGGCCTCAGGTATGATATTATACTAAACATATTTGCCAGGATTGTAATTTGTAGTGTAGTTTTTGAATTTCTGGAAGTGTGCGACGTTTATCCTGCTTTTATAAATAAGTAAATTTACTTACAGTATGGCTATGTAAAGATGATACATGCATGATAAACAATCTATTCTACAATAAAGAAGTAATTCGACCTTAGTTTCTATTCAGCCAGAATTCTCCACTTTCTTTAATCATTCGAAGCACATTGGTCAAGTGGAGTAACCAACATTTGAGCGTTAGTTTTGGCGCAATCCGTACAGTGGTTTCACCTTTAGACATCAAGCTGCTTCCAATGACTTTTGGAAACAGCAGGAAAACTTTTTTAAGTTTGTTATTGACAGCCTGCAGAAACCAATATGTCAATATTGTTTATGTCTAAAATTTATAGAGTATACTAACAACGGCACCCAAGCTATTATTGCTATTCTTTTGTAATATGACAATGTTATATTTTTCTTGCTGTGTGGCAACCAGATGGTGTATTTTCTTCTGAACATCGATAAAAGATGAGGAAGAAATAGAGTACGCCTTGATGAAAATACCAACTAACAATGAATCAGTGGATGGTTTGTTTGTAGGCCTCAGTTTCTCTCCACCTTCCACGACCCAATACGCATCAGTAGTCTAATGTGAAAATAAGGGAAACATATGGAACAAAAGTAACTAGACGATATTAGTGAAGGACTACAATTCATACATGGGCCATGTACCTACATAAGACTGATGATAGTTTTTGTACGAAATCAACTGAAAATGTAAAAAAGTGGTGGCATCGTATGTTTTTGGCACTTATTATTCGGAACAAAACACTAATAAAATAGGCTACCGGTACTGTGAGACATAATGGCAAGCCAAGTATGTGTAAATAAAATGTGCACAATGAAATTCATAACAATTGTGTTAGCATTATAATATGACTTGAGATATTTTTATACTGCATGGTGGTTTTGACACCACCAACGTTTAGATCTTTTTGATCCAGTTTTTCAGAATTTGAATGTGTGTGGCAGTTTCTTATGTAACAGAGGTCCTGCTTTCATGTTCTCAATCAAAAATGTGGGCTTCACCAGACCGCGTAGTACTTTTTTCTGTCTGTTCTTTCGGCTAGGAACACACACAAAAATCACATCTTGCTCCTTACCAGCTGTTCTGATGCAAAGCTGTCCGTGTTCGTTCACTTGTCATTCAAAGGATGAGATACTGTACTGCAGATATTTTTTTTTTCGGCCGTGAATATAACCCGGGACCCTTCGGGCCAAAGCCTAGCATGATAATTTAAGATTATTTTCCTCGTGCTAGCAGGCTGACCACAGGACCATCGTTACAACATTTAGCTTTCGTGTTTAAGCTTCTCATTCACAGATTATGCATCTGGCATGAAACTAGGTAAAAAAAAAATATATGAATACATCTGAAAATAGATCTGTGCGGATCCATCCTATAGAAATGTATAAGAAATTGGTAGCCTACAATGCAAATGCCGGGTGAGTGGTGCTGAAAAGTTATGTACGCGTTGGCTATCTAAAACCATGAAAATAACAATCTTATTCAATGAAACATTTGAACGCGTGGGTGACTCGTTTGAGTTTCTATAGTTTTGTACTTCTATCGGCAAATGTCCTCCTGAGAATCGTTCAAAGATTTACAGATCCCTGAAGCTGTCGAACAAAACACTGGAAAATACATTCTGTAGCCCTATCAGGGAACATCGGAAACTGGCTGAAGACAATGCCCATCTCCGACACAAGTTGATAAAGACACCTTGCTTCAACCGGTCTTTGAAACCCGCTACTAAAGTCTAATCTAGTTTTAGCAAGCTTCCATATAAAACGTTAAATATCATCCAACTCCATTGGCCAGCTGTCTCCTCATATATAACAGTTTTCACTTAATCCATCACAAACCAGGTACATACATTATAACGAGTGACCTCAAACCTGAATGAACAAAGCCTCGGGCGGAATACAAGATTTCTTTCCCGACTCATTTGTCAGCTATGCCTTTTTCTGTGTGGGTCGTTTCGCAAAAACACGTGGGTGTTTGCAAAGTCACTGTACCTGTCTGTACAATGACATGAACTTGAAGGAACCAGTTTTGAGGGATTCCCCGAAGAAAGTAATGAAATATTGAACCAGATTTTCACCATTGAGTCAGTACACCACAGAAATGAAGAGATTTATGAACAGCTGACATGTCAAGAGAGAAAATTCTACTGCTGTGCAACTGTAATTACTAAGAAAAATATATTGGCTTCTGAAGCAAAATAAATTAAGATATCTGCCAAGTGGTAAGTGTTAGTCCCAAGCACAATACAGGAAAAAGAAACACGTTGAAGCTCTAATATTAAAAGGCGAAATTCTACCAGTGTATTATTATATGCTTCCTCTGACAAGCTTGGCTGCGTGGTCCTCTTGATAAGGTACTAACCACCCATGCCCAAGACTAAGAGATCGAACTTCAGGCCACTAATTTTCAGTTAACACAAGAGAGGTCAAGTAAACTCCTTTAATGAGATGATGCTGATGAACCGACTAGGCGAAAGAGAAAAGACAGAAAAAAAAGTTCAGATCATTGAAAAATTATGGTATCAGGAAACAGACAGGTAGCAATTTAAGGCGGGAAAATGGAAGCACATGCTCGGCTGCGAATACCCTATTATGGGAACAGTTCACCATGGGATGTCAAAAGGAAATATGAAAGAGAGGCACAGGTAAATACTGCTCGAGTCTAAGCTGCGTGAACCTGAGAGGAATGTGCATCGCGGACTATGAGTAATGGTGTTGACGAGTGATGAGGTTTCTCGGTCCGTGCATAGTACAGAACCAAATACATTGGTCGGTGACTCACTCAGTCATTACTAACACCACAGTGGTTTGAGCAACGGCCGAATGTTAGCAATTTTGGAATAGAAAGGAATACCATATAATATATGGTATTCCTTTCTATTCTAATCACGGTGGGCTGTTGACAGATCCTTCTCTTCACGCCCGACCCTTCCCTGCTCTTTCTCCTCACCCCGCAAGTTCATAGAGCTTGGACTCGAGCAGTAGAAACAAAGCCGTCTAGCTAGGGTCCCGTCGTCGTCTTCGTCACCAACACGCCTCCCACTTGTTTGAGGTGTTTACAATCTATAACGAGAATAGAACTGCCAAATTTCGTGCTACATTAATTCAATAACAGACTCTAGTCTCCATGAAGAACACACCTCCATCAAAGATGCAGACAGGTTTGCGCACAGGAACAAAAACGTGTTGAAACACAGAACACCATGTGCATTGAAGAGTTAAATGAAATGCGAACACTGCTGCTTGACAGGCTGTCACTTGTCAATGTGAGGCGCCGCCATCACTTCAACGCTAGACAACATACCATTATCTGGGTCACATCACGCCTTCTCATTAGGGCTCGGACTGTGATTCGAATAATTTGGCACTATTCGAATATTCGAGAGAGACGAATAATTCGCGAATATGCGAATAATGTTCGAATATTCGAATATTATTCGAATACCATTGTTATTCTGAAATTCGAATCGCCCTATTCGAATAATAACGTATTCATGCACATTCGAATAATTTGAAAGGTATGCCCATTGTTTTTCATTATTTCGATGGACTGTTTCGTACGAATAAGGTATGTCTCATTCCTCAATCTATGAATACAGCCTTCACGAGTGCGTTTCAGCCGCGCCCGGTTAATACGCTAATCCGGTTAATATGAGACTTTTTTCTCGTCTTAACTGGGTTTTAGCTGTAAGTTATTGTGGAACAAGTTATGCATTTGCAAATTATTTACTATGTCAGTGTTTTTATATGAGTAAATTTAGTAATTACAAGTTTTGATTAACAAAGATAAGAGATTCAAGTGAAGCTTGAAAAGCCGTACATGGCCGTACTGTTACAGTTTAGAGGAAACGCGCACTATGATTTGGAGATATGTAAACAAGTACAACGTTTGTACTCAGCAAATATAGTTAGTTCGGCAAAATAAGACGAAAGTAGCATGTAAAGAATTATTTGACCCATGGTATTTAATAAATGAAAAACCACGGAACCTTCAACATGTCAATTCTTTAATTCAGGGGAGAAAACAATACAAGCTAACCCGTATTTGGGTAAACGACGATATATTGCCTAACTTTTTCACAAAACCAAATATGAAAAAAACTCTTCGTGTCTTCTCTTAACGACGTGCAAATGCACATTTCCATCAACATAAGCACGTCATCGACACGAGTACTTGAAAGAAAAGCAAAAAATAAGAAAAAGTTGCCGACATTTCAGTGTCAACAGGCTTTTAACCCAAAGAGTATTTCACGCGAAAAATTTCTTATTTTGGTACAAAAAATAATAATATTTGTCAACATTGTCAGGATCAAGGCATGTTCGTTTAGCATTAACAATATTGCCGCCCGTAGAAACATTTCTTTCTGATTGAACGGAGGTGCCGGGAATGCATAAGATTAGTACTTTCTCGCCAACTAACTTATTCTGGGGTATACCTTTTCATTAGCCTTCCACCGTTCCTACAGTTTCGGGGACGTTCCTAAAGTTTTCCAGCTCTTCGGCCACAGTTTTCCTGCGCGGGGACGTATTTGGATGCTTGAAAATGAAGTCGAGGTTCCTTTCAAAGCTGGACGAGAGTGAGGATCCCGACAACCCGGCTGTTTGTTGTAGTCGTGGAGCATCTGAATCTTCTCCGGTATCGCAAGAAAGCATCTGCACTTGTAATTCCGCCCAAATCTTTTCCTACGTCCGACGTTCGCTTTATGACCGGTTCAGAAAGATACGTCCGTTGCTCGGTAAAATGTAACAATAGGGTAACAAATCGTGAACGCCCGAGAAGCAAAACGTAACAAGACAAATGCGATTACTTTTTGCAGCCAAGATGCAATACGTAGAGTACAATAGGTTTCAGTTTTTAATATTCGTGAGGTTGCGAATATTCGAATAATATTCGCTGTATTCGCTATTCGAATATTCGAATTACGTATTCGGTATTCGAATACGACTCGAATAATTCGAATACCAAGGAAGGAAGGAAGGAAGGAAGGAAGGAAGGAAGGAAGGAAGGAAGGAAGGAAGGAAGGAAAGAAGATTGTAGTTTTACGTGACCGTGAATCTTGTGATTATGAGCCACGGGATCAGCTTTTTACGAGGAATCCGAACCACAGGACACGGCATTTCACATCGAAAATCTCACATGCATTGACCGGGAATCGAACCGCCTTGGTGAGAGGCATACAGCTAGACCGCTGAGCCACCACGCCCCCTAATTCGAATACCGAACACGCAATTCGAATATTCGAATACTATTTGAATGTGCGAATACGCGAATATTCCGAGCCCTACTTCTCATCTTTATTACGACCTTAAAAGTCAAGGAAACTACCTACCTCATATCCACGTTTTATTAATAGAACTGGGTGCTATCTGCACATGTCACAGCCTGGAATATAATAGTTTTGGTTGTGTGATGTTACTAATTCAATGAAATGTTCTGGGTGTAAACAATGGAATGATCACGGGGCATATAAAGACTGTTCGGCACCATGAAATACGAGTGAGAATGAGGAGAGGGGTAAAAGTTTTTGCACGGTGCATTATTTTTGACTCCGTTAACAACGAACTTCATCTTCTTCAGCTTCTTCATCTTGATTTATTTAGGGGCGTTGAGACAGTGGCCGTGTAGCCCCGTGCATTTTGTGTGTGTGTGGTATCTGTCTGCGAACCTGCTTCTTTTTTTCTTTGTGATTGCAGTACTAATGTGTGTATTTTTTTATCAGGGGCTAGGATTAGGTAAGAAGCGGCCGTGGCATCAAATTAGGTCTGGAGCAGAAGTCGGAAACCACGGATTACGACTTCTAGGATGGCTTGAGGTGGAAGTCAAATCCACTTCTCAGTTCTGCTTCACGAGGCTGAGTGTATCGCGTTCCAACCCTCAGACCAGATTTTTTTTTTTGGAAGAGCAGGGAATCGAACCGGGACCTCCCTGATGACAGCCAAGAACGCTAGCTTCAGCGCCACGGGGTGGACACATTACTTTTAATCATTATACGCACCAAGAAGGAATTGTCGGTCTTCTGCACACTTCGGCATAGTTATGTCAGTCCAATGATAGTATGGAAACATGATTAGCTGAACGGTCCCGCCACCAAAGCAAAGGTCGTGGACCTGCCCCTATCCGAGGCCTATAAAAGAGCTCGCACCGGATACCTCTACCAAATATAGTGGTCTGTTGTTCCCGGCAGCGAAATCCTCGTCGACCTTTTAACATTTCTCCACAAGTGGATTTACCTTTTTAACAGAATAGGAGAGCCGCATTACTGGGCTTCACGAGGCTGGATGGTCGTATGGGCGAATCGACCGCCAGCTAGGCCGTTCTAACTAGACAGTTCGGGTGTGTTGAGACGCAGTAGATGCGTGAAGGCGTAACCCACTCGGCGACAGGGCTCAGAACCTCCTCGACCAATCCCGAAGAGATTGGATCGTCCATAGTTACAGTACATGCCCCTCAGTCGACCCGCACAATTTCCAGGCGCTTGGCTGAAGGGAATTTGGCCTCCCGTGTTCTGTCATTCAGACCTGCCCATCGTCGCCCCCATCCGCAGTGGTGTCGGGACCGAGAAACCTACACTGCTACAAATTGGAACTAGACTTCTTTAGTAACGAATCCTGGTACTCTTTATGCTCAGAAGACATGGAGACGACATGGTGCGTTCTGCAATCCAGCGTTTTCTGCGGCACGTGATACTGCCCCTCACTGCTGATGAGATGGTCGCGAGGGCATCACATACGGCAAGTCATCCCTAGCAGGGCTACGAGGGTCAATAACAGCGTAGAAATATGTGCAGGATATCCTTCGACCACATGCCTTCACATTCATGGCGGTCTATTCAAACACGATAACGCTCGACAGCACATGGGGTGAGAAGACTATCTCAGGAACATTGGCAAACTACCGTGGCCCACCCAATCCCCAGATTTGCTACAAATCCAACATGTATTAGACCACCTGGTACGCCAACTACGGAAGCCGAGGAGTGTACAATATCTTCTAATCTAGTTGCAGCAAACATGGACATGCCGAAGGATACCATACGAACCCTGTACGCCTCCATGCCCACACGTATTACAGCCTGTATCCAAGCTATAGGTCCCCCAACAGGGTACTTTAGTCTCCAGTGTTCCGCGACACAAGTATTTGTTTGCTCGGATATTGCAATAATTTTCGTACATCAGCCTCACACAACCATCTATAACCGTTTAAAGCAATTCCCACAGCCCTTTCTTGATGCATGAGTTACGTTTTGTCAGCCAATGTAGGACACATTAAGGATCTACGAACGGTGATCTCGCATTATTGTTTAACAGGTTCCTCTAACGTACACAACATGAATTCACAGGGTCTCAATATCAATTTCCTAAATACCACGTATTCCATGGGCGGGTAAAAATAAAATGAAAACTGGGTGTTTCAGAATTGCAGTAGGCCTACTTTCTTTTCAGGCTAAATCATGTGGAGACACCCGCATTATGTCACAACCTCAATAACACTTTAAGACTTCAAACATTATTTCACGTCGGAACTGAATTCTAAGTCTCTGTACGAAAGCAATACACACCATGTAGGAACTACAATAGACTTAATCAATTCGTCGCTGCGAGTTATGCGTAAGTCACAAAGCTTCGTGATATGTGATCAACAAATCCCCCATTAAAGAGAAATGTAGACCCTCTTCATTCAAATGTATCGAATATCGTGGCAGACCTCAGCACAGAGACAGCGCAGCGTTTAAACATTAGCGTATCTGAATCAGGGCGTGCCTGAATGAACAAAAAAAAATGGAGGAGCTCGTATGAATCTTGATGCCCCTTGAAGTAGCTATTACGCTGCTGTATGGAGATTAAAATTCACGAGAGTCAATAGTGCGAGCATGGTAAACAGCATTGTGAATTATATGAATCTAACAGACTGTTACGCAAATTTCACGAGATGCGTGAAACCGATTGCTGCAAGCGAGCACGATGAGCGTTTTAAATTATCAAGTTGAATTTGTTTTTCGGAAGTATGCGCAAAACTCACTATTATTTCCTGACCTCTGGAACGCGACAAGGGCAGGAGCACGTCTTAAACGTACTGAGAACGCGAATCGAAGATGCTTTTCATGATGAAACTAAATCAGCTCTCCAATTTCTTTTAATACGAGTACATCCAGTAGTTCATGTGGCAATGTCAAAGCAAACTAGATTTGTATTTGATAGGGCCGCAAATCCCCATAAACTGGACCCTTTACAATGATGGAAAGGTAGGCAGTCTAGGTTCCCTACTGTAGCTGGCCTAGCTAGGCAGTGAATTGCGATCCCTTTAACGTCTGCGAGTTTGCAGAGAATGTTCTCGACCACGGAATAGTCACCCCGGAGAGAAGCTGCCTAAAGCAAGAAAACGTCTACATGCATGTTTGTTTGCCGTGATCTAGCCTAGGGCAAATGACAGCGTTCTCACACAGATATTATTATGACAGCAGTTTAATGCATTAGCTGCGGCCAAATATACATTTATTTTGTGTATATAAACTCTTGTACTAAGAAGTTAGCCAGGTAGATATCGGATATAGCTAGACGTCAATTCGAATCCTAAGATCTATATCGTAACTATTATACGTCTTAATTGAAGACTTCATCTAGATCTTAGACGGCGACACATCCAAGATTTTTCACGTTTAAAGACGGTTTTACAACAGACGTTTATTTAACAACTGCTTTAACGTTAGGACGATTGAACATTTAATAGGATACTCCAGTATTTGAGAGAACTATTCACAGCTGTAAAAGGCATTCCTATTCTATTTCACACTTATCTCAACACTCGGAAGAGTCAGAGCCAAGTCATTACTTCAACTATAATATGATTTATTGCTATCGCCTTCTTGTGGCCCCCCTTAATCGTTTTTATATGACAACTCATTTTAATTTCTTATACAACCGAAAGGCGTATTCTCAGGGAGAGTTTCCATTTTACAGGATCTCCTGATGTAACTGCTAGCGTTTTAGGCTTTCGCCTTGGTTCGATTCCCGGCCCTACCAAGAAAGTTAATTCCGGTCTGAGGGCTGGAACGGGGTCCACTCAGCCTTCTGAGGCACAACAGGGGTTCGATTCCCACCGGAGCCATCCTCGAAGTGGTTTTCCGTGGTTTCCCCACCTCTACTCCAGGCAAATGCTGGGATTGTTCCGAACCTAAAGCCACGGCCGCTTCCTTCCCAATCGTCACCTGAATTACAAATGCACTAATACAGTCGCCATTCACGTACCCACAAGCTATAACCCCCAGGTAGTCCTGGAATAACAAGACCTGCGATTGAGTCGCGGAATATGAACACCCCAGAAGTTAGAATAAAGATCGCGAAGATTCTCAAAATATTCCACCATTTGGGAAGCTACTACTCCACATTCCAATCACCGAGAAAATAGCACCTCATTTATTCTCTGCGGGTCAAACACTACTCGTCAGCACATTGCATCACTTGTTCTCCCTAGCACTACTCGTTATTGAAAAGGACAATTTGTTTCCTGCGGAAACATTATGGTAATGTTACTAATTACACAGGTGTTGCGGCGACCCTTTCAGCCCGACCAGACACTACCTTGTAAGGCAATGCGAAAGTTTCTCCACGATACCCTCAACAAGGTCTAAGAGAAACTTGACAGCACTGGAATGTTCCAAATACTTCCCAAATAATAATCACACAAGTTTGCATATTCAGTCAAATTCGCAGTCATCAACTTCAAGCCGACGTCGCCCTAAAACTAATAAATATCCAAAAGCCAAGCCGAAGAGACTATATAGGCTACACAGTACGTCTACAACGCAACCCACTCCTTTTGCACACCCTCTTGGGAGAGTCTGATGGCTGATTTGTACAGAGCCTCCAATAAAGAATAAAATCACTTGATAGGCCACTCATTCATGTTTAAAGTTTTTGAACCCAGAGCCAAAACTCAAAAGTTTCCATATATTTGTATTTTAACGAGTCACTCTCTTAGGTTAACAGCCCTGGGGCTGGTTTGCAGCAACTAACCTATCTTCTCTATTCTCCGCCATCCTCTTCAATTCACGATATGG
This sequence comes from Meconema thalassinum, assembly GCA_946902985.2. NCBI lineage: Eukaryota > Metazoa > Arthropoda > Insecta > Orthoptera > Tettigoniidae > Meconema > Meconema thalassinum. The sequence goes on from OX336394.1 coordinate 55,149,185, forward strand.
TTTTGTGTTCGTGTCTTTCATTAACTGTGTCAAGAGATATAAAGTAAATGAAGGTGAATGCTTCAGGGGGTTAAACAAGGAGATCATATGTCCCTCGTAACATACTGTACAATTGGGTCCTTGAAGGAAACTGGAACGTCTCCGACCCTCTGAAAATTGAAGGTATCGGGGTAAAGGGTCATAAAAAGTGGGTTCCCTGTCTCGCACGAAATGCGATCTTTGCAGGGCTACTTCAATGCAGTAGGTTCACTGCGCCACAGTTATATTTAAAATAAAATATACTCTTCTTCCTGCACGATCACGGCTAATAAATATCCTCGAATCAATACCAATTGGTCAAATAAAATTCACTCAACCACAAGATTTGGTAAGGCAAACATACGTTTTCAGTTTAAACTGTACGCCGCATGACGTAGCTGATAGACTGATAGGGTTGACTATCCACTCATTAGAATAACGCACTTGAAATTGCCTCCTGAAACTCCATAGAAAAAGGTGACACGCCCAGTATATGCATTCATTTCATGTACTTAAATCTGCAATGCATTCGTTTTATTTGTTCATTTACATCTGCTAATACCACCTTTTCTTCCAAGACCTCCTCCACTCGACGCTTCGGAATATAGATTTTTCATAAGTAAAAGTATGCGTGTTGGTAATCTGACAGCTCTTCGGGAAGTATTACCCTGATTTCTATGTCATATTCCTTGTTATAATTTGCACTATAGAGAACTCAACATAGTCACATTAAAGGAGAGTTGAAAATGTTCTAAATCATTTACATAACTTGTTTGAAACATGTAACCCTGCTATCCTATATCCCTTGGGAGTACTTTCATCAAACAAAAGGATGCGCTTTTAACTTTCTAGGTTTTGCTGATGGACAATCTCATCTGTCCTTGAACAAAAATTAATATGGGGAAGATACAATATAAGTGCTACGTGGCAAGGAACAGGTCGACCTAGTAACCTAAAATAACTTATCTTCTGTTGCAAGGCAACATATGGTAACTTTTGGTATAATAACTCTATGGGGAGGACACAAGTGAGGGTAATTCCTGCAGCATGACATTCACCACTAGGGCACACGGACAGACATATGCGTAAAACAAGGCCACGTGCGTGCAATTAGTATAAAGAGCGCAACAGACAGCGATAATAAGGTGGTGTGCGTATCTGAGTGGAGTCGTGACTCAAACAGCAAGGCTTTACGCAACCTGACCGACCATAGGGAAGGAAAAGTAGGTACAGCAAGCCCGATGAGTCAACGAGACCCAGCTAGAGCCTTCCATAAAAGGCTATAAAGCAGCTTGAGCTTGCCTGCCTTGCTCAGCCTGCTCGATGGACCAACAGAGCAGACATATGATTACGTACAAACTTGCAACCAAGACCCCTCCCCCGTGCCTCACCGCAATCTGTTACCTCGTTTCGGCATCAAGCCTGGCGCCTTGCCTCTCTCGTTTTACAGTTACGGGCGCCCTCCCATATCATTCACTCTCTTGCGGTCTCGCCTGACTGAACATTTGAGGGAGGAGGTAGTGGGCAGTTTTGTCACCACTAGTAGGGCACATCTTTATTAAATATCACACGCTTTTCCTTTTAATATCTATAGAAACATTAGAAACCATTTACCGGCGTTGATTGATGGATTCTATTTAATATACTAATTGATGACACTTTGACGGGAACCCAATTATATTGGCCGGTTGATACTAACACTCTACACACGTAACTCAAAATACAGGAATGAAGATGATAATATTGTTGTTGTCAAGGGGCCAAAAGCCTACAGTGAATCCAAAAAGTATTCGTCTACGTGCTGTTTTGCGAATAAAACCGGTCTATAGACAGTGAAAGGCCGAAAATAAACAAAAAACAAATGTAGTTGGATGGCGCATGGGTCAGTACATCATTATTATACAAAACCGAAACCGAAAATATATTCTAAGCGATAACAAGGATAGCAAAACGTAAAAGCTCCGTTATTACCTAGTTCATAAAGTATTCGTCTACGCTTGGAGTGATTGTTTAAAATGAGAGATCGGGGTGGAACGTCACTCGTGATTCACGCATTGGCTGGTGTCAGCCTTCCGCAACTCACTCAAAACATGTTGTGAATGGCTCTGGAGATGTGCAAGTTGTAAAATGGGTCGGAAAGTTAAAGAGAGAAGCGTAACGGAAAGGAAACTTATCCTGGGCTTGGATAATCAGTGCAAATTGTCCTATGCGATTGCAAAGCTAGTGGGCAGACCTCGATCAACGTTTTAGTCGGTGGTGGATCGCTTCTGCACAACAAAAACATTCAAAAACAAGCCGCAGAGTGGTCGTCCTCGGGCACTGACCGATCGAGACGAGATATTTATTACGCGAGAAATCAAGAAATATCCAAAACTTAGTGCACCGAACTTGGCTGGTGAGCTGGAGAGGAGAGGCACATAACACAGTAAGCAATACCTGCAAACAAAATGGGTATAATGGCCGGGTAACTCGTAAGAAATGTTGGGTGAATGCAACGAATCGCAAGAAACGGCTTGCTTTCGTAAAAAAAAACATGTATTAAAGGACGAGGACTTCTGGAATAAGTCATATTTTCGAACGAAAGCAAATACAACATATTTGGGTCAGATGGCAGGCGAATGGTTTGGCGAATGATAAATACGGAGATGCAGCCGCACAACCTTGTGCCCACAGTGAAACACGGTGGGGGTTCCATCATGGTGTGGGAGTGCAGCAGGTGTAGGACAATTACATGTCATAGAAGGAAATGGATCACAAGATGCACATAAATATTTTAAAGGAAAATTTGAACACTAATGACGAAAAATTAGATCTGCAAGGCACGTACATCTTCCAACAGGACAACGATCCGAAGCACACAGCTCTAAATACTAAGCTGTGGCTATCATATAACACACCAAAACAACTCAATACCCCCCCCCCCTCAATCCAATAGAATACCCGCGGAAAGTGCTGGAAGATATCACGAAACGGCCAACTTCTAACAAGAACGACTTACGACAAGCTGTGCAAGGCAAATGTAACAAAATTCCATCCTCCACCACGACTAACTAGGTCCGTTCTATGCCGCGACGATTGCAAGCAGTCATTGCTGCAAAGGGGAACCCTACCAAGTATTAATTTCTGTTATGTACAGTATGGACGAATACTTAATGATCTGGTGAAACGGTGCATTTTTACGTTTTGCTATATTTGTTATCGCTTAGAATATATTTTCGGTTTCGGTTTTGTATAATAATGATGTACTGACCCATGCGCCATCCAACTACATTTGTTTTTTGTTTATTTTCGGCTTTTCACTGTCTATAGACCGGTTTCATTCGCAAAACAGCACGTAGACGAATACTTTTTGGATTCACTGTAGGTTGTCGGTTCCTAAAAGTTTGGGTGATCACGAAAATTATGAAATGAATAACTACAACGAAAACTATTAACTTACAGACTAAAAGAAAAAAAAGAATATGGGAAATAACCGACAAGGAAAATAAATGTAGATAGCCACTCTTCAGTGTTGCCTTATTGACAAGTGATAGCGGCTGTTCAGTCGGTAAACACAATATTCCTTGGACATGCGGGGGGGGGAATTGGGGATTATATTGTGTTGACCGACTGAAAAGTAGCAATATCAACGAAATGCACTTTATCATCGAATAATGAAGATTGAGGAACTTGAAAAGAAAAAAGATTCATGAAAGGCAGATAGGAAAGGGGAGAAGGTCCGCACCAAAATCAACTGAAGAAGGGATAACGGGTCCAGCTCAGGAATCCCTAGGGGTCGCCAACACCCGAGCTCACCAGCCGTAAGCCCTTGAGGGTAGAATACACAAATAAATTAGCAAATACACATTTATCATTTAGCAGTAGTGCAGGGTTATTTGTGCATTTATTTCATGCATTATAAGGCTAGGGATATTTGAGCAGATTAATAAACGCGGAAGATAAGATATTGGGCTAGTCAACAAGTCAACCGACTGAAAAAATGTGTCATTACAGAGAACCTTTAGATTTATATTTGAATGAATTATTTGATCTAAACAACCAGTAAAAGGATTATGATAATTGATTTAAGGGGCCTAACATCTAGGTTATCGGCCCCTAATGGTCTGGGTGATAGCGAGATGGAAACCATAACGAAAACCAAGGTGGATTGAACTACTTGCAAAAATGGAACGTAGATTGAAAAGACTCACGAAATGTAGAGTGGAAATACTTACAAAAGGTAATTTAGATTGAAAAATACGCACAAAATGTAGCTTAGGTTCAAAATACAGCACTTACAAAATGCAATTGAAATTGAAAATACTTACAAAATGCAATTTAGATTCAAAATAATTACAAAATGCACTTGAAATTGGAAAATACACAATTCAATTTAGATTGAAAATGCCCTACCAGATTCAAAATACCCTACTCACAAAATGCAATTGAAATTCAAAATACTTACAAAATTGAGTTTAGGTCGAAAATACTTACAAAATGGAGTTTAGGTCGAAAATACTTACAAAAGGGAATTTGGATAGAAAGAAGATTTACAAAATGTAATTTAGATACACGGGGAGCCAATTCACAAAACAGTGCGGGAATCTTAAAGAGAAAAGGTAATATAATGAAAAGAAAAAGAAGGCTGATCCCTTGAAGAATGACTGATCAGGAAAGATGGGAGAAGGGTCAATTAAGGCGGGAAAGGAAGAGACTCCCTAGGCTTCTGATACCGTAATACCGTCGGGGTCGGAAGAGAACAAGAGTTGACCAAGAGAGGTCGACAGGAAAGAAGACAGGAGCCCGGCACACGGAAATGGAAGCAATGCCGGACTCAGCTGGGGTCCCGTGGTCGCCAACCTACGTCCCACAAGTTGTACCATTAAAAAAAAACTTCCAGCTTATAACGAATGTTAATTTTAAAATATTTTAGTCTACTCATTTTTTAAACGGTCTTTCGACAGTATTTCTAACTTTTGATTCTTGATGATTCAATGTTACAAACTTGCTGGCTTGCATTTTAACTTGCCATAACGGACCTGGACAATATATAAGCACGATATTGTAACTTTCAGTCGGTCAACATACAATAATTCCAATTACTGGAATATGTGAAAGAATAACTTGAAATAATTACGATATATACATACGGTATATTGTTATGGACTACTTCAATTATTTTTTCGGGAAAACAGTTGATCCGATTGAAACTAAACTTGGCAAGTGAGCGTCGGCCAACTTCAAATTTAGGAACCATTCTGCTTCGAAAACCTCATGTAAAGAATATTCAGGATAACCTCTTACATAAGATCTCACCAATTTTGATCGTAGTTACGTTTTATTTAGGGGATTGGGACATCGTGGTCCTCAGCACCGTGCGCTTAGGTGGTTGTGGAATTTGTCTTGTAAACTGTTGGACGGCTGTAACAGTAACAACAACAATAATAATAATGATAATAATAATAATAATAATAATAATAATAATAATAATAATAATAATAATAATAATAATGTATGGCCTCGGGTGCAAGCTTTTTTTATTTGACACCCAGAGGGTAGCTTGCATGTCGAATTTCGTTGTTCCTTGAAGCACTATGAAAGTCATGGAGGTTAGATAATTAAGCTCCTTGAACAATATAGCGCTTTCTACGCTTACCTCAGCCAGGAGCGAACCTGCAAGCTTGGGGTTAGTAGACCGACACGTTAACCACTCACCCACCATGGCAAGCGGCTTTAACAGTGAACTTTAACTAAGGCAATCCCTCGCTGGAAGCACTACTGTATACGGCTAGCCAACACAACTGACAGCGACAGTCATCAACATGAATTACAGCTGGCTTGATCTACTGTAATTTCGGTTTATGCACAACGCAATGTACTATAATTCGCAATATTCATACTTTAATTACTAAGCCGCAGATATGAAGTATTTTGTTTCATATCCATAAACCTAAAATTTACTATGCAGACATAAGATGTCACAGGATCCTGGATTTTGGAAGTTTGTTAAGAAAAACTCTCAGATAATCCCTCCTTAAAGGCACTTCCTTCGCAATCCTATGCAGACACCACCAAAATATACGTAATCTGACATGTTTGGCGCAAGGCTGATGGCCACGTTGTCCTAACTAAAATAAAATACGAATTCTTCTAGATGAGCTATCACAGCAAATTCCTGAGATGAGTAAGTTATGGTAAGGCAATAACACTTGCTGCGTGACAAGCTAACAGTATTATGACGCACCAAGTAACTGCGCATGGTACTTCACAAGTTGTGACGTCACGTTCGAAGAAACTGCAAGCTGACATGGATGGGGTTACAACAGTAGGAAAATCACATACAGTCATCTTACTTTAAGCATTTGAAAGAAAGTTATTTGAAGAAATTTTGTCGACCGAGAAAATAGCTTCCAGCGTAGATATTTACTGTCGTAACAATCGTAAAATCACGCTGCAATAACATGACAGTAGGTTAATTACAAATGGCATAATTATTTTGCGCCTATCATACACAACATACGTGGTAAATAGAATAGTAAATAAATGAAGTGAAAATGTATCACTGTTCGATAGGCGTTGAAGTATAGGATAATTAATGCATTGTTTTCTGGCTAACGATGGTCAAGATTGGAGACCCTGAAAGAAGTCACAAAACACGAGATGACGATCGGCCCATGCCGGCAACTTTCAAGTTACATTATACGTAACAGTCTCAATGTAGCAAGTGCTTTTGCACACATGGCGAATTTGAAACACGAGTGGTAACAGTGAACACAACCCTGATTCAATTTAACAGCAAGACATTACTATAAATCACTGTAGTGATGAAAGACTTATGGTTATATGTTCCCAATTTTAAAATAACTACTGTATACAGGTTTGATCAAGCTGTATTTGTTTTTGCCCCTTAAAAGTCCAATAAATAACAGTGAGACACCAATACAATAAGCACATCCATTACGATCATACATAATTCACAATATATTTTAAGAGAATGGTGGATTCGGAAAGCGGAGGCTTGAATCGGTAACTGAAGTCCACGTCACTTTCAATAAGTTACTAATTGGGGGGCAGGAGACCCCACTATTCCGTTCCTTAAAAAACAATCATCAATAAGTTACGAAGGATGAAACCTTACCACTGGTCCATGATTATTTACTAGCAACGCGCCTCGGCTTCGCCCGGTATCTTTTACGGTTTACCAAGCGTAAGATTAAAAGGCGCAAGGAGGCAGGTATTTCTTAGACTCGATTCTCTGAAATAGTTACTTCTCGGCTTCCTTTCATCAAATGTTTTTCTACAGAAACCTTCCTCGAGAAATCCTTTACAGAATGATGAAAACCGCATCAAAATCCATTTAGTGGTTCTCGAGATTACCCGTAACATCCAAGAATCGGGGACTTTTGTTTTATACTATGTAGGGATTTATTTATTATTTTACTGATGACTTTAATATTATTTTACTGATGGCTTTAATCAGGGTTGCATTCATTGCCCCGATCCATGATTTAAAGTCACCGTGTTTTCGATCACTTGGAGATATTCCCATTGGCACCTCTAGGTTAATGTCTAGCGTGTTCAAAAATGGATCATAACTCCCAAGAAATGAACAACCTACGGTACCAAGTCTGTACTGGGTGTAAATAAATAAATAAATAAATTAATTAATTAAAATACATTCAAAGACCTATGACTGGACGACGGCCAAGTGTTGTTTACAATGCTAAGTAAAATTAATAAACTAATACAAATATATACACTAACTCTTGCGCCACCGACTGACCACCAACAGGAAGCAGCCATTTAACCCATTACAAATTCCATTATTAAATACAGCTAAATTCTTCTAGCACCTGTTAGGATTTTTCGCTTCATTGCTTAAGCCTGTACCACAACGGTGCAGCGCAGTCCGGACACTTCTTTTGCAGCGATTTGAAATATCAAAGAATGTATTGCATTATTTCTAAATCACCTTTAATATTTAAAAAAGATGGGTTACAGGACGGGGTTCGTACCACGTTATCACCGGAGTCGATGAATAATGTCGATGTTACACTTCTAAGCTCTGAGCTACCCTGGTTGGTAAAATATGCTATATAGGGGCCTGTACATAGAGTGATAAAGTGAAGGATATTGACTCGCACAATTTCAAGAGTCGTCGCCGAGAGGATTAGAAATAAGGTGAGGAAAGGCCACCGACAGGAAATGGCAGACTGCCACATGTTTATATTCACCTGAACACATGGTGATTTAAGAGCTCAATTTAGACCAGTTGATGACATTCTAACGATCCGCCATCTCGAACTAGGCCTACACTATTATTGTTGCTTCGACGCGAAGGATATTATGGTCACTGCATGAGGGACTTCGTGAAGTGAACTCGCCATTTTTTTTTAAATGGCACACATGTAGACCAGACCAAAATAAAAACGTATGCACCCCGCAATGTAACCACAACTGCAGGAGGGTGCTGGAATCGTACAGAGATTGAAGGTTAGAATTCAGACAGGGACAGCGGCCTACGTGAGTGCCTTTTCCTGATTTTCTTTCCAAGGTGGTCCACTATCTTGAGACATCCGAATATCTCAATAGATAAATAGGTATCTCATGAGAAAATGTTTCATATAAAAAGTTCATAGTTTTAAGGGAGACATTCACCTGCGCTAAATTAACCCACTCGCCAGCAATCAACTGCAAAATGGGAACCCTCATTTCAAAAAAAATATTACAGATTCCAATTCTACGTCACAAAATGAATAGTGTTGTCCGAAATATTTATTTATATTTGTGGTGACACTGTAATTGCACAAAGAAATCAGATTTTGCGACTATCTTAAGAAAAACACTACCAATCGATTTTTTTTTTTACCGTACTTAATACTTTCAAGAATGGACAACAGTATTCTCTTAACAAGTTTTGGCTACCCCTCGTCGTATTCGTGGGAGGGAGATTCGGGTGGCTTAACTTCCATTTGAAACTTTTGTTAAATTTTCGTAGAGGGTGCTGCAATCGGAGTTGTCAATTAAAATTTCAAAGTTGCCACCACTGTACTCCAGTCTTGGAAATATTGAAATATTGGAAACATCATTGCAATTTTTTTATCGTTTGATCGGACGTGTATTTCTTGAGATAGACCTAATCGCAAATTTGTATTTTGTTTTATAATTATAGAGCTATCTATTATTTAAGAATATTGTTTCGAGCCGAGTGTGTTAGGTGAATGATGATCTTAGCTTCTATTAGCTATTTGTACGCAGCATATTTTTGTACTACGCGTACTTCTCGATATATTTGGCAATTAATTTAATAACCTGAGCTTTTGTTATAATTGTGCTAGTATGTGTAATTATTAAGATTCAAGATCGAAGTAGGTACCGCGGAAGTTTAAATACGGTAGGTAGGCCTACCACCCGGACATTTGCTTGGTGGAAGAGGGGGAAATCCTGTGAGACCACACTCAGGTCGTCAGTAGTAGCAACATCAGAATAGAATGGGTGAGTTGAAAAAGGTACACATTCCAAAAACATAAACTTTCGGAAAACTAAAAAAAACTGTTTTGTGAGAAAACTAATTTTTCTACAAAAAAATTTACTATTGTGAACTTGTACCTTTACGTGCAGAGAATCTATTGCACATGGTACCTATATATAAATATTTTTTATATACCATATAATTGTGTAAATATGTTCAGGAATATGTTCCTTTTTCAACTCAATGATTTTAATGCACAACACTTTATAACAATTTAGTGTATTATGTTAAACAGGTTTCAGAAATAGGTGAGTAAAACTATCCAATCTTTGTATAAAGGTAAACAAATGTATTTCAGGACTGTTACCTACACATATTTACAAAAGTAACAATTTTTTTCTGATAAAACATTTTTCATTGTTGGATTCTTCATAGTAGACAATCGTGGCATCTTGATGTAGTGGATCAGCAGCTGAAAAACAAAGCCCTGATTGAAAACATTATAAAAACACAATCTTTTTTTATTTTTTACCATCATTAGTAATATTTTTATGTGCCTGAAACACACTGAGCTGCAAAAAATCCTGGGATAATAGTATTACAACGATTATTTTACTTTGCTATTGCAAATCTTTCTTTCTTTGTTACATACAATAGTGTCCAATGTCATAACATACTATAAAACTTGCCTGTAATAAAGATAGAAATACTTAGGTTAGGTTAGGTTATATTATATTATGAAGTGTTGTGTTATATTCAGACTATAGTTAGGATAGATAAGTTCAGGTTAAGTTACAATATTTTTAACTCATTTAAAACATATAAAATACATTATGTTATTTTAAAATATGTTTTATTACTCTTACCTTGTAGGTGGATCAGTTAGTCATCAACGTAGTCTTCATATACATCTCTTGTAGTTATGGTTGGCCAAGAGAGTCTTTCTTCAAAAAAAGGTCGATGCTCATCAGGGATGTAGTGTATAACTTTCTGGAGATCCTGCAGTTTCTCTTTCTTTATTGGAACCTTTCCCGTTGGATATGCCTTGGTGTCAGGAAGTTCAACAGTGTTGGTTTTCTTAAGCTTGAAGGTCGATTTTACAGGGTTGTCAATAAAGGCAGATGTTTCAACTAATCCTTTTGTATCACGTTTGAAGATGAAGTGTCTGTATGTGCTTATTTTGAAAGTAACTGCTCTGTTTTCTAAACTTCTAGGCTGTTTCACAAAGTACTGTGGCCACCAGTTCTTGAATTCTAAAAATAAATCACATTGCACAGTGTTCACTTGGAAAGTAGGCTGTGTTTTCTTAGCACTACCAATCATTGAGTTGTACTCTTCAGGTGAGTAGACACGATCATGTCGCCGGACTTCACGTTTCACTGTGCCAAACATACGATCACATGGCATAAAGCTATGCCCTCTAATGGGGTAGTACTGATGTATAACCTTGAATCTACTATTCATGGTCAAGGAACACAAAAGTCTGCACAGAGCATGATTTCGATTCTGGCCACCACATGCATCGCTGAACACATGTAGCTCCTGCACTTCTTCGGGAATATTATGTGTGATAAAATCCAAAACCATTGAACATACATCATTTGGCCCTTTTTTTCCCTCACCTTCTGGATAGGTATAAAAATAAGCCTTGTCATTTTTTATATCGTAAACATTGAAGACATAGAACCATAGTTTTCTGAGGTAAAATGCTTCTTGTACAGGTAGCAGTGGTAGTGGCAGGTTTTGCATATAATCAAAAGCAATTCCCATGACATCAGGCCTGGATTTTGAAAGTTCCTTGATTTCCTGCATCTTTTTATAAAATCGCTTAGCACGTCTTTTATGCACCATAAATTCAGCAGACGCTACACGTTTTGCATTGTCATTAAGAGTGTTTGATTTAATTTTGATCTTCAGGTCTTCACAAGTACTACAGACATCGACCTGAGGTTTGCCAAATCGGTAGCCAAAGTTTTTCTTGAAATATTCCAAGTAAAACTCATACTTAATTACATTCTTCATGTCAGGAAATTTTTCTATGAAAAGTTCATGCATTTTTGCCACATTAAGCCGAGCATCAAGATATGTGACTGGTTTAGACGTATAATGAGCAACATATTTTGGAAATGAATCAATATGTTCATGTATTTTAACTAGATGTGAGGCTGGAATAGCATTAGAACGGTTTTCGTGTTTACCTCTCATGTCAACGGGGGATTTTCCAGAAGCCAAAATATTTGTCAACCTAATGACAACTTTGTGTGACACCGCATGAAGGCTTATGTAAGCATTACGACATACTTCAACCCTGCTTGTCCCTTTCATGGCAAAGTACTTGAAAGAGGACTCGTGTTGTTTTGAGTTTTCATTTGATGGCCTGTGCCTTGCAACCTCATGCCTCTCAATTAGGCTCATTAATAATGTGTCCTGCTCGTTCTTAGGTCTGCCACTATATAGGGTTTTAATAATGTTCTCCTTGTCCTCAATACAGAAACTGTCCATGCATTTCTTCCTACACTTACAGTTTGGGCCGGTTGTTTTGGCTGGAACAAGAACGCCTGCTGAAGTTACAAACTCCTCACCTCGACGCCTTGCTAACTTTTCCATCTCCCGTACATGTTTTTCTTTGTTAAGTCTACCCTTTTTACGGCTTGGTTCACCACTGTCACTGTCTGTTTCTGACATTGTTACTAGGTTAAAAAGAAAAACTAATAAACTTCACTAAACTAATTTTAGCACACTTTCCGCTTTAAACATAACCAACATAACCTTAAACAACCCATCTGCTAATCACAAGTCATAACACGACTGAGCACTAGCGCTGTGGTGGGTGCTGCCGGAACTAGCGTGGCTTTGAGTTGAAGAAGGGACATATTCCTGGAATATGTTCCTTCTTCAACTGAATCGTATCTAAATATCTTTGGCAAGCTCATTTAAAGTAGAGGATTATATACTTTTTTATGCTCAATGGATGTAGATACGTCCAAAGAAGAGAATGGCTATCTCAGTTTAGTTTGTGATATTTTAGGAATGTGTACCTTTTTCAACTCACCCATTCAAAATGCTGTCTGTCTTCATATACTGTATTACTTATAGTTTTTATTGTTTTAAGCGAGGTCATCTGCCCCTACTGTATAAATTCAGGAATTTTCTGATGCGATAGAGGCACAGTAGTTTTATGATAAGCACTTAATTTCAATACTGCTTACAGTTATTGAATTATTATTAAAAGAAAGGAAAAAAAAGAACAATACTAGTGAATGGTGTAAACCCCCTCCCTAACGATTTTACGCGATTATACGGTGGGAGCGCCACGGCATCAATGAGGTGAGTGGCTTACCCAGCCAAGATATACCAGTCGGTCAAAGTCACTGACTCGAGCACGACTCGAGAAGACATTCCGGGCGTGCTTTGGCTCCTGATTCCCAACTAGTCGGGTCTCTCTCGTCGAGTACTATTCATCATTTCAACTGCAATTCCAGCATTCGTTCCTTCAACTCAACTACATAAGTAAAAAGTTTGGTGCTTTTCAGTCGGTCAACACGAATGTGCCCAAAGAGTTGGGTTATACCCTAATCCTGAAAAAAAAATACATGAGATTAATAAATACACTAGGATGACCAGTTTCGACCGTCAAGCGATCATCATCAGATCCATTACACTTAGGCCACAAATCTATGTCTGAAAATGGCTTCAAACCCCAAAATAATAATAACACAAGTAAATTTAAGTTACGGAGCAATATCAATTTTGGAAGTTAATGAGAGAATCCAAATTATGCAAATTATCCGGTTGACTGTAACTGCCAATGCTTAAAAAACAATTTCCAACTTTGTGAACATTCACAATATCAAAACACCAGACACGGTTTACAGTTCCACCTGTGATGAAGTTACAGTGAAAGTTAAATTAACGGCAGGTACAGTAGAACGCTTATCATAACGCATTATTGAGAATTAGCTTGCCAAGGTGGGTGAGTGGATAGCGTGTCGGTCTACTAACCCCAAGATTGCAGGTTCCCTCCTGGCCGTGGTAAGTGATTTTTGAAAGGCGGCAAAAATACGACATGCATGTCATACGATGTTGGCATGTCAAAGAACCCATTTGAATTCAGCAGGCCGTGTTCATGATGGCAAAATTAATCTCGGGAGTTTCCGCCAACAAAAAAGTACCTCATTTCTCTACTAGAAAGCGCTATAGTGTTCAAGGAACTTAGATATCTAACCTCATTGACTTTCATAGTGATTCAAAGAACAACGAAATTCGACATACAAGCTACCCTCTGGGTGTCAAATTACAAAGCTTGCACCCGGCACCGAGGCCATACGATATTATTATAATTATTATTATTATTATTATTATTGAGTATTTTCGAGGAAATATCTTTCCACTGTCAAGTAGAAGAGTTTTATCGGATTTGCGACAGTATAATATCGACACCAACCAAAGTTGCAATTAGTCCCATAGGCTTACGTAGGAAGAAATACGGATTGAGATTATGCAAAACTAGCGGTTGCCAAACCTTTAAAATCTAAAAGATTGGCCTTAGTTAATACTCACTACTCTTCACTTTGGTTGCGATTTTGATCTTCAATTACATGTGTCCTTAAGCTTCAAATTGCGGGGTTACACGACCGCGTTGTCGCAGCCCCCAAACTGAGGAACCAACCAACCAAACTTCAAATTCCATAACGAGTTTCCAAACTAGGAAGAACTGTTTTTGTTTAGGACTTTGCGACATCGTCATGTAGACCCATGTTTTTAGGATTTTGAGAAAATCTGCCTAATAACCTCCGTCATTGTGATGGCTGAACTAGTGTGTGTATTCGTAATTGAGTGATCAGGGTAGGAGGCAGTCTTAGCCTTAATTTAAGCACCACCACGGCTTATCTGGAATAGACATGGAAACCACGGAAAACTACTTCTAGGATGGCTGAAATAGGAATCTAAACCACCACTTCTAAGATCTTCTCATGTGGCTGCTTGAACCCCGTTGAAGCATTCAGACCAGAGTTAAATTTCTTGACAGGGACGGGAATCGAACCTGGAATGCGCTGCGTCAGCCACGACGTCTAAAAACTACATGAGAGTTTAAGTTCAACAAGTTCAATTTATACACGACAGTCTTCTTTTAATTATCTGAAAGTTGAGCTTTGTCTGACTCAATATTATAACTTTGGAAGAAAGAAATATAAATAGATGTGTATATTGGGAGCCCATCGTTAGGATATTTTCGATCACTTTTCTCTAAGAAATATCATTAGCATTACTAAAATGAGAACATCACTTTAACGTTTCTTCCACGAACACATCTAAAATATGTATATAATAGACCACGAGAATGTCCATGACTCCACATATGCAATTTTCATTTCTATTCCACAACTCAACATCAGTTTGGAATTGCGTAGATTTGACTAGACTAACTGCATATATCAACTCTGCTATGTACATATAATTTAGAAGACTGCCACAAAGGTGTGTAACAACCATTTACACCAAGGAAAGCAACTTTAAGATCCCTTCCTCGATGAATTTATCTGCGGAGCAATTAAGAATTTCTTGGCGTGGAAAAAAGAAAACATAACTGTTCAAGAAATAACAGACGTTCGTTCGCTGGAAACTCAATTATTGGAAATGTATCCAGTGTGTGTCTGGTAATCTCAAAGATACGCCTCAGTAACCAGCATATCTGGCATATGAAGTACCGTACCATGTACTGCACTGCACAGTGATGCTCCCAACGACGATGGGTTGGACTTTTCGAGATAGCACAATGGCCATAATTTTATGTGAAGCGGTCTGAATAATGGATCTTTTAATAAGAAACACCAAAAGAAAACAACACGCGACCCACCAAGAAAGATACCATCATTAACAACTGTAATAAATCACAGCCCAAGAACGATTATTTCCGCACAATTATACACAGGAAAAATAAATTAAAGGATGTTGCGCTCTCAATGCTGCACTTCATAAACGACGAATTCCAAGACGGTAAATGCTTCTCCAGAGATTTAACTTTGCCTATGTAGTGGACAGGAGTAAATACTTCTACTTTTGAAAGGAAATCTACTTATATCAGCAACTTTCTGAAATTGTCACAATTAATAAATCATAAATAAGTTATCGTTAGAAAGTTAGAAATATATTCATATATAGACTAAAGAATCTCTGATCTAGGAAAATAACGTGTGAGTGAACATTTAAGAAAAGAAAAAACAGGAATGTTTTTTTTTTTAACTCTCTTACCAGCAGTCATGTAGTCCACCACGCCGAGTGCGTTCCGTCGAAACCTTGACATCCATCCGAGTCTCTACTAAAAATCTCAGTCCTATATCCGGAAGGGTCGTCGGCGACCCAATTAGAGACCTTCTCTATGATAACGGATCACTCAGCAAACAACCCGATTCGGAGTTGACACGCGGTAGGCGACCAGTTCCTATCCACTTCTCCTTTCACCACAGTATCAGGCAGGTTGTAATTTGGCATCATGTAGTGAGACACCTCGTACCAGACCATACCAAGACTAAATTCTTGGTAGAGCCGGGACCTCAGGGGAGGCCAAAAACATTAAGAGGTAGTCTCCAACACTCATGATTGTTAATTACAATAATTTTGATCTTATCGCGAGTAAATCAAGTTCTTAGCAGTCGAGTGTGTGTGGTGGATTTGTCTGATAACCTGGTTTTCTGTGCTGACAGTGGTAGAGGGTGTAACTAATTATTAGCGAAAGGGATTGGAGTAGTTGCTCCAGGACTTGAAATATGTCACCATCCCAGCATTTGTTTGGGGGGAGTGTAGAAAAACTGAGGGGGAAAACCCCACTCAGGATGACCGTTGTCAGTTCCGGGATTCAAAACACCGATCTCCGGACGTACTGCAGCGCACCATCGCATTCCGCAGCTAAGCGAGCCATCCCGCGGGGACTAGAAAGTATACAAATATATATTTTGGAATTGCGTCTATTGGCGCGGATTTTTACTTCAAGGTAGTATGATCTAGGAGATCTGATGTGGCAACTTTGATCTTTAGTACTTTTACCTGCGTAAGTACAGGCAGTTTAAATGAATCTTCTTCTCTGTCAATCATTTCTGTGATAACGCAGTACTCCAATGAGCTATAAGATAAGCATTATCTGACTCATATCACTGACGTTTTAAAGTTTGGATCCGTCAAGTAACGCAGAAACTACATTATGATAGTTGTCTATGCTCTCCCAACCTTCACATGAAATGTGTTGTAAGCCAGGAGTCATCACACTTACTTTATGTTCCTCCAAATAGTTCGAACTGGCCTTCCTCGTTAATTCTTCGGAATTCCTAGCTGTGCTTATGGCGGTCTCAAACTATAAGTCTGATAAGAGTTGGAGAGTGCCACTTAGGATTCGATCGCGCATTCCTATAGACTATGAAGGTCAATGATTAAATTCACTCTTGTCTGCGTTGTCGCAGCCCCTAAACTAAGAAACCAACCATCACTCGTCTCTGTTGGCTGTTTGCATCGCAAAAATTTGGCTCGTGCATAGATAAGATTTTCCTTCGAATGAAGTGCGACTCGAATTTATTGAGAATGATGATGCTGATTGTCATTTTAAAGGACGGAACATCGGGATTGTCCGACCGTAGATTTATTGAGAGTGACAGTTTCAAAGTTCATGTTTTGCAAACCCAAAAGAGTCTAGTATTTCCTACTTTTCTCTCCCATACTGAGAAGCATACCTATTAGTTCCTTACCTCGGGCTTTTAGAAGTTTTAGAACGATAGCGTTCAAATCTTCGTTTCCAAGAGTGCCATTCTGAGGGATTGAAACAAACAGATGAATTTTACCCTCGGAATTGGCTGTCAAGCCCTCAAATGCCAGCTGACTGCTCCAGGATCCGATCCTGCAACCTTGAGAACAGCTGCAGAGACGTTACCGCTGAGCCACGCAACCAGTCGAAACTATTATTAATTGTACACTCCACTGCTCAATAATTTCGTTGCAGATTCACTATTATCTGTTGGCTGTTGTTCACACCGCAAAACTTTAGCACGTTAATTTTTTCGTTCGTTACGTTCGTAAAGCGGACGTCATCAGATCCAGGTGAAAAGACAAATAACTAGCAATATAAAAACTCACAATGCTACTCAAAGTGTCAAATTTGTAAAATGTTTTCTTTTAATTCTAACTGTATGCAGAATATCTCAACCCGAAGATGAGCTTCCCTATTAGACCTTAGCCTGAATGGCATTTTAATTAGATGACCTGAACTATTTATATATCAAACAAAACACACAACCAGCCACAATACTGAAAATCCACTGCCTGTTTCCAGTCTCCGACCGGGTCAGGAATGGAATGAATGAAGCCCCCATCTAGCGGCGAGGATATGAACTGTGCCGTCTGTCGAGGCCTGACGCACTCCTCTGGGGCAATGGTTAAATGAATGACAGATGAAATGAAATGATAGTGGAGAGTGTTGCTGGAATGAAATTTTGACAGGGAAAACCGGAGTACCCGGAGAAAAACCTGTCTGCCTCCGTTTTGTCCAGCACAGATCTCACATGGAGTGACCGGGATTTGAACCACGGACCCAGTGGTGAGAGGCCGGCGTGCTGCCGCCTAAGCCACGGAGGCTTTTTTTAACCAGCCACAATACTATCTATCAATAAACACACTACAGCAACGGATATCAGTCATTCGAAAGCAGTAGTCGCGGAATTCACATTGTAGCTGGTAACAATCTAAAATGAACTGTCCTACGTCAACACGTCAAATGAAGGGAAATTGAAAGAAATCAAATCTCAATGTAGCTGAGGGTCGCGACAAAAATATTACAGTGGAGCACAATTTTTTTAGACTAAATCATTAGCACCTACAACACACGCGTCACGCACGTCGTGACCTCGCACAGGCACGAACACATTTCAACACACTTCATGATTGTACAGTTACCAATTACACGGAACAATTCAATTTTGTTAAGTATTATTTGTAGACTTCATGAAGCACGAACTTATTGCACATGCAACCATCAGTTGCTTCGAAAATTCCAACAAAAGGACGTAATTCACAGTACTATTTAGCAGAAATACACGTCTGAAAATCCATTTCGTGTTCTCAAGAAAAGTAAGAGTGAATGTCGTAATACTATCTAGTCAGTCGAAAAGGAACAGATTTTTATAAATCGGACCCAAAACATACTTCAAAAGTACAGGCGAATTGAATAGTCAGGATCGCCAGTCTCTGCTGACCACTTCTGTTCCTTAGATACTATTGTATATCTTGATTCGTTTTGAAGATGAGGAAGTCCATACGGGCGTTGCAGTTGTTCCAACCGAAAAAATCCAAGTACATTCTAAATATTAGGGAAGGAAAAACTAAATGCATTTGAAGTAAACCTCCAAAACATCCACAGCAAATTCAGCTGTCACCTACTTCCTTTTCTACAAAACAGTCTACTTTCAAGGTTTCAGATGTTACATTATTAGAGTACAAATATTGTTGATTGATTTAGGGGCTTTGCAACATTGTGGTCATGTAGCCCCGCATACTTGGGTGGGTGTAGAATTTGTATGATAACCTGTGTTATTGTGTCGGCTGTATTAGTACGTATAGTAGTTTTAATTCAGATGAGAATTGGGAAGGAGGCGGCCGTGGCCTTAAGTTTGGGCCATTCCGAAGTTCGCCTGGAGTAGAAGTGGGAAACCACGGAAAACCACTTCCAGTATGGCTGAGGTGGGAATGGAACCCACCTCTTCTCATGTTTGCCTCATGAGGCTGAGTGTACTCCGTTCAGGCCCTCAGACCAGAATACAATTTCTTGGCAGAGCCGGGAATCGAACCCGGCTCCCCCGCGATGACATCCAAGAGTGCTAGCTACTACGCAACATATGTTGTATTGGTTGTGACAGTTATCATCAGTAGGAATCACAGAAACAAAATGTACACATTTCCTAACTCATTTGCATGAAACGCAAATATACATTTCAATCCCTCTATAACAGTAGTTATGAACCCGTAGAAGTCTGCGGACCACTCAGCGTGAAATTGAATCATGTACGGACCACCCCTCCACCCCCCTCCCCATAAACCATCCCCTCTCCTCCCCCGCAATACACCTTATCAGTCGTAACCCTTCCTCATTAACACTTATTTTAAAGATATTTCAATTCAAAACCTGATAGTCATCGCCGCGAGTACATTCGGACGATTCTCGTTCAACGCACATCGTTTACGAAATGCCCATTTATTGGCCACTTTTTATACGTACTGGTGGACTCTTTTCCCCCGCGGACCACTCCCGAGGCACTCGCGGACCACCGGTTAAGAACCACTGCTCTATAACATAATAACATAAAATAAAATGTACAGATCTAACATGATTATTGGCTGCAGCGTTGTTTTTAAAAGTTTGTTTTGAAACTAGGCGTAGAATCGTATTTTCTGTCGTGCCAAATAAGTTATTAGTCTCCTCGATACAACTGTAATAAAACTCAGCAATACGCCCGTTAGCCTGCAAAGGTTATACGACTTAACATGTTAGGATGCTTATATACTACCCGTCCGCAGGTCCATATTAAGACTATGTTTAAAGAATCATGCTCAAAATGAGGGAACTGAGATCCCTAAGATTTGTATATTGTATAGTGAAAAGCTCGAGATTCTCCCAACATACAATTCTTCTACAAATACATTAAACATTTTTTACAAATCCGCTTACAAACTTGTGTTCCTCAGTCTCTCCGTTTCACAAAGAGTTCGTTATTGTTGCTTTGTCATCTGCCCCTACAAAGAGTTATCAACCGAGACACTTTGCCGGTAGTTCTCATCAGTGCCGTGTTCCTTGTCTATAAATAATACCTATCATCAAGGCGTCTATTCCATTAGTTCGGTAGTCAGAGCAGCGGCTTAAAAAGGTTGTGAGTTTGAGTCCCACATGGATCAGACATTTTAACTCTCAACCCTCAATCTAAAAGGCTTGTATTTTCTGTTCAATATATGACCCAATAGCCAAAAATTGTTATGTTTAACTGATACGTTTGACGAATGTACTCGTACATGAACTAAAATGAGAGTATGTGCAGCACAACGTACGAAGTGTTCTCTGCCCATTACTGCAGCCCCATCGTGGCCTTGCCCAACATCCTCTTGAGAGCCAAGCCGTGAGTTATCAGGCGTTCCATTATGGTAGCTTCTAATGCCGACGCTGAAAAGTCTTGTATACGGACGAACTCAACGTCCTCAAATACAACTGACTTTCCGCAAGACCGTCTAAATAAAGTAGACAGACAGTTTTAGCTCTCTTGATATGTGATGATCATGAATGAAATTCAAAATTTCTAATTCTTTCAATTTATTTTTATTAGTTTTAGTTGTTTGATTTTCTTTCTTCTTTGGTTGGCGTGTTTAACTTTGGCTATAACTGTTCTACAGGTTCTTGCATATAAAATAAGAACGGCAAGCGGCAGTTTTGTTATTCGCTGCTACGGTGGCCTTGGCCGAGGTTGTGTCGCGCCACGACCCCTGCTGTACTATTGAAAGCGCGCGCTTAGTACATACGAGGGCTGTTTCCTTTTTAAAGTTCCGATGGACTGTATAAAAACAACAGATTGACATACCGAACTGATTTTACTACTCAATGTTCGGTCGATTTCATTAGAAAGCTAACTATTGCAATGGGTACCATGTTTCGACTTCCGGAAAATTTCGACATATCTTCGCGTTTCACATCCCCCAG
Source organism: Meconema thalassinum (assembly GCA_946902985.2). NCBI lineage: Eukaryota > Metazoa > Arthropoda > Insecta > Orthoptera > Tettigoniidae > Meconema > Meconema thalassinum. Next base: position 55,170,376 of record OX336394.1, read on the forward strand.
ACACCAAAACCACCGTCAGTTCAAAAGTTCATATAGGCTATATATCAGTTTCTTGTGGACACGATAACTGCCGTAATTTTGCACCAATCACTTTGAATTATTTACATATTTAGAATTTGGCCAATTATAGACCGCTTTGAACCTAAGACTACGGTACATTGTTTCGTTTTTCTTTTCTTCCCAAAACTTCTTCATACGTTGGCATACATAATATGTATCCCTATAAAATCTCGGTCGAGTTCGTTAATGGGCAAAATCGGTCGAAGGGGGTAATTTTTTTTTTTCGAAAAAGTGAAATATCACTTTAACTCTCTTAATATGTGAAATATCGAATCCCTTCAAAGTTCATATTATGTGTCGGATAAGTGCCAAAAATTTATGTTTTAAAAGATTTTTGTTAGCACCAACCATTGGCCAATGGGGTGGAAAAAAGTGAGTTTTGGGGGAAACATTAATCATATCTCTCTTAATAGGCACAATATCAAAACCGCACAAAATGGACGATATTCCCCTAATAATCACCTAAAACGTTTGTCTGAAATAATTTTTGATACAACCCACCATTACGCCAAGGGATGAGAAAAATGATTTCGGAATTAGAAGAAAATGCCAAGAGCCATCAGAGGTTACCATGAGGGATGAGCTATCAGAGGTTGCCATGACAACGAGATCATATTCAGTTTTCCATCAGACTATGTGGGAAGCGGCTTCGGTGACGTAGCCTAGCTGGTAGCATGCTGAACTTCTATGCCCAAGGTCGCGGGTTCAAAGCCAGCCGAAGTTGCCGGATTTTCAAAGAGCGCTGAAAATCCATCAGTATGCTTTCCTTCAGAGGGGAGTCCAACGTTCGTTGCAAGTTACTGGTTGCGGTGGCATCTAGTAGCCAAGTTCACATCTAGGTGTCGTTGACGGTATATTTGGTACCAACATTAGGAACTACTACTTGAAATTGACCGTCTGCAGTCCTTACCTGAATTACAGACTAATACAGCCATCACAATTCACACCGTTTATCAGACAGATTCTACACACACCCAAAGTACACGGTGTTACATGACCGCATTGTCGCAGCCCTAAACTGAGGAATCAACCAACATCTCTGCGGGAGATAAAATTTGACGTGAAGAAGTAACAGACTGTTAAATAGTTACACATCAGTTCCAAACCTTGCATAAGGATGGTGTGACCACAAGTATAAAATGGACCCCAAATGACAAGAAGGTTACCGTCCCCCTAACACAATAAAATGTTAAAAATATGCATAGTAAGACGAAAGAAAAGTTAATTGAGCTCCAATTAATTGAGCTCCAATTACATTGTAAAATACTTTCTCGCAATAAATGAGGTCTGATCCTTCTACGAAAACCTGCATATTTTGCCTATTATAGCCTATCCCCTAGTTTGCCCGGTGAAATCTACCTCCGCCTTCCGGCGTGCCGAGAGGAATTTTTGCTTGTTATATTCGTATGTCTGAACATAATCGCCAAAACGATTGAAACATTTGTCGTATCGTTACACCAGCTTTCCAATGCCCTCGGCAAAATATTCTTCCGCCACTGAGGTGGGTACGTCTGGACAGTCTCCTGAAGTTTTTTCCTCTTTGACGAGGCGTTGCCGCCTAACCATACCTTCAATTCTCGAAAAAGGTGAAAATCATTCAGTGCTGGTTTGGACTAAACGGCAGATGGTCCAAAACTTCACACTTGAATTCTTTGAAAAATCTATCGTAACGTTGGTACAGTGTGGTCGTGAATGGTTTTCACCTTTTTCGAGAATTGAAGGTATGGTTGGGCGGCAACGCCTAGCCAAAAAGGAAAAACTTCAGGAGACTCTCCAGACGTACCCACCTCAATGGCGGCAGAATATTTTGCCGAGGGCATTGGAAAGCTGGTGTAACGATACGACAAATGTCTCAATCGTTTTGGGGATTATGTTGAGACATAAGAATAAAACAAGCCAACATTTAGTAGTAAAATCAGTTTGGTATGTCAATCTATTATTTTTATACAGTCCATTGGAACTTGAGGGGGTAACAGCCCTCGTATGTAGGCCTACTATGCGCGCGCTTTCAACAGTACAGCAGGGGACCATGGCGTGCCACAAGCTCGGCCAAGGCCAGCAGCGATTTAACAAAACTGCCGCTTCCCGTTCTTACTTTATATGAAAGACCCTGTAGATATAATATGGCGGGTTTGAACCCGCAGAACCTATCTCTTACTTACGGGCTTCCTCAATGCATATGATAGATAACCTCATACCCTGAATACGTGAGTTACAATGTTACGTGGGACCGTCATTATCACGGTCAAAGAAGACAAAAAGCCAGAAGACAGATGTTAAGCACCAACAGTCTCAATGCAGTATAAAAAAGGTTTTCTAAACTAGTATCACTCACATAATAAGGTTTGTATTTTCCTTTTGAAGAGATTACAATCTTTTGAGATCTTTTGAGATTACGTCATTTTGAGATACTCACCGACGACATCAACTCTCGTGTTATAAAATACGATAATCATTGAAATGGCTATCAAAATCTGTCTTACAACACAAAACGGACGTTGAAAAATTTCTACAAACTTTCACTATTTACGCAGTGGAATATAGTAGTATGACGTATCATCGCCGACCCTTTTACCACTGAATTCAGTGACACGACGTATAGACTACTTATAACATTATTTAGGCTAGCTTACAATGGCAAGGTTTCTGAAGAAACGCTCTTTGAACAAAAACAATATTTACCTGAAGCGTATTGCTTCACTCAGCTCATTTGTGTTATCTACACGGAATCGAGGAAAAATGGAGGAAACCTATTAGCGTACGTCTATCAGATCACAGATATATGACTATCTGACAGCCAAATCGGAGTTCTTTCAGTAACAAGTTACAGCAATAAATCTTAATTTCAAACTTCCATTTCGAAATTCTACTTTTTGACCAATAATTTTACTACTACCCCCCCCACCCCCGTATTTTTCATCCTCAATTATGTTATATAATTCACCTTAAAGAAACTCTCCTCATTGCCATAAGTGTAATTCGGTGTAGGGTCGTTATAATCCATAATCTTAGTGAGATAAGCAAGGTTAAGGAGAGACACCCACATCTCTCCAGCCCAATAGAGCTCTCTCGTACAGGACAACTAGCTTGTTCACGTGAAGCTTAACAGCCCTGAGCAAGTCACTGGGCGGCTATTCATTTATTGTAGGGGTTAATAAATTGTGATTACTGTAGTAGTATGTGTAACTGTACTATTCATGGTCGGTGCCTCGGGACATGAAATTAGGTACTATCCCGTATTTTCCTGAAGGAAGTGAGGAAAAATCTGGAGAAAAACCACACTCAGCACCGGGATTCGAACCTCAAATCACCGAACTTGTTCCAGCTCCCCATCGCGGTCGTGGTGGGCGATTTAACGTTGTTTCATTCGAGGGGCTTGGCCATGGTAGTCATCTAGCCCCGTACACTTGAGTGGATGCTGAGTTTCTATGCCCAAGATAGCGGGTTCAAACCCGGCCAAAGCCGTCGAAGAGCGTTAAAAATCCTTCAGTATGCCTACCTTCGGAAGGGAAGTAAAGCCGGCGGTCCCATGTCATAGATTTATGGCATGTTAAAGAACCATCACTAATTACACCTGTATGAAGCTAAATTGTATATGTTAAGAATGTAAACAACGCTCTTAGGTCCCTACGTTCGTTGCCAAGAGCCGACTGCGGTGGCGTCTAGTAGCTAAGTTATGAACTAGGCCTAGTAGTCGTTGACGGTGGCGTTTGGCGGCAAAAGTAGGAACTATTTGATAAATTCAAAGTTGCAGTCCTTCCTTGAATTAAAATACAGATACACGAATCCAGCCATCACAATTAACACCGGTTATCAGACAGATTCTACACACACCAAAAGTACACGGGGCTACATGACCGTGTTGTCGCAGCCCCTAAATTAAGGAACCACCAACCAACCAACACTGGAGTGGCTGCATTATTGTGTATTTGTTATTCAGGTGAGGATTGGGAGGAGGCCGTGACCGTAAGTTAGGCACCATCCCAGCTGAGGTTTGAATCAAACCCGCCTCTTCTCGAGGCTGAGTGTACACCGTTCCAGCTCTCAGAATAAAAAATCAATGTCTTGGCAGAGCCGGGAATCGAACCCTGAGCTCCAGGGCGACAGCCAAGGATACTAGCAGTTAGGTGCTCAGCAATTTAAAAGCGAACAGCTACGCCGCGGGGGTAGTAACAGGGCAGCGGATTGAGTTGTTGATGTGTTCATTTTAGACTCGTGCACTTGGGCGTATGAGTAGAATTCGTCTTATAATCTGTGTTAGTAGAGGTGTCTAGTAGTCTAGTTTGAGAGCCATATCATAATAGACTACTTGGCCGCTGAAATCGACTGATCGGATTTTTATAAAATATATCGGAACGAACAATAAGGGTAATGTTAAAAAATTACAGTACAAATGACCATTGGTGTCGCCTACAGGCCACCACCCATGAATATAATTTCACACATCACCCAGAACCTAGCTACCAATGAAACAACAGGCAGGACTAGCTCCTGAATTCGCACCAGACATTATACTGTATCAGCAGGACCAACTCCTGAAATCATACCGGAAATTACAATGTATCAGCAGGACCAGTTCCTGAAATCGTACCGGAAATTATCCTGTATCTGCTCGTGAGTCACAACGACGCACAGTACATTAGAGGATGTTATTGAAATAGTCCAGACATGTTAAACATCCGCTCGCTTACACAACGAGCGGCGACGCCATTCTTCAAGTGCCTACTTAATGCAGCAATGCGTTATAGATATTATGCTAATGTAAACGGGCTACAGAGTAGTTATATGTGGTGCTGTATAGTGGAAACAAAATTATTTCGGAAATTGATGTATGCACGGATGTAGCCGCATGGGGCGACAAACGCTCGAGTGCCGTACTTTTTCCCGAAAGAGGGATGTAAAACGGGTCTGTAAATCTACTGGCAAGGTTATCGCATTACATAACCTTAAAATCCATCGCACTGAGCCGGAATCGAACTCTTAATCTTGGGATTTTGAAGGTCCATATTAATAGACTGCGTAGCTCAGTTCAACGAACTGTATGCGATGCGGGGGCACTTCTATACAAAGCCCAGCTAACGTCAAGGTGCTTGATGCTCTTCTGAAGACGCCCACTTGTATATCTGCACATACTATTCACTCCAGAAGTTTTGAGGTAAAACCAAAACAGACTAATAAACAGACAAAAAACATTGATGGTATATTTAGTCAATTATCATTTTACACCACCTCTGTTATAAATAGGTTGTTAAATAATTTGAGGAGCTTGGGACATCTTGGTCATAAGCTCCATATACTTGGGTGTGTGTCTAACTTGTCTGATAACCTGTATTGCTGTGATGACTAGCAATGTATGTAACGTTAAGTAACTAAGTAAGATGCTATCCAGGATACACATTTCTAAACATCACTAACATGAGTTTATAGCAGACTCTTCGATAGCCATGTGCAAGTAGAATGGTTCGAACTGTCTATCTGAACCGAGATATGACTAGATGAAGCAATACATTTATTAGCATGCTTGTTGAAGACTCACCGCAATTGGTGACTCATCGGAGGTCGCGACCTCGGCGTTGAATACAAAGGAAAGGAAACTTGATAATGTTCTCTCGTAGCACTGAAATTCTTGATAAACGATCCATACAATCATGCCGCCTATGAATATTGATACCAAGATCTTACATAACATATGTTCAGACTCGTGAACTGCTCGGAAGCGTGCCAAAAGTAGAATTATTACCTTATTAGTCCAGATTATAGCAGACCGCGGCAATAAGTCGCTAACGGCAATCATCGGCTAAGTATGTCATACAGATTTGAACAGATTTAACTCATTCAACTCGATCCGTCTAACTTGTGATGATTTACTATGTCGATAGATTTCTGTATGTAAGGAAAGTAGGAACTGCCCCCAGTGGCATGAGGGTTCAAGAAAAAAAAACGTAATGACTAAATGCTTAGAAATTAAGCACCTATCGAGGCGTAACTTATATTTAAAAAAAGGAACAGGTGCTGATCCGATGAAATGTTGGTGCTTCGGCAATAATATGACCTATTCTGCACATAAGTCCAGACGGATATGTCAGCAGTGCATTGCCAATGCTCTGTTAAAATTCCAACCACCTAAAACTTCGATGAAGCACAATATTCAAGACACTCTTTCCCGTTACGTTTAAAACCACCAAAATACAAAATTATGTCCACGCTCCACAGATTTATCAAGGACCTGACTTCCGTGCATTTAACTAGCTTGTTAGAAACAATTTCAGACAGTACACCCACAGCTCTCGTCTAATAACAAGTCACGTAAGCTATGTATAGCCGGGGGGCAAGTGCTATACCGCAGGTAGGAAGCCAGTTTCTCTGCCAAAAGCTAAGACGGGAAGGTCAAAAAATTATAACCACCAGCAAGCCAACACGCACCAAACGCACGGTGATAGTCCTGCCAAAGCAGGCTTATCCATTTATAAACAGACTTGTGTGTAATCGTAATAACAATACACGCAGAGGAAACTTTACCTGGAGCATAACCTGGAGTAAGATTCAATATTTTAAAAGTTGGTACTGATAACTTGGTGATTCACAAAACTAGAGGGTAGCTGACCCGCCACATAGCCTCAAGCCGCACCGTGGTCCTGAGCTACGTCAGCTAGCTTCTCTGCTTTTAATCAAAAATACTTGAAAACAACTAAATGCATCTGTATTACTTACATTAACAGCTTTAGATTGTGATTGGTATAGCGGGGTTTGAATTTCTCAACGGTACACCGGATACTGCGTCTCCCAAAAAAAGAGTTCTGTCGTCGACCGTGAAAACCTACGCTGTTACTGTATATAACAGCTTAAAAGATAATCGTCCGTGGAATCTGAACTATCATTCTCTCCCAAATCTACTGAAGAGTGACCTGAAGGTACTGCACATTGAACATTCCCCCGTCTCACTCCCAATGCTATTCTACTCACTGCTACATCTACACCTAAATCAACCAAAAATTTGTGACAAATACTTAACAGATTCTGCATACCCGATTTTTGTGTTCGTTTTGATTTCATTTATGTCATTATTGTGAAAGGAACTATTTACAGAGGGTCTGCATGTAGAGGAAAATGTCAGTAACATAGCAGCACCAACCGATCGAAGGACTGATCGCTACGAGGTACATAATAGACAAAAAACAAAAACAGCTATTAAGTGTTCGCGTTAGCTTTTTCAGTCAGAGCGTTCTCTAGTGTGACTAAGTACACGGGTGACAGAGTGTGATGCTCATTTATGCTTAAACTAGTTTGGTACCTGCATAAAGATACTGATAACCTAAATTTTAGACACGAAATGAATTCTGGAGCAAATGAACTTTCTAAGATCCACCAATTTAAACAAATCACCACGCTATAACCTTGAGATAGATTACAACTCAATATTTTCTCCGGAGAATAATTGCCTCCAAATGTTCGATGATAAAACTGTATTAATATGAATTATTAGCCTTGCCAATACTTACAAGTATGCAATCATATTTTAAAAAAAACATTGTCATCACGGAACGATAAAATCAAAGGATATAGGACGATTACAAATCTAAATGTTAATATGCTTGATCTAGCAACGCAGTGTATCTAACATACCTTGGGTCTGTATGTCAAAGTATTCTTTTCGTATTCACGAAAGGAGAAATTTAAGAGACATTCATAATTTTAAAATTCCTGTTCTTGCACTAAGAGAAAAATATTTCTGTGTAAAAGGAATTCTAAAGCCATTTATAATTCTTTCGAAACGCTTAAAATACACAGCGACAAATATAAATAATGTGTAATTGTTGTCTAACGTGGTCTTAAATGCCTTAAATAAAATATATATATATATACATACATAAATAATAAGATAGTAATGCGAACATCGTGATACTTCACACTAGAAGTAAAAGAAACACTGCTTTATCGACTAGGATCAAGAGATGCTAAAGCTGCTGCAGCTGTTGTTGATCTTTTTAGGGGCTTTGCGACATCACAGTAATGTAGCCCCGTATACTTGGGTGTGTGTTGAAGTTGTTTGATAACCTGTGACACTGATGTCTATACTAGTGTGTATTTGTAATCGAGGTACGATTTGGGTAGAAAGAGGCAGTGGCCTTACGTTAGGTACCATCTAGAAGTGCGGAAACCACGGGAAACCACTTCCAGGATGGTTGATTTAGGGATCGTTTTGCCTCACGAGGTTAAGTGTACCCCGTACCAGCCCTCTGACCAAAATTAAATTTCTTGGTAGAGCCGGGAACCAAACCCGGGCCTCCGCGGTGACAGTCAAGAATACTAGCCACTACGCAACGAGGCGGACAAGAGACACCAAAGCAAATGTACGGTAACACCCAATCTGCTAGCTTGCACCTAATTCAGACTAGTGAAAATAATTGAATGACACGAAGCAAACCATACAAGCCAACATAGCTGCACTTAAGGAATCAAACAGTTCGACAGGCAGCAAGCAGCAGAGGCTAATTCTGTACCTAGCGGTGAATCAACCAACATCTGGGATGCAAGTCGTGCCGTAGCATGCCGTGCCTTGCCTTGGGCCAGGTCAATCAAAAGATTTCAACAGCATAAGGTGAAGCTTCCTATAAGAGGGCATGTTAGCGCCCTACTCGACGATACACACCGAACTGTTGCTTACGACTGTCATTAAGGAGAGTGACACAGGCACATTAGTTATCTGGGTAGGGGAACACGTAAAGGTTACCCTAATTTACTCTCACGTTGCCATTAAATGCCTCGGTAACCTGTCAGCTGTCAGTGACGTTGTAGAGACTAGCCACCGACGATTGAGCTTCAACGATACATACAACAAAAAGATACAGTCAGTCTGAGAGAATAGACTATCATCTCAAATGACGCATGCTACAAATGCTACACATGTTAGAAAGGCTCAGGACTCTTTCAATAGACTCCATTACCCATTAACTTAGGCTTCCCGCGAGGTGCACTCTGCTGCATGACGTCACGCACTCGCCGTAACCGTAACGCATAACGCCAGACCCCAGGAGTAAACTCAGACTCTGTGCATATGCACTGAACATGACGACGCCATACACGCCGTAACCGTAACGCATAACTGTAGACCAAAGCACAACAATGAAGTCGACATGATCATTTGAAATGATAAAAACCGTAAGTGCCAATAAACACTGTAGCTTAGAAGCTAAACTTGTATAAGTCACATAACGAATTTTAACCATGTTATGGAATACTATACTGGCTGCTTATACCTATCAACCTAATGATTTATAAACAAAAGGTAAGGAATAAAAAATAATTTACAGTCCAACAAACTTTCGTTGATACAATACAAGATACGGAATATCTCCTATTGTAATTTATGACAGTATTCCACACTTCTGTTGGAATGTAGTTCTGGCATTTCTTTAGGAACTATAAATATGATCGTCAAACGCACTGTAGACATCAATCCAACAGAAATCTAATACAAACGCATGAACTCACTCCGGGTATGAAATGACGGACAATAAAAATGGAGATTTTATTCACAATAGAGAGCTAAAAACAAATTTCGCACATTCAGATGTGATACTCAATTATAAGTTTGCTGTGATTATAAGCCACAATGCCAATTTTTACGTACAAACCGTGACTTCGAAAATCCCACAGGTATTCACTAGGAATATATTGTTAATATTATTATTACGTATTGTAACTACAGCGGCTTTAGAGACGCCAGGGTAAAGGAATTTTGCCCCCGAAGGAAATATCTAACGTGGTGTTGGTACTGAAAAAAAAAAAAAAAAAAACAGTAACTTCTACCAGATACGAAGATATAGGATAAAAGGGCCACGAGAATTTTTGGAAAAAATATGGTAAAGAAATGAGAAGAAAGGGCGAGACTCTGGCCCTTAGGTTGCTGCAAAGTGAAGACCCTAACTTATTATATGAACATAGGAGATACACCCAACCATTGATTACAACTGTTGTAGTTACCGATATAAATAATGTGGGCCAAAGTAATGCTTTAAGTACAGTATCTTGCAGTTTACATCCTTAAGAGGCAGAACTGCATTACATTTTATACATTCTCTTCTATTAGCTAAAATTAGGAGACAACCTGTACGAAGAGCAACATATCGTTGGTACGACTGATCAAATCGCAACGGAATGAGTATACAATCCACGTTCTCTGCTAGGACCCTATTGCTAAGAAAATGCACCACCAGTTGGATAAAAACTAAGAGCCAATTGCCTCTCCAGTAAATTTACATTCGAAATGTGCATCCAATACGTTAAGGAACAAAACCATGCACAAGGAAGTCCAACAGTTGTTATGGAACTGAACGATAACAAGAACACATTTTTGAATAGGCTCTACAGTAGGTTCGATTTCTAGTCAAGCCTAGTCATCTACTCCCTACCGTACAGTTTGATGTCCTGTACTCAATATACAGAACACAGTGCAATCTATTTGGTGGTACAATACATTATTTGTCAGTCAGATAATGGAACGTACGAGCTTTTTTTTTTTCACTCGTTTAGCGCGAAGATAGCAGATCACGGGAAAATTCCAAAAATTTCGAATTTACCGTAGCAATGAAATTGTATTTCTGCTCCTGGAGTATTACGTTAGTGATCAACTTCGCTTCTGATTCGAAATAAAAACAAGGATGAGTAGAACTGACACACTTCTTAGGATCTCACTAGAATTATATATTAAATTAAATTTGACAATCACAAATCAGAAAAAATCGCGTCATATTTTTTTTCAATAAAGGACGCCACAATGGTTTAAAAAACTTTGGAATTTAGAATATTACAGGAAGTACTAATTGAACACAATGCATAAGCTTAATTCTTTTGACAAGAACTACACGAACGTAAAAACCAATAGGCTGCATTTGCGATTCAAAAAGTAGACTTAACAAATAAAATGCTGCCGTTCTCAGCACTGTCTGTAGAATGAAAATAGTCGACATGCCCCCGAATTATTATACACTACACATGACGCCGTATAGCAAGCAAACGTTGAAGAACACTGCACTACAAAAACTTTTTTTTCTATAACAAACTAATAACATAATATTTAAAATCCGTATCGATATTGTAGAGGAGGTATCGCATTGTGATTCGACATTTTTTTTTTTTCCTTTCCATGTGTGTTGTGGCTCTCAAGTCATTCACTTCATATATTTACGCCATCCCAAGTATAAAGCACAAGAACTTTCAGGATCAATTTCCTATATCTCATGAAAACGTACACATGGGAAGAAGAAATTCATAGTACACCGTCACATGAAGGTATTTACGAGCAAGGATAGTTTCCTCGGCCACAAAGTCACTCAGCCGTAGGTCACCAGGCTCGAGTTATCTACTTATACACCCTTCAAAAGTACAACAGACATCGAAGATACTTCGAAGAAAGCAACTTTGTATTCAGTGTTCTATGGCGACACAAGTGAAATTAAACTGATGAGGTTAAATACAATTAACATTGAATGACGCAAGGGTCTGTGATTTAGTGATGTGTCATTAGACTTTAAGCAAGTGAAGATGTAATCAAGAAAGACTGGGTTCTTCTCCATGCGATCTAATAAATATTTCCATCGATGAACAGACAGATATACTGTGACCTTAAGGGGCGTAACAAGTAGGTTGTTTCCAATATACATTATATTAGTTGCTTGGATTTCAATATGCAGGTCGATATAGTCTCATTCTATCGATGTAAGAAAAATCCACAATTTCGGATAGCCGGAGCCAACCCGTTTTTATTATATCCGTCGTTCGTTTCACCCTCCTTGGGGTACGTTGAATCAATCATTTATCTTATTATTTTTGCTGGGATTCTAGGCCGGATGCCCTTCTTTGAGAACACGTGATTTTAACCCTGGTCCCCCGGGTGAACGACTGGCAGTTCTCACACGACTACATCACGCTCCCCAATACTGTATATTTTTATTCACAAAAACTAACTTAAATATTATTAATTGCTTTATCACCAGGGCTATAGTCTTTGACAGACATTTTCCAGACTAACACCCAAAAATCCGGCCCCTATTTTTAACCATGAGTAATTCAACACAAGTATGGCTAACATTTGTTGTTATGGTCCTTCCAGCATCCGAATGGACACGTTTCATGTGGATCCGAGCCGGTACTATTAATAGTCCCGGCGGGAAGTAGACCCCTTTCATCAGCCAGCAATGGCCGAACCGATTGAACCCAACAAATTACTTGTCACGTCGCTTGAAGGAGGGGGGAGATGACAATTCTGCATGCAGTAAATTTTACGTCATACATTTCGGACGATCCTTTCAGGTTGAACTAGCGATTATATCACAGCTGTCCGCACTGCAATGGAGTTCATAACCACTTCGCAGACCGATAATCACCGGTGCAACAAAGAATGGCTTCAAAAATTGTATTTTTGATGATAGCATTTATTCCAAATTAGGTTTTCAGCAATTACGTATGGAATTTGAAAGGACTATACTAACTATTGTATATAATAACAATAATAGTATATTGCAATAATCACCACCTTCAAAGTGTCATACCCGCAATGGAAGACTGCAAGCGGATTACAGCCCTCGACAATGCTAATGGTTCACTCAAGAGGCGTCTAAAGCCCGAGTTTTACGTACAATAGCGTGGCCACCGAGAGACAATAGCCAGTACCGTCCGACTACCACTATTGACACCAGAAAAGTTGGATGGCGCAGCCACGCGGTAGAATGTTGAAGCTGTAACATTGTGACTGGTGAGGTTTATTTTCATGGTGAAGCATTGATGTCGTGATGGAAACAGAAAGGAATTTGTCAAATTCGAGGAGGTACTGCTCTGTATACGGTTGCAAATCGTATAAAATGAGTACGAAATCTCCTCACTACATTCATGTACAAAAAGTTCAGAGAGAAAGATGGGCTTCGACGCTGTCAATTGGAAAACGTGTTACACGTTACATGACAGTGTGCAGTCTGCATTTTTGTGAAGACGACTTCCTTCCACAGCGTAAGCACCGGTACTGTTGATTATTGATAGTTATTGTCTCTAATTTGTATTCACAAGGATTTAGCTACATCAAAAATACTGATGAACTTGTAGCCTAATACTTCTGTGCCATACATTGAACCGAATGTAATCCGCTCTACGTAAATTTATTTTAGGGGTTCTTCCGATTGACAATAGTCGAATGGTTAGAAAACTTAAGAAAAATGCTGTTCCTAGCCTTAATTTGCCAGAGAATATATATTCTTGCCTTTGAACAGCAAGTATGTAACTCAATATTTGCAATATTTTAAGTATGATTTGGCTTAAATGGTGTTTTTTGTCTATGATCTCCTTACTGTTGAATTTAGTTAATTAATGTGTAAAATCTTAGTTTTAAGTACCGGTTTGGTGACCCATCATCCCAGGCAGGCCGGTAACACCTATACTACTCAGGCAGATAGGTCACTTAGCCGTAATTTAGAAGTTATAGTGATGTTAAGTATACGTATGCGGTAATGTAGCAGGAGACCTGATCGGCCCAGGCTATTGTAACTTTAATTAGTTCCCATTTCAGGGTTTTTCAGTTTTGAGTGCGAATAGTTGGTTTGCAAGTTGTACAACAGTAAGGAGAGTATGTTTTGTGTAGGTTTTAATTGGTATTATGGTTTATGTCGAGCTGAGGAGTGAATTTGATTTGGCTTAAAGTGAAGTTTTTGATCTGTTCCGTTTGCTTATGACAAGTTCAAATGGAGACTCCAGCTTTGTTAAATATCTGTATTTTAAATATTTAATTTAATATATTGATAAAGAGGATGCCTCCATTTTAACTTGCCTGTGGCAAGAGATTAATAAATGTATATTCTTGCCTTTGAACAGCAAGCATGTAGGTCAATATTTGCAATATTGAAGTATGATTTGAGCATCCCCAGTAACGTTTCTTTGAACCCAAAACATTCATGGAAATTCAGGGTTGCTGGATTCAATTTATTATCAGGGAGTCGTCCTTTGTGTTATGTGAGATATATATATATTGAAATTAATAAAAACATCGATACCGCTAGGCTCCCAAGTACAGGCTTCATTTATATGTAACAGCAGACAGTAAATTAACTATCTACAGGTGGGTAATATTTTTAACTGGTAGTCTAGTGATTAAGCACTGCATTTAAATTGATTATAAAAATATTTCTATCAATGAAAGAAAATATGTAGTATTTTGCCATCATAAATTAGAAGCCATAACAAACGCACACCCTATCACTGTCTTGCTTACTTCTCGTCACTATCTCGCCGCCATATTGCAAACAGCTGACCGTAAGCTCCTCCCCCGTTTCGGACGTCAATTGCCCCAGCATGAGGCAGGTTTGTAATTGTAATCACAAAGCAGGGTGACCACGCATTAACTGTTTGAGATTTAAGTGCCATCGGCAAAGATCGAAACTATTCCTTGTTTACACGTGACACCAAGTTTGCACTGTTGACAAGAGTAGCGCAGGTAAGATAAGACTCATTTCAGTGTAGCCTCAATCATAGTTCTCCTCTCCATGGCTCCTAAATACTACGCCATAACCAGGACTTTGTAACATTCCTAGCAGGGTCGAGAATCGAACCCAGGACCCGTCTTTTTGAGCGCAACATCAGAATGTGGCCCTACCGATTTCAATATTGGATCATGGCGTATTAAAAAGCCCCGAGCAGACATCGTAAATTGCATTACAAACATTTCCCACTTAATAAAACAAAAGTAGAGAGGAAGTTTGTAAAAGTGGCAAAGGAATTTTAAAAAACGTCCTTTGTTACAAAGCTGACATCGGAGACTGGATAGTAAAAATAAATCTTAGTCTATTTCAAATTAACGACTACACCTTGCAGTTTGTTGCGGTGCTAAGGGTATTTCAAAACATTGAGCATCGGTCTACAAAATTACTCACACACGTATGAATCGCGAATTCCTACTGAACATTGCATGAATTAGTTAAGGAAATAATATGTAATGTAGTTATTAACATCCAGAACCTACTAATCAGTAATCACCATCGTGGCAACCAGTTTGAGTAAGCGGTGGGAAGACCACAATATCCGCATTATGAAAGTGAAGAACTTGACGCAGCGGATTTAAATCTCAACTGACCGAATATCACGATTCGTATTATCTAGTGGAAATATTATAGATTCACATAAAGAGTGTGATTTAAGAGACCTACTGTAGTTGTTTGTTATTGTTGATTCTTTTAGGGGCGGCGACATCATAGTCATGTACAGTGTACTGGTTGTGTGTGATGGATGTATTAGTGTGTGCATTTGTAGTTAGCTTGAGTGGGAAGGAGGCGGCCGTGGCCTTAAGTTAGGAACAATCCTAGCATTTGCCTCGAGTAGATTTGGGGAAACCACGGAAAACCACTTTCTGGATGGTTGAGGTAGGAATCGAGGAGTCCACCTCAGTTATGCCTCACGAGGTTGAGTGTACCCCGTTCCAGCCCTCAGACTAGAATTAATTTTCTTGACAGAGCCGGGAATCTAACCTGGGCCTCCGCGGTGACAGCCAAGAATGCTAGCCACTACGCAATCATGCGGAGTTGTAGTGTAACGACCCTTCGAACTTCACAAGAAGTAATAACTGACTAGACGTAACGAACTGAAGGGATGCAATTTCCTCTGCCGTCGGAAAATTGCTCAACGAACGCGTTGGCGTAGCACACGTAATTGGATAAAATAAATGTTTACAACACTTTATTGCAACAGACCAAATCTGGATGAACACCAGTACTGTACATCAATCAATTAATTACGTTTAATAAAACTAAGTCTGATGGCAGGGTTAAACGTAAGCGGCATGGGACGAAGGAAGTATTACGGTGTTTAAGCTCCTCCCGAAATGTCAGTAACTCTTTCGTAAACGTGCTGCATAACACTGGAGTACGGAGAAAAAGAAGAGGCAACTTATACATGGTAATATTCTTGTTGACAATGTTACTTTATGGGGCCAACCTTCTACATCATCAACCCCTACGAATGTACCTGTAATATTAGCTTGATTCAAGGAATCATATCAGCTCCACCCCTTTTTTGAATTTTGGTGTTATCTTACATTTAAGGGATTGGAATATCTTGATCAACAGTTCACACATAGGATAGCCGCCATCTCCCAACACTCTGCTACCCAGTGCAGTTGAGAAGTGTGCCAAGTTTTATTTGGCAATTGTGAACAATGATAGTTTACAATGTTTATATACTGGTACTGGTTTTCGTCTGTTCTAGGCGTTTAAATGTGCTATTCGCACATCCCCAATCAGTGTGCTGTTCAGTGGGAAAACTAACCTACAACTCAACAGTAACTGCTATTTTGCTACAAATTTTGCTGTGTTCGATATGTAACACAGGAAGATCCAGTTTTGAGACCTGGTCGGACTTTTCCTATGTTAACCATGGCCATCCTTACGAACTTACGTTGACGAAGGTCATGAAACAACTACAATACCATAAAGTGGGCCACTCTCATTCGTTAGAATGCAGTTAGGAACAAGGAAGATATGCTACTATATAAGGAACACGCACACACATTATCTTATCTGGTGACAAGTGGTCAGGAATGCAAGGACCAGATAACGCTGGTGGCCACACCTTACCAGACACGGCAAGGCACCAAGATAACTGGCGCTGTTAGTTTTCTTCAGGAGCATAGCGTCCGCCATGACCATAGAAGAATGCACCTCACAATCCATTAGTCTAAATGCATTTCAAATTGATTCACCAGAAGACATGCAAACTGTTAGTAAACAGAGTACAAGCAAGAACTTCTACGGTCTAATTACGAGATGGTAACGCAAAACACTCTCCCGGTATGGCAAATTAGAACAGACTGTCTAGTAATGATAATACGGGCTAAACATCACTAAATTCCAACGCCAAAAGTTTCACACATAATCCAAAACTAACTAACAAGTTTTTAAAAAAAATCTGACCTATGTAGATATCTAAATTATTGGATCATTCCACCCACAATAAGAATTGGATTCATCGTGTAGCGTCACTCAGGAGTGCGATCGACCGGCTGCGTGCCTCGGCGGTAACGTTCTCGCCTGCAGAGCCTAAGAGAGTGGGATCGAATCCCGGCGCAGTCAGTTGGCATTTGAGGGTGCGCAAATGCGAGGGAGCCGAATCCCGCCGCAGTCAGTTGGCATTTAAGGGTGCGCAAATGCGAGGGAGCCGTGTCAGATTTACTGGCACGTTAAAAATCACCGTCGGGGTAAAATTTAGTCTAAAAGCCACAGTAGTTTAAAGGGACGTAAAACCAATAACATTATTATTATTATTATTAAGTGTGAGAAATTTCTCGGGTAATCCGTTATTCAGTGTCTAAAGTAGTGCTTTGAACCAATTATTGAGACGCCACCCCATAAAACAAACACCATTACTACAAATGAATTATTGGGGGTCTAGAATTGCGAAATGAGTCTCACACTTAGATTAACTTAATATTATTAAATGCCATCAGGTGCAGCAAAACTGCTAATCACTCATCAGGTAGCCTATATGGAACCAGCTGATCACACATTGGTCTATGAGGGGATATAAACATCTACCTCCATTATTTATTTCCTGTCGAATGAATGAAATACAGAATATGGCGAATCACAAGGACGTTTACTACAGTAAGCTACGATGGACGACTGACGTACAAAACCAGGCATGCATCGCTATAAGAAGCCAACTAGTCAGCTGGCGGCGCCATTCTGACTGGGTATAGTACAATACAGCTGGAATGGTATTGTTCCAAAAACTGTGCTATGGTTGGCTTTTTGTAAATCGTTAGAAAAGCACAAAAAAAAGCTTAACTCTAAATTTTAGAATAATTTGCACGATCATTTTGTCGGAAAGCTCAAAAAAACATTGAAAAGCGTTTTTCTCTGAATCGACGTATTTTAAAGAAAAGTTTTGTAAACAAAAAATGTCGAGGACATTGTCACCTACAATTCGTCTCATTGAGGTCATGTCATACGTTTTGAAATGCAGAAGCTAGGTGGCGCCAAAGTTTCCAAAAAAGGTGTGTGTGGTTTTTTTTTCCACTTTTTGTCCTAGAAAAAATAGTTTTTTCACAAAACGAGTGAATCAGAAATTTGTTCCTCTCAAAATTGTCTGCAACATTTATTTAAACAGTCAAACAGGACGCGGGCTGTGTTTGTTAATTAGCTCAAACAATCGCAACGTATCAATCATAGCTGTACACATATTAACCTTTGTGACATATAAACAGTACGATTTTCACACTTCGGCAGACTATAACTTTGGAACGGTAAGGCGGAGCAAAAAATTGTTTCAATAAATGTTGAAGACAATTTTGAGAGGAACAAATTTCTGATTCACTCTTTTGTGAACAAAACATTTTTTCTAGGACAAAATGTGAAGAAGAAAACACACTTTTTTGGAAACTTTGGCGCCACCTAGCTTCTGCATTTCAAAACTTATAACATGAGCCCAATGAGACGAAATGTAGGTGACAATGTCCTCTACATTTTTTGTTTAAAAAACTTTTCTTTAAAATACGTCGATTCAGAGAAAAACGCTTTTCAATGTTTTTTTTTTTTAGTTTTCCGACAAATTATTCTAAAATTCAGAGTTAAGCTTTTTCTTGTGCTTTTCTAACGATTTACAAAAAGTTAACCATAGCACAGTTTTTGGAACAAAAGGTTTTTTTTTCTGTGCAGCTGTCTTGTACTAGTAGTACCGTATATACACATGCCACATAAGCCGCATTCTTCTATCAATCCGAAATGTTGCTGGTAATTATACCCTGTGAGCTGCCAGAATGGTATTGACAAATTCCACGTCAGTCATCACCTCTCTGCCTCTTGCCAAGTTGATGTCAAAATATTCCGAGTTGCAATATTACAGCCCACGAGTTTCAGTGGCTGGTCAGCTGTGGCGAGGAGAGAACTGTCAATCCTATTCTGGCAGCTATGAAAGTTGTAAGACAGTGACACTTTGCTTTAGGCCGGGGATTTAAGACCGAATACCCTTCGTGACACCAGCTGATTTTGCAGGTGGGAATTCCACTGGGATTCGAAACCCGGTCGTCTGGGCGAAAGATTACCAACTAAGTCACTCCGCCATCACGGGTTATCGGTATCTAAACGATTTGGCAGTACCACCAACGACAGGTACACCTCAAGAACTGAGATAGAAAAAAAAATGCTTGAAAGCCCAACTATGGACAGTAGCCCTCTGCAAACAACGTCATTATTCAATAATACGCCTGTACAAAGTGAGTTTCCCTCGTCAGATTACTCAGTTTACGCATGGTGTAACGTAAACACGCGGCGGCTGTCAACGATTCCACTAGTCAGCTGGCGGTGTAATTCCGACTGGGTCGTACTGTATATACGCATGTCACATAAGCTAGCCTACATTAACCGCATTCTTCTATCAATCCGAAATGTTGCTGGTAATTAAGACAGTGACGACAAAACACTTCATTAGCCAATGATCTGAACAGTCTGCCCCAGTAAGGATTCTCGCCATGTCCCTATACAGACAACATAGTGTTGACAGCGACACATGGGTAGGGCTTCCGGCAAGAAGTAGGTTACTCTGCTCAGCAGTAAAGAGCCCCACTACCACAACCCACCCTTCTCTGGGAAAAAATTGTATCCGATCAGATCGATACAGTTGGGAGTGGCCACAATACCCTCAATGATGGTTCCGTTCCCTTTACAGGATTCTTACTACCCCAAGATTGCGGGTTGGATTCCATATGTTTAAAATGTTTCAGGAAGGTTCGATAGCCTTCTTTGCAAGATAACTCATTAAATGAAGCCTTCTTTGCAAGATAACTCATTAAATGAAAACCAAGTTACACGCGTGCCGGACGAACAGAACAGAGAAATCTAACAGCCCAGCTATAGCTACTCCCATGACCCGCAGGGGCCTTGAAACCCCTTATCGTACAGTACAAAATCACCAACGACTACAAAAAGTTAGTTATATATATTATTTCGTAGTATAGATCCCTCCTGAGGCACTCACAAGCGACCGATCGTGAAAATGAGCATTCAAATGAAAGAGAATAGACATTAGCAGTGACAAATTGTACTCTAATTCCATAAATATCAATAATTTCTTTGAAAAATTACTCCAAAAAATGTACGAAGTGTGCGATTTGCAGATACTGTTGATGTACGAAAATACGCTCCATAATTTTTGTCCACTTCACATTTTGGTCGCTGTGACGCCCACTTCATGTCATTTTAACATTATGAGGTCTTTCCTTAATCATTTTGCATGGATTTCAAAAACAGCATGAGTACTCAAACCGTATAATTTCATAAATATCGAATAACCGGTGAGTGTTACAGCACACAAATGACATTATCAGCGACAAATTGCATTCTAATTTCTTAAATATCCAATTTTAGTAAGAAGTGTTCGATTTGCAAGCGGAAAGTGTGGTTTATGAACATGCGAGATTTATCGCACGGGTCCGCTAGTCCAACATATAAACCAGATTATCGCTTCAGACTGTCACTGCTTCCGACTAGATTCACCAAGAGGACACTGAACTGGCACTAATAAATGTATAAACGCATCTACTCGAACCTCTATCCAGTTCGCGCGACGTCAAAAGAATCAGCAACACCAAAAAACAAATCGCATGAATGTCTCAGCTGAAACATTATGAGCTCACCCTCCTCCGCTATCACAACGTACCATAAAGACCAACAGTCGGAACATATACATAACACTAAACGACGATCACGTGAATTCTGGACAAAAAATCAAGATAGAATTGCAGTGATGAAAAGTTATCCAAATTACTGCGATTTCAATTAGAGCAATACTATTTATATTTTTTTGTCTTCAGTACCGGTAGTGGCGAAGTCAGGGCTCATGGCCATCTCTTACACATAACTACTCAATATGGTACCAATTATGAAACTATTTTTGAAGTACAATAAATAATTATGATAGGTAAATTAAGTATGTTAATACTAATATCAACGCTGACAGAGGGATTTAACAGTAAGGATTACATTTGAGTGTTCGATAATTCCCTGGACTATTATAGTTCATACTCGCACAAACCAAACCCCATGGCGCAACAGCCCATGAAGTGCCTAGACCTACCAAGCGGCCGCTGCCCAGCCATTTGGCTACAGATTATGGGGTGACACGTGGTCAGCAGGTCGGGTCCCGTCGGCCGGGGCACTGCCCCACTTTCATACTCACATTGCCTAGACAAAGTTGCATTTAAAACACCAGTTAGGAATCTAAGTTATTTTTTAGGAATTCTGGACGTTTATACATTAAATGGTTAACCGACGTTTTGCCCCTGCTCTAAAAAGGATAGTATGTAGACAATTTACCATCAGCTTGTGTAATCTACCTTGAAAAGTAACTCAAATAATCATAACATCCGTGACTATCTAAAACTGCTCACCAGCAAGTTGAGTTTAGAACTAAGGAAGAAATTGGTGAAGTGTTACATCTGGAGCATTGCACTGTACGGGGCAGAGACGTGGACAATGAGAAAACGGGAAAGAAAATACTTAGAAAGTTTTGAAATGTGGTGCTGGAGGAGAATAGAGAAGATCAAGTGGAAAGATCGGGTGACAAACGATGCTGTACTGAGAAGAGTAGGTGAGAAGAAAACTTTTCTGAATACAATTCTTCAGAGGAAGGCCAACTGGATCGGGCACATACTTAGACATGAGGGGCTCATGCACGACGTCATTGAAGGTAAGATCAAAGGAACGACAGGACGGGGAAGAAGAAGAATTCAACATCTGGATGATATGAAAGATGGAAAGAGTTACAGCAGACTGAAGAAAGAAGCTGAAGACCGGGAACGTTGGCATCAGAAATTCTCTGTACGAAGACTGTCTGTTAGGTAGTCAGCCCGAAGGCTGGTTGGATCCTCAAAAGCACCACCGTTACGTTATGTGAGTAGATACCTACAAAAACCCAAGGCAGTGCTATATTGAGGCGTTCTAGACAAGAAGAGGAGTGAGGTAGTTTGTCATTGCTTTCCTCACTGAGTCAGAACAGTAGTCCAAACCCTATGAGTAGAACCTTGCACAGCATTCACAGGCACTGACTGTGCCCTGAATGCCATTACTAAGCACCACCCATACCTCAGTAGCTTCCATATAATCACAGCCATGAGTGAGACTGAGACATCGGTGAAAAGCCACCTTTTACTCTAGCCTGTGCCAACTGACAAATGCAAATGTACTGTATTCATCAAGAGATGGCAAACAGGCCATGTACGAAGACATCTGTATAATAATAATAATAATAATAATAATAATAATAATAATAACGTTGCCAGACACCAAAATCTCTATATAAACAGCCAATGTTTCATCAGTTCATCACCATATCTCAAACATCTGGTCCTGGAATCTTAATACTTTGAATTGGTTTCCTTTTATTTCATGGGAAAGGGACAAGACGGGGTTAAAATATCATGACCACACAAATTATAAAAAACTGTTTATGATTATGTTACATCTGCAACCTTGGATAATGGGGATTATTTTTTAATTAACGGCCCTGACAGACCATCACAATTCTCTACTAGAAAGCGCTCTAGTGTCAATGAGCTTATATATCGAACCACCTTGACTTTCATAGTGCTTCAAGGAACAACAAAAGTCGACATGCAAGCTGCCCTCCGGGTGTCAAATAACGAAGCTTGCACCCAGCACCGAGGCCATACGATATTATTATTATTATTATAGCGAACTTGTAGAAGCATGTGCAGGTAAAACGTCGGCAATTCGATAGCTTGACATTATTATTATTATTATAAAATAGTTTATAGATTAACAGCAAATGTAACCAAGTTACTTTTCAAAACTAACTTACCCAACCCTGATAACTAGCAAAATAATTCATAGGTTATGATTACATAATACCAGATAATCATACCACAGAAGCAGAGCACACTGTTGACAGTGAAGTGTGCCTAGCGCTCCACAATTAATACAAACGAGGTCTTTTATGGCGGGCGTTCCGCAAGAACAGACGGCCGAATATTACGTCATCGCCCACCCGTTCGTTATTGTGCGCTCGCCACGTGGTTAGCGAAATGTGCGGGAACCACGCACCTGTTGTAGATCAAACTGCAGTGTGCTTCTATTTACAGCAGACGTTACCAACGCATTATAAAGAGGCGACACTCCAGCTATTGCCAAGTAAACAGTATCAACTTTAATTAATTTCACTTAATACAGTACAGTTCAACGTAACAAGACACATTCCTGTTTATTTTTTCCAGACATTTTAATTCCTATGGCAAGATAGAAATAAATACAGAGCACACCCAAGTATATGAGGATGACCACAATACACAATGCCCCTATATAAAACAAATAAACATTTATAGGTACCGGAAAGTGTGAAGCGACAAAAAATTGCAACTTCCTTTATTCGAAATCACAAAGTATTTCAGGTATTTCCTTAAAATATTCCTGAAATGCAAATGGCATTTCTGCAATTATAGTCGTGGATTTCAGTATGCTGTAGCTTGTGGTTGTCAAAACAAAACTAGGAACTTTCATAGAAACACTTAAATATAGTTTTAAATAGCTAATCGTACCATCTTCTCAAAACCTATTGGGTGGAACTTGATATGATGCTTTAAAACAATGTGTGTATGTAAATTTATTCAGATATCTTTATTGGTTGTTGAAAACCAGACTGACCACCACTAATATTTTCACTATATAATAATATATGGCCTCGTGTGCCGGGTGCAAGCTTTGTAATTTGACACCCAGAGGGTAGCTTGCATGTCGAATTTCGTTGTTCCTTGAATCACTATGAAAGTCGAGGAGGTTGGATATCTAAGCTCCTTGAACACTATAGCGCTTTCTAGTAGAGAAATGAGGAATTTGTGTTTGCGGAAACTCCCGAGATTAATTTTGCCATTATGAACACGGCCTACTGAATTCAAATGGGATCTTTGACATGCCAAAATCGTATGACATGCGTGTCGTATTTTTGCCGCCTTTCAAAAATCACTTAGCACGGTCAGGAGCGAACCTGCAATCTTGGGGTTTGTAGACCGACACGCTATCCACTCACCCAGTGGCAAGCGATATTTTCAGTGAAAATTTAAGAATTAAATTATGATTCAAAATATTATTTCCTTAAATTCTAAACTCAGGAGGGCAACAGTTTTACTACAGAGGCCCAAGATCTGTTACAACAATATGTGTGTATAATCCCTTGAATGTTTGTCTTATAGTTTCTGAGAAAATTGTACATGAAGTTTTAAAACATATTATATAAGTCTATAAAAATTGCTGTACTGTTCTTTTTGACAATCACGAGCTATAAAATACCGAAATCCTTTACATATAATTGCAGAAGTGTCGTTTACATTACAGGAATGTTTCAAGGAAATATATGATGTACTTTGTGATATACACTAACAAACATACGAAGGTGCACTTTTCTGCCACTTCACATTTCCCTAGGCGAGTCATGGACGATGATATTACCATATCAAAAGAACTCGCCGGAGGAAAACAAATATGCAGGAAGTCTATTGAGTTCCATTTGCAGTAGGCTACTTTCAAATACAGTTGAGTCTAATATGCTACGCTATACACCAGTATATGAGTATGAATGTGTCTGAGAACGTGAGTTATTTTGGTGTCAGTGCGTTCAATTGCAATTATTACGGTCGAGGGTTTAGACAACTACCCTGGAAAATTAAAAGCAGAAAGACGGAATTTTCCATGAGTGTGCGTGAAAAGTCCGATATGGTCGTATTTAGGATCAAGAATCGAAATTTAGATCTCCGAGTAGTGAGTGCACTTCCTGTGGAGCGTGACCTAGCCCGCTCAGCTACGGAGACAAATGCATAATAATTGTCTTAAAACAATGCAGGAAGAGCATTTGTTTGAGCTGCAATGATTAGGATAAACTGTTCGCGGCAGCTGGTAGCTCCCTCGCCGATCGCAATGACGTCGGGGTCGGTGATATAGTGGCGATAGTTAAGCACATGCGTGCTGGATAAGCTCGGATTAAAAAATAATCAAGACTCTGGTTCTGTTTCAAATTTAAAGGCCTGTAAATAAATAGAGATGTGTTTTCAAGACCGTAAAGTTTGGCTGATCAGTGCAGGAAACTTTACAGAACGTATTTGAGGAAAGATTTCCAAGAAGCAAACTGTGTACTTCGGATAATGGGAGGCCGAAAGCAGCGTGCAATATCTATTATATAATACGCGAAGTTCAGACAAAAAACTCAAGCTCCTGAACCAGGAGTTAGAAGGGGCGTTTTGTGCCAAATACAGGAAAAATCTTGCATTTCCTGGAAAGTCGACGGAAATATATTTATTTGTTTAAAAAGAGAGTTTAAACAAATAAACAAGACGATAGCCCCTGGCAGAACTGTATCGCGTCCAGCCAGCATAACACTAGTGCCGGGCGGTAGTCTGTACACATGGGGCGCATACAACCCACGCAACAGTGACCAATTACTCTGATTTCATAAATAACTACAATTTGTTTTTATAAGTGCGTTTAAACAAATAAACATATTTATAAAAGCCAACATAAAGCCTCCGTGGCTTAGGCGGCAACACGCCGGTCTCTCACCGCTGGGTCCGTGGTTCAAATCCCGGTCACTCCATGTGAGATCTGTGCTGGACAGAACGGAGGCAGACAGGTTTTTCTCCGGGTACTCCGGTTTTCCCTGTCAAAATTTCATTCCAGCAACACTCCACTATCATTTCATTTCATCTGTCATTCATTTAATCATTGCCCCAGAGGAGTGCGTCAGGCCTCGGAAGCCGGCACAGTTCATATCCTCGCCGCTAGATGGGGGCTTCATTCATTCCATTCCTGACCCGGTCGGAGACTGGAAGCAGGCTGTGGATTTTCATTTCATAAAAGCCAACATAACAGTAAAGCCGGGCGGGTGGTTACTGAAAATGCGAGATTTCTCGCACAGGTCTCCTAGTTACCGTTATTAGTGTCAAACAGTGAACAAAATGGCTGGTCGGTAATTGAGAACATTTCCAGGGTCCCCTGCGAAATATTAAGTTTTTATTTTAAATGTAATTTCCAGCTACCACGTCTCTGCTTCTGGCTTGCAACTAATGCGCAGTGAGTGGGCCGATTAGGGGCGTTCTTACACCATTAGCCGTCGGACAAAAAGCTATGATTCTCGGTCCCAATACATTTAACAACCTTTACTTTGAACGTGAACTGGTGGTGGCGAAAGTTGCAAGGTCTAACGAGCACCAAGTTTGGTGTCCATAGAACAGCCCATGGATGTGTACTGCAGCCGTAAGTCGCACTCCAGCCTTCCCCCACAGAAGAATGAAAGGTCAAATACCTTATTTCAATATTAGAACTGAAGTATTTTTATTATATTTATTTCCTGAAATGTTTATATCATTTATGGAAGGCAGAGGGAGGGACAGTCTGCAATGTAATGTGCATTTTCCCGTACATGCAGTAAAAAAAAGTAACTGGTATCCTGCCCGAAGGCAGGTCCAAGCCTCCGAAGAGGCTATCCTCAGCCAGGAGTTTACGTGCGGAAGTTTGCCAGGTCCGTTCCGCTCCTCCGAATGTGCGCCAACAGCACGTGGTCCCACCGAAACTGACATGCCATCCAAGTTCCAACCACGCCCAATGCTGCTTAACTGCGGAGTTTTTATGCGATCCGGTGTTTCAACATGGCCAGGCCGTTGGCGTACATGCAGTAGGAGACAAAGTCATAAAACACAACTAATAAAATAGCTTAAAAGCGAAAGTCATCCAACCGAATCGGTACCGCTGTTTGATTTCACAGTTGTACCCAGAGAAAGGGATTATCTGTCAAAATGAAATGGCGGCAGCATACACCAAACCAATAGCTAAGCCCCCACCAACAGGGCCAGTTTTTTGCAATACAGCGAACATAACATAGGAACAAAAAGTAGGCTACATGCAACAGGTCAAGGAGTGAGGCAGATGAACTGAACACATGCACGATCTAAATGCGGCGCTGCTGGAGACGAGAAGTGTTCTATAAACAAAACCCCTCGTTCTTGATGCTTCCACTCGACCGTATTAGAGACCACGGCGACCTTGACTGCAGGGCGCGCTAGTGTCGTGACAAAGAACATCACATCTGGACAAAAATAATTCTGCGTATACACACATCCGCTCTCTTCCCACAGGATGACAAGAATTCCACTAGAAGTTACTGATGTATGATATAGATTCGATCTGTGCAGCATCACACAAGGTTAAATGAGGTTATTCGAATGAAAGTAGGTGCAAGTCATTGGCTGACCGCGATAGCTAAGCACACTAAGCCACAAGGCCAGCACAGACTAGGGTTTACACCCACTGCCAGCAGTCCTTGAAATAGGTTTTCGTGGTTTCCCATTTTGAACTCCAGAACTCCTTGCCATGAGGTTGGCGTCAGGAACGGCATCCGACCATAATACTATTTGCAGCGTACAAATTCATCCCAACTCATGCCCGACACGTAGAAACGTGAATATTAAGGGGTAGATTTACATACCGTAGTGTAATTAAAGAATACAACGGCGCAATTGCCAATATATTTGTTGAAAGGCAATACATAGTTTATCATAGTACTTGAAGACACACGCATACAGGTCTGATGACCACGTCACAAACTTAAAAATGAAGCAACAATTAGAAGGCCGAATAAGTGAAAACACCAATTTCTCTCGAGCGGAGAGAGACTTCAGCAACGGCCAGTAAGCTTACTAGCCAAATTTATCACAGTTTGAAAATGGAAGCACAATAAAAAGAAATGTTCACTAGATCTTCTTACCTGTAGCTAAGATTGGACATAGCGTAGGAATGTTTAAAATAGCAACAAGTTGGAAGCAATACAATGGAAAACAGCTGTAAAATCAAAATCACTCACAAATACCTAGTATAATAATTGTACAATTTGTACGTCGTAGTAGTGAAGTGTACTATATATACGAGTAAATATATAGTAACATTAACCACCTAAGATAAATTGGCTTTCCTCTACATGGTGACCTACTGAAGACCATTATTACTTAGGAGCTTAAGGAAGACAACGAACAAAAATTTAATAAATATCCTACACCAGTGGTCTTTTTTTTTCCCCACACCAAGAGTCGACTTTACCTACATGTCTCCTCAGACATTTTATTAAATTAAGAATATACATTAGCGGGTTGAATTCTGTAAAAAGAAGAACTGAACTACTCCAAAACTGGAGGAATCGAACAAGCTGCCACCGCAATAGAACGATTAGCTTCCCAGTTTCTAACTCATAATTTTAATTCCTGGCTTATTCACGATTTTCATCATTCCGATTAGGTGGTCAAGTCAATAACCAAATCATCCGGTCTAAGTTTTGAGAGTACTTTAAAAAATGTCAATGAACAGTGAGCCGACTTCACAGCATTATGTCCGGCTAGCAGTGCACCATAGTGTCGGTTATCAAGTAAGACCTGACTCACGACGATGATGATGACCTTGGTCACCTCAGGCCAAACACCCCACGAACTGGTGGGCTCACACACCGTAATCACATTCCAGGCATACCGCGACAAACCCAGTCACCAACAATAACACCACGGACGGGAATTAAACTCTGGCTCCTCCTTGCTTGCTCACGCCATCACATTGGCTTCTCCATAGAAGATGATACACCCGTGCACGACCCACTTTGTTACAAAATGCATTTATCACGATTTTAAGCAAGGTATTCAGTATTGAACAGTTGCTCAGCTACACCCAAAATAAACCTAGAAGAACAACTTTGATGAGCATCAAAAAACTACGACCATTTAAAGCAAATGCATTTTTATTTATTTATCGTTAGGCTTTTAGTGCCGGGAGTGTCCGAGGACACGCTCGCCTCGCCAGAGGCTCTAGCTGATTCAAGCGGACACCCATAGGGTGAGTTACAAGCTCGGTTCAATTTCACGTAGTTCCAACTTTCGCTACCAGATATCACTGACACCTAGTGGTGAACGTTGGAACTTTGATAGAGGGTTACAACGAAATCTAACCTAGATATTTAGCTTCACGCAAGTTTAGTTAGTGGAAGGATCTTTTACATGCCATAAATCTGTGACATGGGACCGCCGTCTTTACTTCCCCTCCGAAGGAAGGCATACTGAAGGATTTTAGCAAATGTGGTAAAAATAACACGGAAAATATCTTCCTTTCACCAGTCACTAGTTTGTGAATCTTCTTAAATTCAGAAGTGTCACCTTATCTAGGGATTAAGAACAACTTTGAGCCAAACCTATGTATTTGTGTGTGTAGTTTAATTATATCACTGTAGGTATAGAGTTAAAAAAAATACACACGGAATGGCTGTAAATATGGCAGAGATTGAATCTCCAATATCCGAACAGTGCATCCCACAGTGCACATTGCTGCGAAATGACTTATGAAGATTAATAAAATCGCCTTTCAGTCCGTAATACTCCATGTTTATCCCGAACGAAGGGTTGTAAAAGACTCCAGCATCAGTTCGATTCGTAACAGTTCCAGCAGGACACCTAAACTGCATGGTATAAGATGCATAAAAATATGTCCAGAAAGAGTGTTAGGCTACACAAAATGCCTGTTGTAAAACAGCAGGAGGGTCTTAAATCTTTCTTTGTCGCGGGCAATCAAACATAAAATGCTAGAAATTTAAGTTACTGAACATTTTTGATAGAACTAACCCTGATTGGAGTAATCTATACAAACATCCCCAGTGGTGAAAAGAAGAACGTCGCAAATCCGATACACTGACGTGACGGTTTTGGCGTCTGTCTTAACTTAGAATATGATACCATGTTAATAAATTGTAGGTGCGTGCAACGCGTGTATACACATATTAAAAATGTATGATATTCGAACGTGCTGTGACAAAACCATTGGACCGTGGACAACTCTCCCAACTCTGGTCAATTGTCCGGAAACGTCACCGACTTTGGTACAAGATCAGTATTAATTTGAGTCCCGCAGTGTTTCTATCGTCATTATTCATTAATAAGGCTTTAAGCTGAGCAAAATTATTCGGTCTTGACCTGGAAAAGTGTATCTACGTAATTTTCAAGTAAGATTAACACAAGAGGCGTCAGGAACGCAAATTGTACTTGCTGCGGTTATAAAAATGTTATGGACAATACAAATATGCCATGGACAATCCTAATGCAAAAAAAATAGATCATCAATGTAACGTCTTCAGCAAATGTTTCTTACAGAAGATCAAGGCAGGCGATTACATTTTGTCGTCTCCAGTATACCATGATTGCATAATAAGTGCACAATAAGAACGCATGGAATGTGGGCCGGAGTATGACTACCTTGTTTAAAACGTATGTTTTGTACATCAAGTAGGCACGCGACAATGTTATTCAGCACACACCAAGGCTAGCAAGTATCAAGTAACCATTATAACAAAGAATAAACGGAGCAAGCAGACGTCAGCCCCGGCCCGAGATGAAATATTAAAAATAGGATCATTGTTGATTTAAGGGGCCTAACATCTAGGTTATCTGCCCCCCCAGCCAATGTATTTCTAGTGTGGACTAACAGGCAAACAAACACTGCCATCAGTTAGTGAATACATTTCACAAAATTCCAAAAAAAATATTCAAAATTGACCAGCTAAACCTGCTGTCAAATAATTTCAGCAGCTAAGTAGGAAACACAGTGGTACAACATGAAATTTCGTTCGAACTTTCAATAGGATGAACGTGATTCACAAAAACAGAAAAAACCTAAGCCGGGAAAATAGTTGCTACTCTCGACACAACGTAGGGATAGAAAAAGTAAGCAGAGATCGGTATTTTTGCCGTCTATTAGCAATGACGGCATCCCACTGAACTGGCTTAGTTCATCAGCCACTCCTCCATAAAACAGGCATTTCATACTAGCTAATGAGTCACAATTATTCAAAGGGTACACACCTTAAATATGACCGGCATACAGCAGCAGGGCAATCATGATTTACCAACACTGACAAATTACCAATTCTCATTCCCAATTTTCGACCGACTGAAAATAGAACTCCGCCGAAAGTTGTAGAACGCGAAATCTTCTGTTATGAATCTACTGTGGAACACGTGCGTGAGGACCAGTGCTCTTGACTTGTAAATTGTGGAGTAAGTTTTCTATTCATACGACACTGAAGAAATTAATAGCCTTGAATTTCTGACAACTTCTATACTTTCTCCTACCTACTTTCCTTTTGACACCTGTGATAGAACCGAAGCGACCTACGTCTCGAATACAGTTATTTTCATATACCGTACAAACCAAGTACGAGGGTTCGATTCCCGGCAAAGAAAGTCGGATTTTTGAAGGGCATGATAAAACCACGGCACTCCTAGTCGTACAATGTCTATTCGTAGAAGACCTCATAGCATTACATTTGGCGACTATAATACAAAAGGAAGGGAGGGGAAAGATAAAATTAAATGGAAATATTCAAGAAGTGGTAAAAAGTTTAAAGTACGGTACTTAGGAAGTGTGATTACAGAAGATGGGAAGATAACCAAAGAAATTGGTAAAAGAATACAAGCAAACAGTTTCTACCCGAGTGTGAGAGGTATTGTGTGAAACCCGGATCTCCCAAAGAAGTGTAAAAGGGTTCTATACACAACCTATTATGAACACATGCTGACATATACAGCTGGGAAATGGAAGACTACAAAAAGGGAAGAGCAGGATACGGGCAGAAGAGATGAGGGTTCTAAGAAGCATCGAAGGAAAGATACAGAATGAGGAAATTAGAAAAAGAACAGAAATCTGGAAACTCCAGGATAGAATAGAAAGAACTAAACTGAAGTGGTATGGACACATGATGAGTTTGAGTGAGAAGAGAGTACCACAAAAATTAGTTTACGAAAAATTAACAAGAGAGACCACGAGGGAGACCCCGAAAACTATGGATGGATTCATTCAGTGAAGGCGTGTGTAGAGAAAAAGGGAGGAAAACCAGAAGATGTACTGTAAGTAGGAAAGGAGTGCTGGAGTAACAGGCAAAGATGGAGGTCCCACAACCCGACCCAGGAAGAGACTGGAACCGGGAAATGAAGATGATTAATACAAAATAAAATAGGTCAAAAGTTGCGGTTTCACTGTTGATAAAAATTGAACGTCAGATTGATGGGTAGATCGCCTTGATGGAATCACAAATGATCTACACAAGGTAGCCGAGACCAGGCGGTAATTCGTAGTATTACGTTAGTCCCATGACCAAGCAGGCATCAAGAAGCCCAGCATAATATTTTAGTGAAATAACTTCCCGCTAGCAGTGAATATAAATTAACTCGCTCCCACCCCTGATTGAAAACTGATCTCCTTTCAGCAAGATCTAGAAGGAATATCGAAACATTAGAGACTGATAGTAAGCCATCTGCATAAGATCACAGCGCTAACTTAGGCATATCGGACGGTACCGTGGACCCAGTTCTGAGGCACAGAACCGGGACAAGTCGCCACGCACTCATATATGGCTCAGCTCTAACACCTATTATGGACATGGGTGGAGCCCTTCAGCCAGCCGAGAGGCTCACAACTTCACCTACAAGGGAAACTACCGCCATGGGGAACAAAACTAAACCAGCATCCGGGAATCTGTGGTCTCTTTCAGGATATCCGGAACAAGAGACCACGTCAAATCTCAGAAATGACCACTTGCAGCAGTCGTGCAATGATGACTATTCATTGCACTATAAATGGACAAGAGTGAAGTAACTCCTGACTCCAATGAGACTCTCATAACCTTATTTGATATCAAGACTGCTCCCACTGCTAAGATAAAAAGACCCAGGAATAGCACCACCATGGGTGGCTTGATTCAACTGAAACAGCAATGCTTAGTAATACTGTATGCTCTGGATTACAAAAGCTTCCAGCATAAAAATACAAACGTTTGTGAGCGATCAACCGTATCTGGCCTAAGATATGAAAATGCCACAATTAGAACACAATATAATAAAATACGTGTGCATACAGTTATTTCGGTAGAATTGGTGATTGATGCCTTAAGGGGCAGAACGTCGATCGAACACCGTGAAATCAGTCAGCCATTTCGACGTTGGACATTCTTGAAAGTCAATTACTGTCTCGAACCTGTCTGAGATTGCATTCAATGGTCGGCATGGTAAAACGTGGAATATTTGACTCAGCATTAAGTCTTTCTCCACTTATTCGTCATGAACAAGAAAGCTGATAGTATTGATTCACATCGGTATGTGGGCACAAATGGCATTAGGCCTGGAAACTTCCTGATAACCATTGAAGGAAACCCTATTTTCAAGCCTGAATTAAAATACAAATCAGCCGGTGGTTCTTCATGTTCGAAGCACAATTCAGTCATCTTAAAATGGATTCTGCATCCATTTGATCATCTCATTAGAGGGCGTAATGTATTCCTTAAAGTTTAGGCATAGCGTATAGAAGAGGAAGCGTAGACCGCCGCATATATGCGCCTGTGTCGCAAGCACTTTCCTCGAGTCCTGCGATCAACAGAGGCATGGACTGTACAGTACTAGTTCTACTGGTTCTGGCTACGTAAGAAACCCAAGCATACAACTCACGTTGAAAGACGACTTCAGCAACTGGACACTTTGGAGTATCTTCTAGATTCTGCTGACTTGGACGTAAGAATCTCCTTTGTGCGGAAGTACGAATAGAATAGACATTTCAAGTAGTGGAATACAGTTCAAGTTAGTTTAGGTAACAAACAACACAATGATCTCGCGACTTAACTTTAATTATATTCAAAAACTAACACACAAAAAATAAATCCCCCATAAACTGTTAGCAGACTAATTTTTCCTGTACAACTTTTCCCACTCGAAACAACACGTTATAAACATTTTCTGATGCATACTGTACGTTACATATGTTGTTGATTCATGTGGGGGCTTTGCGACATCGTGGTCATATAGCCCCGTATACTTTGGTTTGTATGACATTTGTCTGATAACCTGTGTTATTGTGACCGACAGCGGTAGTTACGCTCGCTAAAGCTAGGCAATTGGGCCAAGCACTCTGCGGACTCTAGACGTGAGTTCGATCCCCACCGTCGGCCGTCCTTGAAATGGTTTTCCGTGGTTCCCCCCCATTTTCAACTCCAGGCAAATGCTGGGACGGTACCTTCTGACCGGCCACAGCCGCTTTCTTCCACATCCTCGCCCAGTTTCATTAATCTTCATTAATTTCAGCTCTCATTAATTCCTCACGAGGTTGGCGTCAGGAAGGGCATCCGGCAGAAAAAACCATCCGCCATAGAAATTCATCTCATCTCATCTCCGACCCCGGTAATAATAGGGGGTTTACACAGCGACGCGTGGTGGAATTTTATTTAGGGGAAGCAATGGTAAAAAACGTAACACCGGCTATATTTATTTATTTATTTATTTACATATGTTACGCCCTCATTGGAGCACTTAACCAAAACAAGTATATACATGTCTCAAAGACGATATTAAAGATTCAGCTTCTTATTTTTCTTCTTTTCCAAAAACATTTTCATTCTAGTCGACCTTGCCGCTCTCTCTGCATCGCATGGTGTAAGTTTTGCGGGTAAAGGTTTTTAAGGGAAGTCGGATGTTCTTGTTTTTCAAGATATTCTTCTCATCTTTGTTAGCAATTTGGGACAGTGTCAAGCCGAGGTCATCCAGATCATTTTGAATTTCCATAAACCAAGAGTTCTTTGTTTTACTTTTGAAAAAATAATTAAATAATACTTTTAACTGTCTGGTATCCGGCAGGTGTGAGAGATGAAAAAAAAGGCAATACGCCTTTTTCGCATAGTATCGACTATAGACTCAGTTTCTTTATAAACCACTTCATTTGGTAATAGACGCCATTAACCATCCACCTCATGTTTTTTATTAATTATAGTTCTGAGAATTCTTCTATCAGTCTTCTGCAATGTGTCAGTAACTGATCGAGTGTTTAACTTGAAAAGTGTTTCACAAGCATATATTGCTTCCGGTTTAATAACTGATTCGTAATGTCGTAATTTGGCATTTATGGAGAATGATTTTTTTTTTGTAACTAGACCAAGTAATATATTGCGCTTGTCTTAACTTTGTTGATCTATTTTCGATTGACGCTTTCTCATTCAAATTCCATGTTATAATCTCCCCTAAATATTTAAATGTATGTACAACTTTAATTTCTTTATTGTTAATCAATGTAATAGCTTGTGTTTCCACATCCAAGGATGCCATTATTTCAGTCTTTTCAAATGAAATTTTAAGTCCTACTTTTGCTGCAATATACCCAAATTCTTCAATTTGGTGTTTAGCCTCATCTATACTGGTTGCAAGCAGTGCAAGTTCGTGCGCAAAAGCCAAGCAATTCAGTTTTATATTAGTACCAATCTTTACATTTGGATGAAAAGTTTTGTTCCACTCACGCATGATCTTTTCAAGAACACAAATAATAACGGTGATAGACCATCTCCCTGTCGAAGTCCAGCCCGGATATCAAATGGTTCAGACAAGGCTCCTCGAAATTTAACCTTTGATTTAGTATCTTTCAAAGTAACGCCGATGAGGTTGATAAGCTTTAGATGTAACCCAAATTCCCTAAGGATGTTAAGTAATGACCCTCGATGGATACTGTCATAAGCTTTCTTAAAATCCACAAAAGTAATGACCAAATCCTTTTGTCTCATTCTATGATATTTCATTATCCATTTCAGACTGATGATCTGATCCGGACAGCTGCGACCTGGTCGGAACCCTCCTTGATATTCTCCTAGTTCTTGATCGAGTTGTTGTTGAATTCTTGTCAAGATAATTCTAGATATAATCTTGTATGTTACATCAAGCAAAGAAATCCCACGGTAGTTGTTCGAGTCTGATCTATCGCCCTTTTTATGAAATGTGTGGATTATAGCCATTCTCCATTCCTCTGGTATTTGTTCCGAATTCCATACATCGATAAGGCGTTTATGGAGGTTGGAGATGGTTTGTTCATTTGCATATTTTCATAGTTCTGCTACTAATGAATTCTCTCCTGCTGCTCTATAATTTTTGAGCCAATTAATCGCTGCACATACTTCAGTCAAGTCAGGAGGAATAATGTTCTGTAAATTTGTTTTATTTTTTGGATTAAGCTCAAAATCAAGATATTCCTTTGGTTCATCAGCATTTAATACTCTAAAATAATCTGCTAGAATTTTAGCATTATCTGTATCATTGTGGGCTAGTTTACCTGATTTATATTTCATTAATAGTGTAGGAGGGCTGTATTTAGAATGATATTGACGAAATGTCCTGTAATAGTCCCTTGTTTTGTGTTTAAAGGAATCATCAATAATTTGTATGGACTTTTTTTTATTTTCTCTTTTAATTCTCCTAATTTCTTTGGCAGTTTCCCTTCGAACAATGGCTATATAATATTAATAATAATAATAATAATAAAACGCTCAAAGCGAACTCTACCAAAAGATCCACACGATACCGGAAGTAATCAGAAAACTCCCGAGTACAGTTTTATACATTTACAGGATGGAAAACTTCAGAACGGCGAAGAAATTGCTCAAAGTTATAACACGGAGTAAGTGTGGCACGGAGTGGCTGGCAGGTTTAGAGGGTCCTACAACAGGGCAACACAGAAAATCTTGAGGACCGCACCGAGTGCAGGAATAAAATAAATGTTAAGTTTGGACATGACCATCACGACAGCTGGAATAGCCTAAAATGGACAGGTGAGCGGAAGAAGGAGCATTCTGAGAGGATGAAGAGATTTTGGGAAGAGAAGCGGGAAAATGCCAGGAGATGAAATCATGTATTCACGTTCAATCGATCTCCTAAAGGGGAACAATCGATTAAATAAATAAATACAAAACGCTATGGTTTGGTGGACCCCACTCTTCGCTTTCACGGACCGACCCCAATACTCGACAAGCTATTCTTAGATGGCTTGATCAAATGTCTCAATGTGAATGTAAAGATTTGAAGCAATTATTTTAGTGTTGCCTACACAAACAGTCATTTGTAGCTCTTCAGTCGGTCAACACGAATTTGTCCATGACTGGGCGGGGTACAAAGTATATATGGAAATACACTCTTGGAAAAAAATATACGTATTAATCACTATTGCCCCCTTTTAAGTGATAACTGATTAACTAATACCGTAGGCCTACATGTAACTTTTTCCAGGAGTGTATTTACATATTTATACGTCGTACCCCGCCCAGTCATTGGGTAAATTGATGTTGACCTACTGAAGAGCTACAAATTACAGTCTGAATGTGAACATTTTCTCCACAACACCAGTGTTGTCATGTTATATATCACACAGACTTAATGTACCTAATATATAAACAATTACTGACTTTTATATGATTTTGTCGAATGGGTAAGAGTTGGCGACACTAGACAGGACTTGAAACACCTATTTAAACTACTGTACAGGTAAATAAGCGCCTCTCAGCAACCACTTTTTCAGAGGACAATGCACACGGGCTACGTATTCTGTTATACCAGACAAAGTAAATGATTTTCTTTCTCGTCAAGTGACTGGAAATCTCGAGTATATCACAAAATCACATTAAAAAGAAATAACCATTATTCTTCGAGGACGCCATCTAATGAAGCATACTTCATTTAAATGAAATCAATACATTATTAAGTGATTGAGGATCGCATTAACCGGAAAGCAAGGTAGCATATCAAGTTACTCCCATTGCAAGCAAGTAACCATTACGTCACGGAAACCGAAAGTGTTAAAAACTAGTACAAGGTTCCGCTGACAACGACCAACAGAGCGTAATTCAGGAGTGTTAGTTTGTTATTTTATTATAATCTCTTGACTCAGCACTTCTCCAATGCAACAAAAAAAAGAGCAAGCTTGTAGTTTTACATAGCTTTAAATCTTACGATCTAAAGTCATGCACCATCACTGAACGTGGAATCCGAATCACTTGACACGATGGCTTACTCATTTCGAAAATGTCATACGCATTTTAAGAATCGCACCCAGTCCGCTTTGATGAGAAGCAGTCTGCACTATCACGCTCCTGGGTCCACAAACAGGCATATTCGGACAACGAATGTGCGCACTCATAACTGTTTCGTCAAACTTAGCGATCACAGCAGGTGTACGAACGTATGGGGTTCGATTCTTTTTTGAGTTTGCAATTTAACCTGCAGTACGCCACTTTTTCACCAAATCCTGTATACTGCACTTTGTCGGTACGGAAATGCCAAGAAACTTATTTGCAAAAATGCCCTGCGTTTCCTTAAATGAATCGGTAGACACCTACGCCTCCACTAGTGCGATTCTTTCTTGTCGAGAATACATCTCGCTGAGATATTTACTTCACACGACTTAACTAAGTCCTCACGGCTTTCGTACTGACGATACAATACAAAAACGTAGACGACAAGGAGCCGTCTGTCCTCGCGCGCTTTTTATAGGCTCGTTTTTCGCGCGCCACCCTGTATATTACGAGTTACTCCATTCATCCCTGAACTTGAGAGCTACACAAAAAACAACGACCGAAATAAATAAATAAATAAATAAAGAAAGGAAGACTGAGCAGTTATCAATAGTGCAAGAGCCGGGTGAGTTAGCCGTGGTCGTTACGGCATGACTAATGGCAGTCGCTCACATCCGGGAGGTGAGGAGGTTCGAATCCCCCCCGCCGGCAACCTTGAAGATGGTCTTCCGGGGTTTCCCCATCTTCCTTCCAGGCAAATGCCGGGGTTGGTCCCTCACTATAGGCCACAGCCGCTACCTTCCAACTCCTCGCCCTTCCCTTCCAACTTTCCTCCCCAACGATACTTGTAGCTCACCCATTGGGTGTCCGTCTCGAAGCAGCTACAAAACTGGCGAGCCGAACATGTCCTCGGACACTCCCGGCACAAAAGCCATACGCTAAAAAAATATAAAAAAATATAAAAAAATAATGCAAGAATTCTTGCTTGAGCGACAGTGCACAATATGCTGTACTACCAAATGTTTTGAGAAACTAAAAGTAAAGTGTTTCTTAATCTGAGAATAGGATGCCTGTAGGCACCAAGCCCTTGTAAAGTACGCGAGAACGTCGAATTATTCTAATAACTTGTACTACAGTGGTGTCTGTGATAGTGTAACTGATAATGTAGATCTAAATAAGGAGTTCGATATTGAGTCCATCCCAACATTTTTTCTTGAAGTGACTTTAAATGACCGTACTTAACAAGGCCACCGTCAGCGCCGGAATTCGAATACATTTTGCTCTCCAAGCGTGCAGCTACCCACCACCCAACATTGGAGTGTAATATAACCCTTGTACCCACTATGGGCTTAAAATAAAACCATTCCTACAGGAGTTGTAGGTTGCAGGGTAATTATTAGTAAAGGCTCAACCTTTTAAAAATCGCGATCTCTTTCGGCACCTCGGTGGAGAAAACTTGCCCAAGACTGTCACTATTGCACATAGCCCACTTCGCACAACCTATGATCTGAGAGAAAAGTAGTCTTGAAGCAGCAAGAGAGTCTATAGAGAGAAAAAGTTACATTTTCTGGAACTATTAACCCAGGTTTTCGATCACTACTCAGATTTTAAATGTCTTTCGTTTTCCTCGACATATCGCCATGAATTATGCCATGAAGTGTTCGTTGGACGCTATTATGTCAATGTAGGGCCCAACAGGTGTTAGGGAATGATTGCCTCAGGGAACCCGCTGTTGTTACTGCTATTGCTGCTACCTTGGGAAACTAGTATAATGACCTGATTGAACGAGCCCACATATGGCCGTGCATTTAGCAGCAGTGTTACACAAACCCGTACATTATGAGCACACGAACATCTGTTCTCACTTCTGGAGAAATTTGAGGAAAACAGACTTCTGATTTTTAAGAAACTTCCCATCCTGCTACCCCATGAATTAATAGAGAAGAAAAGTCAGAGGTTCCCAAGTCAAGCTGTAAACAACTCTATTGGAACGCAAGAAAGCTGATGGATTGGAATCCGTGCTAGCCATAAGAAACAACAACATTGAGCATCACCTGACCGGCCTCTCGCAGCTACAAAAATTCAGCATTTTATCTTTACTTAGTATAAAACTAAGTTCCCGATTCTCGGATGTCGCGGGTAATCTCGAGAACCACTGGATGGATTTTGATGCGGGTTTCACCGTTCTGTAAAGGATATATCGAGGAAGGTTTCTGTAGAATATTATTTATGATCAAAGGAAGCCAAGCTGTGTCGATTTCAGTGAAGGCAAAAAAAAACCTGGCGTCCGTGCGATTTTTAAGCTTACGCTGGGCAAACCGTTAACAATATCAATATACTATGGTGTAAGAATTGTTCAGCATGAAAAGTTCTACAGAAGTCCGCGAAAGGATTTCTCTATCTTTAATGCATCGCCCACTATAAGTGATTTTAGGTTTTCATTTCTACCAACAATTTCCATTCAATTACTGAGGAGCTAGGGGCGAGCCTATTGCCCTAGTTACAACCTAGCTAGGGGACGAGCCTATTACCCCAGATACAGCCAGCAGCAAACTGTCGAGTCGTGTTAAGACTTCAGAGAAGAGTGGTGGTGTTTGGAGTTTCCCTGGAACTCCAACTCTGCTTTTCTTCATTTCGCCTTTGAACTTTTCGTTCCGCAAAATACACAGACGAGTTAAGATTGGACGGAAGGAGGATTTGTTTCATGCACCTCGCCAGTCTTAAATTAAGTCCGACAAGAATTCGTTGCAAATGCATCTCCATGATAATATAGTCCAGTGAGTCAGTGATTTTAACCCATCATGCCGAGACTTACTGATGTAGGTCGTAGTTCATTGACATAGAAAAAAAAAGCGCTTATCACATAATGCATCCATAACTGTTCCCGGGCGAAGCCGGGGCGGATTGCTAGTATTCAATAAAGAAGTTTCTTCAAATTTCGTTATTGAAACTCCATTTAGGGGCATGACATCTAAGTCATCAGCCCCGTGAATTTGGGTGAAAATTGAGTTCGAGTGTGCACATTTGAAACAGTCTGTGTGCAGCGCATAGCATTTTTGTAAACAACAGCCGATATGATGAAAGAGCTAAAATGAAATTCACATTGACGAGAAAAATAATTCAAATGATGAACGAAGTTACTTTCGATTAAAGCCTGTCATAAGCGTGAAAACGACCATACGTCTACCGTTGAAATAGAACACAATAAATCAATCATATTCAAATGTATTACTCTTTCTCACATCTCTAAGCGATAATCGTGAACACTCATCCTTTTAGACATCATTTGAACTTCCGCAAGGCCCGGCCTTTGTTGGAGGGCATATCTAACATTTGTCTTCAGCAATTAATAATAGAAGACCAGACAAATCTTGTTTGAAATCTAATATAATGGAACTCGGAATAACATTAATCTTCTGTAATATTATGCTATGTGATTATCCTACTGTGTGTAATATTCCATGGTATTATAAATCTATTATCTCCAATTCTTCAGCACAAAAACATCCATCCTGAAACAGGCTGTTGTGTAGCCCGCCGGGCACATTGACAGAATAGGTTTAAACGAGCTGAGATTGCAGGTCAAGCTGACTCAACAACACACTGCAAGCATGGAACTGCGACCCACACAAAGAAAACAGCGGCGTGAGCCACGTGCCCGACAATAAAGACATCAACAGTCTGTACGACCATGCTGCGGTCGTTCCACTACAACCACTTTACGGCAGCCACCAAGAAAGAGAGAGAAAAGAGGAGCACGCCAAACTTTCCACGAAATGTCTGAAATTAGAATAGGTTACTCGCAGAAAGTGAACAGTAATTCGCAAGGTCAGGGACCGCCTACCAAAGCTAATTCACTTTTTGCAAACAAAACTAGTTTACAGCGCATGAATGTTGCACAAACCTGTTTATCTCGGCCTGAAGTTAACTGAATGTACGGGATAATGACGTCTACACATGATTTCCGGGGATGTTCTCATTGAATAAGGCGACTGCCCGTTCAAACATCTGACAAAGAGACGACACGAGATCGATATTTCGATTTGTAATAAAACAAATCGAAAAAGGGAGGCGTGTCTTGGCTTTCTTCCATGAAGGCCCTAGATCAAGCAAAAATTAAAATAGCGTTGAAACCGTATGGAGTAGCAAAGTTTTGGTTAATCGGAGGGAACTCTTGGGGCGAAAATAGTTTGATAAAAAGTGTTTACAGTAGTTTTCCTAGATTGACTTTTTGAAAGGAAATTTATAAACAAAGATTGTTTTTCTTTAAGCACAACCCACACGTGACTTAGTTACATTCCTTTTCAGGCACAGTGACCAATACGAATATCAACTTCGGTTGTATCTTTCGTATTAATTTTGAAAAATGATTACGGAAACAAACAACTTAAAAGAAATGTATACTGGGTAGACGAGAAACTAAACTACTTTCGT
Organism: Meconema thalassinum; assembly: GCA_946902985.2. Taxonomy (NCBI): domain Eukaryota; kingdom Metazoa; phylum Arthropoda; class Insecta; order Orthoptera; family Tettigoniidae; genus Meconema; species Meconema thalassinum. Next base: position 55,212,787 of record OX336394.1, read on the forward strand.
GGGAATCACACATCCATTTACACTACAAATATTCTACACAGCAATAACTTAATATGAACCGTTCTTGACTATGGAAGCTTCCTTTATGACAACGAACAACACCACATCATTCGTAAATTAGACACCTTACAACACCGAGGTAGCCTATTAACGTGTGTTTGGGAGCAATGAATTCCACTCCTGCTAATACTCGATTAGCTGAAACTAAAAAAATGCCACAACAGCAAATAGTAAATGTTGCTCTAAGGGGCGGAACAGCGAGGTGATGTTTGATGTTCTATTAGTCTTTAATATATCTTCATGAAATTAAACGCAGCCGTCCGCATATGATACGCTTTCATACATAGACATACTGTAAGGAATTGAACCAATAAAACCTTCTACATGGTATGAAACGCATAGAAAACATTAAATCTCTTGATTCTGAACTATGTACAGATGAAACTCGCACTTTATTAAAGAGGACTCTTCCAATATTGTACAAGTGTGCATGTGACTTTTTTTGCATAATAGAATCAAAATCTATGGATTTTATACACTGAAATTATTTTTATTCACCGCAGTTAGTTTGAGCAATGTCATCACAAATTAAAGCTCCCACAAAATGCTACCACGGTCAGTGCTGCTTAACTTCGGAGATAAGACTGGATCCGAAATGACCAACACGCTCATAAAGGATGCTCAATTCGGAGTGACAGCTAAGGCGGCTAAGGTGTATAGTGCCATACTGTCATGAAGGTAAGGAGAGGAGTTGCCCAGAGCTAGTATGACCCGAGGACAAACTCATGCCACATTTGGTGAATAATGAACACGGGACGTAAGGAATTACAAGGCTTATCGCCAAGATCCTAGTCAGCAAACAAAATACCTTACGGTATCGAAAAGAAAAGGCTAGATATTATTTTACCTAGTGACGATACGTCAAGAATGTATGCAGTAATTCCAAGAGGAAGTCTTGAGTTGCCATTGCAATTTTATGTCCCTAAAATCCAAAGCAATTTAGTTATTTTCGGGCTTAAGCACAGGGACAACTTTTAAAAGTAGACGTTACGCCGCGTGGTATAGAGGTAGCGTTGTTAGCTGTTGATGCCCTAGTTCGATTCTCGGCTCTACCGAGTAATTTAATTCTGGTGCAAATTTCAAAGACTTACACACCAGTTTCAATTTTACTCGACAGACCGCACTACGTCTCCTGCACAGCGATGGGTAAATCTTAGAACACCCTATTTACCAGCTCTCGGTTAATACGACAATGATCCCAATAGGAGCCGATGTGAATATTTCCGTAGCAACGAGAGAAGTAAACGTTCCTCCCCTCTTAACCATGCTGCAGCACATGGACTCGCCCACGCACGGAACTCATTGCTTACGCACGAAATAATTGGCGACAGATGGCTGTAAACCCCATTCTACCGATGGACATGCATCATCAGCCAGATGGCGACAGCTCTGCCACGTCTTTTACCTACTGCGAGAGATAAACACCCCTTAACACTCACAATCGGGTCTGAACCGCTAAGGCATGATACTGATTCAAGGACGACGATGAGAGAAGTATGAAATGTACTCTTTAGTCGTCAAACTACATTGTGGTGTTTGAAGCCATATTTTCAGTGTTGCCTTAGTAAACAAGAGTTTAGTGCTTTTCAGTCGGTCAACACGAATGTACCCAAAAGAGATGGGTTATGCCCTAATCCTGAAATAAATTACATGAGATTAATAAAACACTAGGATGACCAGTTTCGATCGTCAAGCGATCATCATAGATCCATTTTATTTCAGGATTAGGGCATAACCCATCTCTTTTGGGTACATTCGTGTTGACCGACTGAAAAGCACTAAACTCTTGTCGTCAAACTATTAAGATTGTCGTTGAAATGGCAGGATTATTCCTCTCAACATTTAACATGTCGCGCAGAAACCTTTTGCCTGGAATATTTAGATCACCGAGAATGATAGGAATTCTGCCTTGCGTACGGTATTCTTCTGCTCGCCTGACAGGAGGAAGTAGATGCGGATAGTACCTGCGCCCTCACATTTTCTACTTTTATCATGCAAATTTTGGCTTGACCCCCAGCCCAAAAACATATCGACGTTAAGAAAACATCGCGTTCTCAAATAGTATTTTTCGACTGCATCCCTGTAAAAGCTCCTGTACCCCATTTGATGCTAGCTTTGAGACGCGTATTGCCTAGGTCTTCCAACGTATATAATGGTTTTTCCGTGATACAGCAATATCCGACAACAAATGGCAACGAAACGACCCACTCATTTCAACTTCTTGTGGGTACCGAGGGCCATGTCAAATTACCTATTTTTTTCCTGAAATATAGAGATGGTGAATTTAAGAAAAAAAGTGTTTTAAATGACAGTATTTACATATTTATTTTAGAACTTGAAAGGTTCATTCTAGTTCCGTATTGATAAACTAATTAGTATAAACAGGTTAAAGGTTCCGCCTGATCAATACATTTATTAAATATGATCCCTATGTGATCGAAACATGTCCCACATAGTGATCATATTTAATAAAAGTATTGATCAGGCGGAACCTTTAACCTGTTTATACTAAGTAATTTACATAGCCTCTAGCTTTCAGTTTATACCCTCTACAGTGGTCATTTTAATTGTTAATTCGTATTACGGGTTTGGGACATCCTTGGTCAGAGCTACGTTTACTTGGGTGTGTGATCAATTTGCCTGATAGGTCTAACATGTGTTTCTGTCGTGACTGTAATGTGTGTAGCTGTAAATAACGAGACGGGGTAGGTGTCCCGGGACTTGAAAAAAGATTCTATCACGCAATTTGCCTGTAGGTAGTGTAGGAAAAAAAAACTACAGAAAAAAAGATAGCCGCGGGATTCAAACTTCAGATCTCGGGACTTGCTCCAGCTCTCCATTGCGGTCGTGGTGAGCGATTGAACGCGCACGGCTAGTCCGCAGGGCGCAGTGAAGGCCGCCGAGGGTCGGCATGCTAACGGTCTGGATGTGCGCTTCTAATGACAAATGCAGTATTTACCGTGAAAGATAATTATTGAGGTTGGATCACAACCTGCAAAGGATGCCCATCCCCTTGTCAACAATAGCTTACCGCATATCACTTCCTGGGAATACTGCAGTAAATAAAAGTACGGAGTACAATCCAGACCTTGATTAAATTAATTAAACGGTACCAGATGAAATTAGAATTACTAAGATGTTGCTTTGTCCCCACGGTAGAGCACGAAGAAATATATGCGACGTTGCTTGATCGTCACCGAATTCTGTCTCCGCGGCCAAGCGGAAAAATATCTATGTTACACGATCGGCGCTGCCCTAAGCCGTTTCACGATAAGTCAGCGTCCAGGCCTTCCCCACCCGCTGTTTTAATCGGTACATGCTATAAATTTCGCGGTAAATCATTGCAACTTTTCCGCGGCACGGCCACGGCTCCGTTCCATTGGGGGGGGGGGGGGGGGGGGGCCCAAGGGAGGGTTATAAACATCGGTATATTGTAGAGCGTATTGCCATGAGCTTAAATCATTTCAAAAGTTTCCTTATTGACGTTCAAATTAACAGAAAATACCAATGAGTATTTAATAATTTATTTCCACCTAATGTCAATAAAAATAAATTAATAACATTTATTTAGACTGGTTTCGGCAACACTATGGCCCTCCTCAGTAAATGCTTTTTTAAAAACTTTTGAATAGATTTTAAATAAACAAACGACACTTTTTTAAACAAATAATTTGCTGAGGAAAATTTTCTGAAAACTGTTTCAGACAAATCAATTCTTAAACAAATTTTTGCTGAAGGGGACATGTACGTAATCATAGAAAATGCTCCAATATTTGCTTATATTCATGTACTCCTGTAACCGAAGTTATAATTCCTTTTATAATTTCACTCAAGAACTATTTTAAATCCATAAAAGTTGTGCTTTCCAAAGAAAAATGCTTTTGGTATAAATCTTTAAATGATTTTTGTAATATTTAATACATTTTGTCACTTCATGGATCATGAAATGACATCTCAAACCAGTGACTTTACAGGCATGACATTTCTCATAGATCTTCACCAGAAACTGGTCTCCAGTATAGACCATTCTTGTATTTCTAGTGTATGAGGGTATTCTACAGTTTGATTTTCTTATTTACAAACAAAAAACATTGAAAAATATTAAAATATCTCAGTGGTTGGTCCTAACTCAATGAGAAGAATGACACCTAGAATCCTAAAATATGGTATATTTCAATATAATATATGCCTACAAGTTCTGTACAAAAATTCACCTATCTTCAATAGTTTCCGAGATATGAGCACTAACACGAACAAAATTTGTAGTTTTGAATATATGACATCAAAGAAAATTTTACTTTCATCTCATCTCAGTAGGTAGAAACTATTTGTAAGGGCTGGAAAAAAAAAGCCATATAACTTACACATACTACATAAACTATATACTGTATAACTTAAGTTACATTATATTTTGATTCCGGATAATTAGGAGAATTTTATTATATAGACTATAAAACAAAAGGACAATTTTATGGATTTTCACATACAAGTCTCCTTAAACTGTTTCTTTAGCCTTTAATGTGTTCCATTCTTGCTCCCTTGTGATATTTCGCTTTTGGAGGGTGTTATTGTCGGTAAAATCAACAACTTTCCTTTCATCAGCTTTAAAGCCTGAGCGGCATACCGGTATTTCTCATACCGGATGGTGGTATTGAATACTCCAAAATATCAGTACACCGCTGACTGCAGTCATTCCTCGTACTAAACTAATTGTGAACCGAAAAACCGTCGTAACACTTCCCTCAGGATCAGTCAAAACGTCAGAAATGTTTATTAAATTTAAAATCGATTTACGAGGGTCCGAATTGAATGGAAACTTTAAGAACAATTTTATGAGACTGTTTTAAACGTTTAAAACGGACATCGCAAAATAGTTTCTGATCGTGAGCCCTATTTATGTAGTTTCCACAACTCCGCGAGGAGTTGTTTTATAATAATAAATAATGTTAATGGCTTTACGACCCTTTTGAGTTTTCTAATAAGTTAGTCAAGTAACGAGGCCATCAGATTAATAAATTAATACAGAACAAAACAAACCCCGTGGCACCACAGCCCCTGGACAGCCTTGGCCTACCGAGCGACCGCTGCGCAGTCGGAATGCGGGTGACGCGTGGCCAGCACGTCGGGTTCCCTCGGCCGTTAAATACAATAATACGATGTAGCAAAGTTAAGGGGCGGAACCTTCCAGTTGCAAGTATTATAGCCTATACCAAAGACTTTTCTTTTAAATTCAAAATTAGAATTTACGCCGTATAACAAAAATTTATGGGATGAGTAAAACTTTTGTCTTAAAATACGAGTAACATGCAATTCACAGTGCTCAAAAACCAGCCCCATAAACTTAATCTGAATTTAAAGTGTCCTACTAGATGCTCAGATAAATCACGTCGATCCTCGAGATCTCTGACAGGACTATGTACAAGGCGATGAACCTTCACATCAAGGTCAAGGCATACGAATACCCTGCGCATGCGTGAGTTTCCGGTGAAAAGGTTTCAGGTACCGGTACTTGCTTTCAATAAATTCGATTGCACACGAAATAATCTCCACAACAAACTCTGCTGTTAAAGCTAATAAAGCAAATGAAGGGTATTAATTTAGGGGCTTGGGGCATCTTGGTCATCAGACCCGTATAATTGAACTTGTCTGATAACCTGTATTTATGTGATGAATGTAGCTGTAGGGAGAGGGATGGGGTAGGTGCCCCGGGACTTGAAATAAGGTACTATATATATTTGCCTGGAAGGATTGTAAAAAAAAACACTCAGAATAGCCGCCGCCAGCGCCGGGATTCGAACCGACGACCTCCGGACTTGCTACAGCTGCCAGCGTGGTCGTAGTGCACGAATTAACGAGTACGTCTACGCTGCGGGGTGTTAAACGCCGCTCCCTTACATTATTAAATTTATCATTCACATTTTTAAATGGAACAACAATAGACAATAGTCTGGTATTTAAATTGGTACTGCAGTTTCATTAAGGGACTTTTGATATCGCAGTCATCAGCCCCGTGTTTATGGGTGCGGCCACCTCTTTCGCAACACGTGGCCGGAGTCCGCTGGGGTTGCATTCAAAAATGCCAGCTGGTTACCAGTCCTTCGTACGAGTTTAAACAAGATGTTCAGTAAAGAGCATATAGCCTACTTTCTCCTAAATGCATGGGTATGTTATAACTCTTTGTCCTTTTCAAGGAGTATAATTGAATGTTGGTTGTAGTAGGTTGTGGAAATACAACGTGTTATACGGATATTAACCACGAATAAAAATGTGCCCTTTGCTAGTGCTACCTCCGTACAAAATTTCATTCAATTCGGGTTCACTGTGTTTGAATTTATATGGTGAATCGATTTGCATACATACAGGGCCGCTATCTGCAAACTTTTGGGCTTATGATGATTATAGTTGTTTTAAGGGGCCTAACATCTTGTAGTTCAATCAAAAAGATGCTCTTAACATGACACTGAGGTGCCCTTTGCTAGTGCTACCTCTATACCAAATTTCGTTCAATTCGATTTTACCGTGTTTGAATTGATAGCGGGAATCGATTTGCACACATACATGGCCGCCACATGCGAACTATTGGGCTGATGACCTTGTAGTTTGGTCAAAAGATTCTTCATACATGAAGGTATAACTTAATGTTGACAAATTTGGTAGAGATCAAATGATTAGGTTGGTCGTAATTTGATTTAAGCTTTTAACATTTGAGTGGCCACCATTACGTTTTCGTCAAGATGGCGGCGATATAAAACATGACACTTAGGTGCCCTTTGCTATGCTACATCTGTACCAAATTTCTTTCAATTCGGTTTCACCGTGTTCGAATTGATAGGGGGGGGACAGACATTCAGAGTACACATACACACACAGAGACGGACACACAATTTTTGGCCCTGTGTTGATCTCTTAAGTCTACTTTCATTTTTTGCAAAAATCGAAAGTAGGCTAAAAAAAATGTACGTCTGGGTGTATTTTACACTCCGAACACTTTTTGTTCTAACCCGAGCAAATAAATTCTGAATCGAAAGAAACTTTAGCAGCGAGAAGCATGAGCAAGGGGGAATATGTGCAACCTGCCATGGGTACATCTTCGACGGTCGGTCGGTACACTGCTGCATCTACTACTGAAATTAAACATTTCAAAACGGCAATAGTTCTGTTTTTCTCTGGTAGCCAATAAAAACTATGTCCATGCAAAATGTCAGATAAATCGGTTGAGTATATTTTGCATGAAAGAGTAACAGACCACTAAACTTATAGATTTTCACACACCACTGAATAGAGGCATTTGAATGGGATTAAAATTGAAATGTGTGAATCCTAATTGCCTAAGAGTGACTTCTAGTAACTTCATAATTATCAGATACTCCCATGGGTCAGATATTAATGAGCAACTTTAACATAACTGGGGGAAGCAGAAAAAACATCCCATCACCTATCCTCTACATTAGGTGCTCCCTATGATAATTTGATGCTGACCAACCTCAATGTTTTCTATGCAGAAGTTAATGTGCATTTATGTACATTTAAATTCTCTTACATGTATACCTATTTATTTCCATACTATCAATTTACTAGGCCAGTGTACAGAGAGTGCCCTCCCTCCAGAATGGAGCCTCGCAGAGGCCATGCGGCAGCCGGAGCACTGCGAGGCTCTGTACTAGTAAGGACCCTCACTGTATCTTCTTCGTAATGTCTTATCCGTTGGAACGGGGTTCGCTTTTTGGATCAATGCACGCCATTTCTTGCAATCTAACTCTTCCTGAAGGTGCTAGTTTCTTGATCGTAAATCTGCGTTTATAGCATCCACCAACTGTCACAGAGAAGATGTCGGTCATTACTGCAGGATACCGCACTAGTCTGTTGATGGTGTTGTACAGCATTTTTACCCAGTTTATGTAAGTTTCTGGAGCCTGATGATCACGAAGAGCATACAAAATCATCTGATGTGGTATTTGATCAAAACACCTTACAGTATATTGGAATAATATTAGCGTTTCTTACATAGCCTATAGTCACAACAGTCAACTTGGAAACCTTTCTAACCCAAAATGCTGTCTACTTCTGTACACCAGATGTCCTTCAAGGTTTAAAGGTACTGGAGGTGTTGCCAGCAGCATAACTTAGTTGTCAATCCTTTTGTCGACTATTTAAACACGTTGGTATCCATTTTCATGATGCAGGTTAACACAGCAGAAATCAAGCATATACTAGTGCTTTTCCTTCTTTTCGTGCATTACTAGAGCGGTGCCCTGTGGCCTCAAGCACTGCATTGTGCTAACAGAGGTGTATTGACAACATTGCAGTAACTATTTGTCTCGGAGAGTAGAAACTTAAAAGACCCAGCTATCATTTAATGCTCATTACAGTCCTAAAACCGCACCCCTGCTGGGCAAGAAACGCTCGAAAGGGGCCAAGGATCAATTGTATCCCAAAATCTATGTCCATGTGTTGACCATCGCAACTGTAACTTACCAACTACTCTAGATTCTATGTATAGATTTTAAAAAATTTGCTACCATATAGAAAATACTCTGCAGGAAAATTTATTTCCTGGAACCAAATTAAGGCAAAAGAAATGAATTAAATTTTACGAACATTTAAAGAATCACAGATTAAAAAGAGGAGGGGTACTTTTTCAAAAGCTGCTCACATTTTGACATAACTAGTGGTAACTAATGTAATTCTAGACTATGCCCTCCATGATTGATCTGTTTTCAAGTCTACCAGTTTTAATATCAATGTGTGGACCATTAAAGAATTAATATTAATTTGAAGTCAGTCAATATGGATCCATTTTAAATATTTTTTTATTTCATGCCAATCTATTCTTTATGGCAGGCAGCAGATCAAATTCTTCAAAAATCCCCATAGTTATCAATGATACCAAAGATATAACTATAAATACAACATGGCAAACTAATGAGAATGAGAATTGGGATTTCAGAGCAAGAGAAAAACACCCATGCATACCGGTACTGCATATGAAACTTACTTCCACAATAGTCAACAAGAAGAGTAAATGCACTTATTAAATTGTTGAAACCTGCTTATACTCAAGCGATAGCAGGTGTCAACAATTTAATATGATAATGAAGTTAATACGTAGAACCAAGGAATATGGTTAATGTTTTTGTCTAGTGAAGTAAATGTGCTTCGAATTATGAGCATAAGGCTATGACAACATAGAAGAAACAATTTGTAATAGCCTCCTTGTGGAGCAGTGGTTCTGAACCCGTAGAAGTCTGCAGACCACTCAGCCTGAAATTGAATCATGTACGGACCTCCACCCCCACCACACCTTAACAGTTGTAACCAGTGCTTGATTTGTAAAAATAGAGGTTCCGGTACTGTGGGCTACCGGTTGGTGGTGGCGGGAGGGAGGTTATGGATTATTGAAATATAGAGTTCTAAAAACAATATTTTTACGATTTTCTGAACACCTTTAAAAATTAATCAGTGGACAGAATAGCAATCTAATTTTGATTGCAATTTTAAATTAAATTGAGACTGCTGTAGCAACATTTGTCTTGCCTATATTAAATTTTAATGTAGGCCAACTAGGCTACCATTCAAACAATGTACAATACTTCGAATTTTTTTTACCCATTTAAGAAATTAAATACATCTGGTTTGAAAATACACCCAAGTTCACCAACAATCTTTTATTTCTTGTTTTATAATTTTGTATTTACAATTTTCTGAAATAATTATCCAGTCAAAGACCAAGTTGACCTCGACTTACAACTAGTGTTCCACAGTTCTAAAAATTATGTTATACATTCGACTTTTCCCCCCGATCAGAGGTTTCGGTACGGCGTACCGGAGCGTACCGTCACAAATCGAGCCCTGGTTGTAACATTTCTTCAATAACACTTATTTTAATGATATTTCAATTCAAAATCAGATAGTCACCAGAACAAATACATTCGGACAATTCTTGTTCAACGCACATCGTTTTCTAAATCCCCCATTTTACTTATTGGCCACTTTTTTTATACGTGCTGGTGGACCCTTTTCTCCCGCAGACCACTCCCGAAGCACTCGCGGACCACCAGTTAAAAACCAGTGATGTAGAGCAATGGTTCTCAAGGCGGCAGTTTGGGGACCTGTGGTGGTCCACGGATAAAAGCCAAGATACAGTGAGGGCCCTGGCTATAGAACGGAACTTTGCAAAGGCCTTGCGGCACACGGGTGGCAATGCATCACCACGAGATTTAAAGCGTGGACTGATATAAACAGCAGGCCAGGAAGCTCCGAATGCTGTCGTGGATGGCATTTATTGCTTACGCAGCTGGCAAGATACCTTAGTTGAGATATTTTAGACTTGTTGTGAAATCTATCTCGTATCCCGTGAACATAGAATTTTCTTAGTAAAAATTTTCTCCTCTTATAAATGACACCAATGATTAACTATAAATATAACATGGCAAACTAATGAGAGCATTGTGAATTGGGGTTTCAGAGCAGGGGAAAAACAATGTGCTCATAAGTTTCAGAACCGTGCGATTTTTACTTGTGGGGGAACCTCAAATAAAAGGTATACAGAAACAATCTGCATACTCTGGAGGCTTTAGAGAACGAAATAACTGCACTGATACCAAATATCTGTGAGGTTTAATTACAGCAAGTATACCAAACCTCCTATGTTGGTGCAATGTATGTCTAGAAGATGAAGGACAACATTTCCAGCAACTACCCTGAAATTCATGGAAGTAATGATTATTAAATATGTTAAAAATTATAAATGTGTTTAACTAGTTGGTCGCTACGCTGCTGCAGGCGCCAATGCCATGCTTGACACACGGCACCTTCGAGGCTCCGTTCCACTGGGAAGGCTCTCACTGTAATTACTCTAGATAGTTATTGTTTTGGGCAGAACTACGAGGTCATCTGCTCCTGTACTATAGATAGACAACTTATCCTGATGCTCAGAGATCTAAAATAGGATCAAGTGACAGGAGATCCCACCATTTGTAGTTCAATTTAATTGTAATTTAAAAAAAAAAAACACTGCATAATTTGTTGCCATTTGCAAAAATGTTCCTCAATTTCATTAATGGAGCCAATGGCCATTCATTTAATTTAAAGATGTGTCATGTAAGGGATTTTGGAATGAAATCTGCCATGGACCTGTTGAAAGGAACCATCCCAGCATCTACCCGACGGTGAAAATGGGAAACCACGAGAACTACTTTCAGGACGGCTAAACATTAAATCCAGTTGCAGGTTTATTTTAATGTAATAAATTTTTTTTTTTTTGTCGTGTGGCCTCCTCAGAGGCCGAGTGCAGGTCTTTCTATTCGACGCCCGTGGGCGACCTGCGCGTCGGGATGGAATGGATGAAGATGAATGAAACTGGGCAAGGATGTGGAAGGAATCGGCCGTGGCCTATCAGAAGGTACCGTCCCAGCATTTGCCTGGTGTTGAAAATGGGAAACCACGGAAAACCATTTCAAGGACGGCCGACGGTGGGGCTCGAACCCACGCGTCTACCGAGTCAGCAGAGAGCTTGATCCCATGACCTAACGCTGCGCTTTAGCCAGCTGAGCCACTACTGTCGGTAATGTAATAAATAAGAATGTACAATAACTGCCATTTATTTCAAAACTAGTTAGGGAACGGTGTCATGACAATTTTATCTTTCATTTTAATCCAACACTGTTATACAATCTCAAATAGGACCTGGACAAATATTCAAAGCGACCCTAGGAATGATTTTCAAACAATAATATTGGTTTTACGTCCCTTTAACTGCAGCTATTCGAGATTCAGTAGTACCAGAATGTTGCCCAGGGGGATCTTTAATGTGCTAGTATATCTACTGATACGGCTCCCTCGCTTTTGCTGACCCCCAAATGCCAACTGGCTGCGCCAGGATTAGATTCTGCAACCTTGGACACAGCAGGCGAGAATGTTACCGCTGAACCACGTAGCCAGCCGATTTTCTAATATCTGGGAAGGGAAGTGAGAGAGAGATGGTTACACTAGCTGAATGATGAAATCTTACTATTCTGTATTATGAAAGAAGAACACTGACACTAGCAACAGCGAGCCATGTTGCAATGTAGGCTACTCCTGACAGCGGCAAGTAAGGCACATGTACTTTGTGGCATGCCTTGTCACTCACTGTAGTGTCCTATGTTTATAGTGAAGGATAGAAGATCCTATACCTAACAGCGAAAAGTGCATAAAAATTGGTCCAATGGTTGTTACATGTACAAACAGCAACTCTGAGATAACTTGCCACAGTGCCAACGTGGTATTTTCCCACGTGCTGACTTTGACAACTGTCAGCGTTCTTCTTTCGTAATACAGACTGCCTACATTAGCATGACCCAACTTAGTTTTTTATAATATTTGATGTAAAACCATGGAAGTAACCATCTGTACTGATCGCCAGTTTCCAGGAGTGCTCGTCTCATCTAGACAGGTCCTGTCCAGTTAAATCAAACACTAAATGTTTAGGGACAGTTGGGAGTAAAAAAAATTACTCCTTTTTAACTTTATTCTCTTATAATGCATTCCAATCAACATTAACCTTTTTAATGGTGTTCCAACCCAGCATTGTGACTTTCTAGAATAGATTTATGCATGTTATAAGTATAGAAATTATTACCATTTTTACATTATGCCCATTTTACCCCATGGATGGGAAAAACTGGTATAGTACACAATTTTTAAGGAAAACTTAGTTTTAGCAAGTAGTAGGCCTATACAGTACTTGTTTTATCCCTGAATATGTGTAATGTAGGTACCGTAAAAAGAAGACACTAAAAAGAATTAAGAAGTCATATTTTGTTACAAATTAAAAATGGCTCAGATTTAGATCAGGTTCACTTTTCACAATGGCTTCTATCTTGTTTCATTTAGGCTACACTGACACATGGCCAGAACCTTTTTCTTTTTTTGAGAAGCCATTATGATTATCAATGTTGCTAACCTGCTTTTAGCATGATGTAACATGCAATCGTGTAATAAACATACGATATTTTTTACTCGTGCGTATTATCAATAATTTAGGATTTATTAAATGAAATGTTTATACCCGTTTTACCCCACTAGACCCAATTTACCCCAAGTGACCCTATATGAAAGTCAAGTAGCCTAGGTCATCCATATTACTTTGTGTAGGTCTGGCATGATTGCTTAACACACAGATGTTATTAAATGATAAATTAATCTTAATCTTATTTAAAGAAATGAATTTTACAGATGTGATGTTTCATAGAATTTGAAGCAGGCCTAAGTCAATGCTGCCAACATCTTTTACCCCTTTAAAACACCTCTTGAATGCGATTTACAGCCCTTCATCAAAAACATAACCTCAACAGCTTTTCTTTGAGAGTAGAAATTATTCTCGTCTCTTTCCTGTGCCAAGTTTTTAAAATAGCCCCTGGAATTTAGAAACAGTGTACAACAACATTAAAAAATATTTCCCTCCGTGCCTAGTCACGATTTATTTTGGCAACAAACTGAATGGCTAGTTAAAGCTGGAGATAATGTTATTTCGTATCAATTCCTCATACTGTGCTGTATAAAAAGGTAAGGAAAATTATGGCAGAAGTATTTTCAGAAATATGTGACATGCTATCTAAATGAGATTCTACTTACATAGATGAGTCCCGAGTAGTACCGGTCCTTGATATTGTGCAGGACGGAAGCTTCGTTGAGGCAAGTCAACTCTGCCATGTCTTCAACCTTGTCAAATTTCGGTGGGTTCATTTTTTGGATATCATCTTTAGCGACTAATGTGCGTTTACCGGTGTCCGAAATCTCCACTTCAACTTCATCACCACGTTCACCTTTGATACCAGCAGCCACAAAGCCATGATTTTCATGAGGTATCCAAACCAGTCTTTTTTGAGTCCATTCTGCTTGGGTGGCTGGATCATTGAACATATTTCTATCAACAGAAAGGTATTTTAATTCCGGATCAGACCGGTCAAATTTCGTATCACCATCCGCCATGTTGAAGTATAAAATAATATGCGGGGATGTGTTTCTACAGCACAGCACACTGCCTATATGCACACTGAACAAAGTATTTACACTGTCTCAGGTTTTAAACGTAAAGGTTCGAGGGGAGGCGAAACACTTAGAGGAAGACACTGATTGTTGGCAAGAAAAAAATAAACTGAGTTAACAAAAATCCCATAAGACCGCCTGCAGTCACCTGCCTGCCAAGTGACAGTTGCAGCAAGTACAGGAGTGTTCGACTAAGCCGGCCGACGCCCGCTGAAGCTTTGGCGATAGAAAGCGCTAGCAGCTCAGGAGATCGTATTTAGAAAGTGCTGTCGCGAATGCCATTGGTCAATTCATTTGACGTGCAATTCAAACACCATACGTGGCGCAATTTATAAACCAACCATATGTTAAGATGGAATGCAATAAATTACGATGTGTGTTTCAAAAAGTGTTGATAATTTATGCCCTACATAAATCTGTTATAACGATCATAGTGTATATAGTTTGATTTAATACAAGTCAAAAAGAATGCAAGTAGGGTCTTCGCTGTATCACAGACGGCTAACAGCATGTGCCATGCTGTCATTTCAGAGGTGTTGTAATAAACTTGAATCCTGCTGCTAGCCATCACGACAAGACTCCTCATACCTTGATTGGAACCTACATACTTCTTTTCTTTCCCTGGCAGTGACCTAAATGAACAATGTGACACTTTAAATCACATTTGAGCTGCATATTAAATGTGATCAGCGATGAGGTACCGTACAGAATGCCTCTGCGGTGCAAGGAAGACCAGAAATGTCAAGTCCTCGTCTTCCCGTTCAAAATTGATTGTATTGAAGTCCCCTGCCCGTATGTGTTAAAACTCATGCGTCATGAAAAAAATCGGAGCCGACGTTCAAATGTTCGAATCCAGGCAGGGCTTAATTAACACTCCGAACTGTAAAGGGTTGCAATTCAGGCTGTATAACATTCATATTAAACATAGCATAGGCTACATAGCCTAAGGGAGCGACTTTCTCCTGAAATATCTAAATGTGTTGCTTTAATACTTTATCTAATAAATTAAAATTATTATTGTAATGTCAGTGGATTCAGTTAACCCTTTATAGGTCCTAGGGATACTATCTTCCCACCATGTATTTATAGATCGGTGTTACGAAGAGAATCTTCCCATCCCTTTCATTTCAAGCAGTTCCACATGCATCCACAAGCTAGATGCATAGAAATATTGAAACCCCATTAATTTGATGTATACTGTCATCAGAAAGCAAAGGTGGGAAGCATATATCCCAGTGGTCTCCACAGTGCACGTGCTCACCAGTTCGATTTTGTCGAGTGAAAGAAATGCATTGTTTTACAGAAGAAGGTGTTTTTATTGAAGAAAAGAGATTTGTAAACATTGGTAGCCTATATAACTGAAATAAAATGTTAATAATGGTTCTGGTCACTTGAGTAAATATATTTCAGCTAGAATAGAAATAATTATCCTGCTCAGGGTGTTTGCCATAGAATCGAAGATTAATGACATTAATTTTCTGGGTCTTTAGTAAATACTATTTTGAAATTTTTGAATTCTATACGAGTATATTAACCTTTAATCTTCCAAAATCACTTTTATATTTTTTGTGCAGATTTCGGCAAAGATGATATAGGTCACTGACCTTGTTTTGCGTGGGAGTTACATTTTTTTAAATTATAGAGCGTGATGGGTGTTTTTATATATTATACCCTGTTAAATAAACCTCATTATTGAGTGATAAACACAGTATCATCATAATTTGGAGGTAGGAGATTATTAGCCCATTGCTCATTTAAGAAAACATACTGTCGGGTGTGGGCAGTGGGATAATAATTTCCCATCCCATATTTCCTAAAATAGAATCCACTCATAAAATTGTTGCATATTCCTACTCATCTATCACCCCCAATTACAAATGTGCAAATATATATATATATTATACACCCAGTCTTTTGTCCTATAAAGGGTTAACTAACGTGCGGATGCGGGGCGGGTCGAAAGCGGATAGCGTTTTGTTTACCCGCGCGGGGCTCTATTACGTACGTCCTCTGAGTGTTTGTTTTGAGTGTTTTGAGTCTTCAGTCTTTTGACTGGTTTGATGCAGATCTCCATGCCTCCCTGTCCTCTGAGTAGCACGTATGTGTTTCTGCGTTTATAATCCGGAAAAATACAATTAAATATTGGATAAACCTTCCATTTTAAACAGATCGAGATGAACCTGAAAAACTGTCCAGAAACATAATATTGCATTTTGGTTTTGTGTCATTCGACCATTTCTTTTCTTGCTATATTATTCTCTAATGGTTTTTTGGTTATTTTTTATATTATCGTTTATGATCAATGTCCGTTTCAAATGTTGTTTTTGTTATATCTGACCGAAGCCTTAGAAACATGAACTAAGCCTATTTTGTAAAGAATGATTTTGAAACTTTTCGTTCTATAACAGATTTATGACTTGTATTTGCAATAAATTATATTACGAACTACAATTCGCCAGGGGCGTATACAAGGGGGGTGCTGAGGGGGCTCCAGCCCCCCCTCCCCCCCCCCCCGAAAAAAAGCCGAAAAAAATTAAGAAAGTGTTGCTTTGGTAAGAACATAAAATAATTGTAAATTTGGTTGTACCCTAATCTTCACTTATCGGCTAAGTTATAAACAATATTAAAATTGAAATTATACTAACTCGTGGTGTACGCTGCCGCCCCGGAGTTCCGAATTTGATTCCCGGCTCTGCCAAGAATTTTTAATTCTAGTGATGATAATCGAACCCAGGACTTTTCAGACTGAATTCTCAATACGTATGTGGCTTGAATGAACTGCTTGTCTGACAGCTGCCAGATTTAGTCCTTGAGGGGCCGTGGTATTCCTGCTTCCTTGCACTTAGGAATTAAAATACATAGCAAAATAGCCAGGCCATCAAATTTTATTATTGTTTAATTTTGTGGAGAGACGTGTCGAAGCGTGACCTGGAGCAGTTCTTTCGAGTTAACGCCCATGGCAACCTCCTCATCGTGATAAAGGAACACCCAGTACCGAGCCCGGGTTGTAACAGTACGAAGTTAAAATCCTACGTCCCAGCTGGGAATAGAGCCCGGGGCCCCTCGAACGAAGTCTAGCACCCTATGAACTTGACCACAAATCCGGGCATCTTATTTAATAACAAATATTCAACCAACTTCTTTCCTGCAACACTGCTCAGTTGTTCAGCAAACATCATATTGTTTCCACGACCAACATAAATAATATAAAATATCTCACTTAGTCTCGGCCCTCTATATAAATACAGCTCTGCGCGGATAAACAAAACGTTATCCGCATCCGCACGACTGTTATTCGCATCCGCACGACTTATATCCGCATCCGCACGTTTGTTATCCGAATCCGCTGACATTACAATAATATCTTATCTTAGTATATAATACACTAAGGTGTATGTTTCACAAAACTCAAGCTCCTAAACCAGAGGGAGTTAGAAGATGTGGTTTCTACCAAAATCTTCCAAATCGTCTCAATAGTATAGGAAAAATCTTGCATTTCTTGAGAAGTCAACGGAAAAATAGATATATTTATTTGTTTATAAAGTGCTTTTAAACAAATAAACTAGACGATAGCGCCTGGCAGAACTGTGTCCGGTACAGCCCGCATAGCACTAGAGCCGCGCGGGTAATCTGTACACATGGGGCGCACAACCCATTATGCGAGAGTTCTCGAACGGGTCCGCTAGTTTTACATTTATTACATTAAGTATTATAGCAACACATTTAGACATTTGAGGAGAAAGTCGTTTCGCTGGGCGATGTACAGTAGCCTATGTCATAGGCTATGTTTAAAATGAATGTTATACAGCCAGAATTGCAACCCCGTTCAGTTCGGAGTGTTAATTATGCATAATGACATAATTTGAATGAGATTAGCTTAAATCATTATCTTACATTTATCATGGAAAAAATATAATAATAACCCCAGGCACTACAGCCCGTGAAGGGCCTAGGCCCACCAAGCGACCGCTGCCCAGCCATTTGGCCTGCAGATATTAGGGTGACGCATGATCAGCGCATCGGGTCCTCTCGGCCGTTAATCTTGGTTTTCGTGATCGGGGTGCTGCCTAACTGTCAGACAGCTATTCAATTGTCCTCACGAGGCTGAGTGCACCCCGTTCCAGCCCTCACGTCAGTGTCTAAAATCCCTGACGGAGCCGGGAATCGAACCCGGGGCCTCCGGGTGAGAGGCACCACGGGGCCGGCAGTATGGAAAAAATATGATAAGTCATAAACACCCGGGTCCTTGTAATTATATTAAGCAAGTTCAGATTGTATTTTAAAAACTATCCACAAATTCACTCCAAACATTATCCGCAGTATCTGCTATCCACAAAGCCATGCTAACTATATGTGCATAACGAATATTTGTGCGGATATCCGCATCCGCGCAGGGCTTACCTATAGATACTGCTGCAGAGTTGTGAAGTAGTTTCTTCTTTCTGCTTTACTTTAAACTAAAGTTACCATAATATTACATGTATAAAGCAAGCTTGTAGTTTTATGCGGTGAATATTGCAATCATGAGCACGAGACCTCCCTTTTACGTGGAATCCGAACCATCGGTCGTGACATTCCACATCAAAAATCTCACACGCGTGTATTTAGGTGTGTGTTGAATCTGTCTGATAACTTAGGATAGTCGCTGTCAACGCCGATCTCGGGACTTGCTGCAGTTTCCCAACGCGAACGTAATGCACGCCCTATGAGTAATGTAGCCCCTTTGGATGAGCATCCCCACTCCCCCCTTCTTTTCTCGTAAATCCGGTCCTGCACTCAAATTTTAAATTAATAAATTAACTATTACTTTAATAACTACTAATTGAACGCATCTGAAGTATCCATCGTATTCCAACATCATTAATACCTTGTAATAGCCATAAGAGATATCTAACTTTGAAGTATAGTCCTGCCCCCCTCCCAATATTTTAAAGAAGTCGGTGCTTCTGCCTGCATGATAATTGCGGCGTACCGTATGTTTCATACAAGTGCAAGGCTCTCCGCGCAACACGTTTGAAACTTGTATTAGGGAAACATGTCATGCTTGCCAATAAGTTATGGAGATTAATTACTCTCTGTTCAAAATGTTATTTGCAATCGCCTGCTACAAACTTTCCCTTCGAGAGTTAGTCACAAATTAACCATATTGCGACTGAATGTGATTCGAGACTCTGAACCCGATGTGAAAATAATATCAAATTTCTCTAGAACCTTCTTAATATTGAAATAACTAACCATTCCTTTCGAATACGAATGATTGAAATGAATTAAAATGCCAACATGAGAGTTAAAATTTACATTATACAGTATCACTCGACAGATTAATCACATACGGTACCATATTCCAGAACATCAAGATTGTAATGCTGTTGAGTCAATTTTATCCGATGATTCATCAAACCTCGAGGCATGTTATTATTACGTATTAATTACGGAACACAATAATCATAAACCAGTCGTGTACGGGTACAGGTTGAGAAAAAAGGCTGCGTACCGAAAGCTTATTTCGAAATGTCAGATAAGCCAAGTATGGAAATAGAGTTCAGCTATTTCTCGAGTTCATTGAAAGCAAGGAACTTATCATTCCTTTAGCCGTTCATCATCAGGTTACAAAGAGCAACACCTACCTGGCCATCTGTCTGTCTCGAATGATATTGAAAGATTGGGCCAACTTATCCATTCTGAGTCGCCCCATTACTTTGTACGGTATTGTTGATTTCTCCCTCCTCCCATTATTGTAATATTTAAGTTCTTTTCTGGTATATTTAAATCAGATGTTTGAGATATCTATTTAGTAATTTACATTTACTAGGTGTTGCCATTAATTTATAAATTAAGCTTTTGAATATTATTATGGAAGTAATAATAATAATATCGTTTGGCCTCGGGTGCTGGGTACAAGCTTTGTTATTTGACATCCAGAGGGTAGCTTGCATGTCAAATTTCTATGTTCCTTGAAGCACCATGAAAGTCAAGGAGGTTAGATTTCTAAGTTCCTTGACACTAGAACACTTTCTAGTAGAGAAATGAGGAAAATAGTGTTGGCGGAAACTTCCGAGATTAGTTTTGCCATTATGAACACGGCCTACTGAAATTAAAATTGGTTCTTTGACATGCCAACATCGTATGTCATGCGTGTCGTAATTTTTGCCACCTTTCAAAATTCACTTACCACGGCCAGGAGCGAACCTGCAAGCTTGGGATTAGTAGACCGACACGTTAACCACTCACCCACCGTGGCAAGCATTATGGAAGTCATTTGTTATCTTTGAGTAAGGCTAAGGATCATTAAAAAAGAATAGCTTGCCACGGTGGGTGAGTGGTCAACGTGTCGGTCTACTAACCCCAAGCTTGCAGGTTCGCTCCTGGCCGTGGTAAGTGATTTTTGAAAGACGGCAAAAATTACACCATGTCATACGATGTTGGCATGTCAAAGAATCCATTTGAATTCAGTAGACCGTGTTTGTAATGGCAAAACTAATCTCGGGGGTTTTCGCCAACACAAAGTTCATCATTTCTCTACTAGAACGAGCTATAGTGTTCAAGGAGCTTAGATATCTAACCTCCTTGACTTTCATAGTGCTTCACGGAACAACGAAATTCGACATGCAAGCTACCCTTTGGGTGTCAAATAACAAAGCTTCCACCCGGCACCCGAGGGCATACGATAAAATAATAATAATAATAAAAATGAAAATCCACAGCCTGCTTCCAGTCTCCGACCGGGTCAGGAATGGAATGAATGAAGCCCCCATCTAGCGGCGAGGAAATGAACTGTGCCGGCTGCCGAGGCCTGACGCACTCCTCTGGGGCAATGATTAAATGAATGGCAGATGGAATGAAATGACAGTGGAGAGTGTTGCTGGAATGAAATTGTGACAGGGAAAACCGGAGTACCCGGAGAAAAACCTGTCTGCCTCCGTTTTGTCCAGCACAGATCTCACATGGAGTGACCTGGATTTGAACCACGGACCCAGCGGTGAGAGGCCGGCGTGCTGCCGCCTAAGCCACGGAGGCTCTAATAATAATAATAATAATAATAATGAAAATCCACAGCCTGCTTCCAGTCTCCGACCCGGTCAGGAATGGAATGAATAAAGCCCCCATCTAGCGGCAAGGATATGAACTGTGCCGGCTGCCGAGGCCTGACGCACTCCTCTGGGGCAATGAATAATAATAATAATAATAATAATAATAATAATAATAATATTTTCTGGAACCATTGTGGTCTCCCTCAAGTGCGAACGGATGTTTCTTTTGTGAGAAATTTAAATAATTTTGCAAAGATGCGGTATGTATTCTTGGATTTTAAGTTAAAAATCGAGTCTGGTGGCCAAAAATAACAAGGGTCCTTTCAGCGTGTTGACTGGGATTCTAGAATTCCGACTGAATAGGCCTACAGCACTAAAAAAATAAGTTCTCTAAGTTTCCTATGACTTAAAGCTATTTTATCCAAAAGAATTGGCACACCGAAAAGATGTTGATCCATTTGGGGCCTTTGCGACATTATGGTCATGTAGCCCCGTGCACTTGTGTTTGGATGGACTCTATCTGATAACCTGTGTTATTGTGATGGATGTATTAGTGAATGTACAGTTTTTGTAACTGGGGCTTGAATTGGGTGATCTGAAGTTAGGTAGGCCTACCGTACCATCCCGGCATTTGCCTGGAGTAGAAGTGGGAAAGCATTGAAAACCATGTCTAGGATAACTGAGGTGGGAATCGAAGCCACCTCTTCTCAGTTATGCCTCACGAGGCTGAGTGAACACCCTTGCAGCCCTTAAACCAGAATACATTTTTAACAACAAAGAGAAAATTATGGGATATTTTTATTCTAGAAATACTTATGGACACCTAATATCACGAGGCTTATAGTCATGCTCATTAGTGTGGTTACTTTAAGGGGTCCTGGTTGCCATCTCTTAATGAATGCAGTAGCCTACATTTGCATTTGTCTGCTGGCACAGACTAGAGTAAAATGTGGCTTTTCACCGATGTCTCAGTCTCACTCATGGCTGTGATTGAAGCTACTGAGGTATGGGTCTGGGTGGTGCTTATACAGGGTCATCGAAAAATAATGCCAACATTTCAAATCATGATAGCACCGAAACCCTTTATGTTAAACGTGTAATTCTTTCACTGAACGCCAGTTGGTTAAAGTAAGTTTTGTTTTGGAGGGGACGTGACCTTGCTATGCACACACTAGATGCGCAGTAGCCAAGGTTGGCCGGGGGCGTACGCGCCACTGACTGCACCACCCGACGAACTGCACCTGATTCAAAAGCTGACATTCGATGGTTTAATTAGTTTAAGGAAACAGGGACTGTAGAGAAAAAATCTAGGCCAGGCCGACCACCAACATCAGCAGCGAACGCAATGGCTGGATTGGTACGTGCAATAATTTCAGGAGTAACTGTCAAGATGGCGTAGAAATTCACTCCCGCAGGTGCTCCAAATCCCGATTTTATTCTGCATACACAATGTTTTTAATGTACACCCAGAAAAAAAATCCAAAGGGGTGAGATCAGGACTTTATTGGCGCGCGCGCGCGCACGGCCGACCTTGGCTACTGCGCATCTAGTGTGCGCATAGCAAGGTCACGTCCTCTCCAAAACAAAACTTACTTTAACCAGCTGGCGTTCAGTGAAAGAATTACACGTTTAACATAAAGGGTTTCGGTGCTATCATGTTTTTAAATGTTGGCATTATTTTTCGATGACCATGTATCATAATGACATTCAGGGCACAGTCAGTGCCTGTGGATGCTGTGAAAGGTTCTACTCATAGGGGTAGTACTGCTGTTCTGACTCAGTGAGGAAAGCAATGGCAAAATACCTCACTCCTCATCTTGCCTAGTACGCCTCAATATAGGTCTGCCTTGGGATTTTGTGGGTATCTACCCACATAACCTAACGGCGGTACTTTTTGAGGATCCAACCAGCCTTCGGGTTGAAAATGAAAATGAAAATCCACAGCCTGCTTCCAGTCTCCGACCGGGTCAGGAATGGAATGAATGAAGCCCCCATCTAGCGGCTGGGATATGAAGTGTGCCGGCTGCCGAAGCCTGTCGCACTCCTCTGGGGCAGTGATTAAATGAATGACAGAGTAAAATGAAATGATAGTGGAGAGTGTTGCTGGAATGAAATTGTGACAGGGAAAACCGGAGTACCCGGAGAAAAACCTGTCTGCCTCCGTTTTGTCCAGCACAGATCTCACATGGAGTGACCGGGATTTGAACCACGGACCCAGCGGTGAGAGGCCGGCGTGCTGCCGCCTAAGCCACGGAGGCTCAAGGGTTGATTGTCCAAAATTGTTAGGTTAGATTTCGTCAGAACGCTCTATCAAAGTTCCAACGTTCACCACTAGGTATCATTGATATCTGGTGGTGAAAGTTGGAACTACTTGAAATTGAACGGAACTTGTAGCTCCCCCTTTTGGGTGTCCGCTGGAAGCAGCTACAGACTCAGGCGAGCCGAACATGCCCTCGGACACTCCCGGCACTAAAAGCCATACGATAAATAAATAAAACTTAACAGACAGCTAAGTGATTATTGGTCCAAGTCACACTACACTCCGTGGCCAAAAGTAATGGGAAGGCACGGAATATGATGTTAATAACGAGTTGCTCCCCCGCGAGCTCTCAAAACGGCAGCAATACGGCGAGGCATCGACATGAAATGGGTTCCTGACACCCAACATCATCTGGGCGGTGATCTGACTCACCCCGTATGGTTCTGATGAGACGATATGATGTTCGTTCGTTCAACACCTGTGGTCGTTCCATGCGGCGATTTACGCGGATGGTTACATTTTCTCTGCGATATTGAAGATCCACCCTTGACACTGTTGACCTCGGAAACCCAAATTCACGTGTAATCTCCGAAATGCTATGACCCATGCACCGTGCGCCGATGATCATCCCACGTTCAAAGTTAGTTAACTCGCGACATGTTGCCATTTTCACTACACTCGTATGTGTGACACTGCTCAGCTCTGCCGCAGCTAGCCGCAACGCCCAGGAGTAAAACACACATATTTTCTCATGGGGCTACAATTCCCGTAACTTTTGGCCACTCAGTGTATATAAAAGATACAAAATCGAAATGTTTTTTTCGCACATTAGTTACCAATTGGTAACTCCAGCTATCTGATATGACATCTAGCGGTAAAAATGAGAAACTTACCAAGTAGGGTACATTTGTCACGTGGTGACTGTTTGTATATGGTTTCTTGTATTGGTAAACAGATCGTGGTAAATTGTTCGTGCCTTTATACATAAGTAATAAGTTCTACTCGTTGATAGAGTGAAAAATGAGTAAAAGCAAAGTGTATTGCTCAGTTTACGGCTGTAAGTCGATGTATAAGAGGGCTGCGGACATACGTTTTCATCACTTTCCAAGAGATGCAAATAGCAATAGCCGAAATGTGATGATACCTAATAATACCTAATAATACCTAATACCTGATAATAATACCTTTCCACCCCGGGAAGGATCTAACACTTGTCGAGGTAGACAGACAGAAGACCTGCGACGTAAAGCCAGCGAAGGTTATTCAGTTTAAAAACAGCTGCTACGATGGGCGCGCTGGTAAGATTGAAGTTACTTGAATAATTAATTAAATAATTAATTATTGGCTGCTTGGTAGGGAGAAGGAATGAGTTTAACTTGTATTAAAACTCGGGGGGCGACAGGAATTGCTTGATTTGGATGGTTAAAAGGTGGGTTTGGTGTTGAATATTTGAATGGTAGCGGAATCACTCATTCTACAGTGCCCACGGGGAGGCAAATTAGGCCTATATGACTCGTAGTGGAATAGCTCGAATATCGAAGAACTTAGCGATTACGAGGTGTAGGCCTGGCGGAAAGGTGGGCGGATCATCAGTTTGACATCAATTCACGATATAAGTCGGAGCTTGGAACAGTGGCGTCTGGTTTGCGTGGATGCTAGTCTCGGAATGATAAAAGTAGCACAGCTTCGGTGTGTTATTTATTTGTTTATGTACCGTATTTCTCTATTTGAATGTCCTCGGCGTTGACTCAGGATCGACATTTACATTATATTGCGCATAATAGTACCGAAATAATGTCCGAAGTGTAGCCCTGTGTAAATTTGAATCAGCTGATCTACATCACCCATAAAAACTGATGCTTGATAATATGCAAATGACACCAAAAATCCAGTGGTACACACAAATTAGATCACGTGTATCGCACAGTTATACATATATACAATTAAAAATAACACTGTCATTACTTTAGAGACCATATTTACTGATTATAACCGAAAAATAAAAAGTGTTCCATATCAAACGCGTGTTATTGAGTATTTTAAACCCTACTTATTCAGACCGACCGCAGCGCCCCAAGTGTTAGTTTGAGTTGCCAATAGTAAGTTACCCTTCATGATTCAGAATTTACGGCGTGCGGCGTCGTAATATCAAGATCTTAAATAGTCACCTAATTTTATTGCATTCACATACATACCCTATACAATAAAGTCATAGTATTTTCTCGAAAAAAAAAGGGGGGGGGGGGAAATAAGCTAAATTTAAATAACCTATAGCGATTGGTCTCTTAAGTTGGCATTACTGATCATCTTAAACGACAAACGCCTCGGAGTTAACAGCTCGGACGGTAGAATGCCATCCGGAGCAGGGTAATCTGTGATCTGGAGGCTTATCAGAAGCATACCACGCCGGTGTGCTGCTGTGCTACGAGCCAGAGGTGGGAACACAAGAGTACGGAAAAGTGTAAGTTTCAGTTTGTTTTCAGTTGCATTCAAGTGCCGTGACTTTCGGTTATGGACCACTGTTTTTTTTTTCGTATGGCTTTTAGTGCCGGGAGTGTCCGAGGACATGTTCGGCTCGCCAGTTTTGTAGCTGCTTCGAGACGGACACCCAATTGGTGAGCTACAAGTACCGTTGGGGAGGGAAGGAGGGAAGTTGGAATGTAAGGACGAGGAGTTGGAAGGTAGCGGCTGTGGCCTATAGTTAGGGACCAACCCCGGCATTTGCCTGGAAGGAAGATGGGAAACCACAGAAGACCATCTTCAAGGTTGCCGGCGGGGGGATTCGAACCTCCTCGCCTCCCGGATGTGAGCGACTGCCATCAGTCATGCCGTAACCACCACGGCTAACTCACCCGGTATGGACCACTGTGTCTGTTTGGGACAATCAAGCGTAACGGTGTAAGTTTTTTTGTGTTAATTTTCGGTTTCTGTACAAATAAAGAAACATGTTTAGGTTCTGTAAAATCTACCTACGTCTGCAAAATAAAGGCACACAAAGTATTACAGACGACCAAAAGTTTGATACGTTTTCTTTCTTTGTGAGCAGTGTATATGGAGCAAAATTTTGGACTTCATTAATTAACTAGAAGTCTATTTCTGGATCTTTGTGCGCCCCCTCCCCTTCTAAAAACTTGCCTCCTCCTATAGAAGATATTCTACAGGCAATCGAGTCTGTTGTTTTGGAGAAAGTCTGATATAGACCAAGTAGAATCCTTCTTCTTGGGAGTATCATTACTGCAACCGGAGAAACGGACGATGTTACGAGTCTCATCAGGAAAGAAAATGTACAAACAAAATTACACAGCTTAGCCAAAATATGTTGGCACAAGGCAACTCGGGTTCGATTCCTGGACTGCCTTGTGAGATTTTCGAAATGAAAATCCACGCTCAGTGGTTCGGAATTCACGGAAAAATAAATTGACATTTCGAGAAGGACCAACTTACAACTCTTTACCAATGTCAAGTCCATTCTCCTTTACGGTAGCGAAACCTGAAAGGTCATGTACTAAACAAATACAAGACTCATGAATCGCTGCTAAAGACGTACGATATCACTTGTGATGAAAATTGTTATTTTAAGGGGCAGCACACCGGGGTCATCCTCCCCTTGCCGCTCAAATACATACCGTACAATACCTCCTTAGAAGCTGGAACCTAACGCCACAATCGTATCCTTTCAAAGTACAATATTGCATGTACCATAATGTCCCAGACCTATAGAAAAAACAACAGGAGTGCAACTGTGTCTTTTCAATTCTTAATGGTATGGATTATACAACTGCTACTGTCAATTTATTTTTCCGTGCATTCCGAACCACTGAGCGTGGATTTTCATTTCGAAAATCTCACAAGGCAGTCTATTAATCGAACCCGAGTTGCCTTGTGCCAACATATTTTGGCTAAGCGGTGTAATTTGTAATGGAATAAACTTCGCGCATAAAATTAATGGCTACCCGCTGGATCCGTGCCTGATGGTGCGACGAGACATGTATTTAGGAGGAGCACAAGTGCAGAGACATCGGGTCACCTTAGCTGTGCTGGTTGCAACTGAACAGTATTCGGCACCCGGCACTTGTAATTTGCAGTGTCAGTTGGACCTCCATGGATTACACGATAAAACGTTTATTCATTTAAAAAATGGTTTTCTCTTTGCTAACATTCACATTGTCAACTGTTGTTTTTATAGATTCAATATAAATCGTGGATTAGAAAGATTATTTTTAAATATTGTGTTTTACTCGTGTTTGAGATTATTCTACAAAAGTGCTAGAAAATGTTTCAATGTGTGACAAGGACATCATCGTTCGTTTGCATTTATACGGGAAAATGAGATCTCGTGAGAGAATTTGATTTTCCTAACTGTAACACAAAATCAGTAGTTTATATCAGACTGAATATTTATATTTTGTGAAAAGAAAGCTATTTATAAGTGGTGTTTGTGACCACCAAAAGTTGTAGGTTACCAACTCACCTCCCACCATACGCAATTGTTCTGCACATCATTGCATGAATTCAAATATGGATTAAAAATAAGTGTACTTTAAAATATATATGATATTGCTTCCTAATAAGCTTTAAGAACTCAGTAAACACATTTTCAAATAAGATTTATGGCAAGCGCATGGCACAACAGATGTTTGAATTTTCCACGTTTTACGCAACTGCGAGGTTCAATTGTACAAAATAGATGACATGCGTATTCCGTCAAAGATAAGAAGCGGGGTGTAACTTGTATGGATTCGCCGCTTCTGACATCTGACCTTTTAAGGACAAGTTCCAATAGCGTCCTTAAGAGGCGCTGTTCGTCCATGAGAAAGCAGGCCAGGCTTCCTATTTGCTAAAACCATCCAATGTTCGCTGCTATTGGTTATACGTTCCAACATGGCGTCACTCTGCTTAATTTGAACTCTGTTTATGTTTATGGCAGTACACGGTTTCCATTTCAGACTTCGCCACAACTAGAATCCAAAATACCTCGGAGTAACCCAGTGGCGACTGGTGGTCACCGTTCTTGGTATACCGCACCATTTACCCCTTACATCCCCCCCCCCTTTTTTTTCCATGCCTCAACCTCTTGTCAAAGTTGAATTATTATTATTATTATTATTATATGTATTGGAGAACATTTATATAACTTCTAAGAAACGAACTTTATCGCTATAATTTTGGAGAGGTTATCCCAATAAATTGAGGTCACTAGCCAATTGTTTGGTCGGGGATATAAGGTTGGATTCCCTTCCTAACGCCACGTGATCTTCCATGTGAAATATTTAGCGTGCTGTCACCGGAATCCGAACCTCGACCGGGTAAAGTCAGTGCGTCATCCTCCCTCTGCAAGGACTATGTCCTTATACATTAAAAAATCTTCGTTTTATGCCTGAACACGACCTACTTGAAACTGCTTCTAGGTAAATGGCCTTCGAATCCCCTCGCGCTTCTAGTTCATTTTGGCAACGTACAGAGTACATTTCAGCTTTACGCTACCTTCTCTCTCTCCCCGTTCTTGACCAGGCCTTAAATTTTACGAAAACAAACATTGATCCATTTCCGAAGGATCTCAATTATACATTGTCACATCATTAGATATGTCCAAACATGAGAAGCGCATTCATTCATAACTAATGTAATAATGCAATTAAAGAAGAGCCAGTATCTCAAAGTGAAAATATCTTCTGGAAAGCGAACATTCAGTCTCAATCAATAAATTAATTATAGTGTAAACTACCTTGACATATTGTTTCCCAACCTTGGTCTGCCAGGAAGAATTTTACTTGAAAGTAAGTTCCATTCACTTAGATTTCTAAAGGTCCGCCTCGTGGCGTAGTGGCTAGTATTCTGGAGCTGTTACTGCGGAGGTCCGTGTTCGATTCTCTGCTCTACCAAGAAATGAAATTCTAGTCTGAGGGTTGGGATTCACTCAACCCCCAAGAGGCAGAAATGAGAACAGGTGGTTCGATTCCAACCCCAACCATCCTAGAAATGGTCTTTCGTTGTTTCCAACTTTCACTCGTACATATCTCAAGGCCACAGCCGCCTCCTACCAAAATCCTGGCAACGGTACAGCCATCATAACGACATATCTCATCAGTTTCCACACGCACCAAGCCAGGGGTGGATTTAAGGAGTGGACGATTCACCTTGCTGCTATACATTAAAAACATGACGAAAACAGTGGCTTTAGACAAATTCTTTCACATTTAAATACTCTATATCAAAATGCACATTTTACGATAACCTACTATTTTGAGTGTTCCGCTGTAGAGGATAACGGAAGCAGAGGTAGAGCTATGAGGCGATGGTTAGTTTCAGTGTTGAAAGATTTCAAAGTCAGAGATGTAGAAGCAGAGGGAGCCGCAGAGTAACTGCCAATAGGGAATCACGGAGGCGACTTGTTCGCAAACAGAGGCTTGCAGACTGGACTGGACGTTGAAAGGTAAAACAGTCTGAAATGAAAATGTCTGTGTATTTGGAAGAATACTACACATTTTTGACAGTTCTCTAAGAAAATGGTTTTAAACCACGCGTTGGCTATGACAGTAAAAAGTAGAACTACCAAAACTAAAATAAATTGGACTACAATAAATATTTGACTAAAAATGGCTAATATCACGCAAAGTTTTCCCAAGTCACAAAACGGACTCTGCGAGGGATCATTCCTCTACCATTGCAAGGTTGGTGTCTGGGAGCTGAATACACTTTGTCAGCAGATACAAATGGGGATGGTGACAGGCGACCGCTAACTTGGGTCTAATTAAGGAAGGACCAGGTGGGTGTGCATTTGTTATGGCTTCTAATTTATGATGGCAAAATACTACATATTTTCTTTCATTGATAGAAATATTTTTATAATCAATTTAAATGCAGTGCCTAATTACTACCAGTTAAAAATATTACCCACATGTAGATAGTTAATTTACTGTCTGCTGTAACATATATGAAGCCTGTACTTGGGAGCCTAGCGGTATCGATGTTTTTATTGATTTCACAATATATATATATATCTCACATAACACAAAGGACGACTCCCTGATAATAAATTGAATCGAGCAACCCTGGGTTCAAAGAAGCGTTACTTGGGATGCTCAAATCATACTTCAATATTGCAAATATTGACCTACATACTTGCTGTTCAAAGGCAAGAATATTAAATTATTAATCTCTTGCCACAGGCAAGTTAAAATGGAGGCATCCTCTTTATCAATATATTTAATTAAGTATTTAAAATACAGATATTTAACAAAGCTGGAGTCTCCATTTGAACTTGTCATAAGCAAACGGAACAGATCAAAAACTACACTTTAAGCCAAACCAAATTCACTCCTCAGCTCGACATAAACCATAATACCAATACCAATTAAAACCTATACAAAACATACTCTCCTTACTATTGTACAACTTTCAAACCAACTATTCGCACTCAAAACAGAAAAACAGAAAACCCCTGAAATGGGAACTAATTAAAGTTAGAATAGCCTAGGCCGATCCGGTCTCCTGCAACATTACCGCATATGTATACTTAACATCACTATAACGTCAAAATTACGGCTAAGTGACCTATCTGCCTGAGTAGTATAGGTGTTACCGGCCTGCCTGGGATGATGGCTCACCAAACCTGTACTTAGAACTAAGATTTTACACTTTAATCAACTAAATTCAACAGTAGGGAGATCATAGCCAAAAACACAATTTAAGCCAAATCATACTTCAATGACCTACATACTTGCTCTTCAAATTCTCTGGCAAATTAAGGCTAGGAACAGCATTTTTCTTAAGTTTTCTAACCATTCGGCTATTGTCAATCAGAAGAACCCCTAAACGTTTACGAAGAGCGGATTACATTCTATGTACGGCACAGAAGTAATAGGCTACAAGTTTATCAGTATTTTTGATGTAGCTAAATCCATGTGAATACAAATTAGAGACAATAACTATCAATAATCAACAGTACAGGTGGAAAGAAGTCGTCTTCACAAAAATGCAGACTGCACACTGTCATGTAACATGTAACACGTTTTCCAATTGACAGCGCCGAAGCCCATCTTTCTCTCTGAACTTTTTGTACAGGAAAGTAGTGAAGATATTTCGTACCCGTTTTATACAATTTGCAACCGTATACAGAGCAGTACCTCCTCGAATTTGACAAATTTCTTTCTGTTTCCATCACGACGTCAATGCTTCACCACCTAAATAAACCTCACCAGTCACAATGTTACAGCTTCAACATTCTACCGCGTAGCTGCGCCATCCAACTTTTCTGACGTCAATAGAAAGGAACCGTCACGGCACTTGCCTGGTGGTGAAAATAGGAAACCACGACAAGCATTTTCCGGACGGCTGAAGTGGGATTCAAACCCACACTCTCCCGATGCCAGCGAGACACGAGCTAGCGCGTTACTGCTCTCGGCCACCGTGATCGGTAACATTTATTTTTACTCCAAAATATCAACAAAATCACCCAAATGTCCTATTACTCACTAATTTGGGCCTAGTTTTAGCAAAATTATCCTACCCCGGACCTCTCCCCCCCCCCCCCCATCTCTTTAAGCTAGGGGTATTCCATACTCTCTAGACTCCCCGGTGTGTTTGCCTACCCCCATGATCTTGCCTTAAATCCGCCCCTGAACCAAGTACACGGGGCTACATGACCACGATGCTTCAAAGCCCCTAATTGAATCAACAACTGCAAAGCAACAAATATTCCAAGTAAAAAATTCTACCTGATTTCGGCAGAAACCAATGCCTTCATTTCCTTGCACAAAGGAATTTTAGTAGCCTACATCCCATAGATCGCTTTAATTTTAACTTACTGAGGAAATCCAATGGAAAAAAATCCTTTCAACAACGCTACTATCCCCTTCCAATGTTTCACTTAATCTAAACATGTTAATATTTCAGTGGGAAGTAATTCACGCCAAGACGAACTCACAACATAACTGAAGTGTATGAGGCGCTGCGCTGATGTGCCTTCCCTTGTGAGCAGGGTGAAAGTACTGTTTGAAATCAGCCAATGAGCACTACACTCACCGCTAGTCTGTAGCGCGATACCCCATACGGAACTTTGCTGGGCTACTCTTGCCCTCCCTCGCCCCGCGTGCCAGTGTCGAGCCCTTTCAACGACCGGGATAGACTTGCGGTATACCAAAGTACAGTCTCTCGTAGCTAAAAGTGTGTACCCCAGAAGAAAATTAGCGAGTTACGCGGAGTTCGAGCGCCAGCTTCCATGACAACAATCGGCGGAACATGAATGATGACAAGCTCGATTTTTCTGTCTGCACTACCACATACAAGTCGAGATAAACATTTTATATATTTATCACTGGTGGTATACCGCCGGTATATGCGATGCATGGGAGAATTCGCCACTGGAGTAACCTTGGATCGAACACTGTCCTACAAGCAACATCTGCTGAATTCCACACAGAAACTAAAAAGCTTTGTGGAAACACCTGCGGTTCTTCAGCAAGTGTTTTACGGTCGACAGCCTTAAGGCTTGGTGTACGGTATTCAAGTGCTGAGCTGGGCGTGGTGGCTCAGCGGTCGAGCTGTATGCCTCTCACCAAGGCGGACCGGGTTCGATTCCCGGTCAATGCATGTGAGATTTTCGATGTGAAATGCCATGTCCTGTGGTTCGGATTCCACGTCAAACGGAGGTCCCGTGGCTTATGATCGCGAGATTAACGGTCACGTTAAACTACAAGCTTCCTTCTTCAAGTGCTGAGTACTGTGCTCCAGAATGGATGAACAGTCATCACACAAGGCTTATTGATACTCAACTGAATTCCACTATGCGCATAATTCGGCCTACACCAATTCATTGGCTACCGCTTTTGTCTGGAATAATGCCATCTGATTTACGCTGATCCACCACTCTTATCAAGGAATTCACTAAATTCATAAGCAATCTTGATCTACCTGTACATGCAGATCTACCCATTCTTAATCAAAACAGATTACGTTCACGCCATCCAGCTGTACGCAACGCCTCTGACATGGCAACAGAGTGGAAAAGACAGTGGGAAGCAGCAACGGGGATGCATCTACACAGTATGTTCTCGGGTGCCAAACTTCCAAGTGGATTCCAGCTACCACGTAAAGCATGGGCTGCCCTGAATAGAATAGCCTAAGAACAGGCCATGGTTAAAGCCCTGCGCGGATGCGGATATCCGCAACATTTTTCGCCATGCGGATCTACTTTGCATGTCTTTGCGGATAGCGGATAAGCTGCGGATGATGTTTGGAGTAAATTTGCGGATAGTTTTTAGAATACAATCCGAACTTGTTGCATATCGTGGGGAAAATTGGGTAATTGTGCGCAGCTGGTTATCGTGCGCACCTATGTTTTTCGAGTTGGTAGTACAACTAGCAACTCAGTTCACTGCTACCCTAAAGCTGTCATCATACCTATGAGATAGGGACAGTCAGCATGATGCCAGTCGCTATGTGATAATCGGAGGCTTGGATGAAGAAACTTAACACGTTGCGAGTTATTTTCTGTAGCCAGCAAATAAGAAGGTTAGCCTACAGTTGTGATTCACTCATTTAAAATTAAATGTAGTTTTAAATGCCAGTGTGTACAGTGGTTTTGCATGTATTTATTTTAGTTTACCGGGACAGTGAGTTACGTTTTAAAAGCAGAGTGCGCAGATCATGTTTGATACAAGTACTACAAATACAAATACAACGCGACATTAATGGCAAAATATTTCGTGTTTGTTCTCCAGATGCCAAGAAATTATATGCGGAAAACGGAGAAAAACCCCTACCCAGCAGAAAATGTGCAGAAATCTCGACGTGGAATTAGGGATGATGGGAGGAAAATTAAGAAGTGGGGAGAAGTTTCAACATTCCCCAGTTAATCCTACCAAAGCAGTTGCTGCAAAATTGTCTTGCTCCACCTCGTCTAGTCCGTAAAGCTGTTTTACCAACGAAATGTAGTCATAATTATCAGAATATCTTTTGACAGTGGCAAAATTATTTTATGGCTTAACGCCTGGTTATGTGAAGAACAGCCCAAGTTCGCTCTCTTAAACGGGAGAAAGCATCAGGCAAAATGTCGGGACAAAATAACTACTGTGAAAGGAGCTATTAGACTGAATATTTTGGGCTAGGGGAGTGCGGCCTGGTTCTTTATCCTCAACTTTAAATTCAATTTTAACACTGAACATTTAAGCATTAATATAATATAAACTTTATTTGTTGTTTGAAACAGGTGATAAATACTATACATTACTGGAAACCCTTTGGGTTAAAAAATTAGTAGGTTGGCACAACTTGGTGCTATTTACAAGAGTTCATTTGAAAGACACACTATTTTTGGAAATAATTGCACTTGCAAGCAATATTAAAACCATTTAAAACATAGAAGATAAGTGATTAAATAGAAAATAAAAGAATGTAACTTATCTTCCGTTGCTATTTATGTTGACTAGAGAGGTTTCAGTGCTGCTAGTCGGCCGTGGCCAGAGCTTGATGGTTTGGCAGCTGTAGTTTGTAGTTTAAGAACACTATACTTTGTGATTGCGATGTCCAGCATCTCGAAATAAAGTATCTGCTTGAAGAAAGTTTCTTCTTTAGAACCAAAGTACATTTTTTAGCATATCACTGAAGAGCGAAAGTAATAAGCAAGCTTTCATCTTGCGTAGCGGTGAGAACTGTGATCTGAGCCTTGCAACAGCTCATCTAGTTGTGACATTGATGCGTAGTAATCTCCAGCGTATCGGTGTGACGTGCTGATTACACCGTCTTACTGTAGAAGCGTACCGTCAGGTATTTGCCCCATGGAACGAAGCTTTGGAAGACTCCATGAAGTGATGCGGTAATGCGGTAATGCCGTACAGGATCTTGAAGAGGAGAACCGCTGCTTAAATAGGGCGTAGAACCATCGAGAAATCCCACTGGTTGGCGGCGTCTGATTGGCCGAAGCGGAGATGTGACGACAGTCCTTCACGTAGCGGCTAACGAGAAGCAGCACCTTGCAGTAGTGAACTTGTGGCTCGGAGAGTCAACATCTATGAACAGGCTGAGGTACGTGTCTTAGAATTTTTTTTGTTACGAGTAATCACTCGAGAATTACATTATATATTATATACATAAATGTGATTAAATACATTAATAGTTCGGTGGTCTCAAAAGCATTTGACCGACAAATGCGGCATGAAAAAAAAAGCCACTATAAACATCACGAAAGTGATCATGCTCCGAGACCGCCGAAAGAAAACAATCAAAGAATAAGCTGGAAAAAAACCATGAACAACAATGAAAAAGGATGACACTAAGCCTCAACAGGCAAAATAGCAACCATAGAAATTGGTCTAGTATAGACTCCTTTACTTGTGAGAACATCTACAACTCTCACATGCCTATCACGACCCAGATGGCAGTGAGTTACCCTACCAATATTCCATACTAGAGGGGGACTTGGATCTCGCAAAAGAACCATATCTCCCACTCGCACATCAGGCTGAGAAAGCCGCCACTTCTCTCTTCTGTTAAGTGAGCTGAGATACTCCAGCTTCCAACGGCGCCAAAAAGAGCTTCGCAAAGATTCTAACTTTCTCCAGAAAATAGGTAACCCGAGATCACAGCGTTGACTCAGCAAAGGAGGCGTAGAAGCTAAAGAACAGCCTATTAAAAAATGGCTGGGTGTTAACGGAAGAAGAGCTTTAGGATCGTTAGACAAAGGCGTAAGCGGCCTAGAATTTACGATACCCTCAACCTGAATAATGAGGGAATTGAATTCCTCATAGGAAAGGATGGCTGAACCAAGGGTTTTCTTCAGCTGTCTCTTCGTGAGCTTTATACAAGATTCCCAACGGCCACCATGATGGGGGGGGGGGGGGGGCGTAAGGGGGAGTGAAATGCCATTTGAATCCCTTAGCATGAGAAAAATTAGAAAACTGTTCCTTAGCAGAAGGAGAGGTAAGTGCAGTTTTCCAAAGATCAAAGGTACTAACAAAAAATTTTGCGTTATCTGAGAAAACCTCAGAGGGAACACCCCTTCTAGCGGCAAATCTAGAAAAGGCTGCTATAAAATAAGGAGTAGAAGCACTTGTAACTAACTCAAGGTGAATGGCTCCTGTCACCATGCACACAAATAAAGAAATATAAAGTTTACCTAACAACTTTCGCTTAGATAAAGGGGAATTAATTTGATAGGCATAAGGACCAGCATAATCGATACCCGTAAGGGCGAAAGGCTTACTAGGTTCGGAACGAAAATATGGTAAGTTTCCCATAATTTGCGTGATTGGCTGCGGCTTGGACTTAAAACAAGGTATACATTTCCGAATAACAGAAGAAACTTCATGAACACCGTTAATGAGCCAATATTGCTCACGGATTAAGCAAAGCAAGGTGCGGGTGCCCGCGTGCAAATTCTGATAATGAAATTTCTTTACGATGAGAGTAGTAATAGGATGTCTAGAAGGGAGAATAATGGGATGTTTTTTCTCATCTGAGTAACTAGAATTTTCTAGCCTGCCCCCTACTCTTATTAATCCATCTTGGTCCAAAAAAGGGATGAGAGGTAACAGCCTACTATACTTTGGCAGAGCTTTTTTGCTTAAAAGCGTCTGATACTCAAGAAAGAATACTTCTTGTTGCATAAGAAACAAGATTCTACGAGTAGCAAATTCCAATTCCATTTTAGTGAGAAAGGGTTGCGGTTTCACAGGCTGATCAACAACAAGAAATTTCCATCGAAATAAATATGCTACCACACGAATTAATTTATTAAATGAAGAGTAGCGCTGAAAAAGACTAGTAGCAATAGAAGTTAGAAAAAGGGAAGCGGTAACAATGCGAGCATCAGGAACATCTTCTGCGAGCGGATTAGATGAACGAGGCCAACAAGAAAAATCCTGACTGAGCCACGCCGGACCATTCCAGTATAATTTAAGAGAAATTAATTTCTTGGGCAAGCAGCCACGTGAAATTATATCAGCGGGGTTTTCTTTCCCCGGAACATGATTCCATTGGTCAAAATGAGACAACTCTTGTATTTTAGAAACGCGATTAGCCACAAAAGTGGTCCAATGCGAAGAAGGTTTTGAAAGCCAAGCTAACACGATGGAAGAATCACTCCAAAACCATGTGCTCGAAAATTTCAAATTTAAACTGATTTTTAATTTACTGGCTAATTCCACAGCCATCACAGCAGAACATAATTCCAATATAGGCAAAGATATGGATTTGAGTGGGGCTACCTTTGATTTTGCGCAAATTAAATTGGAAAATCCGGGTAAATTATTGGAAGGGCGGCCTACTAAGTAGGCGCAGCAACCGTATGCCTTTTCAGAACTATCGGCAAATACGTGCAAATCGAAATACTGACATGAAAGGTCCGAAATTAAAGTGCGGGGAATAGAAATTTGAGAAAGATCTAACAAACTCTTGCGGTAT
Source organism: Meconema thalassinum (assembly GCA_946902985.2). NCBI lineage: Eukaryota > Metazoa > Arthropoda > Insecta > Orthoptera > Tettigoniidae > Meconema > Meconema thalassinum. The sequence continues at coordinate 55,250,566 of OX336394.1, forward strand.
TTTAACCACTCATCCAAAAGGGGGGAGGGTACCTTTTCATCCCAACCAACTTTCAATAACCAAAGTTTTTGTAAGAAAATTTTTGCAGTAATAACCACCGGAGCAATGTACTGCAAGGGATCAAAACCTTTTGCTATTTCTGATAATAATTGCCTTTTCGTTTGAGGGTGAAACTCAGATAAGTGTACTACCTGATATGAAAAGGTATCTGAAACAGGAGACCAAAAAACACCCAAGGTTTTAATAGCTGATTCCTCAGAAGGAAGCGCAACACATTTGTCAACAGGAGTTACTTGTGAAAAGTTAGATAAAAATTCGGTTGAATTCGAGTTCCACTTATGAAGGGTAAACCCACCACCAGAAAGAAGAGAATTTAAATCTTCACAAACAAGAAGTGCGTCAGAGATACTAGGAAAAGAATACAGAAAATCATCTACATAGAATGCAGTTTTCAATACTTCAGAAGCAAGAGGATGAAAAAGATGACCATCTTGTTCGGCCAACATATGAAGAGATCGTATTGCGAGAAAGGCAGACGGCTTAAGACCGTATGTCACTGTTCGTAAACGAAATATTTTTATAGGTTTTGCATGTCGTCTCACCACAAAATTCTTTGCAAATCACGTTGTTCTGAATTTACTAGAATTTGCCTATACATTTGCTTAATGTCAGCAAGGACAGCAATGGGGAATAGACGAAAGTTAAGTAAAACTGAAGTAAGATCTGTCTGAATAGCGGGTCCAGAATGCAGAGTGTCATTGAGAGAAACACCATTAGCATCTGGAGATGACCCATTAAAAAACACTCTTATCTGTTCTCGGGTGGCAGAATTTTTCCAAACCGGATGATGATTAAGATATACTATTTCTTTAGGAGGATTACTAATTTCTGCAGATTTTGGAACTACTTCCATGTGATTCGCTGATTCGTATTCTTCCATGAAGGAAGTATACTGAGTTTTTAAGAGAGCATCTTTTTTAAAGCGATTTTCAATTGCGAATAAAGCTTTGAGAGCTCTGGCATGTGATTCTGTAATAATAGGGGGGTTAGAAATACGAAGAAGAGTAACCACGAATCTTCCTTCAGTAGTGCGAACAGTGGTTTCTACGTACAATGATTCACAGATCTCATTATTACAAGAATGAGGTGAGGTGACTTGAATATCCTCAATGTCCCAGAACTTAATTAATTCTTGATTTAAATCAGCACCAACAAAATAACAATGAGATTTCTGTTGAACGGGGTTGCGGTATATTTGCCCAGTGGCAATCCAACCAAAATCGGTTCTACGAAAGAAAACATCACGAGCAACTTTAACCTTTTCCAGATGTAAACATTGCCAAAAAATGCTGGCACTTAAAAGAATTTCTACAGCTGAAGCTCTGTTGAAATTTGGATCTGCAAGTTGCAAATGATGCGGAATATTCCAATTCTGGACTTGAAAAGAAGTAATGGTGGTGTCATTACCTATAGAATTGATAATTACAAAATCTAAATTTAAATGAATGCCGAGATTATTGGAATCTTTTACATCCACTTTAGCATAACTCAGAGATTGCGATTTAGAACCATTAATTCCTGTAACTTCTATAGAAGTAGGGCATATTTGTAGACCTAACTTGCGAACTAGCGATTCACTGATAAAATTGTTAGTTGCAGCATTATCTAACAATCCTCTTACAGAAACCCATTTTCCGTGAACATTCTTCACTAGAATTTGGACAGTGGACAATAAAACTTGAGTTTTACTGAACGAAACAGAGCTTTGAGTAAAAGACTGAGCGTTATTCGGCAAAGTCTCAGAATTAGATTTAGCGGATGAACTATTGGTTGCTGATGACCGCGATCTTTCATGTCTATGCAGGAGAGTATGATGCTTTGCTTTACAGTGAAAACATAACCGTTCAGAATGACAATTGCTTATCATATGTATCCCTGATAGACAATTAAAGCAGTGCTTGTGGGTGGTAATTAATTTGCGTCTTTCATCCACAGATAAAGATTTAAATTGAGTGCATTGGTACAAGTTATGTGGTTGTTGACACAAAACACAAGCTTGTACTTGATTGGGAGACCGAATATTGGTAGAAAAGGCATGTGACCTTAGTACTCTCTGAGTGGGGCTGATGGCCTTGCTATTAGAAGGAGGTTTAAAGGTGGAGCTACTCTTTTGGCTGGCTACAGCAGAGAGAATTTGGCATTTCGCCTTTAAGAATTTAATAATAGCTTCATAGGTACACAATGAATGTTGCGAAAGATCTGCTTCCCAATCTTTTAAAGTTTTAGTGTCTAATTTAGCAGAAATAAGATGAATCAAAAATAGATCCCAATGGTCAACTGGTTGGTCCAAATTTGCAAGCGCACGAATATGAAGTTCTGCAGCATCGATTAGATTACGAAGCGAGGCAAGATTATCAGCTTGAACAATAGGTAAATTGAATAAACCCTGTATGTGACGTTGAGTTTTTAAACGAGTGTTCCCAAACCGATCTTTGAGAAGCGCCAAAGCTACTTCATAATTTTCATTTGTCAACGTAAGCTCCTGGATGAGTTTAAGTGCGTTGCCTTGCAAGGACAACCGCTAATAATGAAACTTCTGTATTGAAGGAAGAGAATCGTTTTCGTGAACCAATGAATTGAATAATTCAAAAAATGGCTCCCATGTTGTTTCATCTCCGGTAAATTTAGGTAATTCTATTTTCGATAATATAACACGGGAAGGAAAAGAAGAAGATTCTGAAGGAGTTTTCTCCTGCTTTTCCTGCAATGTTAAACTTCTTAAAAGTTGCTTTGCGTCTGCGAACCCTTTATAATATAAATTTTCAACCTCATAGCGGTCACTTTGCTGGTCGGGATATTGTGTCTCAATATTACTTTGGATCTCATCATATTTCTCAAAGGCCTGTTCATAACCTTTCAGTCTTTGAGAAATTATGTCACTGTTACGTTCTTTTTCCGTGAGCTCATATAGAAAAGTGCGAAAACGCGTGAGTTTGCCCTTGACCGAAGCCCTCACATTAATGAGTTTTTCGTCAATTGGCGTTGTGAAAATTTGTTGTGAAGGTACTCACGACTTCCCTGTGAACTCGTACAACAGCCTGCCAGAAGAGAGAGAAAGCAGCCCTTCCAACGGTTAAATGTGGAACTTGTTTTTGTGTTTCCTCTTCCAGTGCCAAGCATGAACTCCGAGCTGAAACTTTCCAAAAGAATTAGAAATCACAATTTTTGAGCAATTTATACACTTAATGTTCAGTATGAGAGATATTTTTTTTAATTAGTTCAAATATTAATTTCTGAGAAAGGTTCAATATACAGACTTGCTTCAACAAACGTTTACAAAAAGCACTCCCGGGTTCCGGCACCATATGGTTATGTGAAGAACAGCCCAAGTTCGCTCTCATAAACGGGAGAAAGCATCAGGCAAAATGCCTGGACAAAATAACTACTGTGAAAGGAGCTATTAGACTGAATATTTTGGGCTAGGGGAGTGCGGCCTGGTTCTTTATCCTCAACTTTAAATTCAATTTTAACACTGAACATTTAAGCATTATTATAATATAAACATTACAATCCTCCGTGGCTTAGGCGGTAGCACGCCGGCCTCTCACCGCTGGGTCCGTGGTTCAAATCCCGGTCACTCCATGTGAGATCTGTGCTGGACAAAACGGAGGCAGACAGGTTTTTCTCCGGGTACTCCGGTTTTCCCTGTCAATATTTCATTCCAGCAACACTCTCCACTATCATTTCATTTCATCTGTCATTCATTTAATCATCGCCCCAGAGGAGTGCGTCAGGCCCCGGCAGCCGGCACAGTTCATATCCTCGCCGCTAGATAGGGGCTTCATTCATTCCATTCCTGACCCGGTCGGAGACTGGAAGCAGGCTGTGGATTTTCATTTTTCATAATATAAACGTTATTTGTTGTTTGAAACAGGTGATAAATACTATACATTACTGGAAACCCTTTGGGTTAAAAAATTAGTAGGTTGGCACAACTTGGTGCTATTTACAAGAGTTCATTTGAAAGACACACTATTTTTGGAAATAATTGCACTTGCAAGCAATATTAAAACCATTTAAAACATAGAAGATAAGTGATTAAATAGAAAATAAAAGAATGTAACTTATCTTCCGTTGCTATTTATGTTGAGTAGAGAGGTTTCAGTGCTGCAAGTCGGCCGTGGCCAGAGCTTGATGGTTTGGCAGCTGTAGTTTGTAGTTTAAGAACACTATACTTTGTGATTGCGATGTCCAGCATCTCGAAATAAAGTATCTGCTTGAAGAAAGTTTCTTCTTTAGAACCAAAGTACATTTTTTAGCATATCACTGAAGAGCGAAAGTAATAAGCAAGCTTTCATCTTGCGTAGCGGTGAGAACTGTGATCTGAGCCTTGCAACAGCTCATCTAGTTGTGACATTGATGCGTAGTAATCTCCAGCGTATCGGTGTGACGTGCTGATTACACCGTCTTACTGTAGAAGCGTACCGTCCAGGTATTTGCCCCATGGAACGAAGCTTTGGAAGACTCCATGAAGTGATGCGGTAATGCGTTAATGCCGTACAGGATCTTGAAGAGGAGAACCGCTGCTTAAATAGGGCGTAGAACCATCGAGAAATTTCACTGGCTGGCGGCGTCTGATTGGCCGAAGCGGAGATGTGACGACAGTCCTTCACGTAGCGGCTAGCGAGAAGCAGCACCTTGCAGTAGTGAACTTGTGGCTCGGAGAGTCAATATCTATGAACAGGCTGAGGTATGTGTCTTAGAAATTTTGTTTGTTACGAGTAATCACTCGAGAATTACATTATATATTATAAACATAAATGTGATTAAATACATTAATAGTTCGGTGGTCTCAAAAGCATTTGACCGACAAATGCGGCATGAAAAAAAACACACACACACACTATAAACATCACGAAAGTGATCAACGCCCACAAAGCTTGTCAGACGGTTCGAGTTCAAGATTGCAGAGGAGAATAGGATTCCCCATAATTTCCATAAAGTTAAAAGTCTAGCAGGCAAATATTGGTTGTGTGAGTTATTGAAGAGATATCCTGCATTAACGTTGACTCATCCTGAAAGAACAAGCCTAAATTGGATTGCCTCCTTTAATGCTGACGACACGGAGATATTTTATTCTAATATCCAAAACTGCAGAATTTTAGATCATTGCATTGTTATGATTTTGTAAAAAGCATTGGAATATTCTAATGCTAATGCACAGTGCAAGTTTCTGCCAATTCACATTGTATTAGTATCAGGGGCGTATATAGAAAAAAAATCTGGGAGGGGGGGGGGGGGCTGACTATCCTGGAAAATTGTGAGTATTCTCAGGGGATTGTCACGGCAAAATTCCCAGAAATATCAACCAATATCTTAGAGCATATAACTTTGTGTAATTATTTTGGATAAGATTCAAAGTTTATATAGCCTAGAATTATTACTGGCAATACAAAAGAAGATGGCATATACCGAAATATTTGTCAATTTACTAAGCAGAAAGGTAAACAGTTTTTTTACATGTATTTCTCAAAAACATACTGTGGAATTCACAGCTTTACCTCACAAGGCTGAGTGCCCCCGTTCCAGCCCTCAGACTAGAATTAAAATTTCTTGGCAGAGCCGGGAATCGAATTCGGATCTCTGGGGCGGCAGCTAAGAATGGTACCCACTACACCACGAGTTAGTATAATTTCAATTTAATATTGTTTATAACTTAGCCGATAAGTTAAGATTGGGGTACAACCAAATTTACAATTATTATATGCTCTTACCAAAGCAGCACTTTCTTAATTTTTATTGTTTTTTTTTCGGGGGGAGGGGCTGGAGCCCCCTCAGCACCCCCCTTATATACGCCCCTGATTAGTATGGCTATCCAACACTCATCCCATGCGCACAATTTCCCAAACCATGCGCATGATTGCCCTGCAGGGTGGGTAATCGTGCGCAAATGCATATTTGCGAGATTTCGAATTATAGTCCACCAAATTTATTTTTGAATTAAATTTGTTTCTGCACATCGAATATAGAGTTACTAAGGCTCCCTTAATCATAACTGCAGTTGTGTTATCTATTATTTCACCATCGCAAGACCGATTCTTGCTTATGTGCGCACAATTCCCCCACTTTTCCTTTTTAGGGCCCGGATGTTTATGACATATCATATTTTCCGTTATGGTTTTTGATGACAAATAATGTAAGATGATGATTTACGCTAATCCCATTCTAAATTATGTCATTAAGCATAATCAACACGCCGAACTGAAAAGGGTTGCAATTCTGGCTGTGTAACATTCATTTTAGACATAGCACATGACTAGGGCTCGGATTTTTAGGTAAATAAATATTTTTATGTAAATTTTTCTATAAATACACAAATTCCTGCTTTTCACATATTAGCACATAAAAAGACATAATATTTACATTTTTTAAAAATCAGTACGCTAGATCTTTCAGTGTATTGCAATTTTGTTCCGTGTTACTTCAACGGAGAAGAACCTTTGAGCGTATGTCCGATTGCAACTGTGTTATTCTTAACTTGTCGCCCCGTGCACTCACTGTGGAAGCCGGGGATTTCCTTGTCCATAGTCATAATTCACCACGTGCTAGACCTCCCCCTCCCGCAGCTACCTGGAACCAGTGTCACTCGCATGCAGTTCATTTCTGGCACTGTGAAGTGTAAGGCAGTGCTACGATGCCTAAAGTAAAAACAACTAAAAGTTATCGTCTGTTTCAGAATTTAAAGATAATTTTACTTCTGATGAGGGCGTTCTGTTCTGCCAACCATTTGGGAAAGCAATCATGGCTGAACAGCGATCTCAAGTAACACAACACCTCAAGGGAAAGAAACTTATTATTGCCGCAGTTTCGAGCCTTCAGAATAAGTGTTTAGCGATAATCGTCGGTCATTTGTGATGTACAATCTGAACATGTATCTCGTTGTGTATTGTTATGTTTCAGCAGTCAGTGAGACATAGAATAAATTGCATTCGTGAGTACTGCATATTAATAATCTAAATTATAATTAAATATTTTTACATTTTTGTTTTGTATTACATAATATATATATATATATATATATATATATTGAACCCTTATCTTTCCAAAGGGTTTAATATATATATATATAGTAGGCAGATAGTGAAATCCGTCATTTCATGAAAATCCTAGGCACTTCATGAAAAGCCGGCATATGATGTAAAATGAGATAGTTACACTATCTGACGCGTGGTTTCATGAAATGACTAAATTTAGCCGTCACATAGTGTAATTCCTTTTTACACTATCTGACGGAAAGTCAAGCCCGTCATTTCATGAAGAAGCGGTAGCGTTGTCCTCGTGGTGAGATAACTGTGCTTTCCAAGAATAAATAGTGGCAATATACGATATGGAAAATACCGTGGAAGTACAGGCAGTTGTTTCTTCAGAAAGTTAATGAGTATTATGAAGAAAAGCCTCATAAAAACATTGGTCTCAAGAAGAAATGGATAAGGTAAGAAAGACTTGTTTGGTATATTTTAGGTTATGTCACTTGTAGCCTGCCTGTTTTAATCATTTACAAGTGTTCTATTCGTCTCATTTGGATGAACATGCTACTGGTGGCTGATTAACAGAGGATTAATGGGTGTTGACGCAAATACCAGTATTATCACAAGTCTGAGAATGAACGGCATATGTCCAGACGAAATATTACACATTCTATTACATGGGGTTAGTTAAAAGGCGGGATGTCAACAGAACAATGCGATGTTTATATTAATGCTATTATTAGAACATTTTAGGACATAGCCTACACAATAGTCAGCTTATTTCGTGTTTCTGAAGTCTTACCGCAATGAAGAAATCAGGGCCGTACCCAGAAAGTAATTTCGGGAGGGTTTCTGTATTTTCATTTTTCAGTCTGCACATTTTAATATAGTTGTAGTTGTTTTATTATTGTAAAAACGGGCTAGGAACATATTGGTCACCAGTATACTAGGTGTATGTTGTATGATAACGTCATCAGCCCTGTACATTAGGGTGTACAGTATGTTGTCTGATAAGGTCATCAGCCCAGTATATTAGGGTGCACAGCATGTTGTCTGATAAGGTCATCAGCCCAGTATATTAGGGTGCACAGTATGTTGTCTGATAAGGTCATCAGACATGTTAAGTTCAAAAATACAAAATACATCAATGGGGAAGAGAGAGAGAGAGAGAGAGAGAGAAATAAATAAAAAGAAAGGGTACACATTTTAGGAAATAAAGCCAAACCACAAAATAAATTATGAAAATATACATAGGGCCTAAAGAAAAAGTATATTGCACAAATTGGGAAAAATATAAGCTTCTACAAAAAGAAGACAGAGGGAGAAAAGTGTACCTAGTATTCCACGATTAGGGTTTCAGTCTTACGTGGAAATTAATTATGAACATCTTAATAAACGAGCATCAATTTATTTCTCGGAATAATTCGTGTATTACACAGAAAAATTAATGTACGACTCCACTGTGGCAGTCATGTCATTCTGATTAGAAACGGATTAATGCAGGTCTACAGATGGAAAAAATATATAAACTTACACAGAAGAAAAAAAAGGGAAAAACTTACCCAGTGTTCCAGGATTAGATTTTAGGTTGTACGTGGAAATTGATTTCGAATTCCATAGTAAATAAGCATTAATTTATTTCTTGGAATAGAACAATTAAAGAAATTAATGTACGACTTCGTCGCGTTAGTCATTTCATGAAGAGCCGAATCAAAAAATGCCGGATCTTCATGAAGTGCCTCGGCAGATAATGAAAAATGATTTCTTACACCATCTGCCTAAAGCAGTCCGTCACTTCATGAAGAAACGCGTCAGATTGTGTAACTATCCCATTTTACATCATATGCCGGCTTTTCATGAAGTGCCTAGGATCTTCATGAAATGACGGATTTCACTATCTGACTACGACATATATATATATATTTTCCCGATTTTTAGCACCTACAAATCCGAGCCCTACACATGACATACTGTACAGTACATAGCCTAAGGGTTCGACTTGCTGCTCAAATGTCTGAAATATAAAGTATAAAGCAACACATTGAAAATATTATTGTAATGCCAGTAGATTCGGATAACAAACGTGTGGGTAAAAGTCGCGTGGATGCGGGGCGGATGCGGATACGGGGCGGATGCGGATAACAGCCGTGTGGATGCGGGGCGGATGCGGATAACGTTTTGTCTATCCGCGCAGGGCTTTAGCCATGGTAGGTGCAGAAACATGCTGTTTGAATGGAACAAGTTGCCGACAGCTGCGTGTGACTGCGGAACTGCGCGACAGACTATCCACCATATTGTGAGCGAATGTGAAACGCGGGCGTACACAGGCAGCCAAGAGGATTTCTTGATGGCAACTTCAGATGCAATAGAGTGGATCAATGATCTTGACATTCAATTGTAAGATGTCTTTTATTGTTTGTTGGTTTCTTGTTACCGAATGTACATATGTACGGTATATAATTTATTTCTGTTTATAACTTGATTGTATGGGCCAACGCTAAATAATAAATCAGACTCTGCCGAACCAAAGACTATCCCGACCCAAATTCTACGTGCATTTTCAGTGTTGCTTTAGTAAACGATTGTTTGGTGCTTTTCAATCGGTCAACACGATTGTACCCATATGAGATGGGTTATTCCCAAATCCTGAAGAAAAAAAATACATGAGATTAATAAATACACTTGGGTGACCAGTTTCGATCGTCAAGCGATCATCATCAGATCCATTACACTTAGGGTACAAAATGTTTATGTCTGAAAGTATGGGTGAAAGTATTTACAATATGTACACTTCTTTAATATTGAGCCTCCGTGGCTTAGGTGGCAACACGCCGACCTCTCACCGCTGGGTCCGTGGTTCAAATCCCGGTCACTCCATGTGAGATTTGTGCTGGACAAAGCGGAGGCCGACAGGTTTTTCTCCGGGTACTCCGGTTTTCCCTGTCATCAATTTCATTCCAGCAACACTCTCCACTGTCATCTCATTTCATCTGTCATTCATTTAATCATTGCCCCAGGGGAGTGCGACAGGCTTCGGCAGCCGGCACAGTTCATATTCTCGCCGCTAGATGGGGGCTTCATTCATTCCATTCCCTGACCCGATCAGCCGACTGGAAGCAGGCTGTGGATTTTCATTCATTTCACACTTCTTTAGTATTAGTTGAGATTGCTCAACTCGTCAATATTTTTTAGTTATAATCTATGTGATGTTTTGTTAAAATTCTGAAAGTGGTGCATATGTGATATCTGTAAGATAGTCTATCACAGTTATTCAACCGTGAGCCGTGGGGGTCCGGACGGGGACACCGAGAACCCGCTGATGAGCCAGCTTGGTGTCCTGGGCGAAACCCCACACAAGATACGGTACAAAACTAGAAGAATTGCTGAGTTTTAATTCACTGGCCGTGAGAGCTAATATACCATCTTTTTGGAAGCCTTCATAGGGAGGTTAAGGCTGCTTGAGCCTTTAGTTCTCGCAGTAAAGAGGTGCAGTTGCACTTTATATAAAGGGAGGTATCGCGCAGTTCGCTACTCCAGTGGGGGTCCAGGCGGGGACACCAAGAGCCCGCTTATCAGCCAGCTTGGTGTTCTAGGCGAAACCCCACACAAGACATGGCACAAACTTAGAAGAATTGCTGAGCTTTAATAATTATCATCATTAACTTTTAATACTTGCAGGCAAGGGCCAAGTTTGCTCTACGTTCTATGAAGCCATAATAAATAAATGAGATTGACACAATCCACGAAATACTCATTCTCTTGAAGATGGGCAGAGGAATAGGGAGCCAGGGGGGAAGTGATCAGGCTACACCTGGCCGCAGGTTCGGTTGAGTTGAAATTACCCGCGCGAAAATCTTAGTTCCGATAGCCTCCTAAAGAGGCGCCACCATGCGTGCGCATCGGTAGTCGTTAACCGAATTGAATTTAAAGTCGGAGTGACTGTTCTTACACATATTCTTTGGATAAGAAACAAAATGAATTTAACCTTGTCGTAGATTGATAAAGTTTTAGCCCTCTCTCGCTCTCTTCGTCTCGCTAGTAGCAGGTGAATAATAATTTAAATACCGATACACAGTTAGACCGTATTTGTACCTCGCTTTCCGCACCGAACATTTCTTTTTTTGAAATATATATATATAGGCCGATCTCTACAGGCGTGACCGCAATAAAATGTTTGAAGGTTAAATAAATATGTATTTTGAAATAGATTTCTTATATTTGTTCAATAGTCAGCCTGGATGCTGGTTGGATCTTCAAAAAACACGGTTGTAAGTTATGTGGGTGTGTGTTTGAGTCTACTGTCTTTCGACAGGTTTGATGCAGAACTCCATGCTTCCCTGTCCTGAGCTAATCGTTTCATCTCTACATAGCTACCACACCCTACATCCGAGGCAATCTGTTTATAACATATTCTAACCTTGGTCTACCCCTACAGTTCTTATCCTCGACCCTTCCTGCTATAACTAAGTTTGCTATTCCTGGGTGTTTTAGTAAGTGTCTTACCAACCTATCTCTTCTTTTCATTAGCAGTCGCCAGAAACATCTCTTCTCTCCCACTTTTCTTAATACCTCTTCATTTGTAACCCTATCTACCCATCTGATAGTCATCATTCGCCTGTAACAGCACATTTCAAAAGCTTCAATTCACCTCTTTTCTGCTGCTCAAACAGTCCAAGTTTTACTTCCATAGAGTGCCACGCTTAGACAAAGGCCTTCAAAAATGACTTCTTAATACAGTACCGTACCTAAATCTATATTCGAAGTCAAAAGATTTCTTTTCTGTAGAAATGCTTTCCTTGCCTGTGCTAACCTACTTTTTATATCCTCTTTGCTTCATCCATCAGTGGTTATTTTGCTTCCTAAGTAACAGAAGTCGCCTACTGCCTTTAGCTTTTCATCTGCCAATTCGACATCCTTAGGGGTTTCTGATTTTTTTCGACTGCATTCCAATATTTTTGTTTTACAGTTATTAATTTTCATCATGAATTCTTTCCTCAGGACAGAATCCATACTATTTTAAAACTCATTCAAATCCTCTGGTGTGTCGGCTAAGATGACGATGTCTTCAGCAAATCTCAGAGTTTAAATGATTTCTCCTTGAATCTTTACTCCTACTTTGAATTTTCTCCAATTTCCTTCATTTCTTGTTCAATGTATAGATTGGAAAGTATGGATGATAAGTTACAGCCTTGCCTTTATACCTTCCTGAATACCAGCTTTTCTCTCATGTCCATCCGCTCGAATAACTGCTGTCTGGTTTCTGTATAGATTGTAGAGCACCCTCCTATGCCTGTACTTTATTCCAATCATTTTCAAAATGTCAAACAACTTACTCCAATCAATGTTATCAAGAGCCTTTTCTAAGTCTACAAATGCCATGAACATTCTCTTATCCTTCCTTATTCTAGCTTCCAAAATCAGCCTAACATTTAGTACAGCCTTCCTTGTTGTGTCTCATAAATCCTACACGCCAAGTGGAATAACCTGATCAGACCTTCATCACCTCTGCAGCTTAGCAACTCAATCGGTATATTATCTACGCCTGGTGCTTTGTTCCTGCTTGAGTCTTCCAATGCTCTGTCAAATTCTGATCTCAATATTAAATCTCCTTTCTCATCCTCATCAATTTCCTCTTCTCTTTCCATAACATGATTCTCAATGATTCTCGATGTAAGCTTTCTATCTCTCAACCTTTTCTTCCCTATCTGTTAGAGGTTTTCCATCTGAGTCCTTAATATTATAGCACTTAGTCTTCCTTTCCCCCAAAGTACTCATAATCCTTCGATAAGCTGTATCTACCTTTCCTAATTTCAGACAATTTTCTATACCTACACATTTCTCTTTCAACCATTCTTCTTTTGCTTCCTTGCACTTCTTGTTAACCTCATTTCTCAGACTTCTGTATTCTGCTTTTCCCCTTTTATCTCTTTCATTCTTGTACTTCCGCCTTTCATCCATTAATTCTAGTAACTTATATCCTGCGTTATCTACGGTTTTCTACCTATTCTTTCTTTCCTACCAATCAACGATCTAGAGAAAGGTATATAGAGTGGAAATGGTGCCGCCATTTTAGAAGCGGGTTGAACTGGCAGCCGCCATGATATACTATGTCAAGAGGGTGGGAGGCAGGGAGGGAGAGGCGTGACTAACGAGGCGTAATATAAGATTAGGCCTACGTAAGGCCTGACAATTTAATTTGTACATTGAACGAAAACTAACACAATCATCTTACAAGACAATAAGCTACGTTGCTTATGCAAAGTACATCGCATTATTTCATTGTCCTTTAAAAAGAATGAGTTTTGTGTACAACTGACGCACCTGTTGGCCTCTCTCACGTTGAGCTGTATTTCTGCAGAAGTGGTGAAGCCTGCATGTATAGTACTGTTTCACAATTAGCTCGATGAGTGAAGCATAGTGAGACTTTTCCCCAGGTTCAGTAGCTGTAAATAGATGGTCAGATTTCTGAAACAGATAACCCGGCAGCATAGCATAGACATCTGTCTGCAACTTCAGCATGAGATTCTTCGTGTTCTTTCGCAACATACAGTCATTCTTCCTGATGACACTTTCAGCTGTCTTGCATAACTTCACTACATCATTTGATGGATTCAAAAGGCCATCTTTCACGTCTTTCTCTTTAATCAGTCCCTCTTTCTCAACATCTTGAGGGGGCGTGGTGGCTCAGTGGTCTAGCTGTATGCCTCTCACCAAGGCGGTCCGGGTTCGATTCCCGGTCAATGCATGTGAGATTTTCGAAGTGAAATGCCATGTCCTGTGGTTCGGATTCCACGTAAAAAGGAGGTCCCGTGGCTCATGATCTCAAGATTAACGGTCACGTTAAACTACAAGCTTCCTTTCCTTTCAACATCTTGACCCGATAAAAGCACTTCTAGGCATTCAATACAAGTTAATTTTTTAGACACTTGGCGAACGACACTTCCTGCTATGTACTGAACAACATTTTCTACATACAAGCTCAGTGAATTATAATCTGCACAGTATCCATGAGCTGTACTCCCAGAATTGTCTGTCAGCATAGTATCGTCCTTCCCATTGACACCATGAATATCTGCAGTTGCAGTTGTCACAAGTAGGTCACACTCAATAGGCTTACAGTTGGAATTCATGGATGGGTCTACCCTCGCAATTAAACACTTCCTATAAGCTGATTTAAATTGTACTGCATTTGGATTATTTCTATTCCCACCTCTGGAGCGAATAGAAGAAAAAAACAGCTCTAAGTGATCCTGACTCAATCTGCGTGTTAATAAGTATCTCAATACAGAATTTTGTCCCCACACGTATGTTTCTGCTAGTTGTATCACACTTAATAGGTCAATTATCAAACCGTATATTGGCATCTTTCTGCTGGAATCGCAAATAAGCTTTCCATCTGAAAGTTTCAGCTTCTTGAGGTAGTCAACACAATTGGCTACTTGGTTACAAACCGTGGCTCGGTTCTTCTTCGATACTGGTGTCTTTGTACCTTTTCCCAAAGGATGACAGGAATTCAGTATGTCGAATATAACATCTATCATTTTTAAAAATTTCACAGTACACTCACAGTCATTGAACTCCGTAAATCCTATTTCTTTACAAAATACTATGGCACAAGCAACAGATCTGCTAAGTGTTTCTGCTGCTAAAGCAACCTTCATTTTTTGAGAGTGATACTGTATGTGCTGTTTCTTTAACTTATTAGCAGCACATAAACCTTCCTTTTCCTGTATGTTATGCAATTCTTCCAGATAAACCCACTTGATACTAGTGTTTTCAGTCTCTGTACCATCTCGAAGAATCTTCTTATCAGCTAATAAATTGCGGGCCAATTTTAACATGTGGGCAGCATCAAAAAAGCAACACACTTTTAGTTTAGTATCTGAAGGGTGGGGGAACCAGCACTGAATACTATCTATATTAAATGACACTCCTAGCTTCTCCATGACAGATCTATTTGTTGCAGTGCCATCACATACCACAGCAACAATGTTTATCTCGATCTCATGCAGTTTTCTTAAATATTGTTCTACTAAATTTACTTTCATAGATGCAGACATACCACTTATTAGACAATAACCCACCGGTATTTTCCAGCTGCGATTCAAACATGTGACCATAAAAACCAGAGCTTCTCTAGCTAGTGGACAGTCATCATTTTCTATGCATCCCTGACCTAAATCTACGTAACCACGAATTTGATTTCCGTCCCATACTAAATCCTTCTTTATGGCCATTTCATCGAACATCAGCGAAGCCAGTATTGGCTCTGTACTTGCTTGCGCCTCCTGCTGCAATTTCAAAAAACTCTCCTCCGTAAATCCAGGATTTCCATCGAGAACAGAAGCCCAATAACGTAGGGTCCTTGGATGTGGTAATTTGATGAATTTTCTAAGATATCTATAAGCCTGGGCTGAATAAAAATGAAGAGTCAACGCAAATTTTCGCACTTCAGTACTATATCTTTGCACACCACCATTCTGGGTAACCTGTACTAGTTCCTTCAGAACACCTTCAAAACACTTAGTTATCACTTCAGATCCTGCTTCACATAACCTGTTATTTAGTCCTTTCATAAGTTTCTGATAATTAATTATTTTCTGTTCTTTTCGGATAACAGCCTGCTTAGCAGTTTTGAGTTTCCTCTTTAACTCTGTATTTTTGTCCACTACACGATCGAACATTTTCTTCATCTTCCGTGGGCTAGGGACAGAATATGTGTGATCATGGCTAGATCCTGCACCTTGCTGTAGAATTTCTGAGAAAAATAAAAAAATAAAAGATTAGTAAAGCCTGATACGTTTCCAAAATGAGTTCAAAACAACGGACTAGAGAAAGTCTACCCCGTTGGCTTACGATGATTGATATTTGAACAATATATTTTACTTTATAGCTATTATTATTATGGCTCACAACTATCTTTCCTTAAATTTTCAGACAGCCGAATATATTTACTTACTGATATCAAGGTCTTCTGCAACAATGCTATCTGATTGCGAGTGTTCTGTAGTTTCCTGGAAACTTCGCTTCTTCGGCGAAGATCTACAGGCCTGCTTCTTCTGCAGATGTGCAGGAAAATTGAAAATTGTAGGTACTGCATTGGCTAGTAGACGTCGCCTGTCATTTGCTACATACATATATTTATCTTCAAAGTGTAGAGAACAAATAAAGCTGTATCTCGTGGGGTACCATTTATCTCTTTTCATGTTGACAACCCATTGTTTTGTTAGTTCCTGGTTCTGCAAAGGGAATCTGAAATGTAAATATCACACAAACTTAAACTGCTGCATCACGTTTTCGTAAAGAGTCTACCTCATTAATTTATGAATTTGGATGACATTTCTTACCTGAAATACGACACTCCTGTTGTCTTATTACTTCTATTTGTACAATTGAATGACGAACACACTGACGGCATGGTCTATGTATTTTTAAATAAATTTCATTCAACGCATGTTCCCGCACAGCCCGAACAATCACAACAAGCTCTTGTCAGACGACGTGTTGCATCATGGCCGCCTTAACTCAGGTTGCCTCCGCCCAGAGCGCTGCTACGCGGCTCCTTGCCTCTCTATATACCTTTCTCTAGCTCGTTGCTACCAATGTTTTCTTCTGCGGACTTTTTATTTCATTCTTAAAAAGTGCCCATTCCTCTGCAATTGTAGCTTATTCAGGGTTTTTCATTAGTCCTTCCTTTATACTCTTCTTAAATCGCTTGTTCATGTCCTCTCTGTCTATTGCCCACCTTTTTGGCTTTCGACTTTTCTTCAATTTCTTCAACTTAAGTCTGCATTTCATAACATCCAGATTGTGGGTAGAAACTGACAATATCCCAAGGCTATTCCAATGTTTTCCTCACTTATTCAGGCTGTGTCCCAAGTAGGCCTACCGTGGTATTGACCATATAAGGCACTAGCTGTGCCCTTAGGCATGCTGTTAATCAGCACCATCCATACTCCATAGTTTCCATAATAAAAAAAACAGCTATGGATGAGACAGACAAATGAATGGCAGCATTCAGTCGGACAACAGAAACATATCGTCCCTTAAAGTGCAATACCTCGTATCCCACATTGCTCTTCTTTTCCAATATTTCCCTCAAGATTTGCCACACCTCTCAGCCATATGTACATGAGCCATCCAACAGAACACTTCATGTTATAGGGTTACCACATAGAAAAGAATGTTTCAATGCGCATGCATACCAAAGTAGGGGAAAGTGTTTCCATCACTCTTGTCTGTCCACTGCTAGTCTTTCTTCTGCGCATGTGCGACAGGTAGGGGAAGTGTCTCTCTCTTTCTCGCTGCTACTGGCTTCCTTGTCGTTGGACCTGGTGAAGTCGTGTATGGAGGGGGAAGCTCTTCAGCAGCAACGTACGGTGACTCCCGCCTCCAACATTCTTTTCTACCTGGTACCCCTATAGGTTCATTTTCCTGTGGTTAAGCGTGAAGAAAAATGAGCTTTTAATTCTCTGTACTGTAGAAACATATATTTCGTGTAGTTATGCACTCCTGCAGTATTATTCTTTATGCTTACCCCCCAGGGGCTCACATCTAGTGGGACGTGGGTTGGCGACCACGGGGCCCCAGCTGAGTCCGTCATTACTTCCACTTACTTGTGCCGGGCTCCTCTCCGTCTTCTTTCCTGTCGACCTCACTTGGTCAACTCTTGTTCTCTTCCGACCCCGACGGTATTAGGGTATCCGAGGCCTAGGGAGTCTCTTCCTTTCCCGCCTTAATTGGCCCTTGTCTCATCTTTTCTGATACCCTCCTTCTGCGAGGGGTCAGCCTTCTTTTTCTTTTCATGTTCTCTCCTGCCTTCTGCTCAAGGCCCTCAAGGAGGTAGGGTGTATGTAGCCCCACCACTTCTGGTGCACCCTGGATATTGCTACACCCTCAGGGGCTCACGGCTGGTGAGTTCGGGAGTTGGCGACCCCGAGGGATTCCTGAGCTGCGTCCGGTTTCCCCCTTTTGTCCCTTACCTGTGGGACAGACCCTCTCCTCTTTCACTTTCCTATCTGCCTTTCATGGCTCTCCTTCCCTACAAGTCCCTCAATCCGCATTCTCCGGGGGTTGAGGGCATTTCTTTTCTTCCTGTCCTTTATTTGCCTTATTCTCCTTTTGTTTTCCATTTCTTCTTCTAGTATATAAGTTAGTGGCTAGTTTTAGTTATAAGTTTACATTTCATTTTCATCTTCACGATCACCCAAACCATTCGAGGCCGATAACCTAGATGGTAGGCCCCTTAAAACCACAATTATTATCATCATCATCATCTTTATGCTTATCCACAGGAAAATGAACCTAACCTGAATTATTCTGTTGGACAGCACGTCCACATACGGCTGGGAGGCGTGACTTATCCTAAGGAAAATATTGAAAAAAATTTGCAGTATGGGATACGAGGCATTGCACGTTGTTGTTGTTTCTTTTGACTGCACAGTAAACTGAGAGTGATAAAGGGAACTATTCGTGTGTGGCGGAGCTCTTTCCGCTCATGGAGGGAGTTCGTCATTTTGTGTAGGCTAAGGATAGGTCGTACAAGATCCACCCACTCGTACCTAATGAGAAGGGAAGACTTTGTACCTGTGGAGCTTACGAAGAAACCTTGGTTTGCAGATGACACTCAAACTTATATTAGCCAACGATGCGGTGGCTGTTGATCATGTTATCTGCTTTATAAGTGAGAGTGGGTTAGTGCCAGCAATCTAAACTTTCCAGTCTACATTGATCCAACAACTTGTTCGTTTTTGAATACTGAAATTTTGTTTTTCCGTAATTTTTGTCTATATTATAATTATTAGTTTTATTTAATTTTTTGTTTTATTATATTTCGGTCTTTTCCAATTTAGGTATCCACCTCTAAATTTAATTTCCATTCCAAATTTGTATACTTTAATCTGTGTTAAGAGGGGCAGATGAGCTTGTAGTTCCACCCCTTAAAACAACAATAATTAAGTCTTTTGACTGATTTGATGCAGCACTCCATACCTCCCTGTCCTGAGCTAATCGTTTCATCTCTGCATAGCTACCACACCCTACATCCGAGGCAATCTGTTTAACATATTCTAATCTTGGTCTACCCCTACCGTTCTTGTCCTCGACCCTTCCTGCTATAACTAAGTTTGCTATTCCTGTGTGTCTTAGTATGTGTCCTACTAACCTATCTCTTCTCTTCATTATCAGTCGCCAGAAACATCTCTCCTCTCCCATTCGTCTTAATACCTCTTCATTTGTAACCCTATCTACCCAACTGATCTTCGTCATTCTCTTGTAACACCACGTTTCAAATGCTTCAATCCCCATCTTTTCTACTGCTCCAACAGTGTAAGTTAAGATATGCTGAATTAAATTGGGTTGTAAATATGTGACTACAGCTGAAAAAGAATCTACAAGTGATTAATTTGTAATTGCACTGATTACAAGGATGTGTGTGTGTGATAAGTAGGGCTCGGATTTTTAGGTAAATAAATATTTCTTTATGTAAATACATATTTTAAGCTTATTTTCTATAAATACATAAATTCCTGCTTTTCACTTATTAGTTCATAAAAAGACATAATATTTACATTTTTAAAATCAGTGTGCTAGATCATTCAGTTTATTGATTTTTTGTTCTGTGTTTCTTCAATGGGGAAGAACCTGTGAGCTATCTAATCTTCATACAGAGCATATGTCAGCTTGCAACTGTGTTATTCTTAACTTGTCGCCCCGTGCCACTCGCTGTGGAAACCGGGGATTTCCTTGTCCAGAGCCATATTGCACCCCTCCCTCAGCTACTTGGAATCTGTGTCACACACATGCAGTTCATTTCTGGCACTGTGAAGTGTAACGCAGTTCTACTATGCCTAAAGTAAAAGCAACTACAAGTTATCGTCTCACGTCTGTTGCAGAATTTAAGGATGATTTTACTTCTGATGGGGGCGTTCTGTTCTTCCAACCGTGTGGTAAAGCAATCTAAGCTGAACAGCGATCTCAGGTTACACAACACCTCGAGGACAAGAAACATATTGCCGCAGTTTCGCGCATTCAGAATAAGTGTTGCGCGATAATCGTCGGTCATTTGTGATGGACAACCTGAAGATGTATCTCGTTGTGTATTGTAATTCTTCAGTAGTCAGTGAGACATAACATAAATTGCATTCGTGTGTAGGGCTACTGCATATTGTTTATATTCACATTAATAAACTACATTATAATTAAATATTTTTACTTTTTGACACATATTTCAGGTATTTTTAATACATAAAAAATAAATGTTTTCCCCATTTTTGGCACTTAAAAATCCGAGTCCTAGTGATAAGCTTCATGAAAGATGGCACCCCTTTATGTATACAATACCTGGGGATGGTGATTTTTCGCAAATGCGATATAGCGCGTCATGTTTTCATTTTTCATAACTTGTAAACCACATTTTAATGTAATTAAAAATGCGATAAAATGCAGAATTTACTCGAAATGCGAAAATTATACTGGTTTCTTAGTTTAACGGCTGTGACAACGTGGTCATATAGCCCCGTGTACTTGGGGTGTGTGTAGAATTTGTCTGATAAACGGTGTTAATTGTGATGGCAGCATTAAGTTAGTGTGTGCTATCTGTGATTCAGGTTGAAGGACTGCAGACGATTAATTTTTTCAAATAGTTCCTACTTTTGCCACCAAATGCTACCGTCCACCTAGCTGCGGACGTGGCTGCTAAATGCCATCACTGTCGGCACCTGGCGACGAACGTTTGAACTAATATAGCGTTATTGAACTAACCTACAAATTTTAACTTCCACAAGTGTAGTTAGTGGAAGGTCTTTTACATGCCATAAATCTATGACATGGGACCGCTGGCTTTACTTCCTCTCCGAAGGAAGGCATACTGAGGGATGTTTAACGCTCTCAAAAAATCCGACGACTTCGGCCAGATTTGAACCCGCGATCTTGCGCATAGAAGCTCAGCATGCTACCAACTACGCCTCCAATGTCACTGGAAGTTATACTAAAATGCGATATAAATGTGAAATCTATGTTTTTTTTAAATGAACCTTTCTTTCATTTCTTTCTTTTCTTTCTTTCCTTCTCTCATTCCTTCCTTCTTTCTTTCTTTCTTTCTTTCTTTTCTTCTTTCATTCTTTCTTTCCTTTCTTTCTTTCCTTCTTTTATTCCTTTCTTTCTTTCTTTCTTTCTTTCTTTCATTCCTTCTTTCATTCTTTCTTTCCTTCTTTCTTTCCTTCTTTCTTTCCTTCCTTCTTTCTTTCTTTCTTTCCTTCTTTCATTCTTTCCATTCTTTCTTTCCTTCTTTCTTTCCTTCCTTCTTTCTTTCCTTCCTTCTTTTCTTCTTTCTTTCTTTCTTTCTTTCTTTCTTTCTTTCTTTCCTTCTTTCTTTCCTTTCTTTCTTTCCTTCTTTTATTCCTTTCTTTCTTTCTTTCTTTCATTCCTTCTTTCATTCTTTCTTTCCTTCTTTCTTTCCTTCTTTCTTTCCTTCCTTCTTTCTTTCTCTCCTTCCTTCTTTCTTTCCTTCTTTCATTCTTTCCATTCTTTCTTTCCTTCTTTCCTTCCTTCTTTCCTTCCTTCTTTCTTTCCTTCTTTCTTTTCTTCTTTCTTTCTTTCTTTCTTTCCTTCTTTCATTCCTTTCTTTCTTTCTTCCTTTCTTTCATTCATTCCTTTCTTTCTTTCCTTCTTTCATTCCTTTCTTTCTTTCTTTCTTTCTTTCCTTCTTTCTTTCCTTTCTTTCTTTCTTTCTTTCTTTCATTCCTTTCTTTCCTTCTTTCTTTCCTTTCTTTCTTTCTTTCTTTCCTTCTTTCTTTCCTTTCTTTCTTTCTTTCTTTCCTTCTTTCTTTCATTCCTTTCTTTCTTTCCTTCTTTCATTCCTTTCTTTCTTTCTTTCTTTCTTTCTTTCCTTCTTTCTTTCTTTCATCCCTTCTTTCTTTCCTTCTTTCTTTTCTTCTTTCATTCTTTCTTTCTTTCTATTTTACTTTCTTTCTAGAAATTTCCTCTCAGGAATGTTTATGATTCTAATGCCCTTGTCCATCACACCGTTAGGAATGAGGAACTAAACCCCTCATCCTTTCAAGAATCACGTCTAGACCGTCACACTGAGTATTGTCTCTTTCATTCCTATCGCGTAAGTCAGCTAAGGTGGTGAGATCGAAAATATGTATAAAACAGTTGTTGTTGTTTGAGTCTTCAGTCTTTTGACTGGTTTGATGCAGCTCTCCATGCCTCCCTGTCCTGAGCTAATCGTTTCATCTCTACATAGCTACCACACCCTACATCCGCGGCAATCTGTTTAACATATTCTAACCTTGGTCTACCCCTACAGTTCTTGTCCTCGACCCTTCCTTCCATAACTAAGCTTGCTATTCCTGGGTGTCTTAATATGTGTCCTACCAACCTATCTCTTCGCTTCATTAGCAGTCGCCAGAAACATCTCTCCTCTCCCACTCGTCTTAATACCTCTTTGTTTGTAACCCTATCTACCCATCTGATCTTCATCATTCTCCTGTAACACCACATTTCAAATGCTTCAATTCTCCTCTTTTCTGCTGCACCAATAGTCCAAGTTTCACTTCCATAGAGCGCCACGCTCCAGACAAAGGCTTTCAAAAATGACTTCCTAATACCTAAATCTATATTCGATGTCAGCAGATTCCTTTTTTGTAGAAATGCTTTTCTTGCCTGAGCCAACCTACTTTTTATATCCTCTTTGCTTCGTCCATCACTGGTTATTCTGCTTCCTAAGTAACAGAAGTTTCCTACTTCCTTCAGCTTTTCACCTGCCAATTTGATCTCCATAGAGGTTTCTGATTTATTTCGGCTGCATTCCAGTATTTTTGTTTTACATTTATTAATTTTCATCATGAATTCTTTCCGTAAGACGGAGTCCATACCATTCAAAAACTCATTCAAATCCTCAGGCTTGTCGGCCAAGATGACGATGTCATCAGCAAATCTCAGAGTTGAAATTATTTCTCCTTGAATCTTCACTCCCACTTTAAATTTTTCTCTAATTTCCTTCATTGCTTGTTCAATGTAAAGATTGAAAAGTATGGGTGATAAGTTGCAGCCTTGCCTTACACCTTTCTGAATACCAGCTTCTCTCTCATGTCCTTCAACTCGAATGACTGCTGTCTGGTTTCTGTATAGATTGTATATCACCCTCCTATCCCTGTACTTTATTCCAATCGATTTCAAAATGTCAAACAATTTAGTCCAATCAACGTTATCAAAAGCCTTTTCTAAGTCTACAAAAGCCATGAACGTTCTCTTATCTTTCCTTATTCTACCTTCCAAAATCAGCCTAAGACTTAGTACAGCTTCCCTTGTTCCTACATTTCTCCTGAAACCAAACTGGTCTTCACCCAACTCCGTTTCTATCTGGCTCTCAATCCTCTTGTAAATTATTCTAGACAGGATCTTTGAAGCATGAGTAATCAAGCTGATTGTACGGTAATCTTCACATCTGTCAGCTCCCACTTTCTTTGGTATAGGGATGATTACATTCTTCTTGAAATCAGGGGGTACCTCACCTGTCTCATAAATCCTACACACCAAGTGAAATAACCTGATCAGACCTTCATCTCCTATGCAGCGTAGCAACTCAATCGGTAGATCATCAATGCCTGGTGCTTTGTTCCTGCTTAAGTCTTCCAAAGCTCTATCAAATTCTAATCTCAATATTAAATCTCCTTTCGCATCCTCATCAATTTCCGCCTCCCTTTCCATTACATGATTCTCAATCTCCTTTCCCTTATACAAACTCTCTATGTAAGCTTTCCATCTCTCAACCTTTTCTTCCCTATCTGTTAGAGGCTTTCCATTTGTGTCCTTAATATTACAGCACTTAGTCTTCTTTTCCCCAAAAGTATTCTTAATCCTTCGATAAGCTGTGTCTACTTTTCCTAATTTCAGACAATTTTCTATACCAGCACATTTCTCTTTCAACCATTCTTCTTTCGCTTCCTTGCACTTCTTCTTAACCTCATTTCTCAGACGTCTGTATTCTGCTTTCCCCTTTACATCTCTTACATTCTTGTGCTTCCGCCTTTCATCCATCAATTCGAGTATATCCTGAGTGATCCACGGTTTTCTACCTATTCTCTCTTTCCTACCAATGTTTTCTTCTGCGGATTTTGTTATTTCATTCTTCAAAAGTGCCCATTCGTCTGCAATTGAAGTTTGTTTAGGGTTTTTCATTAGGCCTTCCTTTATACTCTTCTTGAATCTTTCGTTTACATCCTTCTCTTTCAGTCTGTCTATTGCCCACCGTTTTGGCTTTTGACTTTTCTTCAGTTTCTTCAACTTTAATCTGCATTTCATTACAACCAGATTGTGATCAGAGTTTATGTCAGCACCAGGATATGTTTTACAATCCAAAATCTGGTTTCGAAACCTCTGCTTGACCATAATGAAGTCGATTTGGTAACGCCCTGTATCTCCTGGTCTCATCCATGTGTATATTCTTCTATTGTGGTTATTGAATAAGGTGTTAGCTATGACCAACTCATGCTCAGTGCAGAATTCTACCAGCCTGCTTCCTCGATCATTCCTTTCACCTAATCCGAAATCTCCTACTATCTTCCCTTCTCTCCCTTTTCCTACCACAGCATTCCAATCTCCCATTACTATAACATTTTCATCACCCTTGATATACCTCAGAATTTCATCTATTTCTTCGTAGACCTTTTCAACATCCTCATCATCAGCTTGACTGGTAGGCATATAGACTTGTACCACTGTGGTGCAGGTAGGTTTAGTATTTATTTTTGCTACAATAATCCGTTCACTATATTGCTCATAATATTCCACCCGCTGTCCAAGTTTCCTACTCAATATGAGGCCAACCCCTGCTTGGCCATTGTTTGATTTAGTGCTAATGACCCTATAGTCTCCTGACCAAAAGTCCTGTTCTTCCTGCCAGCGCATTTCACTAATTCCAACCAAATCCAACCTCAACCTATCCATTTCCCTTTCTAAGTTTTCTAACCTTCCATTTCCTAGCAGACTTCTAACATTCCACGCTCCGATCCGTAGAATGCCAGATTTCCTCTTTGTCACTTCTGTGATGTTAACAGTGGGCAGTAAATTATAAACAGGATGGTTTTTATGCCAGTGATGGTGATATTTTAATGTGTAAATTGTATAATCAGCGTCTAGAGTGGCAAAAGAAAGACGTTTCTGTTTTTCTATTTGTTGCTTCAACCTCCATTAATTTAAAATAAAGTCACAATTTATTTTATGCAATTTATCTCACTATTAACCCTTTATTAATGTGATATTATTTTCACATTTAAGCTTTTATCAGAATTAATTCAAGAAATTGGTTATGTTCAAAAGGCAACAGAATGCTAAATTGAAAATGTATTGATGCTACAAAATGCTAAATTTCTGATTTCAAAGTGCTAAAAATCACCACCCTTAACAATAACCTAAGCGGTTGGGGGAATTACACTGAGAAGATCTATTATTGTAGATTGTGATTTTTATTCGTAGCTTAAGAGATACTGCAAATGAATAATTTTTCAAATCAGCAAATAGGAATTGTTTAGTGGTACGCCTAGTCATCTTGACTCTAGCATTATTCACATGTCTTAACCCTCGTAACCTACTCAATATTGTACAAAGAATATGGGTAGGTTTCTTTATCATGTTTTAATTCAGAGATGGATGGACTGTGAGGACCTCGCAGGGAAGCAGTTAACAGAGAACACCATTTGGGACCGAGGGGAATAGGAAAGACTTGTCAAAAACGTCGACCCCGCATGAGCGGGAAAAAATAAAGAAGATTCTTTCTGTTAGGTAGTCAGCCTGAAGGCTGGTTGGATCCTCAAAACGTACCACCGTTAGGTTATGTGGGTAGATACCCACAAAAACCCAAGGCAGTGCTATATTGAGGCGTACTAGGCAAGAAGAGGAGTTAGGTAGTTTGTCATTGCTTTCCTCACTGAATCAGAACAGCAGTCCTAACCGTATGAGTAACTTGCCACGGTGGGTGAGTGGTTAACGTGTCGGTCTACTAACCCCAAGCTTGGAGGTTCGCTCATGGCCGTGGTAGGTGATAGTTTGAAAGGCGGAAAAAATTATGACACGCATGTCATACGATGTTGGCATGTCAAAGAACCCATTTGAATTCAGTAGGCCGTGTTCATAATGGCAAAATTAATCTCGGGAGTTTCCGCCAACACAAAGTTCCTCATTTCTCTACTAGAAAGCGCTATGAGTTCAAGGAGCTTAGATAACTAACCTCCTTGACTTTCATAATGCTTCAAGGAACAACGAAATTCGACATGCAAGCTACCCTCGGGGTGTCAAATAACAAAGCTTGCACCCGGCATCCGAGGCCATGCAATATTATTATTATTATTATTATTATTACTACTAGAGCTCGGATTTTTAGGTGTTAAAAATCGGGAAAATATTTATTTTTTATGTATTGAAAATACCTGAAATATGTGACAATAAAGTAAAAATATTTAATTACAATTTAGTTTATTAATGTGGATATAAACAATATGCAGTTTATTCTATGTCTCACAATACACAATGAGATACATCTGCAGGTTGTCCATCACAAATGACCGACGATTATCGCGAAACACTTATTCTAAAGGCGCGAAACTGTGGCAATATGTTTCTTGCCCTTGAGGTGTTGTGTAACTTGAGATCGCTGTTTAGCCATGATTGCTTTCGCACATGGTTGGCAGAACAGAAAAGCCCCCATCAGAAGTAAAATTATCTTTAAATTCTGCAACATACTGCTGCGGACGATAACTTGTTTTTACTTTAGGCATCGTAGAACTATGGTACACTTCACAGAGCCAGAAATGAACTGCATGTGAGTAACACTGGTTCCAGGTAGCTGGGGGAGGGGGGAGGTCTAGCACGTGGTGCAATATGGCTATGGATAAGGAAATGCCCGGCTTCCACAGTGAGAGGTACGGGGCGACAAGATAAAAATAACACAGTTGCAAGCTGACATACGCTCTGCATGAAGATTTGATTGCTCACAGGTTCTTTCCCGTTGAAGTAAGCCAGAACAAAAATGCAATAAACTGAAAGATCTAGCATATGATTTAAAAATATTTAAACTTAATGTCTTTTTATGTGCTAATAAGTGAAAAGCAGGAATTCATGTATATAGAGAAAACATGCTTAAAATATGTATTTACATAAAAATATATTTATTTACCTAAAAATCCGAGCCCTAATTATTACCCTATGAGTAGAACCTTTCACAGCATCCACAGGCACTGACTGTGCCCTAAATGTCATTACTAAGCACCACCCATACCCCAGCAGCTTCCATATTATCACAGCCGTGAGTGAGACTGAGACATCGGTGAAAAGCCACATTTTACTCTAGCCTGTGCCAACAGACAAATGCAAATGTAGAAGAAGTCAGAGATATAAATTTATTTATCGTATGGCTTTTAGTGCCGGGAGTGTCCGAGGACATGTTTGGCTCGCCTGAGGCTATAGCTGCTTCTAGTGGACACACATAGGGTGAGCTACAAGTTCCGTTCAATTTCTAGTAGTTCCAATTTCGCTACCAGATGTCAATGATACCTAGTGGCGAACGTTAGAACTATGATTGAGCAATCCATCAAAATCTAACCTAGAAATTTAGCTTCACACAAGTTTAGTCTGTGGAAGAATCTTTTACATGCCATAAATCTATGACATAGGAGATACAAAAATATAAATCCATTCATCAGATTCTGTTTCTTGCCATTTGCAAATTGAGATTTATAATCAAAGTGTCCCAAGTCCCTAAAATAAATTAAGATTTGCATATTCAATATTCAGTTGCTTAACAAAACTGATCGTTACCATAGAAAGTAGCTTGAAAGTTTTTATATTTGCAAATTCTGCTGGTTATATGGGTGTTTTATGAGCCACTGAGTGGAATAGTGGTATTACTTGTTTTGGAAGGGGACATGGATATGTTGAGAGGATACAGCTAACTACATCAATTTCTACTGGTGTCCTTGATAGCTTGTGCATTGATGGGAGTCTTGTCCACTGGAGGTGCTCCGGCTAAACAGTGGAGCACACAACTCGTGGTTTATCCATGATTGTAACCCGGCCTAGCTCTCTGCGGTACTATCAATTTACATATCAATGTGTTTCCTCTGAATTTGAGGCTCGAAGACTCCCGATGCACATTCCGGGCTCTCTGGGGGAAAACTGTACTCACTGATTGCTCACAGCTGGCTCATAAACAAGCATGAGTGCTCTGTGCTCCCGTTCATTTTGTGGCTTTTGCATGTACGCAGATGTTATAACCCACATTAAAAGGAATTCCTATTAAAAGAAAAGAAGAAAGGATCATTACTGTATAGTTTATGGCCAGAATTGATGACGGAGTCTCAAGTTGTTTACATTTTTATATGATGTCAGTGCCCCTCAAGTATTATTATCCAGACCAATGGTATCTGCCTAGACCTAATACAGTATATACACCCCTGGTTTTTGTCACGCACAATGGGAGTACTCGCACATCAATAATCTTTATCCAGACCAATCGTTTTAGTATCCCACATATTGGCAACAGTAATGTGTCGTCAATGTGTTTGCCCCGGTTACAGTTGAAGAAACCTCATGCGCCTGACAAACATGGCTGCTGTCGTTGATTGAGAAAGAATAAAAAACTACTTGTTTTGGAAGGGGAAGTGGATACGTTGAGAGGAATGCAGCTAACTCCACCGATTTCTGCTGGTGTCCTTGATAGCTTGTGCATTGAAGGGAGTCTTGTCCACTGGAGCAGATATTTCCGGTGCAGTAGTGGATAATTGACAGTAATTTCAATTGATAATGACGCCCAGAATATGAAATAATTAAAAATACATGATTTAGCACATATTTCTGGTGCAGTAGTAGACAATTGACAGTAATTTCAATTGATAATGACTCCTAGAATATGAAATAAGGTATGAAAATTATATATTATCTTCATGGAAGTGTAAAAGCTAGGCTCTGCACTCCTCCAGAATTAATACATACCGGACATGTTTCAGATCAATGTTGGATCCATCGTCAGCAAAACTTAAAATTAAGAATGTTTGATAATAATCATACCAAAATGTATAAGGTATTTGATTAAAACTAATTATCATTAAAAAAAATCAATCATGTTAAAATAGAGTGTGACTTAAAATTTCTTAAAAACACAAGAAGAAAAAAATATTTTAGGACTGGAAAACAATTAATATAAATGAAGATATAGAAAATTTCACTATTGACACCATATGCTTTGAACTAACCTCTCTTTATCTAGAGATCACCTTCCATCACGTCGGGTTTCTTAAAGCCGCTTTGTTTTGGAAAGGCTAAATTTGGTTCTTTAAGCATACAGGCTCTTCATTAGTTATAGACCTACACGGATTGGTGAAGTATTGGTGTTACATATCTACCATTTCAAGCTTCAATACGGAACTACTATTTGTCATGAGCAGCTGATCACCGTCACCATCTATTTCATTTCATTTTATTCTGTTCTTATAACCTAAATTTTATGGTGCACCATATTAGGTTTAAATACGTATCTTATTACTGTGCTACGCTTTTTTTTTCAATAGCTGTTGAAGGGGATAAAATGTAATTAATCCTCGAAACATGTACTGAAAACAAGTTAAATAATGAATTTTTTCTTTATAGTATTGATTCAGGCGGATGTACATTTCTTGTTAATAACTATTGTAGTATTTCAAGACAGGAATTCGCCAGTCATTAACCTTTACACTGCTACGCCCGAGATATCTCGGGTGCGGTAGAACGTCGCGTCCTTGCTGCGCCCGAGATATCTTGTCGGCAACTTTATCTGAATAACATATTTTTAAAAATTTATTCAGCGTGGAGGGGTTTGATAGTCTCTTACAATATTAGCAGTGAAAAGGTTAAGTATAGCAGAGGGGGGGGGGGGGGGGGGGGCGAAGTCAACAGTCTCATTAAAGCCTCCAATAATCCTTACCTTGACAGGAAATTATACTTGTAATTACAGTGGTCTGCGAAACTTGTGAGTATTGACAGAGTGCTATGAAAGTCACATTTTCTTCTGCTGTTTGGAATGAAATTCTAAAACAGCACATACATGATTTCGTATCGCACATCTGCAGTAATTATTGTAGGATTCGGAAACTGAGGCAAGCCCCGGCCTATTAAGCGGGAACATTTTGTACTGCAGACAGGATTATGGATTGTTCAAGCAGCTGGACGTTTCAACTATATTTCGAGTAACTGGGGGACATAAATATTATACAAATTTAAGAACATATTTTGGAAACTTAATCACATATTTTCCACTTTTAAGCACAAAAATAAATACATATCTCTGAAATGTTAAGCACATAATTATCCGGGCCCTGGTTGTCAACAAACAGTCTCACTCTACCACATAATCTATACAGGTGTAGCTACCATTACTGTGATATACCGTATTGGCCCAAAAATAAGCCGCACTCTTTATTAATCCAACAAAATGGCCTTGAACAGGAAGCAATTAATCTTAGACCGAGCCCATCACCTGACGAAAAATCTCTTTAATAAGAAGTCGCTGAGCATTGGAGCCAAATTAAGACACTACAGCACGGTTGTCAAACCTGAAGCATTACATGCTTCGGAGACTTTGACTATGAACAGACGGGGACTAGTCGACCAGTTAGTCAAAAGAGAATGCAGGGTATTGAGACAAATTTTAGGCAAGAGATGGGTTGACAGACACTTACGTTTGAAGTCAAACAAAGAGTTTTATAGAAAGATAGAACCAGTCACATCAACAATAAAAAGGAAAAGGTTATTGTTCTATGGTCACATTTTCAGAATGTCCAACGATCGTCTAAGAAAGAAAATATGGAATTTTGTGAAACCAAAGAGGAAAAAATTGGCATGATTCGAAGAATGTAACAAAGACCTTATAGAAATTGGTATTCTGGACTGCAAAATTATTAACAAGTGTGAAATCAGACACCTATCAAAAATTACCAGGGAATCAAGGTAGGGGCAGAACCCAAAAGACGGAGGGGATCTCTTTCAGAAGATCGGAAGAAGGCGCTGAGGCTCAAGAGATACTGGCAGGACATCAAAGCTGGCAGACGGTCTAGAACGAAATATTGATTTTGATTGTTACTCCGTAGTGGCTCAATTTGAATGTAAATAAATAAATAAATATTTGGGTAAAGATCTGGGTGTGGCTTAAATTTGATACCTACACTTTTATATGTCATGTACTGTTTAAAAAGGAATGCTCATTAGCAAGAACACAGCGACAATACTGTCTGTAAGAGAAACTGGCAGCATTTAATGACAACAATACATCCGAATAGGGACAGTCAACATCTTAACCCTGACGGTCAAGACTGAGGAGCTAGTGGACTTCATGATGGAGAAGGATATAGCCATCCTCGGTCTCAGTGAAACGAAATGGAAAGGAAAAGAAAACTAAAAGAAGGATACAGGCTGTTTTACAGTGGAGGACAGAGGCAAGAAATGGAGTAGAAATGATTATAAGAAAGGATGTCCTAGAGTATGTGGAGGAGGTGAAGAATATAAGTGACAGGATGATCAAAGGAAGGATACAGCTCCAGACAGGGGACAAAAGATCTGTTTCAAGTATATGCTCCACAAACGGGGAATAAAGAAGAGAACATAGAACCATTCCTAGAAGATGTGGGAAAATATAGAGGATAAGGAAATAATGGTAATGGGAGGTTTGAATGAACAAGTGGGAAGAGACAGACAAGGGAGTAAGAATCCAGAAGGGGATTTCTTAATGGACTTCTGTCAGCGGAACCAATTAATTATAGGGAATACGTGGTTCAGAAAGAAAAATAGTCAGAAGATAACGAGGTGTGGATGGGGAGATAGAAAAACGAAAACTCTGATAGACTATGTATTAGTCGAAAAAGGACATCGGAAAGAGCTAATGGATGTCACAGCCATGCCAGAGGAAGTCTTTGGAGGAGACCATAGGGCAGTGGTAGCAAAATTAAAAGTAGGAAAGGTCATGAGATTACCAGAAAAAAGGAAAAGAAAGATTAGGGTCTGGAGACTAAATAAAAAGGAGGTTGCAGAAGAGTTTAAGAGAGAATTGCAAGAACAGATACCAAGGACGGATATTACCCATATGGAACAAGAATGGGAAAAGTTTAAGAGTGCATTTGTAAACAGTGCAGAGAGAACATGTGGTAGAACATCAGGAAAGGTACGGGAAAAGGCAACAAAATGGTGGAATGATAGAGTGAGAGAAAAGGTAAGAGAGAAGAAGAAAACTTGGAAGGAATGGAAAACAAAAAAGACTGAAGAAAGTAGAGCAAAATATATAGAAGCAAACAGAGATTGCAGAGGAGAAGAAGAAAAGCTGGGAAGAATTCACTCAGGAAATAAGGGAGGATTTAAATTGTGGAAAAAAATTGCTATTTGGAATTATAAAATGTAGAAGGAATGAAGGGGTGAATGGCAGTTGGATCATGTCTGCATGGATAAATTTCACCATCGCGAAATTCACAATGTCAAGGTTCTAAGGGGAGTTGACTCAGGATCAGACCACTATGTGGTAAAGATAAAAATAAAATTAACTCCAATGGCCAAGAAAAAAACTAATAATAACAATAGGAGGAAATTTGATCCATCTACCTTAATAAAAAATATAGAGTACTGTGAAAGAACAGGAGAAGAGTCTCTCAACACTAAAACATTGGACGAATTAATCACTAAATTAAAATCAATAGCAGAGGAGTTAGCACCAATAAATCCAAGGAAAAAACATGAATGGTGGAATGTAGATTGTGATCAAGCAATAGAGAAAAGACACCAAGCATGGATAAAACATCAAGCTCTAAAGTCAGAAGAATCAAATTTAGAACTAACTATACAAAGAAAATTAACCCATAAAATCATCAGACAAACGAAACGTAATCATCTTAAAAATACACTGGAAAAGATAGAAGACGATTTCAAGAAAAAGCAATCTCGAGATTATTACAAAACATTTGGTAAATATCTAAAAAAATTTGAAGCTCCAACATTAATGTTGAAAAATCAAACAGGAAAGTTAGCACATTCTAACCAAGAAAATACAGAGATCCTTGCAGAAGCATTCGAGAAACTGTTAAATTGTGATGATCCACTGGAAACCCTGCAAGTAAACACTGATACACCTATTTTAACTTCACCTGATTTAATAAATCCTCCAAACATTAATGAAGTAGAACTCGCAATTAAAGAACAAAAAAATTACAAAACTTGTGGCGAAGACTTAGTCTTTGCTGAAATCTGGAAAAATGCTGGTAAACCTGCGATTATAAATCTTCATCAACATCTAATTAAAATGTGGATTACTGAAGAAATTCCTGCACACTGGACCACAGGAATAATCCATCCATTATTTAAGAAAGGAGACAAAACGAACCCAGATAACTACAGAGGAATTACCCTTCTGGACTGCACATATAAAATTTTCTCTCGTATAATTTACAACAGGATCAAAAACATTCTGGAACCACAACTTGGAGAATATCAAGGAGGATTTCGCCCTTACAGAAGTTGTCCAGACCAAATCCTTAGCCTGAAATTAATAATGGAATATTACAAAAACAGAAATAAGCAACTCTTTATCACTTTTATAGATTTCAAGAAAGCCTATGATAGTATTCATAGACTGACACTGCTAAAAATCCTCAGATCATACGGTCTCCATCCTAAATTGATAAAAATCATTCAATTAACATTATCAAACACAAATTCGAAAGTTAAATTTAGGGGAGAAATATCAACAGCTTTCACAGTAAAAACTGGTCTCAGACAAGGTGATGGATTATCCCCTCTGCTTTTCAATGTGGCTCTTGATTATATCATGAAGGTTTGGCAAAAGGAAAACCCTCCTAAGATCAAAATTGGAACAAAACCATCAATAAAAATAAACTGCTTAGGATTTGCAGATGACTTGGCTCTTTTAGCACTAGACAAGGAAGAGGTTTGTACTCAGATCACTAGTCTCCAAGAAATTGCTCAAGGGATAGGATTACAGATATCCTTTGAAAAAACTGAGATCATGCCTATGAAACCCTTAGATATAAATGAAGTCTATATAAATGATCATAAAATTAACCTAGTTCCTCAATTTAAGTATCTTGGAGAAATTATAACACATAACTTAAACGAAAAAGTAACTTGGATAAATAGAACAAATAAAATGAAAAAGGCACAATCTCTAACCTGGTCAACATATAATAAAAAATGCCTATCAATAGCTACTAAGATCCAACATTATAAAACTGTAACTCTCCCTGAAGCCACTTATGCTTGTGAAACACTGTTCCAAATTAAAAATGAACAAAGAACTGATCAGCTCCTCAAAACGGAAAGAAGAATCATTAGAACGTGCATAAATAAAAAGTATCAGGTTGAGGGAGTCTGGAGGATTCTCCCAAATGAAACTGTCTATCGTGAGATTGATCCAATCACCAGCACAATGAAGAAGAAAAGAATTTCATATTTTTTTCACATCTTACGGCTTCCAGAAAACAGAATTGTACGCCAACTGGTGATGAGAAATCTAGGAAAGAAAACTGGAGGTAAATGGATCCAAGAAATCCAACAAGATCTCAAAGCAGTTGGACTCAAGATAACAGATGCCGAGGAGAAAAATAAAATTAACACCATACTTAAAACTCACAAATTTTCTGCAGAAATGACACACAGAAAGCCTATGGAGATTTCAGATGAGTTGAGAAAATCCCGATCTGAAAGAATGAAAAAGTACTGGAAAGAGCGCAAGAACCAAGCAGTACTACCTTCAAAGAAGAAGTGATTGTGGAACGACTCAAGTGGTCCAATGTGACCAATCAAGATTAATAATAATAATAGAAGGAATGAAAAGGTGAACACTGGGTTCGTGAAAAACAAAGAAGGTGAAATATGACAAAACCAGAAGAGATAACGGACAGATGGAAAGAATATTTCAGCAAGCTGTTGAAGGTGAGACGTCAGGCATGCGGAGAAGTTACGCAAACAGTCAAAACGGCGGAGGAAAAAATAGAAGAAGAACCAGACATGGCAGAAGTGGAATGGGCAGTTAGGAAGATGAAGATGGGGAAAGCTGTGGGAATCGACGAAGTGGCAATATAAATGATCAAGGCGGCAGGACTAGTGGGACTGCAGTGGACATACAGACTTCTCAGAAGTGTGTGGAGAGAGAAGAAAGTTCCTGAAGACTGGAAAATGGGAATAATATTGCCAATTTTCAAGAAAGGAGACAGGAAGATGTGTGGTAACTACCGAGGAATCACTATCATCTCGCATGTTGCCAAAGTAATGGAAAGAATCCTAGAAAAAAGAATTAGAGTAAAGGTAAAATGCCAAATAGAGGAGGAGCAGTTTGGATTTAGAGGGGGCAGGTCAACAGTGGAACCCATTTTCATTCTGAGACAGAACATTGAAAAGAGTGGGAATATGGGAAGGATATGGTAATGACTTTTATTGATCTAGAAAAGGCCTATGATAGCTTCCCTAGAACGAAAGTTTGGGAAAGCTTAACAAATAGGGGGAGAGGCAAGGAACTGAGAGACATGATTAATGGAATGTGCATGGATTGCTTCAGTAGTGTGAAGACTAGAGTCGGGACATCGGAATGGTTTAAAATTGATACTGGACTAAAGCAAGGAAGTGTGTTGTCACCATTATTGTTTGTAATGGTGATGGATGACATCATGAAGGCAGCAATGAAAGAATATAATAGGGCAAAGATGAAGGTAATGTTGTTTGCAGACGATGTTGTGATCTGGGGCGAGGATGAGATGGAGGTTAGACGTAATAAATGAAAAGATTGAGCAATGGGGATTGAAGATAAATGTGGAGAAGAGTAAAACAGTGGTGATGAGTAGAGATAAGAAAGAAGGAAAAGGAGTAATCAAAGTAGGAGATAAGGAATTGGAAGTAGTGAAACACTTCAAATACTTGGGAAGTGAACTGACTGAAGATGGAAGACTAGATTTTGAAATTAGCAAAAGAATACAACTCGGGAGTGCTTTCTACCAACAGGTATGGGGACTAGTATGGAACAAAGATATACCAATTAAGGCTAAAGAAGTTATGTAAAAAGCATAATTATTATGACCCTATAATGACATATGCAGCAGAAACTTGGACAATGACTAAGAGGGATGAGAGCCGAGTACAAGCAGCTGAGATGAGATTCCTGAGAAGTATGGTCAAGAAAACGAGGAGAGTCAGAGTGAGAAATGAAGATACACAGAAAGAACTGGGAGTACAGAAATTAAATGACAAACTGGAGAAAAACAGATTGAGATTGTTTGGACATGTCAAACTGATGAATGAAGTAAGGCTACCAAGACGAGCACTGGAACGACGGATGACAAGGAAGACCAAGAATGCGTTGGATGGACTCGGTGAAGAATAGCATTAGAAAACGGAACCTGGATTGGAACACCGTGTCGGAAGAGGAATGGTGGAACGACAGAACAAAGTGGAGAGGAACCATATTGCCCCCACCCAGTGTCAGCTGGAAAAGGGCAAAATGAAGATGATGATGATGATGATAACTTTTGTTTTGGCGTTGAAATTGTTATTCGGTAAGACGGTATTGTTTTGTAAACTTGAATAATCTACGGTAGCCCAGTTTCAGTAAGAACTGTATGAATGCCTTGGCCTATTTAACGCAAAAATGAGCGACAATAATGGTATTCTGTTAGGTGCCAGTGTTGTGTATCACACGTCGGCAAAAAAAATGTTTACATGTTGCTAAGTATAAGAAAATAAATGTGTCTTCCCTTGATCCGGATGAGGCTTATTTTCGGCCATAACGTTTTTCCTTTTTCCTCTTTGATTATTAAGGGTACGGCTAATATGCGGGAGCGGCTTATTTTCGGGACAATGAGGTACTTAAGCAATAAGTCCTAAATTACTATAGAATTGTAAATTAATGCAGAAATGACCTTTGAGTACTCTGCGGAGATGATGGTAAAATGCTAGAACTGCAACATACAAAAACAGTGTTTATCTACAGGGTCATTGATCATGTGCGTGCCAGTAAACACGGCAAGCTAAGCCGGCTGTGACTAGCGCAGATCGCGGCTGTGTGCACCCGGTTCAGCCGGCTGTTGGCGCGCTTCGCTGACCCATATCGTTAGTCCACACGTGTTTTGTCATTCATATGGGTGTGTATTTGCAAAGCTTAGATGTTAGTGTTGCACGTTTAGTGAGTATTGTGATTACTGTGATCGTCGGTCATGCCTAGACACCAATTCACATTGCGCGAACGTGTGTATATCCATAATTCGTATATGAAAAGCAGAAAATCTTGTTCTTAAACTAGACGAACATTTTGAATTAAGTTTCCAGGAAGACCTGTGCCTAATGCCGGTACAATTAGGAGGCTCGCTAAAGGATTCAAGGAAACAGGCTCCGCAAATAATAAAAGAGTTGACAGACATTCTTTCATCAGAAGATGACAGGTGTGTGTTACAAGAGAGGGAGGACATTTTCAGCGTCGCCTATGAGCACTGCAAGTACACATTGAACATGTTTGGTAAAAGTGAGAAAGTGCGCGCAACAGCCGGCTGAACCGGGTGTGTGCGGCCGCGATCTGCGTTAGTCACAGCCAGCTTAACTTGCCGTGTTTACTGGTGCGCACATGTGACCCTATACTAATAATGAGTTGAAAGATCTGATATGGAGACTTATCTGAAATTGTGAAATGTCTAAAAGCTACTCTGACAATGTTTTCTTTACCTTAGAATTCCATATCAGATCTTTCAACACATCATTAGTAGACAAACACTGTTAGGCAGATTTCATGAGAAAACTACCTATTGTAATGGACACTATGTTCCGACTTCTGGAAAATTTCAACATATCTTTGCATAGTAAAGGGAAACTAGCCTCTTTGCAAAGTGGCCATTAAGAGTCAATATGGTGCAAGCCAATTATCATGAAGTCTGTCTGTTAGGTAGTCAGCCTAGAGGCTGGTTGGATCCTCAAAAAACACCGCCATAGGTTAGGTGGTAGAGACCCACAAAACCATGGCAGTACTATTATGAGGCATACTAGGCAAGGTGAGGAATGAGGCAGTTTGCCATGAAGTATCAGGTCATAATGTAAATACAGTAGACTCTCGGCTATCCGGGCGGATGGGCCGGAGTTCTATATTCTCTCTTCCGATTCAAGCCGTACCATCAAAAGCCACTTTTGAATCTTAATCACGCCATCCGACTCTGCGTGATGCTGCTGACATGGATGCTAAGGATCTTAAATCTCTTGATGAATGGAAAGGTCGGTGGGAAGCAGCAACAGGTATGCGCCTGCATACCTTCTTCTCATTCATCATCTTGCACAGTTTCCAGCCACTGGCCGGGTCTGTTTGGAACACAAGCCTCTCCAACGTCTTCTGTCTTCCCACCATCTCTCAGCCTCCACCCTTGTCCAGTCTTCTCCTCTCTTCTTCACGCTTTCTTCCACCCCCTTCAGCCACCTGTCTCTCGGTCTTCCCCTCGGTCTCTTTCCTTCCCACTTCGTCTCATGTACTCTCCTGGGTATCCTCTTCTCCTCCATTCGTTTTACATGTCCATACCATCTAAGTCTAGATTTCTCTATACCATCCTGTAATGGTTCCTCCTTCATTAATTCTCTGGTCCTCTCATTTCTTATTCTGTCCATCTTTGTAGCTCCAATACTGCTTCTCATGAACCTCATCTCACTGGCCTGTATTTTGCTCTTCTCCCTTCCTTTCATAACCCAGGTCTCCGAGGCATACGTCAGGATAGGGACATAGTACGTCCGATATATGATCTTTTTGCTGTTCTGAGGGACATCCTTGCTCCATAACATGCTTCTCACACTCCTCCGAAATGCTTCTGCCTGCCTCCCCAGCTCATTTATTTCTCTATCGTTTCTTCCATTATCTTGTATCAGGCTTCCCAGATACTTGAAACTCTCCACTTTCTTCAGCTGTTCCCCACCAATTGTTATTCCCGTTGTGGTTCTTTCCTTCTTCCTTGTTGTGATCACCATCTCACTCTTATTTATGCTAAATTTCAACCCATATCCTTGTATTATTCCTTCCCACACGTCCAACTGTTCCTGTACCTCCTCCTCCTTGTTTCCCCAAATCATCAAATCATCTGCAAAACACCATTGCTTTCATCTTTCCGTCCCCAATTACTTGTGCCACTCGGGTCATTATGTCATCCATCACCACAATGAAAAGTAACGGTGACAGTGCACTTACTTGTTTCAGGCCGTTTCTTTGTTCCAACCAGTCAGATCTCTCTCCTCCCACTTTCACACAGTTCACGCTTCCCTTGTACATCTCCTTTATCCTCTTTATAGTCCATTTCTGTACTCCTCTATCCTCCAGGGACTTCCATACTTTGTTTCTGCATACACTGTCATATGCTTTCTCAATGTCCAGGAAGGCCATCAGTAGATCTGTTCCATACTCATAGTGCTGTTCTTGTAACTGCCTTACAGCAAAAATCAAATCCACTGTGGACCTTCCTGCTCTGAAGCCATGTTGTTCTTCCCTCATCCCTCCTTCTATCCTTGTCCTAATTCTCTTTTCCAAAACTTTCTCGAAGATTTTTGCACAATGACTCATCAGTGTTATTCCCCGATAGTTTCTGCAATCTGTTCTACTACCTTTCTTGAAGATCGGGACAATGATTCCTTTTTTCCAGTCCTCTGGGGTCTTCCTTTCCTTCCATGCTGTCCTCATCACTCGGTACAGCCACTGTATCCCCACCTCTCCTGCTGCTCTCACCATCTCCACACTCAACTCATCCACACCCGGTGCCTTCCCTCCTTTCATCTTGTTCACTGCATCTTCCACTTCTTTCCATGTTAAGTCCTTTTCTGTTTGCAGTTCATCTTCCTCTTCCCCGATTTCTTCCTCCTCACCATCTTTTCCATTTGGGTTGAGAAGTTCTTCAAAATATTCTTTCCACATTTTCTTCAGTTCTTCCCTATTTTCTATCTCTTGTCCCCTTTTGTTCACCATTCTAACATAATCCGTAGGATCCTTCCGCCTCTTATTTTTTACCATCCCATACAGGACCTTTTTTGTACCTTCACTATCCTCCTCCATCATCTTTGTCCACTCTTCCATCCACTTCCTTCTCTCCTCAGCCACCACTCTCTTCGCCTCCTTCTTTCTTTCCTGGTACTCTTCCCTTGTCTCTACCGTCCTATTTTGATACCACCTCCTAAAGGCTCTATTCTTTTCCCTTACTATATCTTTTGTCTTCTCATTCCACCATGGTGTTTCCTTCCACCTCTTCTTACTACTTGTCCTCCCACATACTGCTTCTGCTGCACCCACTAGTGTCTTCTTAAATCTAGCCCATTCCTCTTCCACCCCTCTTTCTTCATCTGTTGGAATTTCTTCCTTTACCATTTTGAGGTACTCGACCCTTCTATCCCCTTCTTTCAGTTTCCATATCCTTATACGTCTTTCCTGGTTCTCAGTCCATTTCTTCTCCTTACTCCCTCTCAGGTTCATTACCAGTAATCGATGGTCGCTATCCAGGTTCTCCGATGGTATAACCTTGATGTCCGTGATGTTCTTATTTAGTTCTTTCTCATACAGTATATAGTCGACCACCGACTTCCTGGTCAAGTCATCACTGTACCATGTGATTGTGTGGCTCTCTCTTTTCTTAAACCAGGAGTTCCCAACTAGCAGGCTGTTCCTCTGGCAGAAGTCCAACAGTCTCTTTCCTTCCTCATTTCTTCCACCTCAACCCTCTGGTCCTAGAACACTCTCATAACCTTGTCTTTCTCTTCCTACATGGGCATTGAGGTCCCCCATAACAATCATATTTCTTCCTACCAGCTGCTTCTGCAATTCCTCTTCAAACTCCTCCTTCTCTTCAGAAGCGCAGCCTACTTGTGGAGCATACACTTGCACTATTTCTACGGTCTCTCCCCTCAGTGCTACTTTCACTTTCATCATCCTATCACTTATTCTCCTCACTTCTTCTTTTAAACCATCTCGTACTACTACTCCCACTCCATTCCTCTTTCCCTCTTCGTTCCCACTCCAGTACAGTCTATAGCCTTTTCTCAGTACTCTCCTTCCTTCCCCTTTCCACTTTGTTTCTGCCAATCCCAATAAATCCAACTTCCTTCTTTCCATCATATCCACTATCTCCTCCACCTTCCCCATCAGCGTTCTTAGGTTTAAAGTTCCAAATCTTAGTCCGTGTGTACAGCCGTGTCGTCTTCTATTAAATCCATCCTGTCCGAGGCTCGTTCCATTTTTGAAAGCATTTGGTTTTATCCACTACTGGCTTGCTGGGCCTATCGTAGCTTCACCAGAGCCCCGTTAGCCGTCACTTTTCAGGGTTCCTGTAGGACCTTCACAGCTACCGTAACGGTCCCGGGGCACACGAAGTCCCCACTGTACTTCGCCCCTACAGGCAATCCCCTACTTTGTGCCGTTGCCCGTCTCCCACGACGTGGACGAGGGGTTGGACTTATGGGAGACCTTCTTCTCAGGTCCCATATTTCCAAGTGGACTCCACCTACCACACAAGACCCGGACTGCCCTGAACAGAATCAGAACAGGACATGGTCGGTGCAGAGATGCTCTTCACAAGTGGAAAAAGCTACCTAATCGAGACTGTGACTGCGAAGTTCCACACCAGACTATTCATCACATTGTCAGAGAATGCAAGATTCGAGCTTATCATGGTAATGAAGCGGACTTCATGTTGGTTACTCCAGATGCTGTACGCTGGATTGAAAATCTGGATATTCAGTTGTGAAGCACAAATTACTTTGTTTCTCTTCTATAAATATGTATATATATATATATATATATATATATATATATATATATATATATATATATTTTACTGATAATGTCTGAATAAGCCATATGCCAAATAATAATTAAAAGCACCCTCATCTACAGGGTGTATTTTAATTATACTGACAAAAAAATCAGGGACACTCTGCGTGTTATGTAAAAGACGATGCCGCAATCGGATTGGCGGAGGAAATTTTTCCCTTCGAGAAAATGAGGTTACTTTGTTACTTCCGGGCGCGCGATTCAAATCTACGAACTTGCCGTATTTGCTGAGCCAGAGAGCAAGCTGCTGGCCACTGCTGTGCTTCAAGAAAGGGAAGGGAGTACGATAGAAGGAGACAGAGATATGCTGGCGGGAATGCGCAAGTTTCCTCATTCGCCTCGGCTTGCACTCTGGCTCAGCAAATATGGCGAGCCCATCAATTTGAATCGCGCGCCCGGAAGTAACAAAGTAACCTCATTTTCTCGAAGGGAAAAATTTTCTCCGCCAATCCGATTGACATACATAATAAGCAGAGCGTCCCTGATTTTTTTGTCGGCTTAATTAAGACACAACCTGTATAGTCACTACAACTTTTTTTCATTTATCACCCATTCCGCAATCTTTCATTGAAATACTGTATTGTACAACAGAGCGCACAAAACAACAATTTACGAACGTACGCACTTTGTACTTCTGATAAACAACTGACGGAACAAAGAACACAGAGTTGCCATCTCAGCTGCTCTCTACGTGTGTTCATTGTTGTTTGTGTGCGCTGAAAGGGGGCTTCTGTGTTCCGTTTGTTAAAGAGTTTTTTTCCCCGATAACGTATTCAATACACACGTATTAACAATACTGTTCTGTACCTTATAATTGTGGCACCTCATGTGCCAGAAGTACAAGATAATGCATAAAATATTTTGAAATATCTCATAGGATTCTAGCAGGAGCTCGCTTGTGAAAGCTTTGGATAAGTATTAGTACAGTATTAAGTAGGCCAGATAGTACAGAGGCCGGATCGTCACGAGCTGGATAGCCGAGAGTCTACCCTAGCAAAAATATACAAAATTAAGTGGCAGTTGTAGAAAATGGAATAAGGTGGCAGTAACTGTCAAATACTGGAATTCTGGTCCTCAAGCAAGGTGGTAGCCACTTAGGAGGCAGTTAAAAAGCAATACAGTCGCAGCAGTATAATAAGTTAGGTGGTATAGTTGTGACATTCAACGTGTACCCACCAGCAAACAAAGATTTTGGCTTGCGATTGATCCTTAGCAACTTACGAGTGTTTCTTGCCCTGCAGGGGCGTGGTTTTATGAGGGTAAGACTTTAAACGGGAACCAATCTAAAGTTTCTATCCTCTAAGTTGCCACAGTCCTTTTAAACCACGAGGGAATAGCTTAGACGTCTGATGTTGAGAGAAAGGAAGCCTTTAGTAGCAAGGTTATGGGGATAAAAGGCTTGCAACTGGGTATCCGTTCACTGTCGAGACTATATTTGGGAGGTAAGGGTAAGGAGGTAATAAAGGGGAACTTGTCTACTTATGAAATAGCACTTAAAAGGCATAACGGAACCTTCATGAAATTCATTGAGCTCATGTTTGACATTACTGTATGGAATGTTCTCTACATCTGCAAGGTAATGCTTTCAAAGAATAGTGAAATACATAAATTGTGCCCCAACCCATTTCTAATATCTAAAATGCATTATTATGGCTCAAAAAGACCTTTCCTACAGTACACCACATGATATTTGAATACCGTAACCTACAATTTAAGTTTTAACCCTCTGGTGTTCCTGCTCCAAATTAATTTTAGAATACGGTACAGAAGCCAGTTTAAGCTACAAAGTATTTCTCGGTCAATGCTTTGCAATACTATCCCACAGAAGATTTGTGATGTGAGGTAGCCGGGCATTAACCCTTCTGCTACCTGCAAACAATATTCATACCCAAGGCTGTATACTACACTGAAGAAAATGGAAATTGCAACACCCAGAAGGAGTGGTGCTACTACATTGCTGCAATTGAACATGCAGGACGAGTGTTCGGTTGTGATTCGATGATTACACTTTCAGGTCCCTCTGACCGCAAGTTTGGACAACAATCAATACAGGATGTGCCCACCACGAGCTGCAATACATTGATGAATTCTGCTAGGCATGGAGTCAATTAGGCCCTGGATCGCTTCCTGAGGAATTGTGGCCCATGCTTGCTGCACTGCACGGGTCAGTTGTTCCAGAGTTGTTGGCCAGTTGTCGACCCATCATGTCCCACACATGCTCAATAGGACTGAGGTCCGGGGATCTGGTGGGCCATTCTAAGGTTGTGATGTCGTGGAGAGCTCCTCTGGAGATGCGTGCAGTGTGAACACGGGCATTATCCTGCTGAAACATCACATTAGCAATGTTCGTCTTCATAGGGACAACCACTGGATTGAGTACCCTATCAACGTACTGTCGAGCAGTCATAGTGCCCTCAACAAGCACTAATTGTGATTTCACATTAAAGCCAATAGCTCCCCAGACCATAATGCTTGGTGTTGGCCCTGTATACCTCTTGACAATGAGGTCTGGGCAGCCCCTCTCCCCGGTACGTCGGCGCACACGATTCCGGCGATCACTGCGGGCAAGACAGAAGCGCGATTCATCATTAAAGACGACCCTATGCCATTCGTCGACCTACGTCGATCGTTCTCGACACCAGGCCAGCCTTACACGTCGCTGTTGTGGGGTCAATGGCACACCTTCTGCAGGGACATGGGATCGTAAGCCAGCTGCACGCAGGCGATTACCAACTGTTTGTTGTGTAACGTGGGGTGCCACAGCTGCTCGAATTTGCGCTGCTGTTGCATGGGGTTCCATCCGGGCCATCCGAATGATGCGGCGATC
The DNA here is from genome assembly GCA_946902985.2 of Meconema thalassinum. Classification (NCBI taxonomy): domain Eukaryota; kingdom Metazoa; phylum Arthropoda; class Insecta; order Orthoptera; family Tettigoniidae; genus Meconema; species Meconema thalassinum. The sequence goes on from OX336394.1 coordinate 55,295,270, forward strand.
CTCACAGTTGTCTGTCGCGCTGGGCCTGTGCCAGGTCTACGAGTGTGGGTAGCTTCATTTGACCACTGCTGCCATACACGTTGTACCGTAGATGTCTGTCGGCCAACACGTGCAGCGACAGTCCTTAGCGATAATTCAGCCTCACTTAGCCCAATTATCCGAGCCCTCTCAAACGGTGACAGTTGTTGATAGTGTGCTCCTCTCTGTCGTCGAGGCATGTTTGACGGGGAACACTTCACTGCACAGACTGCAAGTCAACTACGCTACACCAGAGTCTGTATACTGGAGTTGATTCCTCCGCGACCAATCACGTGGGGAGACCTGTAGCAACAATCCAATGGGTCTGAAACTTTGATCGTTCACATACCTACATGGCATCGTTCCATATCTTGAAAATCAACACAAACGACCAATGCCTTCATGGTGTTGCAATTTCCATTTTCTTCAGTGTAGTTGCAATAAGCTACGGTCATGGCTAAGCAGCATTAAGGAATTCAAACAACTGTAGATGGGTTTCATTGTCAACATCAGAAATTGATATGACAACGAAGAAGAGTACAGGATTTGCTCAAGAGAAATCAAACAAGTATATTCTGATACATTGCTTCTGAACATATTGCCACTAAACAGAACCAGTGCAGAGAGAATCTGTTTCACCAGTGTTTTGCTCCGGCTCATCAGTTGGTCTGATACACCTCACAAGACGCCAGCTATTGCACACTGAGCAGTGGCGGCTGGTGGATAATTGTTCTGGGTGTTGCACTAGGGGGGGGGGGGGTTGGTAGAGTAAAAGACTGCTTGATATCAGAGAAAACTGTATTCAATTGCGCGGTAAAACAGATGTACCTCATTCATTATTAATGCTGCAGCTCAGAGAACATCATTGTCATCGGATTAAATGGATTATGAGTTGGTCTACATGAAAAACTTCACGAGAACAAAACAACGTAAGTTATATTTGAGGGCATGAAAGAACAGAGAGTGTCATAAGTACGCGCAAATTACAGTATTGCAAGACATAGTATCGGCAGTTGACGGATGTCTGTCCGCGCATAGTCTCTCTTGTTGCAATTAGCGGGCAACGACCAGCCGAGTTAACTGTTGAGATAGGGCTTACTCGGTCTAGCATCTCTGCCATACCATTCACTATTGAGATCTGGTCGGTGCTTGGGGCTGGCAACAACCAAACGGACGAGCGATCCAGACACTTGGTGCACTTTGCTTTCTCAGACAGTTCACAGTAACTTACTTGTATAAGATTTCCTGAATCATTAAAGAACAAAATTATGAATTCCTATACAATCATATAAAAGGAAATTTACAGTTTTTATCACTAAAAATATTACTACGGCATTAATTGTTTTCCTTAAAGAAGTCTGGTTGTTATGCAACACTGTAACCTTATTACCAACCGCCACTAATACGGAGTAGGCTATAGCAAGGCTCATTTAGGCCACGAGCAGTGCCAATGTTCTATGAGAGCTGTGTTTTTTTTGGCTAAAATTGCCAACCTGACTGATCAATTGAGTGGGTGCTCGCAAAAACGGGCTAAACATCATTTTTTTCAGAAATTGAGTTATGATGTGCAATCTATGCAGAAAAGTGTAAACTATCTTCTCTGAAATGGGCTAACATCAGAGAGAGGCTTATTTAATGAAGTACATGACTGAAGTTTATGCTATTTTGAAAGTTTCAACTTCGCTTGGCCGCCATGTTCGTTTTGTACTTAACAGTGTTTTGAAAGTCACATAGGTGAACTTCTATATAGTAATGCCCTTTATCACCGTACAAAATTTCAGGGTGATATCAGTAAAATTTCGGAGATATAGAATGCAGGTGAAATATATATATTTTTTACCCAAACGCTCAGCTTTAGCTAAATGATGGTTAGCCCGTTTCTATGAGCACCCACTCAATTCGAAATGATCTGTGGTACAAAACAAGTAGTCTCTCGGAAATTCTCAAATTGAGCAGAGAAGGGTGAAGAGATTTGGCTATATGCTAATAAAAATATTTATCAATTTCAAAAGTTTTGGAGTAAGATGTTCAACAGTTCTGTGTGGAATTGACAAAGTTGGAGAAATTAAACTTTCTCATAAGATTTACAGACAGAATGCTAAAAGGTCAGCCAGACAGTGATGAATGAAGTCTGGTGTTGGAGAAATTAAACTTTCTCATAAGATTTACAGACAGAATGCTAAAAGGTCAGCCAGACAGTGATGAATGAAGTCTGGTGTCCTATCTTCCATCATTCATAATTGTCAAACACATGGTGTAATTCCTCAGGGAGCCATGCAGGCTATTGACCTAGATCAGAAAGCTATGTCAGAGCTCATTCCCATATATGAAGCAGGATGTTGACAGATGATACTACTTACAGATGTTCTAAATGACAGGCATGCATACAGGCAGCATTTCTTTTCAGGGCCTGGACTTGGCATGAATCAATTGCAGGATGGTCCAGTTGATGTGGGTAGCCTCAATATATTATCAATGGTTTAAGATATTGAAATAAGGTTTTCATTTAATTAATTTATTTTATTTCGTATGACAAAATGAGGATACATTGGGGCAAAGAAATAAAAACAAAGAGGTAACAAAAAAGTTAAAATGCACTGCTCAACAAAAGATTGGACTACCACCATCATTGTATGCTGATGCTGCCATAGTGGAGAGGGAGCTCTTACCCCAAGATAAACATGATGGTCTCATTCAGAGCATGTAGGGAGGATTACTAAAGACTGATACTGATCATCATGAGATACAGATTTTCAATGTTTTTGTTTTCAAAAGGGATACCTAGAAGCAAGTTCGCTTTGTTTGTGTAACAACAATTGTTATTGTTTTCAGAAGGACTGATGTTTAGTTTGTTAACAAGTGATCGTATAAACCTCAATGGGTTTACTATAAGAAGTCATTGTATTATAATAATAATATCGTATGGCCTCGGATGCCGGGTGCAAGCTGCATGTTGAATTTTGTTGTTCCTTGGAGCGCTATGAAAGTCAAGGAGGTTAGATATCTAGATGTTGTTGTTTTAAGGGGCCTAACATCGAGGTTATCGGCCTAGATATCTAGAGCCTTGGAGGCTGGATTTAGACAGCTCCTTAACCCGGTCCATGAGTCAATTAAAATTGGCTACATGGATAATTCTTGCCAGGCACGTCCACGTCGTGGGGGTGGGCAACGGTACTGTAATATACCATGGAACTACAGTAACGGCTAAGTTCTGGTGAGGACCCAGTCCTATGGGGTATAACATATGTAAGAAATTATTTTTAAAAATTTCTTTGTTGTGCAGGTAAAGTAGTATCTAAAATTTCAGCCCAGGGTGAGGAATACCTATAAATCCACGATGCATAGAATTTCTTACATACAGTACATAAACAGTGTTCTTTGCTAACACATGTTTTTATTAAAGGAAACTTGTTGCAGAAATCCTGTTTCTTTGAGGTTCAAAACAATAGGGTGTGATTTAGTAATTGACGGAATTTAATTTATTCGCATCATTCGTAGAGCAAAGCTTGATTTTACTAAATATATATCGATTACATAGCATGTGCTTTTCGTCCCCATGGTTGACGGCAGTGGCGGCCGGTGGTATGTAAAGCTGGGTGTTGCACCAACATTTCTGATGTCGCAATTTTATATGGGAAGTTTACACATGTAACAAAAATCAATTAACGTTAGATGAACTACATTTCTATAAAAACTGAAATACATGGGTTTTCCAAACTAACTGTACGTTCGACAAATAGACAAATTTTAATGGCTCTTTTGGGCTTCTTCCTATAAGAATTCATAACAAATCATATGTACGTATTTACGCCCTATGCCTGAGTTAATTGGAAGAATTTAAAACACAGCAGGTTGTCTAAGGTTGGGTCTCTATCTCCAGGATAATAAACATTCTCAACATAAAAACATGGCAACCGAAAAGTTTGTACGTTACGAAAAATGATATTACTAACAAAGACGGGCACATATTCTGCATAAGGATAGGATTTTTTTACTATAGCTTGAACCCCATCAGAGGAACCAGCCATGAAGTGCGCTCTGTCATACGTCTGCGCAATTCATTTTTGCAGAGTTTCATTCAATTTCTGCTTCTTTAATTAATCCAGTAAACACGCTGCTAATGTGTGTGCATCAGGTTTTGTTTGCCTCTTACTACGTAACTTATCGGTACACAACAGCCATCTGAAATATGTTTGAAATATCACTAGTTTCATCTGCTATAATGGCTAAAATTTCCGATTCCTTTATTTGCTTTGATACTTCTTCTTGGCAAACCAGCAACATAATCTGTAAAATTTAATTTTGAATTGTTTTGGACGTTCCTTTGAAAACAGTTGCCCTTACTAAAATGACCTTTAACACAGCATCCAACTCAACGCTAAATTTAATTAGTTCTCTCAAAACACCTGGATTTGTTGATGTTACACTTTCATCATGATCACGCAAGGCCAGTTCGAAAGAGCCACAGAAACGAATACAGTTTATTACAATAATTAACACATACCTATTGTGCCTAACTTCTTCGTTATATTCCGCAATTTACCTTCTATAGACACTGTCCAATTGTGCAGCTTCGTTAACAGTTCCAAAAAGTGTCAATTTCAAACAGCTGAAGATTGGTTGGTTCCTCAGTTTAGGAGCTGCGACAACGCGGTCATATCCTGTACTTTGGGTGTGTGGAGAATCTGTCTGATAACCGGTGTTAATTGTGATGGCTGTATTACTGAGTGTCATCTGTTTTTAATTCAAGTGAGGACTGCAGACATTGAATTTCAAGCAGTTTCTACTTTTGGCGCCAAAGGCCACCGTAAACGACTACTAGTTCAGAACTTGGTTACTACACGCCACCGCAGTCGGCTCCTGGCGACGAACGTTGGCACCTAAGAGCGTTGTTCAAATTTTTAACCTATAATTTAGCTTCACACAGGTGTAATTAGTGGAAGATTCTTTAACATGCCATAAATCTATGACATGGGACCGCCGGCTTTACTTCCCCTCCGAAGGAATGCATACTGAGGGATTTTTAACGCTCTTAAAAATCCGACGACTTGGGCCGGGTTTAAACCCGCGATCTTGGACATAGAGGCTCAGCATGCTACCAACTACGGCACCAAAGCCACACAGCTGAAGATTCATGTTTCTTTATTTTAGGGATTAATTTCCGTAACTCCTATTTTGGTCCACGCGGATTCTCCACCAACAAACATGGAAAACAGAATAAAGCGTTTTTAATGTCGCATTCACATAACCAATTATTATTGCCTTAAATATATCCTTTAAACGCCCTCGTAACCTATACTTATATTTTGGACAATACTTATCTGGTAATGGTCAACCGAGTGTTAGGTAGATTTCATTAGAAAGCTAACTATTGCAATGGGTCCCATGTTTCGACTTCCGGAAAATTTCGACATATCTTCGCGTTTCACATCCCCCAGACCCCAAAACCACCGTCAGTTCAAAAGTTTATATATAATTTATGTATATATATATATATATGTATATATATATATATGTATATCAGTTTCTTGTGGACACGATAACTGCCGTAATTTTGCACCAATTACTTCGAATTTTTTACCGAAGATGTATACCTATAAAATCTCGGTCGAGTTCGTTACTGGGCTAAATCGGTCGAAGGGGGTGAAAATGGGGGGCTTTTTTCGAAAAAGTGAAATTTCGCTATAACTCTCTTAATACGTGCAATATCGAATCCATTCAAAGTTCATAATATGTGTCGGATAAGTGCCAAAAATTTATGTCAAATAAGATTTTTGATAGCACCAACCATTGACCAAAGGGGTGGAAAAAAGTGGGTTTTTCGGGAAACATTAATCATATCTCTCTTAATAGGCACAATATCAAAACCGTACAAAATGGACAATATTCCCCTAATAATTACCTAAAACTTTTGTCTGAAAGAATTTTTGATATGACCCACCATTACGCCAAGGGACGAGAAAAATGATTTCGGAATTATAAGAAAATGCCAAGAGCTATCAGTGGTTGCCATGGCAACACTACTAAATTGATGAGGCATGGACCATCAGACGTTGCCATGACAACGCACTTGCACGAGATCAGATTCAGTATTTCCATCTGATTAAGTGGTTGGTTGGTTGGTTCTTAAGTTTAGGGGCTGCGACAACGCGGTCATGTAGCCCCGTGTACTTTGGGTGTGTGTAGAATCTGTCTGATAACCGGTGTTAATTGTGATGACTGTATTAGTGTGTGTTATCTGTTTGTTAATTTAAGTACTGCAACTAACAATTTTTCAGATAGTTCCTACTTTTGCCGCCAAGCGCCACTGTCAACGACTACGAGGCCAAGTTCAGAACTGAGCTACTAGACGCCGCCGCAGTCGGCTCTTGGCAACGAACATAGAAACCTAAGAGCGTTGTATACATTCTTAACCTATCCAATTTAGCTTCACACAGGTGCAATTAGTGGAAGGATCTTTAACATGCCATAAATCTATGACATGGGACCGCCGGCTTTACTTCCCCTCCGAAGGAAGGCATACTGAGGGATATTTAACGCTCTTAAAAAATCCGACGGCTTCGGCCGGGTTTGAACCCGGTATCTTGGGCATAGAAGCTCAGCATGTTACCGACTACGCCACCAAAGCCGCCTGATAAAGTGGGAAGCGGCTTCGGTGACGTAACTGGTAGCATGCTGAATGTCTATGCCCAATGTCGCGGTTTCAAAGCCGGCCGAAGTCGTCGGATTTTCTAAGAGCACTAGAATCCCTCAGTATGCTTTCCTTTGGAGGGGAAGTTCCAACGTTCGTTGCGAGTTGATGGTTGGGGTGGCATCTAGTAGCCATGTTCACAGCTAGGTGTCGTTGATGGTTGTACCTGGTAGCAACATTAGGAACTACTGCTTGAAATTGACCGTCTGCAGTACTTACATGAATTAAGACTAATACAGCCATTACAATTCACACCGTGTATCAGACAGATTCTACACTCACCCAAAGTACACGGGGTTAGATGACCGCGTTGTCGCAGCCCCTAAACTGAGGAACCAACCAGAGGTAGATTTCGTTAGAAAGCTAACTATTGCAATGGGTACCATGTTTCGACTTCCGGAAAATTTCGACATATCTTCGCGTTTCACATCCCCAGGCCCCAAAACCACCGTCAGTTCAAAAGTTATATATAATTTATGTATGTATATGTATATCAGTTTATTGTGGACACGATAACTGCCGTAATTTTGTACCAATCACTTTGAATTTTTTACCGAATACGTATACCTATAAAATCTCGGTCGAGTTCGTTACTGGGCTAAATCGGTCGTTGGGGGGTGAAAATGGGGGGCTTTTTTTTCGAAAAAGTGAAATATTGCTATAACTCTCTTAATATGTGAAATATCGAATCCGTTCAACATTCATACTATGTGTCGGATAAAGCCCAAAAATGTATGTTTGAAGAGGTTTTTTTATAGCACCAACCATTGACCAAAGGGGTGGGAAAAAGTGGGTTTTTCGGGAAACATTAATCATATCTCTCTTAATAGGCACAATATCAAAACCGTAGAAAATGGACAATATTCCCATAATAATTACCTAAAACTTTTGTCTGAAAGAATTTTTGATATAACCCACCATTATGCCAAGGGATGAGAAAAATAATTTCGGAATTATAAGAAAATGCCAAGACCTATCAGTGGTTGCCATGGCAACACTACTAAATTGATGAGGGATGAGCCATCAGACGATGCCAAGATAACGCACTTGCACGAGATCAGATTCAGATTTCCATCTAAGTGTGAAGCGGCTTCGGTGACGTAACTGGTAGCATGCTGAATGTTTATGCCCAAGGTCGCGAGTTCAAAGCCGGCCGAAGTCGTCGGATTTTCTAAGAGCGCCAAAAATCCCTCAGTATGCTTTCCTTTGGAGGGGAAGTTCCAACGTTCGTTGCGAGTTGCTGGTTGCGGTGGCATCTAGTAGCCAAGTTCACAGCTAGGTGTCGTTGACGGTAGTACCTGGTAGCAACATTAGTAACTACTGCTTGAAATTGACCGTCTGCAGTCCTTACCTGAATTACAGACTAATACAGCCATCCCAAAGTACACGGGGTTACATGACCGCGTTGTCGCAGCCCCTAAACTGAGGAACCAACCAAAATCTCTGCGGTAGATATAATTTTGCGTGAAGAAGTAACAGACCGTTACATAGTTGCACATCAGTGTCGAAACCTAGCATAAGGACAGTGTGACCACAAGTATAAAAATGGACCCCAAATGACAAGAAGGTTACCGTTCCCATAAGACAATAAAATGTTTAAAATAAGCATAAAATGACGAAAAACAAAGTTAATTAAGCTTCAATTATAAAATACCTTCTCGCATTAAATGAGGTCTGATCTACGAAAATCTGCATATTCTGCCTATTTTCGCCTATCCCCAAGTTTGTCCGGTGAAATCTACCTCCGCCTTCCGGCGTGCCGAGAGGACTTTTTTTTACTGTGAGTTTATCGTCATCAGGGAGCTGGGAAAGCTGTCTAACTAGTAAATTACTTGCTCTATTAATTTTCACTTACACTCCACAATACAATTAATGTTTCAAACTAAACATTCCGTTTAAATAAAATACTAACTTACAAGATGCACAGATGATACATCTGGGTGCTATATCGGAAAGTGGCGCGAAAGGCAAACTAACAAAACACTGAATTTTGCTAGCCTGAAATTTCGTAGTGAATGCATTGTAGTGAATCAACCAAACAATAATAATAATAATAATAATAATAATAATAATAATAATAATAATGCACGGTTATGTATCTGCCTGGAACCAAAATACTCAATCAACTAAATAAAGAACTAATCGCACCCAAATCCCGCAAGAACAAGAGTGGTAAAAGCAAACATAACCCGCTACAGTACACCAACAATACGTCGCAAAATAGTTCAGTCACTTATCTACTGTACTTATAGCATAGTGGCGTTCTTGGGCTCGCTTCACAGAACAATTGACAAAAATATTAAATGAAGTTATGATGAGAAAACATCTAAAATTAATTGGGTGTGAACCAATGTCTCCCTATGAAATTCCGATATTTGTACTGTTGCGGGTGGTGTAGCATTCCCTAGTGGTGTGGGAAAGAAACTACCCTTCAGGGGCGGATGACCTCGTAGTTCCGCCCCTTAAAACAACAGTAACTAACTAAACTACCCTTCGCGGGGTAAGAGAAATCGAGGGTGTTGTCATTTCCAAAGAGTGGTGCAGTCTAACGGTGCCATTTGGAACTGAGCGTTGCCAGGGGGCTGGCAGCTCGTCTGCAACTCCCTACTACCCATGCTGGTCGGCATGCTATGCACAAGCTTGGCCTCGTCCAGCCTCGTCCTGTACGCCGCGCTGTCTGCTTGGGAGTTGCCACAAGAGAGCTAACCCCCTGGAGTTTGATTTGAAGGCGGCAGCTTTTATAGGTACAGTGTGAAGCATTACGATAAATAATAACAAAATATCGATGATTTAAGCACATTTTTGAGTGCATTAGATCTATAAAACTAAAACATTAAAGGAAAAAAAAACGACGAATTAGTTGTAAAATTATTGGGAGTTGTGCAACGCTGCAACAATATCACCAGCCGCCCTTGGTTGACGGGTTGGCATACTAAGGTTAACAATAAATAGTGTTTTGGAGACTGGTGGCAGAGTTTAGCTGGATCGACTGTCGGTCCTTGTTTGCCCAACACCCATGTAATTCATCAATTTTGTACACAGTACATAGTTCTGTGCAGAATTAGGTATTGAAAGGAAAACCACTGGGGGTAAGAAAAACAAACATGAAACAGTTGATAAGAAAAATAAACTATCAGCCAGCACACACATTTTAAAAATAGGTTTTTTAGAAACACTGTATTTGTTTGCTTTTGGCATTTTTAGCCATGCAGCCAGATCCAAATTAATTATTTTACTTGCATTGTCAATTTCAAGAAACTTTTGCCGATGGTAAAACAAAACTAAAGAAAGAAGTAAAAAACTTCATTGGGATACATGTAGGCCTAATCATATATTAGAACTATTTTCATGTGTGATGTGTTGATGGGCAGCGAGAGTCATGAGCTTGTCTCATCAAAGTCTGTGAGGAAGGGAAGTGATTACAGAATGCACTAATGTCTTGCTTCCTTGGACAGATCATTGCATTTATTCTGGTAAGATTCATTCCAACATAAATATTATAAGCTGGAAATGTCTTCACCCCATGGTCGGTGTGAAGTGATTGGTAAATATCTTGCGACTTCTTATAGGCTGCAGGTTTTAGAACTGTGTTACCTCATTATATCACGGTGGATGAGTGGTTATCGTGTTGGACTGCCAACCCCAAGCTTGCAGGTCCGCTCCTGGCCATGGTAAGTGATTTTTGAAAGGCGACAAAAATCATGGCACGCATGTCATACGTTGTTGGCATGTTAAAGAACCAATTTGAATTCAGCAGGCCGTGTTCATACAGTAATTGCAAAATTAATCTCGGGATTTTCCGCCAATAAAAAGTTTTCCTTTCTCTACTAAAATGCGCTATAGTGTCAAGGGGCTTAGATATCCAACCTCCTTGACTTTCAGTGTTCCAAGGAACGACATAATTCGACATGCGAGATGCCCTCTGGGCGTCAAATAACAAAGCTTGCACCCGGTACCCGAGGCCATATGATATTATTATTATTATTATTACCTCATTATATCCTCATATCAGCAAGTGAATCACCAAATCCTTCTCACACTTGACCTTGCCATATCAAGAGAAGGATAAAGATTGCACAATTGCCAGGATTTGAGGCTACCTGTTAACCCCCTCACCTCTATGAATTACATAAATAACTTGCTGCCTAGTTTAATTTTAGGGGTCCCTTAGACAAACTGACAAATAGACAAAAATTCAGCTAAGGGTGTTTTTCATCTTTACCGATAAATACAAAATTTTAGCCAAAAAATTCAAAATTTACCGCCCGTGTTGGGCAAGAGCTCTAAAGTGCTATCTCATGCTTCACTGGTAATGGGAGAGCATGAGTTCAAATCTCACGTCGGCCGTCCTGAAAATGGTTTTCTGTGGTTTCCTATATTCACCCCCAGGAAAATGCCGGGACGATTCCTTTCAACAGGTCCACAGCTGAATTCCTTCCAACATTCCTCCCCTGACCCTTCCTTTATTAGACCCAATTTGGCGGTCGGCCTGTCAGCATCCCCAGTTGTATCTGCTGTCAAAGTGTGTCCAGCTCCAAGGCACTGACCTCGTGGCAGTAGAGGAACGATCCCTCGCCGAGTCCATGGTGAAGCCGATCCTGGAGGATAAGTGATAAAATAAAGAAATACTGTAAAGAAAAAAGAAAAAAAAGATAAAAATTTATTTTATAGGGCAAAATGAGGATACATTGTTGCAAAAATATTCAGGCTGAGAGCATATAAAGTATATATGGGCGGCTTGGGTGGCGTAGTTGGTATCATGCTGAGCTTCTAAGACCAAGGTTGTGGGTTCAAACCTGGTCGAAATCGTCGGATTTTTTAAGAGCGTTAAAAATCCCTCAGTATGTCTTCCTTTGGAGGGGAAGTAAAGCTGGCGGGCCCATGTCATAGATTTATGGCATGATAAAGAACCTTCCACTAATTACACTTACTTGTGTGAAACTAAATTATAGGTTGGAATTGACTGACGCTCTTAGGTTCCAATGTTCGTCACCAGGAGCCGACTAGTTGGTCGTTGACGGTGGCGTTTGGTAGCAAAAGTTGGAACTACTTGAAAATCGAATGTCTGCAGTCCTTACTTGAATTAAACCAGGTGAGTTAGCCGTGGTTGTTACAGCGCGGCTGCAGGCAGTCGCTCACATCTGAGAGGCGTGGAGGTTCGAATCCCCCCCGCCGGCAACCTTGAAGGTGGTTTTCTGTGGTTTTCCATCTTCCTTCCAGGCAAATGCCGGAGTTGGTCCATAACTATCGGCCACAGCCGCTACCTTCCAATTCCTAGTCCTTACATACACACTTACCTTCCCCAGACAACACACCACACCATACGCAACGGTATTTGTAGCTCACCCCATGGGTGTCCGCATAGAAGCAGCTACTAACTCTGCCGAGCTGAACATGTCCTCGGCACTCCCGGCACTAAAAGCCATACGCTAAAAAAAAACAACAACAAAAAAAACCCTTGAATTAAAAACAGATAACACACAGTAATACAGTCATCACATTTAACACCGGTTATCGGACAAATTCTACACACACTCAAAGTACATGGGGCTATATGACCGTGTTGTCGCAGCCCATAAACTGAGGAACCAACCAACATATATGTATACATGAATGAATTACATACCACTGAAACTAAGAGATAACTTATTTTACTTATTTCCTGTAACGTCTTAAGTTAACTACCACCATCGGACTCGGTTCCGAACCATGTTCTTGATCTCCATATAGGTCTACCCACAATTCTCAATACCTTCCATCTCTATGCTCCTTGTGGATTCCATTCCAGTGCTTGTCTGGCGATGTTGTTTTTATCACGTCTTAGCATGTGGCCTATCCATCCCTACTTCCTACGACGCATCTCAATATCAATAGGTGTTTGTTTAGTTCTGTTCCATATCTCTTCATTGGAAAGGATCTGTGGCCACCATATCCTCAGACTCTTGTTCATAGGGGCAGATGACCTCATAGTTCCGCCCCTTAAAACCTCAATAACTAACTAACTAACTCGTGTCCATAAAAGTCTTTGGTGGCGTAGTTGATAGCATGCTGAACTGCTATGCCTAAGATCGTGGGTTCAAACCCGGCCGAAGTCGTCGGATTTTAAGAGCGTTAAAATCCTTTATTATGCCTTCCTTTGGAGGGGAAGTAAAGTCGGCGGTCCCACGTCATAGATTTATGGCACGTAAAGAACCTACCACTGCAATTGGTAGTGTGTAGCAAAATTTGTAGGTTATATTTGGCTAGTTATGAACTCTCTATCAAGTTCCAATGTGCCGCTAGGTGTTAGTGAGAGTAGCATCTGGTAGCCAAAGTTGGAACTACTTGAAATTGATCTTGTTGGGAGCCCTCGGGCGTTCAATCAAAAATACCCAGCTATGGCCATTGGCTGCGATTCATATATAATCTTAAGATTTAACAACCATAGAGCAGGACCGACTTGACATTCTTATTAAAGATGCACAGTGTAGTGTTGATGTTAAGCTCTCTAGATCTCCAGCGGTCTTAGCAATACAAATGCACCTTTGGCATTACTAATTTTATTCCTAATATTCTCTATGGTTCTTCCATCTGTGGTGGCAATGCTTCCCAGGTAAGAAAACTGTTTGACCCGTTCTGCCTTTTGGTTTTCTAGGAACTATTGTGAATGTTGTGGTTCTTGCATCTCATTTCCTTAGTCTTCTTTGTGCTAATTTTCAGTCCCACCTCTGCTGCTTCCATTCTCAAATCATTCTACTTGGCTTCCATATCCTTAAAGCTACTGGTACTGGTTAGCAGGCACAAGTCATCTGCAAAGTCCAAGTCCTTCCTTCAGCCTGTCTGTCAGCCCCCATTTTATGCCTATTCGTCGGTTCATTGCTTTCCTCATCACCAGATCTAGTACCATAAGAAATGGCAGCGGTGCCAACTGGCATCCTTGCTTAACCCCTGTGTTAACTGGGATGGGCTCTGGCAGCATCTTTTGGTTCTAGATTTGGCATGTGTAGTAGTTATACATCTTTTTGGCTATGTTCATGATTTTTCCTGGAATCCCAAACTCTTTCATAACTCTCCTCATAGGATATGGTAAGACAATAATATGGTCTAAACTATGTGATTTATAAGCATGTTACTAAGGATGTATACCCCATGGTGTAGTTCTTAGTGTTATTGGTTGCCATCCTGGAGGCCTGGGTTTGATTCTCGGCTATACATATCTAATTTGAACATTCTTATTACTACCAAGTCTTCTTTCAAGTATGCTGAATATTGATAATAGCATAACAGTATGAGCATCGGAATGTAAATACAGGGGGAGTCTTATTTCTGACTGTGCATTTTTTTTTTAGAACAACCACAAGCATTTTAATAATTTACTCTTTGGAGGCTAGATCTAATTTGAAGCAAGAGTTCAGTTTCATTCACCTCTTGCGACAACTCATATTTGTTTCCCAGTTGATTTTCTTCTCACTTTTTTTTTTTTTTTTTGCCACTACAATTAAAATATAATTCTTCAATATCGGAGGATAACAATTCGTAGCTTGAGGTACGTTTATCATCGCCATCGTTGAAATATGTCAATGGGTCTAGTTCGCCTTCTTGTGCGATTGATAAATTATGTAAGAAACAATGGTGACTCATTTTGTGCACCATCCTGTATTTCCGCTAGGATTCAGGACGAGATGGAGAGGGAGAAATGCACATGCACGCATGGGATGGTATTCCAATTATGCTACCATTGTACAATTATGTTCGGTGTGTGGTATTCCTGAAGCGGAGAGACATGCACAGCAATGAGGAAAAATTGGACATGCTTCTTATGGAGAATGTAAAATAAATGCAACATCAGCGGTAGTGTTATGCGCAGAGAAGCGACATTGCGACAGTGTAGCCTATATCACGACAGGTCCGACCAGGGCTGTGCTGAGCGGTGGGGCTGGAGTCTCCCGGGCATTCTTCTATTACCAAATTCTGTAATATTAATTTTGTACAAACTGATATTGTGTAATTTTTGCACAAAATGTTCACCACGAAGTCAATTACAAGAGCATGAAAAATGGAGCTGGTATAATAAGTGATGTTTGGTTAATCGATTAATTGACCTTGTATGCGATTAATTGACTGACCGTATAATTGATTAATTGATTAGTAGACATGAGAAAACAAAAGAAGTTTTGAAAATGGTCATCGCTTAAGTTGAGTTGCGCTTATGTACGGAATTATATATAGAAATCTATAAAAGTTACTTTTTGAGTAAATACTGTATACAAAGTTTTCTTCATTGTTTATGTTAGCTATTTTGTCTCTATATCTAATGACTTCAAAATTATTTATGTATTTTATAAATGTTGTATTGCTTGATCAGGGATTTAGGAGCCTTTTTAAATTCCTTTCAGTTAAAAACAAATATTTCTGTGTTGATGTAGATACTCAGCAAGTTTTTCAGTGTAGTTTACTGTTTCACATAAATTTGAATCAATGTATTAATTAAAATATTGGAATTATGTGTGGCATCCATAAGGATGGCTTCTTCAGGCATTTGGTTTCCAAACACAGTCTACCAAGATAAGACTAGTGATGTCATCCATAGAATCTCTGTCCCCCCCTGTCTATTATCTGCCATCTCCACATAACCCCTAACTAAAATATTTTAGGGGCACTACTGTCTGAATATGTTAAAAATACTTATGCTTTGGGATTGTGAATATACAGGGTGATTCTTTAGCTGGAGCGGGACGGGCAACCGGTAACCAACCCAGCTCGCACCGCGGATTGTGCGCAGGTGGAAACCATAACAAAGTACATTAATTAATGGTAAATTCACCAGCAAATCATGACTAAAGAACTTACCTTTTCACAGGAGATGCTGAGAGTGTTCTCCTTAAGCTGACAGACAGGCGTTGTGCCGTGTAAATAAATTAGCGTTTACACGTTGTAATTCCCTTCTGTTGTGAGGGATATCTGCTGCCGTATATTGTTCTCCAGCTCCACTAGAGTGCGGGTAATTGATCTGTACACTTTGAATGTTAAATTAACCCACAATTGAACAACAAACGGGCTTAGGTCCGTGCTTCAATTAATTACAGTAAACACGCAGAGGGAGGAGGGGTTCAGGAGTAGCGACATAATGTAACGATGTCTGTCTGTCAGCTGAAGGAGAACATTTTTAGTATCTTCTGTGAAAAGATAAGTTATAACCTTTAACTGGTGACGCGAGGTCATCCAGATTCCCAAGAAATAAAGAAACATCTGTGCTTCTTTAATTAAATCATGCAGCTGTTGTTTATGCTACCTTCTTATCTGTGCGCTGACACTACGCACCCTAGTTGATAAATGTTTAGTGACTTAATGGACTTTAATGACCCTGGTTAGCTCGCCTCTGCCTCGCGCAACCCCGCGGCCCGAGCACGGTTGACTGGCGGAAGGTGCGCGCACACTTGGCAACTGGTCCCGCTCCAGCAAAAGAATCTCACTGTATATAAAATGAATGATGTGCTTGATATAATGCATATTTGCTTATTTTAATGCAGGTTTATGGAATGGTTTTATGGAAAAAAGTACTTGAATTACAGAAAAGCGTGACCATTCCATATTATAGCAGGAATACCTTCAAGAAACTAAGCATGTATTCAGCTGGTGAAGTTTTAAAATCCTCCAAAAAGGTATGTATAAGTGTTTTTGAGTTCTACTGCATAATACAGAGAATAATAATTTTGTTATCTTTTTTTTTTTTTTACATAGTCTACATTAATCAATTCATATACAATCAAGTCTAATAACGGTATTTAGAGATAGCTTTTCAGCTCCTTCTTCTTCTGCACCCAAAATTTCTTCATCCTGTCTGACCTGGCTGCCCTTTGTTCATCAGTTATGGTATAGTTTTTGCGTTCAAATGTTGTTAATGTGAATCGTAAGTATTTATTCCTTAGAATACTTTAAATTTAATTCTTCTAAATCTGTTTATTATATATAGGCAATTATGTAAAGGGTATACCATGGAATGTTTTGTACGCGGACGATGTGGCACTAATATCCTACAGTATTTATGACCTATAGCTGAAGTACCCGTGCTTTGCTACGCGTCATAAATAAATTAAAATGTAAAGGTGACAGTTAAAACAGGGGATAGGCGAGGTGCTGCGCAGAGGGAGATTAAGGATGGAACATTTTGTCCAAATACACCGCTCGGCGTTGACCGTGTTTTATAGCACAAATTTAGGTTCTACTCGCTAACCGTTGGAGATACCTTTCGGATAGAAATCTAATTTTAAACCTCGTATATGCCATCAAAAGTTTGCAATTTCTTAGCGTTCTCTTTTTATTTGAAATGGAAATATGAGTTTGAAACCAAAGGGTGTAGTGACGTCACTAAAATGGTCGCCATCTTTAAATAGTGCAAAGTATTGAAATCAAAAGTAACCTATATGTTAACCAGGTAAATCAGCTACTTCCATGTAAAATTCATGTATATCGGACCAGAGGTACTTGCGTGATTGAGTAATACACAGACACACACCATCTCATTTATAGCCTCGCTTCGCTCGCGTCATAGTCACGTCATATTGTTATTCAATGAAATGCAGGTTTAACCCCGTTAACACCCCTTTAGAACCTGAATATCCAAAAATCCCTCCTAAGTAGACGTTTTCGACACACAACAAACATATCCCCAAAATATCATTATTCTAACTTTAATAGTTTTGGTTGGTCGATGAGAGTGAACATCCAAAAATCCTTCCTTAGTGGACGTTTTTCTTCCAGAATTTCTCCCCTCCCCATAGGCCCCTTAAATTGCATTTTTGAAAAAACGGTCGAACACCTATTTATTTTATTTATTTATTTATTTTTAAGCTGATTGATTTCCTCGCCTATGGGCCGGTTCTACCACATCCGGGCAAAGGGGCCGATAACTTGCCCGTCGGAATAAGTAAGCATTTCCGTTCGACCATCAACGGGTAGCGCTATCGGCGGTATAAACTTCGTCTACCCGGAGTGTACATTTTAGGGAGCTTCGAGAGGCCGATAAAGCATTACCAGCCAGATTTGAGCCGTGCGTAAATGTTTCTTTGCATCATCTATGCTGTACATGACCTCTTCATAAATTACTACTAATAAAATTAGAATCATTTGGTAATTTTGTTGTCACATAATGATATAATTACAATCATTAATTAATTATAAGGGATGTAACAGTTACTGAGCATATTTTATTTTAAGGTTATGGAAGAGATAATTGATGTCCTGGAAATGTATAACTTTTTTGTCTGCGAAGAACAAGATGCAGTCACACGTCCAAAGCGGAACAGAGATCGGCTGGAGCATTATGAAATTTGGTCGAATGAGGGATTCTTCGTCCGGTTCAGGCTACAAAAGCCAACAGTTTTATATTTTGCTGCGGTTGATTGGACATGAAATACGAGCGCCTAGTGATTACCGTATGGTACCATCATAGATTTCAAAAAATTATCTCAATTACATTTTTAGGAATACTGTATGTAGCGCTCACATAATTTAATAAATTCGCACAAGTGTGCATGAGAAATACAGAGTGTACAGGACATTATTCAGGTTCTGTAGGCCTACTATACATTGTCACTGACTTGGTGTTTTGCTTATACAGCATAAGACCTGATATTTGGGGCATTGCATTTTACAGTTTTCTACATCACTAGAGCCTTGACAAACAGAACTACGATCTTAGGCTTGTGGTGACGCGTTATACGGTCAATGGTTTTCATTATAAAATATGTGTGACAAAATCATTCCATCCGCCGAACGAAATGTGTAAATGTGAACTTTGCAACATGACCTATCCAAGATACCGTCTATAGCTGTGCAAAACGAGTGATATCTCTCGTAGAATACAGCAAAGAGAACTATCTAATTATGCACAAATGTGCGCATTCCGTTTCATTCATTTTACAGAGTTTACAAACAAACTTGTCGCCTGGAATGTGATAATTTGATTTGACATACATTTTATGATTGAACCTATGCACTGCAAGCCTTGTCACAACATGTCTGTAGCTCATATAGGCCTAACTTAAGCCTGTATTCAGATTGCAAAGCAGCCTATTGCTAGAAACATATTTCACAGGCTATTCCTCCTTGAAAAGCACCGCGTGCTTGTCAAGTTTTCGATTATCGAGGTTAAATATGGTTATTCAGTTGCATTCCTCCGAGAAATGAATGACATGCTAGGTTTATACTGCCCAGAAGTGTCGCGAGAGGTTTTGGTACTATGTCTTGTTGAAACCAAAGAGCACATGCTATCAACAAACAACGGACAAAAGCGAAACGAAAAGAAACTTAACGCATCTACCGATAGGTGGCTCACTCATCGATTACTCGAATTTGACAAAATTCAGGCTGGCCACCATCTGTATTTCGCTATAAGGTTCCGCGCAGCTGCCCGGAATTTGCACGGAAGTGGTAGAACGCTGCCCAAGATGCACAGAGGTTTACACCGGCAGATAGTTTATCACCCGGGTTGCTGCCCGCAACTTTTACTCGGATGTGGTAGAACCGGCCCTTAGTCGTTTAAGAGATACACGCTCCGTTTCATCCCTTTCACCTCATAATATACACTAAATCGAAAAACCATTAGACATGTGTCAGCTTATTTTTAATGATTAGTATATATGCCAAGTATCACATCCCCAAATGAAACCACTCGTGAGATATCGTTATTCATTGAAATGCACGTTTACCCCCTTTACACCTCTTTAAAACCGACAGCAGTGGCTATGCTGGTTAAAGCGCAGCGTTAGGTCATGGGGCCAAGCTCTCTGCTGACTCGGTAGACGCGTGGGTTCGAGCCCCACCGTCGGCCGTCCTTGAAATGGTTTTCCATGGTTTCCCATTTTCAACACCAGGCAAATGCTGGGACGGTACCTACTGACAGGCCACGGCCGCTTCCTTCCACATCCTTGCCCAATTTCATTCATCTTCATCCATTCCGTCTCTCATCCCGACGAGCAGGTCGCCCACGGGCGTCGCCTAGAAAGATCTGCACTCGGCCTCTCAGGAGGCCACACGAAAAAAAAAAAAAAAAAAGATCTCTTTAAAACCCGAATAAACAAAAATCGTTCCTTAGTTGACGTTTTCGACATACAGCGATCATATTCCCAAAATTTCATGTTTCCAACTTTAATAGTTTTTGCTGGGCGTGATGAGTGAGTGAGTCAGAGAGGACATTTTCTTTCAATTATTTTTACCAGAATTTCACACATCCCCATGGGCCCCTTAAATTGGATTGATGAAAAATCGCTTGAACACCATTAACTTATTTTTTAAACTGTCTATTTCCCCTGAGTTTGATGAGCGAGTGAGTTAGTCAGTCAGTTAGGACACTTTCTCTCCTTTTTTCCCCCAGAATTTCACCCCACCCCATTGGCCCCTTAAATTAATTTATGAAAAAACGGTCGAACACCGATTTACTTACTTTTTTCGCTGATTTTTTTTCCGCTGAGTTTCAAATTTCTCGCCTATGTCGTTTAAGAGATAGGCCTACACGCTCCATTAGGAATCTTTCAACCCCCACTTTTCATCCCTTTCACCTCATAATATACACTAAATCGAAAAACTATTAGACATTTGTCAGCTTATTTTTAATGATTAGTATATATGCCAAGTATCACATCCCCAAATGAAACCACTCTTGAGATATTGTTATGCAATGAAATGCACGTTTACCCCCTTAACACCTCTTTAGAACCTGAATATCCAAAACTCTTTCCTTAGTGGACGTTTTCGACATACAACGAACATACCCCCAACATTTCATGTTTCTAACTTCAATAATTTTGGCTGGGCGATGATGAGTGAGGGAGTCAGTCAGGACATCATTTTCTTTCATTTATTTTTGATAATTTCACCCCTCCCCATGAACCCCTTAAATTGGATTTATGAAACAAACGGTCGAACACCTATTTACTTATTACTGTACAATTCCTCTGTACGAGCCTATGGCTCTTTGGAATTAATTGAATAAATATCATTCATATCATTCCCCCTGAGTTTGATGAGTGAGTCAGTCAGTCAATCAGTTAGGACACTTTCTTTCCTGTTTTTTCCCCCCAAGAATTTCACCCCTCCCCATGGGCCCCTTAAATTGGATTTATGAAAAAACGGTCAAACACATATTTACTTATTTTTTATGCTGATTTTCAAACTCATCACCTATGTCGTTTAAGAGATACACGCTCAGTTAGGAATCTTTCAATCCCCATTTTTCACCCCTTTCACCTCATAATATACACCACATAGAAAAACCCTCAGACACGTGTCTTCTTACTTTTTAATGATGAGTTTTTAGGCCGTGTATCACATCCCCCAATGAAACCAATCGGGAGATATTGTTATTCAATGAAATGCAGGTTTAACCCCTTAAGACCCCTTTAGAACCTGAATATCTGAAAATCCTCCCTTAGTAGACGATTTTGACATACAATGAACATATCCCCAAACTGTCATGTTTCTAACTTCAATAATTTTGGCTGGGCGATGATGAGTGAGTGAGTGAGTCAAAACATTTTCTTTCAATTTTCTTTTTTAAAATTTCACCCCTCCCCATGAACCCCTTAAATTTGATTTATGAAAAAAAAACAAACTGTCGAACAGCTATTTACTTAATGTAAAGCAGTTTCTCCCCCTGAGTTTGATGAGTAAGTCAGTCAGTCAATCAGTTAGGACACTTTCTTTCCTGTTCCCCCCCCCCAGAAATCACCCCTCCCCATGGGCCCCTTAAATTGGATTTATGAAAAAACGGCCAAACACATATTTACTTCTTTTTAAGTTGATTTTTTTTCGCTGAGTTTCAAACTCCTCGCCTATGTCGTTTAAGAGATACACGCTCCATTGAAACGATCTTGCTATGCTCCACGTTGAGCGTACAAATGAAACGTTTTGACTGATCCTTACTTGCCCTTTGAAATATTTACTCTGCCTAAGATATGTTGTTTTAATGGGTGCCAAGACCTCAATGCTATGTTGAAATCTAAATTTATATTTTACAACATCTAGCTCTAGTAGAACACCTTCAAGAATCTATTCACTCAGATCGTGGTATGATTTGATCATTAACCCAACAACAATTGTATCAGGAGAAGGAATTGGTCTATATCTAATGCTACCTACTGAAAGCAAAGATTGCATGGTTAAAAGAAATGAATTTATTATATATAACAAGTACTGCAAAATTAATAATAATAATAAGTTAAAAATTTAAATTGGAGCTTTGCGATTTGAATATTACCACTAGAAAATTACGTGAAAACGGATTCGGATAAATTACTGATTTTATTCTTATTCCCAAGCTATGAAGTTATTGAATACTGAATATAAAACAAAGAGAAACGAGAGATTGCGTAGTTCTGCGTCATTCGCGCTTACCACTGGAAATTGCCGAAGCATTTCCCTCGTACTAGATGATGAAGAAAGCTTCCCACTGTTTCCTGGACGTCGTCATCTTCTTCGTTAGTTGATGATATCCTGGTAGATTTGATAACTTTATGGTCCGAACATCGGAGCCAAACACTCGTGCAACCACACTGGTTAAGTTTTACAAAGATAGTCCTCCACTCCACGGAACATCGGAGCCACTCACACGCACAACCATACTCGTTAAGTTCTACACAGATTGTCCTCGCTCCACGGCGCGCCAAACGATATATCCACTCGTCGGCTCCCCACTCCGGTCCCGACTTCCACCTTACGTGGTCTCCACTGATTGGCTGAGCACCCCTCTATACTCCCCTCCTTAGGCTCAATACCCACGGCGCGCGGATGATGTCGTTTGCCGTTCCAGACTATTTCGCCTTTTCTTGACGCTGCAACCCAGGCTTGCGACATGCTTCTTGACAAGAATAAGCCTGTATCCGAATTCCCAGTGAGTCATCTCTCTCATAATACCCTAACTGACAAAACTCCGTAAAATTCCGTAATCATATAATTTTCTATGATAATGTTGTTCGTAATAATTTGCTTGATAGTGTTTTCTAAGACACAGAAAACCTATCTGTATGCTTATAATTTTATAAAAATGCTCCAAAAAATACCTTAATAATAATAATAATAATAATAAGTTAATAATAATAATAAATTAACATGAAAAATTCTCTAGGCTGAACAATTCGCCGCGTAAACAAACATAGAATGGCTTCCTACTGACTTATGCCAGTGGCATAAAAACCCCTCAAAAAACACATTACATATTCGCCTCGGATCATCGGATGATTTACCGTGACGACGGTCCATTATCCGATTATCCCAGACACGTTAATAATACCCATCCAAAATACATATTACATAATTTTTTTAAATTTTTTTTGTCGTGTAGCCTCCTGAGAGGCCGAGTGCAGGTCTTTCTAGTCGACGCCCGTGGGTGACCTGCGCGTCGGGATGAGAGATGGAATGGATGAAGATGAATGAAACTGGGCAAGGATGTGGAAGAAAGCAGCCGTGGCCTGCCAGAAGGTACTGTCCCAGCATTTGCCTGGTGTTGAAAATGGGAAACCACGGAAAACCATTTCAAGGACAGCCGACGGTGGGGCTCGAACCCACGCGTCTACCGTGTCAGCAGAGAGCTTGGCCCCTTGACCTAACGCAGCGCTTTAGCCCGCGCAGCCACTACTGTCGGTATTACATAAATGAAATCACCCTAAATTACAGATATATACACTCATAATTTTTCTTTACGCACTTTGCGTCAAAGTTTGTTGTCACTATGGATTGCACTTTGCAACCAGTCCAATGTTTTTCATATAGAATAATGTTCCACGGATATTTCCGCCTCTCAAATTTCTCTATGTTGGAAGAATAGACATAATTACTGTGTCAGCACTATGTATATAAGATATCACATCACACGCATCAAGGTGTTCTGATATATGTATATCACCATAGAACTTCCTAATTTCACTGGAGGTTCCTTCCTTATGGTGAAATTTAATCTCACTTATCACTGAGCACACGATCACACTATTGTGGCAGCGCATCGTGACCATAATAATTAACCTCTCTTTATAACAGACGAAATTAATATTGACTTCTGAAAAAAAAAAAAAAAACCAGTAAATGCGCATTACATATAACACCAAATATTTCTGTGCCGTAATCGCCCTGTCTTCTTAAGTTCCCGTAGACCATATTCTACTTAATACTAGTTCTCAACACAGACCAGTTCTCCTCACACAAATAATACCATTGTACAAATTACCTAAATTACACACTTACAAATCTTACATGGCGAGGCCGTAAACAGAAATCACGTGTGCTGTTATGTATGAGTTTCATGAAGGACTGTCTCGCCTTCTGATGGCCCATCTTTGTCTAGTGGACGCCTTAAGCAAAAATACCCTGTCCAAGCGCTCACCCATCTCTTGGAGACAAATGGGAATTCACCAGCGCTATCAAATTCTGGCCTTGGTGTATCGAGACATTTTAGTGCTCAAGAGCATCCGACAATCCCGTCATATTTCCCTGTACCTTAAAAACTCTCAATTACTTACATACTACCCCCCTATGTGACTTCTGATACGCCTGCCTAGAAGACCATATCTCCCATGCACCAAATACCACACTTACTCATTTGATAGGCTGGCTCGCCAGCTAAACACACTTACTTTATGACACATACTTTCGTAGACTATGTATATTATACGTCCCGTATAACCTGTTTCCCTTACTATCCTCCTGCACATATGCTGTTTTGCCAATACGTTTGGTAACCATAAATGGGCCCTCGTAGAGATAAAAGAACTTGGACATGACTTTCTCTAGCTTATTTGACTGTTTCGGCACTCTAAGTAAGACTCTGTCTCCCGGCTCGAATAGGTCAAATTTAGTTTCTTTTTGTTGGCGAATTCTCTTTTGTGCTGACTTAGATACATTCTGTTTCGCCAACTGGACAATGTAATCCATCCCCGGTTGCTTACCCTCATTTAAACCCAACACCCTCGCTAGTTCATTTTGTGGTCTTTTTCCGAAGTGAACTTCGTATGGCGTCAATTTCGTGCTCTCATGCTGGACAGAATTCAGCCAAGTCTCGACCTTGGGAAGATGTCCAACCCAGGCCGCATGCTTGTCATGCACTAGAGTCCGAAAAAGACGAGCCACTTCCTTTAATGGACGCTCTGCAGAATTACCCTGAGGGTACCTTACAGAGGAATGAACGTGTGTTATACCAGCTTCCTGCATGCTGGTTCTCCATTTCTTTGCAGTAAACTGTGGTCCACTGTCAGATAGTATCCTGAGAGGAAGGCCAAACTCAGGTACATACTTATTAATGATCAGATGGCTACACGCTATTCCCGTGGCTTTCCTTAGCGGACTTAGCTTGACATACTTACTAAAAGCGTCAATAACTATAAAAATGTACTCGTAACCGTACTGTCCTTTAACGATCGGGCCAAATAAATCCACACACAGTAGTTCGCCGGGACTGCTGGTGAGAACTGCAGATCTCTTCCCCACTAAATATTTAACTGGATATTTACTCCTTTGACAGGTGTCACACTTAGCTAAAATCCTCCTAACATCCCTTCCCATTTTACTCCAAATGAAGTCACGACCAATTTCATAGAAGACCTTGGCAGCACCAAAATGTCCTAATTCCCTATGAATGAACCAAATTAGCTCCTCCCGCAAAGTGGCAGGAACACATATTGCCCACCGATTATTCCTACATTTCCTTGCGAGAAGCCCATCCTGCATCTTGTACGTGAACCGTCCTACTTTCACATACTCTTCTTCACCTATTTCCAACCTTGCCAGTGGCTCCCTTAACTTAACGTCCTCACGTTGCTCCACTAGCATATTTCTCAGTGTCTGTAACGATGCCCTGTTGCTACTGTCCACACATGCACATATTAAAATACCGTCCTCTGCTTTAACCACAGGATAATCCCTACATAAATTAGTGTCCCTCGATAGCATGTCTGCAAGAATGTTGTCTTTACCTTTAATATATTTTACTATGAATTCGTATTCCTGCAGAGCAAGAATCCACCTACTAACTCTGTTAGAACTGAGTTTACAAGTTCTCATATACAGTAATGCATGGTGATCTGTATGGATCTCAAATTTCCCCCCTACTAAATACATTCTAAATTTCCCTAAACTGAAAACAATACCTAAAATCTCTAACTCAGTAATCGTGTATCTCTTCTCTGCTGCTGTCAGTCCTCGCGAGGCTAAAGATACAATGCACAGATTACCCTCATCATCTTTCTGACATAATACTCCTGCAATGCCTATATGTGAAGCATCTGTCATAACCACATATTCCTTATCTTTCAAAGGATATTTCAGCACTACAGCTTTCTCAAAACCTTCCTTCAGCGCTCTAAAAGCCTGATCATGCTTGGACTCCCATCTCCACCGAGTCCCACTTTTAAGCAATTCCCTGAATGATTCTACCAACCCTGAGTATTTAAGAACGAACCTCCTGAAAAAGTTGCAAATTACCAAGGTATGTTTTTAACTGCTTAACATTCTGTGGCACCTCTGCGTTAAGTATCTTATTAACCCTACTTTCTTCAGGTGTAACACCTCTACTCGACACTCTATGACCTAAAAATGTCACTTCTGACTGACAGAATGACGACTTAGACAGCTTCAAAGTGAACCCTGCCTGATCTAACTTCTGAAAAACTATATCTAAGTGGCGTAGATGCTCCTCAAAACTGCGTGAACTAATTACCATATCATCAATGTAAATGGTTACAAACTCTCCTGTGTCATCCCCTAATGCGATGTTTAAAGCCCTAATTAAAGCTGCTGAACTACTCTTTAACCCATAAGGTACCCTGAAAAACTGATAAAGGTTATATTTATGACTAAAAGCTGTAAATGGTCTATCCTCGTACATAAGTGGCACTTGCCAAAAACTGGAACTCAAATCTACACAAGTGAAATACTTCTTCCCCTCAAATGTTTGCATTAATTCCTCTATTGACATAGATTTCAGCTGATCTGAACTAATTCTACTGTTAACCAAACGAGCGTTTAAACAAATACGAACCGTGCCGTCGGCCTTGGGTACCGTGATCAAAGAATTAACATGAGGACTGTTAGAGTGCTCAATAGTCCCATCTTCAAGCATCTGGTTAATTTGTGCCTCAACTGCACTCTGATAAGCGAAAGGTACAGGATATCTATGTCCTGTGAATACTGACCTATCAATAACGTTCAATGAATGTGTATAGCAATTGGCCATACCAATGCGATCCTCAAAAACTCTCTTATTACACAATAACACATCATAGAGCCGAACACATTGTTTCACCTCTATATTTCCCTGAAATGCAGCATCACGTAACGAGTCCTCTAGACTACCGTTCGTAATCACACTGCCCACAAAACATGGAGAACCCCGCTCTACGGCTGGCGATATCTCATTTAAAGTGCAAATCACACCTACAACACTATTTCTCTGAATATGGTCATTGAACACTACTTCTACTTCAGAATCACCCCATTTAAATTACAAACTCCCTACATCATAACATAAGTTACCAGACACTCTACTTAGCCACTCTGAACCCAAGATAACACTGAATACTAAATTTGGAATTACAAGACAAATCTGCTTTTCTATATGATTATTAATTTTAATGTCTACTAAAACTTGCTTAGAAATTACTTTAGACCTCTTCCCAACAGCTGTGATAACATAAGTGCTTTTAATTGGCATCTCCTCAAAATTTACTCCAGTTCCTTTCATTTTATCATAAAATGCACTACTTATGCAACTCTTCATACAACCACTATCAATTAAAACATCTGTGTACGCCTCGGACACGTTAAATTTAACTATGGGGCTCTTACTAACCACTTCCTGAATAATACCTTCATCATTTAGTTCATGTAATAATTCATTTCTTACATTTAGGTCATAGTGTTCCTGTATAAGTGTATGGACAGGGCATGCTACAGACTGAGATTCTGACCTTACTTCGCAGCCTGGTTCGCGTTTAAAGAACCGCTACAGCTGGCTGTAGTACTACTAACTACTGCACTGGTCTGGTTGTTCTGGGCTGTGTTGTCATTGTTTGGCTGTATATTACTACCACTAGGCTGTCCTCTTCCTTGACCCCTATTCTGGTTGTAATTATTGTCATTATAATTTCTCCCTTGAATTCCCCTGAAATCATTATTTCTCCCTTGATTTCCCCTGTAATCATTGTTTCTCCCTTGATTTCCCCTGAAATCATTGTTCCTCCCTTGATACTGATTACCATAGCCATTTCCTCTGTTCTGATTTAGCTGATTATTATTATTATTTCTATTTTGAGCGTTGACCCCTTCGCCACCGTTCCCTTGAACTTCCTGGTGCCTGTCTTCATTAGGCCTATTATTATTATTACCCTGGTTCCTATTGAAATTGTCCTCATAACCCCCTCTCCCTAGTGCATCAAATGTGCTTAGCAAATTTTCTACTTGTGATATTGTCTTTACATTCTGGATACAAGCAGCCTCCTTGATCCTATAGGGAAAGTGCCTAAGTAGCAACCTCACCACATCACTTTCCTCCTTCAAGTCATCCAGATATTTACACACTAATACCTGCCCTAAGAAGTATTCGGTCATGGTGGAGCTTCCTTTAGGGTTATATTTACCACACACTACTCCCTCACGATGCTGCGACTGAATAACCTCATTCCAGAACTTTTCACAGAATTTCATTTTAAAATCATTAATATCAGTAAAATTGTCTCTGTAGACAGCAAACCAATTCCTCGTTTCCCCCACAAACACTTGTTCTAAAATTTCAACTACCTGGCACCACTCAATACTACCATTTTCCAACCTCTCCCCGAATTTATTTTCTATAGTATTCATGAACTCCATTGGGCACCCCTGTCGATTGCTGAACTTACACAGTTCTACCTCCCTGTGTGTGCTATTCACAAAAACTGGCCTATTCTGACTATTTTCTTGCCTGATCCTAGCTTTTAATTTTAATTCTAATTCTGCGATTTTCTCCTCAGCCTTCCTCTCAATACTGTTTACTGTTAATTTAATGTTTCCTTCTGATTCTTCTACTTTATCATATAGCTTTGCTTGTTTCTCCTCAATCTTGCTAATGCTCTCTCTATTACTCTCTCTTAAATCATTTACTTCTGCAACTATTTGCGAGTGGACTTTTTCAATTCTACCCCCCAGCTGTTCCTTAACCTCTTTAGTAGCTACCTGAATTTTGTCAATTTCTCCCCCCAATTGTTTTTTGACCTGCTGTGTTTCCAGTTGCACTAGTTCTTTTAAATTTTCAGCCTGTGTACTGATTCTAATTTCTAACTCCTCCTGTACTTTTCCTAATTTTCTGTCTACATCTGCAATAATCTCTTCAGCCTTCTCTTCCATCACCCCTCTGATTTCTCCTCTAATCTGCTCTAATTTCTTATCTAGTTTTAGATTGTTCTCTTCAAATTTCTCATTAATTTATTGCTCATTTGTTAACTGTTTTGTTCTAATTTAGCATTTAAAGTTTCAGTACTCTCTCTATTTTCCCTACTGTTTTGTTCTAGTTTAGCATTGTTTTGTTCCAGTTTAGCATTTAAAGCGTATGTACTTTCTTTATTTTCCCTACTGTTTTGTTCTAATTTTGCATTGAAGGCATCACTACTAACTTTGTTCTGAAACAGGAACTCGAGAAGTCATCATCATCATCTTGCACAGTTTCCAGCCACTGGCCGGGTCTGTTTGGAACACAAGCCTCTCCAACGTCTTCTGTCTTCCCACCATCTCTCAGCCTCCACCCTTGTCCAGTCTTCTCCTCTCTTCTTCACGCTTTCTTCCACCCCCTTCAGCCACCTGTCTCTCGGTCTTCCCCTCGGTCTCTTTCCTTCCCACTTCGTCTCATGTACTCTCCTGGGTATCCTCTTCTCCTCCATTCGTTTTACATGTCCATACCATCTAAGTCTAGATTTCTCTATACCATCCTGTAATGGTTCCTCCTTCATTAATTCTCTGGTCCTCTCATTTCTTATTCTGTCCATCTTTGTAGCTCCAATACTGCTTCTCAAGAACCTCATCTCACTGGCCTGTATTTTGCTCCTCTCCCTTCCTTTCATAACCCAGGTCTCCGAGGCATACGTCAGGATAGGGACATAGTACGTCCGATATATGATCTTTTTGCTGTTCTGAGGGACATCCTTGCTCCATAACATGCTTCTCACACTCCTCCGAAATGCTTCTGCCTGCCTCCCCCGCTCATTTATTTCTCTATCGTTTCTTCCATTATCTTGTATCAGGCTTCCCAGATACTTAAAACTCTCCACTTTCTTCAGCTGTTCCCCACCAATTGTTATTCCCGTTGTGGTTCTTTCCTTCTTCCTTGTTGTGATCACCATCTCACTCTTATTTATGCTAAATTTCATCCCATATCCTTGTATTACTCCTTCCCACACGTCCAACTGTTCCTGTACCTCCTCCTCCTTGTTTCCCCAAATCATCAAATCATCTGCAAACACCATTGCTTTCATCTTTCCGTCCCCAATTACTTGTGCCACTCGGGTCATTATGTCATCCATCACCACAATGAAAAGTAACGGTGACAGTGCACTTCCTTGTTTCAGGCCGTTTCTCTGTTCCAACCAGTCAGATCTCTCTCCTCCCACTTTCACACAGCTCACGCTTCCCTTGTACATCTCCTTTATCCTCTTTATAGTCCATTTCTCTACTCCTCTATCCTCCAGGGACTTCCATACTTTGTTTCTGCATACACTGTCATATGCTTTCTCAATGTCCAGGAAGGCCATCAGTAGATCTGTTCCATATTCATAGTGCTGTTCTTGTAACTGCCTTACAGCAAAAATCAAATCCACTGTGGACCTTCCTGCTCTGAAGCCATGTTGTTCTTCCCTCATCCCTCCTTCTATCCTTGTCCTAATTCTCTTTTCCAAAACTTTCTCGAAGATCTTTGCACAATGACTCATCAGTGTTATTCCCCGATAGTTTCTGCAATCTGTTCTACTACCTTTCTTGAAGATCGGGACAATGATTCCTTTTTTCCAGTCCTCTGGGGTCTTCCTTTCCTTCCATGCTGTCCTCATCACTCGGTACAGCCACTGTATCCCCACCTCTCCTGCTGCTCTCACCATCTCCACACTCAACTCATCCACACCCGGTGCCTTCCCTCCTTTCATCTTGTTCACTGCATCTTCCACTTCTTTCCATGTTAAGTCCTTTTCTGTTTGCAGTTCATCTTCCTCTTCCCCGATTTCTTCCTCCTCACCATCTTTTCCATTTGGGTTCAGAAGTTCTTCAAAATATTCTTTCCACATTTTCTTCAGTTCTTCCCTATTTTCTATCTCTTGTCCCCTTTTGTTCACCATTCTAACATAATCCGTAGGATCCTTCCGCCTCTTATCTTTCACCATCCCATACAGGACCTTTTTTGTACCTTCACTATCCTCCTCCATCATCTTTGTCCACTCTTCCATCCACTTCCTTCTCTCCTCAGCCACCACTCTCTTCGCCTCCTTCTTTCTTTCCTGGTACTCTTCCCTTGTCTCTACCGTCCTATTTTGATACCACCTCCTAAAGGCTCTATTCTTTTCCCTTACTATATCTTTTGTCTTCTCATTCCACCATGGTGTTTCCTTCCACCTCTTCTTACTACTTGTCCTCCCACATACTGCTTCTGCTGCACCCACTAGTGTCTTCTTAAATCTAGCCCATTCTTCTTCCACCCCTCTTTCTTCATCTGTTGGAATTCCTTCCTTTACCATTTTGAGGTACTCGACCCTTCTATCCCCTTCTTTCAGTTTCCATATCCTTATACGTCTTTCCTGGTTCTCAGTCCCTTTCTTCTCCTTACTCCCTCTCAGGTTCATTACCAGTAATCGATGGTCGCTATCCAGGTTCTCCGATGGTATAACCTTGATGTCCGTGATGTTCTTATTTAGTTCTTTCTCATACAGTATATAGTCGACCACCGACTTCCTGGTCAAGTCATCACTGTACCATGTGATTGTGTGGCTCTCTCTTTTCTTAAACCAGGAGTTCCCAACTAGCAGGCTGTTCCTCTGGCAGAAGTCCAACAGTCTCTTTCCTTCCTCATTTCTTCCACCCCAACCCTCTGGTCCTAGAACACTCTCATAACCTTGTCTTTCTCTTCCTACATGGGCATTGAGGTCCCCCATAACAATCATATTTCTTCCTACCAGCTGCTTCTGCAATTCCTCTTCAAACTCCTCCTTCTCTTCAGAAGCGCAGCCTACTTGTGGAGCATATACTTGCACTATTTCTACGGTCTCTCCCCTCAGTGCTACTTTCACTTTCATCATCCTATCACTTATTCTCCTCACTTCTTCTTTCAAACCATCTCGTACTACTACTCCCACTCCATTCCTCTTTCCCTCTTCGTTCCCACTCCAGTACAGTCTATAGCCTTTTCTCAGTACTCTCCTTCCTTCCCCTTTCCACTTTGTTTCTGCCAATCCCAATAAATCCAACTTCCTTCTTTCCATCATATCCACTATCTCCTCCACCTTCCCCGTCAGCGTTCTTAGGTTTAAAGTTCCAAATCTTAGTCCGTGTGTACAGCCGTGTCGTCGTCTATTAAATCCATCCTGTCCGAGGCTCGTTCCATTTTTGAAAGCATTTGGTTTAATCCACTACTGGCTTGCTGGGCCTATCGTAGCTTCACCAGAGCCCCGTTAGCCGTCACTTTTCAGGGTTCCTGTAGGACCTTCACAGCTACCGTAACGGTCCCGGGGCACACGAAGTCCCCACTGTACTTCGCCCCTACAGGCAATCCCCTACTTTGTGCCGTTGCCCGTCTCCCACGACGTGGACGAGGGGAGAAGTAAAGTTTTTAATTCTGGTTGGCCGCCTACTCTCCCTGTTTCAGTATCGGGATTTACCTCCGCTACCTTGCGATTTGAATATTACCGCTAGAAAATTACGTGAAAACGGATTCGGATAAATTACTGATTTTATTCTTATTCCCAAGCTATGAAGTTACTGAATACTGAATATAAAACAAAGAGAAACGAGAGATTGCGTAGTTCTGCGTCATTCGCGCTTACCACTGGAAATTGCCGAAGCATTTCCCTCGTACTAGATGATGAAGAGAGCTTCCCACTGTTTCCTGGACGTCGTCATCTTCTTCGTTAGTTGATGATATCCTGGTAGATTTGATAACTTTATGGTCCGAACATCGGAGCCAAACACTCGTACAACCACACTGGTTAAGTTTTACAAAGATAGTCCTCCACTCCACGGAACATCGGAGCCACTCACACGCGCAACCATACTCGTTAAGTTCTACACAGATTGTCCTCGCTCCACGGCGCGCCAAACGATATATCCACTCGTCGGCTCCCCACTCCGGTCCCGACTTCCACCTTACGTGGTCTCCACTGATTGGCTGAGCACCCCGCTATACTCCCCTCCTTAGTCTCAATACCCACGGCGCGCGGATGATGT
Source organism: Meconema thalassinum (assembly GCA_946902985.2). NCBI lineage: Eukaryota > Metazoa > Arthropoda > Insecta > Orthoptera > Tettigoniidae > Meconema > Meconema thalassinum. The sequence continues at coordinate 55,328,394 of OX336394.1, forward strand.
CGTTTGCCGTTCCAGACTATTTCGCCTTTTCTTGATGCTGCAACCCAGGCTTGCGACATGCTTCTTTACAAGAATAAGCCTGTATCCGAATTCCCAGTGAGTCATCTCTCTCATAATACCCTAACTGACAAAACTCTGTAAAATTCCGTAATCATATAATTTTCTATGATAATGTTGTTCGTAATAATTTGCTTGATAGTGTTTTCTAAGACATAGAAAACCTATCTGTATGCTTATAATTTTATAAAAATGCTCCAAAAAATACCTTAATAATAATAATAATAATAATAAGTTAATAATAATAATAAATTAACATGAAAAATTCTCTTGGCTGAACAATTCGCCGCGTAAACAAACATAGAATGGCTTCCTACTGACTTATGCCAGTGGCATAAAGACCCCTCGAAAAACACGTTACACCGTTAGGAATCTTTCAATCCCCACTTTTCACCTCTTTCACCTCATAATATACACCACATCGAGAAACCCTCAGACACGTGTCTTCTTATTTTTAATGATGAGTTTATATGCCGAGTATCACATCCCCCAATGAAACCAATCAGGAGATATTGCTATTCAATGAAATGCAGGTCTACCCCCTTAACACCCCTTTAGAACCTGAATATCCAAAAATCCTCTCTTATTGGGAATTTGCGGCCCTTGAGTAAGCTGCATACCAAATTTCATTCCAATCCGTTCGGTGGTTTCTGAGATTTCGTGATGAATGAATGAGTGAGTGAGTGAGTGAGTGGTATTTGACAAATATATAGAAGATAGTGTCAAGTCTTTGTTATGCTAAACTCGGTTGACAGTGCTGTGTGAGCAGTTGAGTAACTAACGGGATTTCAAGTACAGATCCTCATTTTCTATACCGGTAGTGTAAAGCGCAACTGGCATCCAGTCGGCCGTGTCTCGACTTGAGCTATGTTGCCATGGAAACTATCTGCCTTGCCATTCCTTCATGAGTATATTTTATGATTTGATTAGCCTGTGCTTGAGTGCAAAAGGGCCGAAATCAGAAGAATGAGAAAGACTATCGAAAATTCATGTAGCCAGCGGTTCCTTCTGGGTCCTAAACTATGTGTATGCAAAATTTGGTTGAGATTGGTAGAACGGTGTAGATTTGTATACGGAACAGACACACATACATACAGACATACAGACTTTCACTTTTATATATAAGATAAGAGAGTTTAGACCAATGGAGAAGAGCTCTCGAGTCTAATGGACTGCGCATTAGTAGAACCAAGACTGAATATATGGTATGTGACTTCCACCACAATAACCCAGTATGACAAATATGGAACTTAAATTAGATGGTGAAACCTTACCAAGAGTAACAAAATTTAAATATCTAGGTTCTGTCATTGCTGAAGATGGCACGATAACTGCCGATATAATCCATAGGGCCACGTCTGGGTGGAACAAATGGTACGGACTAACAGGAGTTTTATGTGAGCCGAAAATACCCATAAGAATGAAGGGTAAAGTTTATAAAACTGCCATAAGACCAATCCTACTCGATGGTAGTGAAACATGGGCTACTACAAAGGCACATGAGCAAAAGCTACATACCACTGAAATGCATATGTGTTACGATGGGCAGGTGGAGTTACCCTCAAAGATAAAATCCGTAATAAACATGTGCGAGGCAGTTTCAAGGTAGGGCCTATAACTGAGAAACTTTTAGAGTCAAGGCTAATGTGGTACGGACATGTTACGCGAAGACCGGAAAATCTTGTAGTGAAGAAGTGCCTTTCTATAGCTACACAAAAGAGAGGGAGCGGCCGACCTCAAACAACATGGATGACGAATGTCCAAAGGGACATGAGAGTATTGGGTCTATCTGCTGATGATGCTTTACAACGAAACGACAGAAGCCTCAGGATTAAGAAAGCCGACCCCACGTAACGGGGAAAGGCGAGGAAGAAGGAGAAGCGTAAAGGGTATACAATCATATCCGATGGCACCATTTATCTGTGAGATAGTCATACTAACTTTGTTTTATTAAATGAACTGTAGTAATTTCTGCTAACAATATAGCAGACTTCAGTTATACACATTCGGCCATGTAGCCTAATTATTTTGAAAATTAGACCAGTACTTGTGAAAGAAGAGCATGTTGATAATTGCATAGTAATAATTTATTGTGTTAAATACATCTCATGAGAGGGCTTCTTTGGGATAAGCAAGTTCCTTAAAGATCAAAACTAATATTCTACAAGAGTTTCTTTATACCTGTTACTACATATAGCTTAGAAACCTGTACCCGGTCCAAGAGAAATACCAGCAAACTACAGACGGTGGAGATGAAGTTTTTAAGGACTATGATTCAGAAGACAAGGAGGGACAAAATAAAAAAAGATAAGATACGCCATCTTGTTCATGTAGAACAATCTCTTAATGAGATCTGTGTTGAAGCCAGGCTGAAATGAATCTGTCATCTCAAAAGAATGGACACACAGAGAATAGCTAGAGCGTGGTTTGAGAAAGAACTGAAAGGCAAGAGACCAAGAGGTCGACTGAGGAAGAGATGGATCGAGCAGGTTAGAAATGATCTTGCAGGGAGAGGTCTGGATGTGCAGCAGATCATGGAGGAGGAAACATTCTTGGAAAGAACTAAATAGAGAGCGCTCATTCACCGCAACCGGGAAACTGGAGCGGGATCATGATGATGATGATGATGATGATGACAGAATAGCACCTCCTTGCAGATTGTCAGTAGGCAGACAAGGTTTAACATAAAAATACGGTAAATAAAATAAAAAAACAAACATAATTGGACTATTTTAGAAAAGTTATAAAATACATGCAAAGACTCATGTAAACAATAACAATCATCATCATTTTCCAGCTCAAGTTTCCCGGGTGTGGTATACAACAATACTGGTAGTAATTGTTAAGAATCTGATTTTAAAATCCCAATGCCTCTAGACCTATTTTTACTGATCACCATCTACATAAGTCAGTGGCAGCTGGCAGATAATTGTTCTGGGTGAAATGGGTTAAAGACTGCTTGATATCAGAGAAGGCGGTATACTTGTGCTCAGTAAAACTGATGTAGCTTCTTCGCAGTCCAGAGATTATTTTCTATTCAAAAAATCTGGTCATTGTGCTACACTGAAACCTTATTACCGGCTGCCAATGGCTTAGGTATGATTTTGGAGGATGAAAAAGATACCTCTGATGACTGGGATGCCTAATTTCTTAATTAATTTGGTGGGGAGATAAAACTTCTTGCATGTCCGTTAAGGTATAGAGCCACATGCTCCCAACAGCAAGCCAATTACTTCTATCTCTTGAAGGCGTACTTTCTCTATTAATTCTGGAGGAAAGCAGAGCATGGCTCTTACACTTCCACTTATATAATATATCATTTTCATATTCTGGGAGTCATTCTTCTCCTTCTTCTTGTTCTTCTTCGGATGCCTATCCATTAATGGATGTTAGCGACCACATGATGGATCTTTTGCTTATGAACTGCCTCTCTGGAGGCCACACGATATCATCACCACATAAAATAACAATAATATAGAGTTGCCTCTGTCTTACTCTACCTGGGCCTAATACTTTGTGGAGCTTGTTTCTCTCAGATGAATTCCTTATGAACAAATGAGAGGAACAGTCTAAATTTAGACACAGTGACAATATTAAAACTCATTATAAGAATGTCAATGAAGAATTGTGTATACTTAATGACTACTCGGACAAAAGGATAACTTATGTAATATTTTTCTTCAGTTCATATTCTGCAGTGTTTTCACGTATTCCATGTACAGTTCACGCTACGTTTTTCGGTCGGTCAGCTCCGATTGCGCAGTCGTACAGAAGACTGTCTGCGAGCCTCACGCATGTGCAATTGATAGGCAAGTGTTTAGTTGCGTGGAAAGCAACTCATTTATCAATTGCACATGAGTGAGGTTCACCACCTGTCCTCTGTATGACTGCGCAATCGGAGCTCACCGTTGGCCGGTGAACTGTACTGTCCTTTTTATTGAAATTAATATGTCCAGTGAAAGACCAGTGGTGTCTCGGTTTATGATTTAAAACTTATGAGACCCCTAGACATGTGGCAACCCTGGAATTGATATCTTGTGGTAATAATATTTCATTTTATATTTTCAGGATTACTATGTACCGGTAGTGGACCTAAGAAGTGACACATTGACTAAACCCACTCATATGATGAGGAAGGCAATGTTTGAAGCTGATGTTGGAGATGATGTTTACGGAGAAGACCCTACAGTCAATGGTCAGCCCCAAATTATTACAATAACAATAGATTTTAATAACTTGACTAGTAATTCTTGCATTATGTTGTGGCAGAGACACAGCTGTGTTAAGGGTATTTTATGCCCGACCCTGCTTCCACTCACAGTGTATGGAAATGTTTAGGATGCTGTGTGAGAGTTGGGTAGATTCAGGATATCTGATATGAGGGTAGCATGAATGATTTATCATCATCATCTTGCACAGTTTCCAGCCACTGGCCGGGTCTGTTTGGAACACAAGCCTCTCCAACGTCTTCTGTCTTCCCACCATCTCTCAGCCTCCACCCTTGTCCCGTCTTCTTCTCTCTTCTTCATGCTTTCTTCCACCCCCTCCAGCCACCTGTCACTCGGTCTTCCTCTCGGTCTCTTTCCTTCCCACTTCGTCTCGTGTATCCTCCTGGGTATCCTCTTCTCCTCCATTCGATTTACATGTCCATACCATCTAAGTCTAGATTTCTCTATACCATCCTGTAATGGTTCCTCCTTCATTAATTCTCTGGTCCTCCCATTTCTTATTCTGTCCATCTTTGTAGCTCCAATACTGCTTCTCAAGAACCTCATCTCACTGACCTGTATTTTGCTCTTCTCCCTTCCTTTCATAACCCAGGTTTCCGAGGCATACGTCAGGATAGGGACATAGTAGGTCCGATATATGATCTTTTTGTTGTTCTGAGGGACATCCTTGCTCCATATCATGCTTCTCACACTCCTCCAGAATGCTTCTGCCTATCTTCCCCATTCATTTATTTCTCTATCGTTTCTCCCATCATCTTGTATCAGGCTTCCCAGATACTTGAAACTCTCCACTTTCTTCAGCTGTTCCCCACCAATTGTTATTCCCGTTGTGGTTCTTTTCTTCTTCCTTGTTGTGATCACCATTTCACTCTCATTTATGCTAAATTTCATCCCATATCCTTGTATTATTCCTTCCCACACGTCCAACTGTTCCTGTACCTCCTCCTCCTCCTTGTTTCCCCAAATCATCAAATCATCTGCAAACACCATTGCTTTCATCTTTCCTTCCCCAATTACTTGTGCCACTCGGGTCATTATGTCATCCATCACCACAATGAAAAGTAACGATGACAGTGCACTTCCTTGTTTCAGGCCGTTTCTCTGTTCCAACCAATCCGATCTCTCTCCTCCCACTTTCACACAGCTCACACTTCCCTTGTACATCTCCTTTATCCTCCCTATAGTCCATTTTTCTACTCCTCTGTCCTCCAGGGACTTCCATACTTTGTTTCTGCATACACTGTCATATGCTTTCTCAATGTCCAGGAAGGCCATCAGTAGATCTGTTCCATGAATGATTACTGGGACAAATTGATGGGAGTAAAGGCAGGAATGTACTTGTAATGAAGAGATAAGGGCTAAGTTAGAAATGAACATGCTGGATGACATTTCGTATGAGGCGACTCAGATGGTGGGGTCTTGTGAAGAGAATGGGGGAGGAGAGATTACCTAAGAGGTTAATGAGTTGGGCTGTAGAGGGTAAGAGAAGCGGAGGTAGACCTAGGAGGCGATGGTTAGATTCAGTGTTGAACGATTTCAAAGTGAGAGGTGTAGAAGCAGAGGAGGCCGCAGTGCTAACTGCTAATAGGGGATCACAGAGGCGACCTGTTCGCAAACAGAGGCTTGCACACTAGACTGGACGCGAAAGGCAAAACAGTCTCAAATGAAAATGTATATTAATGGAATTTGGGTCAGGAGACCAACAAAGGAACTTTATGAAAATACAGGCACCATTATGGATAAATTTAGGAAGAGACGTCTGCAGTTCTATGGACACACATATATATAGGATGGATGAGAACAGACTCACTAAGAAGATTTTCAATGTCGTGAATGCAAGTAAATTAAAGACCAGTTGGATAAAAGAAGTACATTTTTTTTTTTTTAGCATATGGCTTTTAGTGAGGACATGTTCAGCTCGCCAGTTTTGTAGCTGCTTCGAGACGGACACCCAATGGGTGAGCTACGAGTACCGTTGGGGAGAAAAGTTGGAATGTAAGGACGAGGAGTTGGAAGGTAGTGCCTTTGGCCTATAGTTAGGGACCAACCCGGCATTGCCTGGAAGGAAGATGGGAAACCACAGAAGATCATCTTCAAGGTTGCCGGCGGGGGGATTCGAACCTCCTCGCCTCCCGGATGTGAGCGACTGCCAGCAGTCATGCCGCAACGACCACGGCTAACTCACCCGGTAAAGAAGTACATGAAAACATGGAATTACTTTAAAATCTCTGAGGACGACATTAAGGACAGAGAACAATTTAGAAATAAAATCAGAAACACGAAAATTGTACAAGTTTCAAGGAAAGACACATCAGGGAAAAAATGGACACAGAGTAAAGGAAGAAAAAGACAGTGAACTAATGAAGAGGTTTTGGGAAGAAAAGAAGAGAGGAAAAGGAAGTGAAGCTGTGATTGGCTCAAGTTCTCACGCTCTCCAGAAGGGGAATAATCGGAAATAATAATTAATATTATTAATAATTGAAAAGCAATCCAAGGCTGGAAATAAAACTCTTACCACAAAGTTTTGAAGGAACCCCAGTAAAAAAATATGGTATCTGTCTTGGGCTACGCATTGAGACTCGGATCCAAACATCCTTTTTAGAACTTAAAAGGTTCATTCTGGTTCCGTATTGATAAACTAATTAGTATAAACAGGTTAAAGGTTCCGCCTGATCAATACTTTTATTAAATATGATCACCGTGTGGTCACTAGTGGGACTTGTTTCGAGGCCTAATTAATAGTTTTGGCCCCTTCATCAGCCGATATAACGGAGAACGATACAAGATTATTTTTTGCGTAGCACTTAAAATTCAATCTTGTATGGTGCACCATAAAGAGAGATTGAAACATTTTATGCCTAATATGAGTTATGTCAAAAGTCTTATGAACTAGGCCTATAAACACTTTCAATAGACGCCTCACGGTGGTCTTTAGATGTTGTTGAAAGCACAAATGTACGGTACTGGTTCGGTACGACAGCTACAGTTCAGAACACCTTTGTTGGAATCAGCAGTAGGAACACTTAATTCCTCAATACTTCACCAGCAATATAAAGATGATACAACCAATGAAGTCACTGCGCTGAAAATATATCTTGCCTAATATAAAGCTTATGAATTGCATAAACATCTTGTCAAGAAATTTAATTTAATTCTGGTCTGATGACTGCGTTAAATACATATACAGGGTCATTATGTGTGTGCGCACCAGTAAACACAGCAAGCTAAGCGGACTGTGACTAGCGCAGATCGCGGTCGGCGCCCACTATCACACTTTTACCAAACATGTTCAATAATATGTACTTACAGAGCTCATAGGTGATGCTGAAAATGTCCTCCCTCTCTTGTAACACACACCTGACATCTTCTAATGAAAGAATGTCCGTCAACTCTTTTATTATTTACGGAGCCCCCGTTTCCTTGAATCGTTTAGCGAGCCTCCTCATTGTACTGGCATTAGGCACAGGTCTTCGTGGATACTTGATTCAAAATGTTTGTCTTGTTTCAGAACAAGATTTTCTGCTTTTCATATACGAATTATTGACATACACACGTTCGCGCAATGTGAATTGGTGTCTAGGCATGACCGACGATCACAGTAATCACAATACTCACTAAACGTGCAACACTAACGTCTAAGCTTTGCAAATACACGCCCATATGAATGACAAAACACGTGTGAACTAACGATATTAGTCAGCGGAGCGCGCCAACCGCCGGCTGGACCACGATCTGCGCTAGTCACAGCCGGCTTAGCTTGCCGTGTTTACAGGCGCGCACACACATAATGATCCTGTATTATGGGTACAAATCAGAACTTTGAATATACAGTATATCTCCGTGTGTACTCACACACACAAACCCTTCCCCCTCCACGGTTGGTGGTCAGTCATCAACTGAATAAGGCAGTGCATCAACAGGGAAATCTATTCCAGTTGTGGAGGTTTACAACTCTCAAAATGACAGGCAATAAGCTAGACTTTCACAGGAAACTACTGATAATGTTCTGAGGGCCAAAGGTGGCTGTATTCTAGCCCATTGCAGTCATTATGTGGTTGAGAGAGAGTTCTGATGGCATCACTGTAAGAATAGGGTAATAGCATTGGTCAGAATATACTAGGAGACTGTCCTGAGGGCACTTTAAATTGTACCCCCCATTCATATTTTGCCTATTACCATTAAAATATAAACTAGCACATATCTCACCGCCAGTCAAATTGGATGGTCCCAAGGAATCACAACCTCCTAGTCATTCTTGAGGGCTGGATGACCTGGAAGTTACTAATAGATTACGAACTGAAGTTGACTGACCCAAATCTAATCTACAGAAGTGGTGCTTACCTATTGATACGTGCGTTATGTGACTGTCATGGGAAACAAACAACTGAACATCTTTGTTGTTGTTGTTGTACCGTATGCGCATCAAGATACACCAATAACGATCTGGAATTAGCCAGCCCCAATGATCTTCTAGTCCCTATCCGTTCCGGATCTCGGCAACCATCTTGGCTGAGCTTTCTCTGTTCTGAGCCGTTTGGAATAACTCTTCCGATGTCTTGAGAATCCAGTCTCTGAGTTTTTTTTTTAGCCTCTATTACGCATAATGTGACCGAGGTATTGCATCTTTTTTGTTTTTACAGTGACCAGTACTTCCATATCCTTTCCCATTCTTCGAAGGATCTCGGCATTTGTGATATCTGTCCATGATACTCTTAGCATCCGTCGATAGAGCCACATCTCAAAGGCCTCTACATTTTTATTGAGTGACTTTGTTCAAATCCATGTTTCTACTCCGTAATAAAGAACAGAAAGCACATAGCAGCGAAGTCTAATTTTTGTGGTTAATTTTAACTCACGACTTTTAAATTTTTTTCCCATTTTGTTGAACACAGTCCTAACTTTACCGATGCAGTACTTCTCATCTAAATTATCCCATTGATCGTTAACAATGGTTCTGAGATATATGTATTTCCTGACTCTTTCAACAGGTCTTTGGTTGATTACAGGATGACATGCAGTGTTTACATTTTTGCTTATGACCATAAATTTGGTTTTCTTAATATTGATGTCAAGACCATATTTGTGGCTAGTTAATACAACTCCGTTGATGAGGTATTGTAAACTTTCTGGTCGGCGGCTTTGGTGGCGTAGTCGGTAGCATGCTGAGCTTCTATGCCCAAGATCGCGGGTTCAAACCCGGCCGAAGTCATCGGATTTTTTAAGAGCGTTAAAAATCCCTCAGTATGCCTTCCTTCGGAGGGGAAGTAAAGGCGGCGGTCCCATGTCATAGATTTATGGCATGTTAAAGAACCTTCCACTAATTACACCTGTGTGAAGCTAAATTAGGTCAGTTTAAACATTTGACAAACGCTCTTAGGTTCCAACGTTCGTTGCTGGGAGCTGACTGCATTGGCGTCTGGTAATCAGGTTCTGAACTAGTAGTCGCTGACAGTGGCGTTTGGTGGAAAAAGTAGGAACTACTTGAAAAAATTAAATGTCTGCAGTCCTTACTTGAATTGAAAACAGATGCACACACTAATACAGTCATCACAATTAACACCAGTTATCAGACAGATTCTACATACACCCCAAAGTACACGGAGCTACACGACCGTGTTGTCGCAGCCCCTAAACTGAGGAACCAACCAAACTTTCTGGTCAATCAGCAAAAATTAAAGTGTCATCCGCATACCGAATGTTATTTAACCATTGGCAATTTAAAAGCAATCCCATATCTATATCTTCTAGTGCTTCTCTGAAGATATATTCTGAATAGATGTTAAATAGCAATGGAGGCCTGGAGGAGGTAAAATATTGGGCGGGATCCATCTTGAGTAAATTGAAGAGATTGTTTCATTTATGCGTGCCAGTCGGCCACCCATGACATAAAATGATGTCATTCTAGGGGATTGGAACATTTTGGTCATCACTTAGGTGTGTGTGCGTGCGCGCGCGCATGCAATATTTCTGATAACCTGTGTTTCTGTGGTGACTATAGTAGTGTATATAACTATAATTATTAGGTTTGGGAATAGGGTAGGTGCCCCAGGACTTGAAATGAGATACTACCCCGGCATTTTCCTTGAGGAATTGTGGAAAAATCACACTTAGAATAGCTGCTGTCAGTGCCTGGATTCGAACCTCAGATTTCCAGACTTGCTGCAATTCCCCATCGCGGTGTGGTGAGCTATTTTACCTGCTCGGCTACACTGCGATCTTCTTCTTCTTCCTAATGTCTTCCCGTTGGAATGGGGTCCGCTTCTTGGATCAATGCACACTATTTCTTGCGATCTAACGGCTACACTGCGATGTGACTACATATAAACAAGTGAAAGTGAAAAATCTTAAAGCTGTTGTGATTGATTGAAATTCTTGATATTTTTACTGTATTGGCCAATGATTGTTGAGACTCCCTGGTGTTGTTCTTCTAGCACTGGAGGAGCTGTCTACCTCACTACTTGAGAAGGAAGCTGCATTGTTTGTTCCAAGTGGATCCATGGGGAATCTTATTGCAAGTGAGTATCAGTGGTCACCTAATTACACTGCTTTTAAGGGGGCGATGACCATATCCGTATGGTAATGATTCAAAACTCTCTACTTAGGTTGTTTATCAATGTAACTGCATGAAATTATGTAAACCAAAATAAAGAGACCTTGTAATTACATCTAATGTCAAAAATTTTTATTTTGGCAAAACTACGCATGATATTATTTTGAATTTTACTTTTTGCCTAACAAACGACATCTACCTGAGGATGAACGAGTACAAATACTGTGGGTCTATTACTGAAATTCCTACATATTTTAAAGTTGTTGTTGTCTTTCTTATGGCTAGCCCGGATTCCAATCCATCAGCTTTCTTGTGTTCCAATAGAGTTGTGTGAGGTTTCCTGAAGTTCTAGCAGTCACATCAAGTTTGTTGCAATGTAGCAGGTGCCCCTTATCCATTTTACTTCCAGGTTCGTGACAAAGTGTGCATTTTTCAGATCTCAGGATGTTGATTCGTTTCAGATGAGATGCAAGGCAGTCATGGCCAGTGTTAAGTCTGAAGAAGGCTACATCATCTCTTCTTGGTGTTAATTTATATTGATCCCATTTAGCATCAATGTCCTTCCGTAACTTGGTTTCTGCTGTTTTCTTTGCCATTTCTTCATATCTGTTTTTGATAGTATTTTTCAAGATCCTTTTTGCTGACATAAAATCAGTCTGACTGATAGGATGTTGTAGTGTGGTACCTTTGTTTGCTAATCTGTCTGCCTCTTCATTACCTGCTATTCCAACATGAGAAGGTATCTACTGAAATAAGATCTGTTTGTGGAGTCTTTGAAGGGTTTTTATCATACAAAAAATTTCTTTCAGTTCTTTATTTTGAGGCTTATAATTTGACGAGATGGCTTGGATGGCTGCTTTTGAATCTGTAATGATAACACATTTTTGATAATCATTGTTTCGGTATGGTAAAATTTCCGATTTTTCCTTTATACAGGGTCTGGCAGAAACAATCTAGCATTTTATTATAGGTCCTACAGCAGGTGTTCTCAGCCTGGTGCTCTTTAAATAAAATAAGCTCCTCTGAGATCCATTCTTCAATTCAAATTCTGTTGCACGAACCAGAATAATAGTATTTTCATAACAAGTTTTGACAGCCAAAAATGTTATCCTTTTGTGAAATACAGGATCATTATCTTTGTGCGCACCGGTAATCGCGGCAAACTATGGCATCGATTGGCTGGCCAGGTGCGGAGCGAGTGCACCCGTGACCACCGAGAGTTACGGTGGTCACGGTGCACCTCACAATAACCCGCTCCGCTGACTCATATCGTTAGTTCACACGTGTTTTGTCATTCATATGGACGTGAATCTGAAAAGTTTAGATGTCAGTGTTGCACGTTTACTGAGTATTGTGATTACTGTGATTGTTGGTCATGCCCAGACACCAATTCACATTGCGCGAACGCGTGTATATCCATAATTCGTATATGAAAAGCAGAAAGTCTTGTTCTAAAACAAGACAAAAATTTCGAATCAAGTTTCCAGGAAGACCTGTGTCTAAGTACAATTAGGAGGCTTGCTAAACGATTCAAGAAAACAGGCTCCGTAAATAATAAGAAAGTTAACAGACAATTTATTATTTATTTATTTATCGTATGGCTTTTAGTGCCGGGAGTGTCCGAGGACATGTTCGGCTCGCCTGAGTCTGTAGCTGCTTCCAGCGGACACCCTAAAGGGTGAGCTACCAGTTCCGTTCAATTTCAAGTAGTTCCAACTTTCGCCACAGACATCAATGATACCTAGTGGAGAACGTTGGAACTTTGATAGAGCGTTCTGACGAAATCTAACCTAACAAATTTTGCTTTACACAAGTTTAGTCTGTGAAAGGATCTTTTACATGCCATAAATCTATGACATGGGACCTCCGGCTTTACTTCCCCTCCGAAGGAAGGCATACTGAAGGATTTTTAACGCTCTTAAAAAATCCGACGACTTCGGCCGGGTTTGAACCCGCTATCTTGGGCATAGCAGTTCAGCATGCTACCGATTTTTCTTACAGAAAAAAAAATAGGTGAGATTGTTGTCCATTCTTTCACCGGAAGATGTCAGGTGTGTGTTACAAGAGAGAGAGGACATTTTCAGCACTGTAAGTACACATTATTGAACAGGTTTGGTAAAAGTGTAAAAGTGTGCGCCAACCACCGACTGAACCGAGTATGAGCGCCACTCAACGCCGGCTTAGCTTTTCGTGTTTACCGGAGTGCACAAAGATAATGACCCTGTAGTATATTTAATAATAAAGGAGAAAATCAGTTGGTTGCAGAATTATGGAAGAATGCAAATGATCAAACTCTCCGAAACTTACATAAACGTATTATTGACATATGGAACTCTGAAAAAATGCCTGAGGAATGGAACACAGCAATAATCCACCCCCTACACAAGAAAGGTGATAGGTCAGATCCCAATAATTATAGAGGAATATCCCTTGTTGATGTCACATATAAGATCTTTTCAAAAATTCTTCACTCAAGAATACAGGAACAACTGGACCAAGAACTTGGAGAGTACCAAGGAGGATTTCGGCCAGGTAGAAGTTGTCCAGATCAAATCATCAGTCTTAAGTGGATTATGAAGCATCACAGAGCTCGAAGTAAGAACCTAGTCATCACTTTTGTTGACTTCAAAAAAGCTTATGACAGTATTCATCGGAACTCACTACTAATACTCTTCAAGATTTTGGTGTTCACAGGAAATTGATCAACCTTATTGGAATGACTCTCAAGAATACTAAAGCAAAAGTTAAATTTAGAGGAGAATTGTCAAAACCATTTACAATCACAACCGGCCTTCGGCAGGGGGATGGTCTCTCACCTATTTTGTTTAATTGTGTACTGGAGAAGGTCATGAGAGAATGGAGAAAGAAATGCCAACCAAACATTAAGATTGGTAGAAATATTAAACTAAACTGCCTGGCATTTGCAGACGATCTTGCACTGCTGGCAAATGACGTGGAAGAGGCTAAAGTCCAAATTGAACAACTGGAAAACATTGCAGCAAAAGTGGGATTACAAATTTCATTTGAAAAGACAGAGATTATGCCAACCTTCGAGGTGGACACCCCTGACCTTCAACTAAATGATAACAAACAAATTAAGGTTGTAAAAAAGTTCATGTATCTTGGGGAAACTATAACTTGGAACCTAAATGAGAAAGCCGCAATAGAGTACAGAACAACAAAACTGAGTCAAGCACAACGAGTCACATGGTCAACTTATAAGAAGAAATCTCTCTCGATGAACGCCAAATTCAAACATTATGGTTCAGTAGTTAAACCTGAAACAACTTATGCAAGTGAAACCCTGTTTAAGATGAATACCAAAGCAACAACAGATAAAATCCAAAAAATAGACAGAAGGATCATCAGGACAATCATCAATAAAAAACATCAAGTAAATGGACAGTGGAGACTGCTGCCTAATGAAATAGTCTATCGGGAAAATGAATCAATTGTGGATACATTGCGAAAAAGGAGAATTGCCATTTTCAGCCACATAGTAAGACTACCAGACACCAGACTACTGAAACAATTATTCAATTTCTTTTGGAAAAGTAAAATCAAGAACAACTGGTTCGTTGAGGTCCCGAATGATTTAGATGAGCTAAATATTACAATGAAACAAATTGCAGAGAGAAAAGAGAATTGGATTCTGAGAAGTAGGGATAGAAGATTGAAATTAAAAACAGTCAAACGAAAACAGTACACCATTACAAATGAAGAGAGGTGGCCAGATCGGAGAGATTAAAGAAGCTCTGGAAGGAGAAGAGGAAATTGAGAAGCCATTACAACTAATATTGTAAAGACTGTAGTGTATATGGATTGATTTAAGTGCTCCAATGTGGGCGTAAACTATGTAAATAAATAAATAATAAAGGAACTGCGCACAAATGTGCATTACATTTTGGAGTAATCCAGAAATAGTATTTTTAATCTACAGCAAAAATAATTGGACATCCCTGTTTTATGAGTAACACAAAAGATGCTGATTCGACTCAACTGTCCACACGTAAATATGCATGAATGATGCAAGCAGTTGCAGCATGCCTGGTAAGCGGTGAATTCCTAACTATTTCAGCACTTCTGCGGGAGAGAGAGATAGGTAGAGGAAAGAGAGGAGCATGTTTGTTGTATTATTATATTGGATTTAATAGCTTGCCACGGTGGGCGAGTGGTTATCATGTCGGTCTACTAACCCCAAGATTGCAGGTTCACTCCTGGCCGTGGTAAGTGATTTCTTTTGAAAGGCGGCAAAAATACGACAAGCATGTGATACGATGTTGGCATGTCAAAGAACCCATTTGAATTCAGTTGGCCATGTTCATAATGGCAAAATTAATCTCGGGAGTTTCCGCCAACACAAAGTTCCTAATTTCTCTACTAGAAGCGCTATAGTGTTCAAGGAGCTTAGATATCTAACCTCCTTGACTTTCATAGTGATTCAAGGAATAACGAAATTCGACATGCAAACTACCCTCTGGGTGTCAAATTACAAAGCTTGCACTCGGCATCCGAGGCCATACAATATTATTATTATTTTATTGGATTTAATGGTGCTCGGGTACTTGGTATGGCTTGAGAAAGGTGCTCACAGTTACAAAAAGGATGTCAGTCCTACAGTAACACTACATAGAGAATGTAACAGACACGAGTGGCAATTGGTGAGTAACATAATGCCATTTCATGACCTAATAACACAAGGCTTGTGTCGTGTGTGAAAATCACATCTGTTAGATAACGACTGTCCCTTATGATGTACTGACGGAGTTGACAAAATAAACTGTCCAGTACTTTCACCAGCATTTCTGGTGGAATTACCTGGACCTCTTCACTCATGCGTTGTCTCAGAATCTCTAAGTTGGGGATATGTGATGCAAGCACTTAGCTGTTGAGGTACCTCCATAGAAAGAAATCGCAAGCACTCAGATGGGGGATTTGGCTGGCCACGGCATGTCCCCGAAATGTGAGATGATTCTGCCCGCGAATACTGTATGGAAAGTTGCCATCGTGTCTTGAATGGTATGTGGAATTGCCCCATCTTGCTAGATATAAACAGATGTCAAATCAACACCCTGTCTATGTAATTCAGGAATCAAGAAAGTAGTCAGTAGGCCTCTGTAACGTTTTGAATTGACTGCGGCTGTTTTCGGGATGATCCTCAAAAAAGTAGGGTCCAATAATTCTGGAAGCTAAAACACTGCACAAACCGTGACCTTTGCACTATGGAGTGTTTTTTTTTATTGTGGAGTACCTGTGAATTCAGATTACTCCAGTATTGTATGTTTTGCTTGTTGACAAAGTGTTTCTCATCCAACAAAATCAGGTTGGGTAGAATGTCCCTACTCTCGTCCAATAGGGCAGTAAGGTCTGTGCTGAATTGTTATTGGGAGGAATAGTTGTGCTCAGATAACTTATGGGTTACCTGCATTTTGTATGGTTGATAAATTGCTGTGGACAATGTGGCGCTCACTTCTGTTAGTTTCTTGTGGACATGATAACTACAGTCATTTTGTACCAATTATGTTAAACTTTACACATAAAATATAACCATTCAAAATCTCAGTCAAGTTCGTTAAGGTGTAAAATCGCAACCAGTGGGTGTTGAAATGAGGGCCTTTTTACAAAAATTTAAATATCTCTATAACTTTCTTAATACTGTATGTGAAATATTGAATCCATTCAAAGTTCATGCTATTCTTCGAAGAAGGGCCGAAAACGTATCTCAGCCAAGTTTTTGATAGCATCAACCATTGACCAAAGTGGTGAGAAAAATGGAGTTTTTAGAGAAAAAAAATATCGTACCTCCCAAATGAAACTGTCGATCGTGAGATTGATCCAATCATCAGCACAATGAAGAAGAAAAGAATTTCATATCTTTTTCACATCTTACGGCTTCCAGAAAACAGAATTGTACGCCAACTGGTGATGAGAAATCTAGGAAAGAAAACTGGAGGAAAATGGATCCAAGAAATCCAACAAGATCTCAAAGCTGTTGGACTCAAGATAACAGATGCCGAGGAGAAAAATAAAATTAACACCATTCTTAAAACTCACAAATTTTCTGCAGAAATGACACATAGAAAGCCTATGGAGATTTCAGATGAGTTGAGAAAATCCCGATCTGAAAGAATGAAAAAGTACTGGAAAGAGCGGAAGAACCAAGCAGTACTACCTACAAAGAAGAAGTGATAGTGGAACGACTCAAGTGGTCCAATGTGACCAATCAAGATTAATAATAATAATAATAATAGACACAATATCAAAACGGTTGAAATTGAACGTGTTCGTAATACACGGCCCTTAGGAACACCAAGGCCAAGATATCACGCACACATCAACCTGAAGAACCTTCCCGCTACAGCCCAGCAGTCGCCCAAGAAACACCTGACCCTCACAAGCTCGGTCGCCGCAGCCAGAGCACTCGCCGCACCCCGCAACATGTACGCGAGACCAGACGATCTAGCCGGATTGCGCATTGAACGCTCGGCTCACACGGTGCGAGCAGTGGAGCTGGTCCTCATTCCCCTGCTGTCTTAGGAAAGGAGCGGAACCCTTGATAATTCCGGACACAGTTTCCGGTGAAACGTCGGGAGATATCCTGTCTGGACCACAGCCTACAAGCCCGGACAACTTGTACTTAATTATGAACGCCGGCTGTGAAAGCCTAAGCTGTTAATAATAACCCCCGGCACTACAGCCCATTAAGGGACTATGCCTAACAAGCGACCGCTGCCCAGCCATTTGGCCTGCAGATATTGGGGTGATGCGTGATGAGCGCATCGGATCCCCTCGGCCATTAATCTTGGTTTTCGTGATCGGGGCGCTGCCTCACTGTCGGACAGCTACTCAGTTGTGCTCACGAGGCTGAGTGCACCCTGTTCCAGCCCTCACGTCAGTTTCTAAAATCCCTGACGGAGCCGGGAATCGAACCCGGGGCCTCCAGGTCAGAGGCAGGCGCGCTACTCCAACACCACGGGGCCGGCAGCCTAAGCTGTTTTATTGGTCAATAATTGCCTAAAAATTACCTAAAACTTTTGTCTGAAACAATTTTTGATATGACCCACCTTTACGCCAAGAGCTAAATGTTTTCAAAATTATATAAGTTGTGTTCAAAAAGTAACGAGCCGGAGGCATAATTACAGAAACCAGTACCTGTATGTTAGAAGTATTGGTCCTGGCTGTTGAGGCACTTGTCCCACTGTGACACGAGGCGGTGAATGGCTGTCTCATAAAATTCCCTGGGCTGCGATGTGAACCAGTTCCGCACGTACAGCTGGACGTCGGTGTCCGAGGTGAATCGTTGGCCCCGAAGAGCCCTTTTCAGGGGACCAAACATGGCGTAATCACAGGGAGAGAGGTCTGGACTGTATGGAGGGTGGCCGAGAACCTCCCATTTTAATTTCTGCAGGAGTGCCGCGACTGTGTTGGCCGTATGAGGTCGAGCATTGTCGTGGAGCGACCACGGCGGCTATGGCGTTCACTGTCACTCGGCGGTCCTGGGTAATGAGTGCATCAACCAGCTGGACGTTGTCATCGATAATGCAGGGGGGTGCCCCAGACCGGGCATCATCGGCTAACGACACCCGTCCTTCCCTGAAGCGCTTGTGCCACGCCTTGACCCTTGCAAGGGACATGCAGTGTTCGCCGTACACTTGTGACATTCGGCGATGAATGTCCGTTCCCCCTACTCCTTCCGCTGTCAGAAACCGAACAACACCTCTTTGCTCTTCGGTTGACGCCTCCATGTCACTGTTTGCAATGCGACTAGCAGCGTTGGAAGATTGATGCATGCTGCTGCTCGCTTTGTATCATCACGTGACGTGCACGCATGCCCTCTAGCGATGGGTGTGACCTTCCACGCTCTTGTCGGAACCACACCTCGTTACACATGCCACAATTAGCCGATGTCGTCACCGGTTTGCGCATTCCAGCCTCCCGCTCGTTACTTTTTGAACACACCTTATATGAAGAGGCTTTTCATATGCTTAACATGTAGAACGTTGGTAGGTACACAACAATTGGCAAATTTAGTGAATTCAAAATATGTCTCTTTGGCCGGTGAATCTACTTCCGCTTTCTGGTGAGACGAGAGGGATTTCTTGTAATGATTTCTGCCCAGGAAGCCCAAGTTCAACTAAGGAACAATCTGACACAAATGATAGTATCCCAGGTCAAGATGGTTTAGATTTGTCATGACCCTCCTTTTCTGCCTCAAGTAGACCTTTTTCCAAGAGTGCTTTTGTCATGGAGGAAATAATCTAGCAAGGTGTAGTTTCCTCAGTGATTTTTTAGTCAACTTTTCTCGTTTTGCAAAAATGAGGAAAAAGTAGACTTAAGAGATCGATCTGGGAAAATGTGTGTCTGTCTGTCCTTCTGTCTGTCTGGCTGGCTGTGTGTTTGTCCCCCCCTATCAACTCCTAAACAGCTGCAGCTATGGAAACCAAATTTGGTATGAGTAAAGATCTATACCGGAATATCTCAAGGCCATATTTGAAAATGATGTCAGTGCTACCAACTGCTGAAAAATCACAATTGAAATTTGAGCTCAATGTTGGATATCCTGGAAGGTATGCATGGGAGCTATTCCAAAGTTGGCACACATATAGATAATAATATTTCAGTTTAATTTCCTGGAGGCCATACATGACAGTGTTACCAACTTGATTCTAAGCCAGCTGATAAGTCTAATTTTTAAATGCATGTAACTTCTACACTGTCAGTGGGATTTCAACCAAATTTCGTATGTACCATGTGTACAATAACAAATATGACTGTGCGTATTCTTAAGAGCAACCAGGGCTGCCAACTGTTAATAAATGCTCTCTCTATTATTTTATCCTAATACCAATATATCAGAAAGTATGCAAACCAAGAGCTCGAAATTTTGCACACTTATAGTACATGACCTTCTACATTAATTTGTAGTACCTAGTATACATCAGTACTGCCAACATGATTCTAAGCTTGTTGATAGGTCCAAATTTTAAATGCATGTAACTCCTATACTAACAAATGGATTTGAACCAATTCTTATGCGACTTTTGTACCATAACTCATATGAATATGCCTATTCTTAAGAGTCAGCAGGGCTGCCAACTGTAAATAAATGCTCTCTGTCTATCTGTTTACCCTAATATCTATAAATCAGAATATATGCAAGCCAACAGTTCTAAACTTTGCATACATATAGTATCGTACCTCATCATCATCATCATCTTGCACAGTTTCCAGCCACTGGCCGGGTCTGTTTGGAACACAAGCCTCTCCAACGTCTTCTGTCTTCCCACCATCTCTCAGCCTCCACCCTTGTCCAGTCTTCTCCTCTCTTCTTCACGCTTTCTTCCACCCCCTTCAGCCACCTGTCTCTCGGTCTTCCCCTCGGTCTCTTTCCTTCCCACTTCGTCTCATGTACTCTCCTGGGTATCCTCTTCTCCTCCATTCATTTTACATGTCCATACCATCTAAGTCTAGATTTCTCTATACCATCCTGTAATGGTTCCTCCTTCATTAATTCTCTGGTCCTCTCATTTCTTATTCTGTCCATCTTTGTAGCTCCAATACTGCTTCTCAAGAACCTCATCTCACTGGCCTGTATTTTGCTCCTCTCCCTTCCTTTCATAACCCAGGTCTCCGAGGCATACGTCAGGATAGGGACATAGTACGTCCGATATATGATCTTTTTGCTGTTCTGAGGGACATCCTTGCTCCATAACATGCTTCTCACACTCCTCCGAAATGCTTCTGCCTGCATCCCCCGCTCATTTATTTCTCTATCGTTTCTTCCATTATCTTGTATCAGGCTTCCCAGATACTTAAAACTCTCCACTTTCTTCAGCTGTTCCCCACCAATTGTTATTCCCGTTGTGGTTCTTTCCTTCTTCCTTGTTGTGATCACCATCTCACTCTTATTTATGCTAAATTTCATCCCATATCCTTGTATTACTCCTTCCCACACGTCCAACTGTTCCTGTACCTCCTCCTCCTTGTTTCCCCAAATCATCAAATCATCTGCAAACACCATTGCTTTCATCTTTCCGTCCCCAATTACTTGTGCCACTCGGGTCATTATGTCATCCATCACCACAATGAAAAGTAACGGTGACAGTGCACTTCCTTGTTTCAGGCCGTTTCTTTGTTCCAACCAGTCAGATCTCTCTCCTCCCACTTTCACACAGCTCACGCTTCCCTTGTACATCTCCTTTATCCTCTTTATAGTCCATTTCTCTACTCCTCTATCCTCCAGGGACTTCCATACTTTGTTTCTGCATACACTGTCATATGCTTTCTCAATGTCCAGGAAGGCCATCAGTAGATCTGTTCCATATTCATAGTGCTGTTCTTGTAACTGCCTTACAGCAAAAATCAAATCCACTGTGGACCTTCCTGCTCTGAAGCCATGTTGTTCTTCCCTCATCCCTCCTTCTATCCTTGTCCTAATTCTCTTTTCCAAAACTTTCTCGAAGATCTTTGCACAATGACTCATCAGTGTTATTCCCCGATAGTTTCTGCAATCTGTTCTACTACCTTTCTTGAAGATCGGGACAATGATTCCTTTTTTCCAGTCCTCTGGGGTCTTCCTTTCCTTCCATGCTGTCCTCATCACTCGGTACAGCCACTGTATCCCCACCTCTCCTGCTGCTCTCACCATCTCCACACTCAACTCATCCACACCCGGTGCCTTCCCTCCTTTCATCTTGTTCACTGCATCTTCCACTTCTTTCCATGTTAAGTCCTTTTCTGTTTGCAGTTCATCTTCCTCGATTTCTTCCTCCTCACCATCTTTTCCATTTGGGTTCAGAAGTTCTTCAAAATATTCTTTCCACATTTTCTTCAGTTCTTCCCTATTTTCTATCTCTTGTCCCCTTTTGTTCACCATTCTAACATAATCCGTAGGATCCTTCCGCCTCTTATCTTTCATCATCCCATACAGGACCTTTTTTGTACCTTCACTATCCTCCTCCATCATCTTTGTCCACTCTTCCATCCACTTCCTTCTCTCCTCAGCCACCACTCTCTTCGCCTCCTTCTTTCTTTCCTGGTACTCTTCCCTTGTCTCTACCGTCCTATTTTGATACCATCTCCTAAAGGCTCTATTCTTTTCCCTTACTATATCTTTTGTCTTCTCATTCCACCATGGTGTTTCCTTCCACCTCTTCTTACTACTTGTCCTCCCACATACTGCTTCTGCTGCACCCACTAGTGTCTTCTTAAATCTAGCCCATTCCTCTTCCACCCCTCTTTCTTCATCTGTTGGAATTCCTTCCTTTACCATTTTGAGGTACTCGACCCTTCTATCCCCTTCTTTCAGTTTCCATATCCTTATACGTCTTTCCTGGTTCTCAGTCCCTTTCTTCTCCTTACTCCCTCTCAGGTTCATTACCAGTAATCGATGGTCGCTATCCAGGTTCTCCGATGGTATAACCTTGATGTCCGTGATGTTCTTATTTAGTTCTTTCTCATACAGTATATACCTAACATTCTAAATTAATTTGGGGTAACTAATGTACGTCAATGCTGCCAACATTATTTAATCCTCCTGGTAAGTCCAATTTTTAAATGCATGTAACTTCTATACTAACAAATGAATTTCATCCAAAATTGGCACAGTAATAGATCATAACATTTTAGATTAATTCATACATTTTAAGAAAAGTAGGCTCTTTAGTTCGTCACAGAACTACTTGTTTTTTCTAACTATGATGGTTGATGTAAAATTGTTTTTCTTTTTTTCTACATGTGTACAGCCCTGGTACACTGTAATCAGAGAGGAAGTGAGTTGATTGTAGGAGATTCAACGCACATGTTCAAGTATGAGCAAGGAGGAGCAGCACAGGTTAGTTTCACTGCCATTTATGTATTGGTAGTTAACACTTTCCGGTTTTTAATGGATTTTCAAAAAATCATAACTCATGAGTGGTTCAAGGTAAATTCTTGCTTTTTCTTTTTGTGAAGTCTTATCAGTGAACTTTATGCTTTAATTGAATTTAAAATAACACTTAACACATATTTAATTTCATTCAATGACACCATGTACAGTTTATGCCATGGTATTTGGCCGGTCAGTCCCGGTTTCACAGTCGTACAGAGGACAGGCTGCGAGCCTCATGCATATGTAATTGATACGTGAGTTTTCAGTTGCGCGGGAAGCAACTCTCATATTAATTGCACATGCTTGAGGTTCGCCACCTGTCCTCTGTACGACTGTGCATTCGGGGCTCACCGGCCAAAGCCCGTGGCGTGAACTGTTTGTATTGTAATATAGAATACCCAAATTTGTTATATTATCAATGACATGCCAGAATATCAATAAATGATAAAAATGGTCAGTTGGTACAGACACACCTACCAATACGCGTGGCTAGCACATACTGGGAAGGCCATGCAAGACACAAAATACAAGCAGTATTGACGTCACGAGCATGCCAATGTGCTACAGGAGTCAAACTCCCTTTCATAAAAACAAAAGCCTTACCTTGGCATTCCAAATAAGGTAAGGCTTTTGACGAGCCCAACGGCACACTGGGGCGAAACGCTGGCATTGTTTGAGCTAACCGGACCATTTTTATCATTTATTGATAATTCATCCGCTCAAATGGAAACTACATCATATTCCCTTTGGGAATATTCAAAACCTTATGCCAGAATACGTAAAACTAGAAACAAAATGCAATGCATTCTAATTAGGCCTAGGGATTGCCCTACAGTTCAGCCAAATATAAAGCCAAAACGTTAATTATAAATGTCTGTAGTATCTTCACGTAAATCCTCTTCAGAATCTGAACCATTATATAAAACATCCATAATTTCCCTCTCAGAAACATTGTCTGTAATAGCGTGCCGTATAACAAGTCATGGAGGTTGGAATATACAGACTGAAACTCGACTTAACAAAATTATTTTTCTCTTGTCAATCTCTAATGCGGCCATCTACTGGATTTTTGTCATAACTAAGACTTCTTCTTCTTCGGATGCCTATCCATTAATGGATGTTAGCGACCACATGAGGCATCTTTTGCTTATGAGCTGCGATGTGGAATAATTTATCGATGCTGGATAATCCTGTCCACTGTTTTATGTTATCCACCCAGGAAATCCTTCTTCGGCCCCTTCTTCTTTGACCTTCGATTTTTCCTTCCAGTATCAACTTGAGAAGTCAATATTTGGTGTTCCGCAAGATATGTCCCAGGTATGCAGTTTTTCTTCTTATAAAGGTGCATAATAAGTTTCGTTGTCTGTTCATTCTATGCAGTACTTCAATATTAGTTATTCGTGCAGTCCATGGTATCTTCAGCATTCTGCGGTAAAACTACATTTCAAAGGCCTCTATCTTCTTTGTTGTTGCCGCATTTATTGTCCATCCTTCAGACCCATATAGAAATACAGACCAAATGTAGCAGTTTACAAACCGAAGTCTAAGGGTTTGATTTAAATCCATACTAGTGAGGATTTTCTTGAATTTCACAAAAGCATTACGGGCATTCTCTATACGACATTTTATCTCCATATCTGATCTCCAATCCTCACATAGCCATGTTCCAAAGTATTTGAATTTATCTACTCTTTGTAATGAGGAGCCATTAAATTGGAGATGTGCATTTTAAAAAAAGTCAGGCTGACGTGTGGCAATCATGAAAAGCATCGTTTTTGTATTGATGTTCAGACCTAGCATGTTGCTGTATTCCCTAGATGCTGAAGATCATCTAAATTATCTGCAATCAAGACTGTATCATCTGCTTAGCGAATGTTGTTGATGAAGACTCCACTATTGCCACATCACCAAGTGCTTCTTGAAAGATACTCTCAGAGTACAAATTGAATAACAGAACGCACCCTTTTCGGACTTCTTTACAAATATTAACCAAGTCGGTGATCTCATTATCAAACTTAACTTGTGCTGTCTGATTCCAATATAAATTTTCGATACAACGGATATCTTTCTGATCTATATTCAATCGTCTTAGAATTTCCAGAAATTTGTGATGTTGTACCCTATCAAAGGCCTTTCCATAAGCAATGAAGCAAAGACCTACATCCGTATTCTGATCATAGCACTTTTGCACCAGAACCTGTAGAGCAACTATTGCCTCTCTTGTACCAAAACCTTTCCAAAACCCAAACTGTGTCTCACCCATGAAGGGCTTACATTTTTCATACAACCTTTGATGGATGACTTTCAAAAATATTTTTATGGAATGACTCATAAGACTAAGGAGTCGATGATCTTCACATTTCCGCACACTCTTCTTCTTAGGTAATGGAATGAAGGTGGATAACAGCCATTGTGCAGGGTAAGATGCTGATTCCTTCTTCATCAAGAAGTTTAATGAGTTCCACTGGAATTTCATCAGGTCTTGTGGTTTTTGAGTTACGTATGGCTTTCTCGATTTCTTCTTTCATAATTGAAGGTCCTGTTAGATTATCATTCTGAGAAATGTCAACATTTGGTGTATCATCTGAGAAGAGGGTTCTCATGTTGTCTTCCCATATACTTTTCTTCTCCGCAACATCAAGAACAATTTTATCATCTTTTTTTACTGTTAAGGAGATGTTTCTCTTCTATATATCCCAGCAGTTTCCTTTAATTTTTGATGTAAATTAAAATCGTCATGTGAAGTTTGCAAGCGTTCTATTTCTTCACATTCACGTTGTAACCATTCATTTTTTGCTACCCTGATCTTTGTCCTTATAAGTGTCTGGATATTATTATAATTCTGTAAATTTGATTGTGCTCTATACTTTTGGCGCTCGTCCATTAATGAGAGAATTTCATCTATCATCCATTTCTCTTTTTTATACTGTAGTAGCTACAAGTAGTATATGATCAGATGGTACATCTGACCCAGGATAAGTTGATGCTCTTGTTATGGAAGTTCCAAAACGTCTGTTAATTAAAATACAGTCTATCTGATTACGAACTATATTTTCTTGGTTGTCTGCAGGAGATTTCCATGTATATAGCCGTCGAGCTGGTAATTTGAACCAAGTATTAGTGACTTTCATGTTTTCTTCCTGACAGAATTGTAATAGGCGATCACCTTTCTCATTTCTATTCCCCAAACCAAAAGATCCAACCAGATCTTGAAATCTGCCATTTCCTAGTTTTGCATTGAAGTCACCCATGATTATATTAATTTCGTAATGTTTGGTGAGATAGAGCACCTCCTTGATTTGATTATAGAAAGAGTCTATTTCTTGCTCATCTGCATCAGCAGTTAGTGTATACTCTTGAATAATAGCAAGGTTTACTGACCTGGTACTGAGTTTTAACAATGCAACTCTATCAGAATATGGGAAAAAATCTGTAACACTCTTAGAAATACATTCTGAGATTATTATGCCCACTCCTCTTCTATGATTTTGGTCTTGATTGCCAGAATAAAATAGTGTTCCTCCAACTGTACAACATACTCCACTATCAGGCCACCAGGTTTCTGCTATACCTAGTATATCAATACGGAGCCATATCATTTCTTGTATCACATTTGCTAGTTACCTGCTTCATATATACTTTGAATATTCCATGTTCCAACATTGATTTTCCTCCTCATGTTCATCTCTAACTAAGACATCGGGTAACAATCCTGAACCGACGAAATGCTAGTATAGCCCATAGTATATTTTCTGTACACATCTTAAAGTTACTGCAGGCATAGCCCGTCGCTCGTCTTCAACGTTATTAACGCTACTGTCAACTCGCAGAGGTAATCAATGCTGAAGAAGCGGAAAGCTCGTTTAGCCAAGAAACACTGCAATGCACTTCGTAGATGGGACATAGCAAGTAGTTGCCATCTCACAAGGAGTCCAGACAGGCCGTACCCATGTCTGCTGACAAGATAACATTGGACAGTTTGTTGATGGACATTCTCCTTTCTGAACCAAATTGAATGGACAATATATGTTTGAGCATTTTGAGATGAACAGTTTCTATTGGACCGAATCTCTGGGAACCGATTCATTTGCTATGAAGTCAAGTGACCTTGTTATTGCATTGTTATCTGGCCACTGCTTGCCACGGTGGGTGAGTGGTTATCGTGTCAGATTACTAACCCCAAGCTTGCAGGTTCGCTCCTGGCCGTGGTAAGTGATTCCTGAAAGGCGGCAAAAATCACGATACGCATGTCATACGATGTTGGCATGTTAAAGAACCCATTTGAATTCAGTAGGTCGTGTTCATAATGGAAAATTAACCTCGGGAGTTTCCGCCAAAACTATGTTCCTCATTTCTCTACTAGAAAGCGCTATAGTGTCAAGGAACTTAGAAATCTAACCTCCTTGACTTTCATAGTGCTTCAAGGAACAACAAAATTCGACATGCAAGCTGCCCTCTGGGTATCAAATAACAAAGCTTGCACCCGGCACCCGAGGCCATACGATATTATTATTATTTGGCCACTGATGATTTCATTAAGTGTTGCTGGGGATTGTATCATCCTATGAAAGAAGCAAATATTCGCCTCTAAACATGAAAATAGATACTTTTCATTTGCCATTTTTCTCTGTATCCTAAGATATTGACATATAGAAGACCATGGGAGTTGTGCCGATCAGATATACAGGGTCTTTATTTTTGCTTGGCAATTCCGTTCGAACTTGGCCGCCGGCCGTATTCTCAAGTTCTTCCTGCGGTAGATGTGTGAGTTTCGAGCTAATTGGATGTTTTATCAAGCTACTGTGTACTGTATATCGTATTGTATAGTGTTTTATTGTGATTGTGTAAAGTGCTATAATGCCTTATGTGGAATATTCGTTACTTGAACGTGTATATCTACACAATACGTACATGCAGGAAATCGTGCACTAGAACAAGACAAAAGTTTCGAGTGAAATTTCCAGGGAGACCCATCCTCCCTATATTATTCTGCTAAGGTCCCATTCCGGTTTTGTACCGAAAATAAGGTCCTGTTAACACCAACCTACACATATGGGGTACCTACAGGTTCCGCATAACCCCATGTGTGCCCGAAACACACTCACTTCCTCTTTAAATGCCTCACAATTAAATAAATACCTTAAAAAATGTACATTCTCAATGGGAGCACCGTAACCTGGCGAGACTACCACTAGAGCGCAGCCATTTGCTAACTGAGGAGTCTCTCAGCAGATGGCTCTGGTGTGGACTTTCTCTAGGGTTCAATTCTTTGCAAATGTAAAAATTACTGTAGAAGAAACTCCCGAGCAAACAATTACCGATGAATTCGTTGTAACATCGAATATTGTCTACAAAGAGGTGCTGTGACAATTTCAAAACACTGTTCTACATAATTCTTTGTGTTCTTCTCATGTACGTATGCTGTTTAACAACAATAAATACATTTCTTCATTATTTAAAACTTCGTTCTCCCACATTCTTCCCTACTACCCCATAAACCTACATTCACGTTGCGAAAGCTCGCACGGGCCCATTAGTTCCTATTAATCAGACAACAAAACAACTGGCTAATTTGAGATTCAAACGTACAGGTTCAGTAAACAATAAAAATAGACATAAAGGTCGTTATTTCCTTGCTGAAGCTAAATTAACCGGAGTAACCGGAAACGTCATAAGGAGATGTCGATTATGTTTGGCAGCGGATGGGGAACATTTTCAGCATCTACTGTAAACATGGTGAGTAAAAATGCATGATACTGATTTTAAGCACCGTACTCTGCCGTACATAAGTGCTCGCGGTCGCCGGCAACTGAGCCGTCACTGGTGGAGCACGTGAGCGAGAATGTCTTTGCCAAGCAAATATAAAGGCCCTGTATTAGGACCGACTTAGGTGGTATGGCTGTATAATACGTCGTGAAGATACATCTGTTATAAAGACAGCACTTCCATCTCACTTCATCTAAATCAGTCACATGGTTTGCCAAAGAAATGCTGGCTTGATTGTCTACAAGAAAGCATGTGCCACATTCATCTTGTTCCAAAGGATGCAATTAATAGAACTAAGTGGAGATTGGCTTGCTGAACAGTGAAACCTGCTCCAATATGGGATAAATGCTAGGAAGACGAAAGCTAAGAAAGTTAGTAGTTTTACACGACTGTTAATCTCGTGATCATGAGCCATGGGACCGCCTTTTTACATAGAATCCAAACCACAGGATGTGGAAAATCTCACATGTATTGACCGGGAATTGAACCCCATCTGTCTTGATAAGAGGCAAGCTAAGAAGATGATGTATGGTGAAACAGACATTTTAAGAGACAGGGTCTTGGGGCAGTTGTGGTGGCATGGAGGTGATCCATGCAGGTGATGCTGGGTATGTTTGTTAGTTATATATAGATATATATAATTTAATATGTCCCTCAGATAATCTTGTCTAGGGATCTGCCACATTTGTTCAGCATGTTGAGCCATTATATAAAAGTAGTATTAAATAATTTTTGATTTTTAATTCCAGATAGGAGGTGTACACGTATGTACTATTCCAAATAAACCGGATGGAACTTTTGATTTGGATGAGATGGAGAATCATGTTAGAGGAGAGGATGATCATGAACCGATAACTACATTAGTGTGTGTTGAAAATACCCATAATTTACGTGGAGGGAAGGTATTACCATTAGAATGGCTGGATGAGGTAAGTACTGTTTTGACATTCCATTCAATCATATCCACGTGTCCATCCCATGTCTGTGCAGTCTAGCGAATGGAAGGATTACATTCAGTGATAGTTCAGTCTGTTATCAGCAGGGCCAGGAACTAGATGCTTACATGGAATGGTTCATTGGTATCCAGGAGGAAACAACAGTCACAGGCATTTCCATACCTGAGAGGCAAAAGGGCCTATTGTCTAATTTTCCAGTTTTATAGTACTGTAGAGCCTGAAATTGTGCTTGAAAGTGCAAATTTTATGTCGTTTCTGCATACAATACCATTATTTGCTGCAAAAGACACATGTTTCATAAGTGCCTAACTCTTCTAAACAAACTACAGTACAGCGTCAATAATCCGAACGCCCGCTTTAAACATGTGAACTATATTTTGCATGGTGCTGTGAAAGAACAATGACCTTGGGAGTGTTTGTTTTGAACCATCCACAATTGAACAATCCAAAATTAGCAAGTTTTTCAAATAAAATATTTTAGTGATATCAGACAGTGGTGTTTATATTTTTGTGTATACATTTATTTATTTACTCGAATCAGAGGCAGATAAATAATATTGTACATACAAAATCAAAGGAGAAACATGGAATTATACATATATATTTATAATCAAACTGTCTGCCCAGAAACGAGCAACTGCTATAGTATTTTCTTGTGCCTTAAACAACTCCTCCTCACTGCAAGAATCGGGGCAGCATAAGCACTGACACAGATGCTTTGTTGTCTGTACCTCTCCACATTCACAAAGTGTTGATTTTTGTAGGTATCCCCATTTCATTAGGTTATCCTTAGTTTTGCCAACACCTGCTCGTA
The DNA here is from genome assembly GCA_946902985.2 of Meconema thalassinum. NCBI lineage: Eukaryota > Metazoa > Arthropoda > Insecta > Orthoptera > Tettigoniidae > Meconema > Meconema thalassinum. The sequence goes on from OX336394.1 coordinate 55,358,635, forward strand.
ATCTGTTTAATGATTTCTGCTACGTGAAGAGAAACCATCGCTTGGCTACCAAAATGCTACCCCCCCTAGCATTAACATTGGACGGCACTGGCCAGCAGCACGTCGGCTTCTCGATAACCAACGCTTTGCTTACCAGAATGGGACGAGTACGGGAAACGTGGATGAGCCAACTTACCTGTATTCAGGGGTCCGGGTCACTTCCGCAGCAACATCACCTCCAGATGACATGTCCCAACAGAAGATCTCCAAAGGAGTGGAAGGAAGATGGATAAGGGGACAACACACACAGGCTATCGTACAAACATCCCCCAAAAACCAACGGAACTGCCGTCGGTGAAATAATGCCACAACCAAAGATTTTAAAAAAGAATAAAAAAAGGTTTAATATTGAAAATTTAAAGGAGAATCATCACCAGAAAAAGAACATGCATCAACCACCAATATTTTACAAGAAGGCCAGATAGCGCCTAACATGCTTGCTTGCAAAGCGAAGAAGACGAAAAACTTAATTTAAAATAAAATAAAATTTAACAGCCCAAAGGTTAAAATAAATATTACATGCATAACATATTGAGAACGGGCTTGATGATTTGCACGGAAATGTAATCACGATCCGGCATGCAGGAGGTCAGGCCACGCCGAAAAAAGAAAAGATTGACAACAAATTACAGAACACGTCTGGTTTTGATACCCGCGCCAAAAGGACTGACAACGAGACCACAATGCATCACGGTAAACAAAAGGTATGGCCACACCAAAACCATGCCAGGTCGAAATTACGGCAAACAATTAATAAAACTAAATTTAAACATTAGCGTAAAGAAAATGACGGCGGAAAATAATTAGGTCTAAATGCTATTACAATCGAGAAATGCACCGGATCATGAATAAATTACAATGTCAATCCCAAGATTGACAAAGGAATATAAATAATAATTTAAACGTGAAATAATTTAATAAATGTGTCTCCAGAAGGTAAACAAAAAAAAATAAGAAACTTAATATAAATAAGGAAACGTTATTAAAACGAAAAAGAAATTTTTGGCCTACAAGCGAGAACACAACAGAAGATCAACATTCGTACACGGCCAAACTTGGAGCTCCCAAAATAAGATAATTAGATAAATTAAATTAAAAAAAAAAACGTACCTTACATCCTTCTCCGTGGAGACACAGTAACAATAAAATAATTAACACCTTTTAAATAGTGTAAGAAAAAAAATATATGAACTGCCTCAAAATGGCCACGAGAGCACACGCGCCGTTTTCGATCACCCATGAAGCTTCTCTTCTTTTAGCCAGTCAAACTAAATACACCACAGTTCATCTTCACGGCGAAAAGACGAAACTAAATCCTTAGGAGCACAGGCGTTTCCTTTTCTTGAATATATGCATATTTGGTAGAGGATGGGGGAGGCAACCGCCCCCCACATCAGCGGAGACACCTTTTTACGACCAACTAGCTTGATGTTTACTTCACGACCTCTAATGGACTCCACAAAAAATGGCGGAGAATCGCTCGTCATTTATCGAACTGTCTTCATGTAAATAAATATTGTCCAATCAGAGAAAGACACATCAAAACAACAATGTCATTAATAAGTTCATAATTTTGGCGGTATCATGAATGCACTAGCATTTGTTTGAAGACGAAGAATGTGATTGTCTTTTAATCATGTCATGCGTATAACGAATTTAATAAGGCGAAGCCCACACCACCTATTGGGGAGACACAGGAACTACTTGCAATCTCTCCAAGACCGACAGGCGCTACCATCTCGTGTTCAGAATGGGAAGCAAGTCACCAGGCGGTCGTTTCAAACTTCAAGAACAGCGTCCCTGATTAAATACATGTTTGAAATGGTAGAGACGTGCCCTTGCACGTATCAGTCTCCCTCCCTTAAGCGTGAACACCGTTCACGAATATGCCAAGGCATAGACAGTCCTCCTTAACTTGTCGTTTCACCAGAGATGCTTCCCGAAGATAATGTTCACCAGTTAACTCCAATTGATGGATGAAACCGCATCGTTTTGGTTAGGAAGAATGCAGGGTCAGATTATCAGTGAAGGGATAATTGATCACCTCGCAAACCACTTAGTTAACAGCTTCACTGTGTCCAAAAACCTTCAGAAACGCAGTACACCAGCACCAGCAGTGCTTTCAGAGTCCGAGACACGTTAGGAAAAATTTTCAACAAGTCCAATGTAGGTCGTTTTAGACGAAGTAGGATGAAGCAATGTGCAAGATATGATTCGACGCGTGGGCAGCCATTTACAAAAATAGAAGTTAATCTAGTTTCAAAAAAGATTTACAGAATTTACAATTTCTTACTACATTTTACAAAGAGAAACAAGTTTGAATTTAAATGAAGAAAATTTTTGACCAAGCCCTAGATCCGTGCTTACAAGGTTTCATTAACAAGTTTACACTTTTTACAGATTCGAAGTACATTACAAGATTACATTAGTTAGACGACTATACATTTCGAAGGGACTACGGTAGAGGAATGACCACTACAATTCCCAAAGGGAACAGGAATACAAGGTTACCATGAGTTAGGTCTCCCACCGAGCCCAACTTACATGTTAGCATCTCCTATGAAACATCAAAATTAGGTACACTTTTACAATTTACCATTACAATGGGAACTTCCCAACAATTACATTTTGTATCCCACCAGAGTGTTCAAATCCAATTAAATTCAAAATTCCACAAGGAACAGAAGCTTGAAGGCTTCAATGAAGGTTAGGGATACTATACATTATACAAATTCAGTTTACAAAATTTGTTTTACAAAATTTACGGTAGCATTTCCTCATTAGACACCTCTCCACCTCGTTTAATGTGTGATAGATGCACTCTAGAAATTTTGTTGGCCTTAGGGTTTCGAACAAGAAGAGTAACAGGAGTCAAGAATGCCTCTACATAGCATGGGCCTTTAAAACGAGGGGTTAACTTGCTTGAGACTAGATTACTGACGTCCTTGGGCTCGAAATTGCGGACGTACCCAACATCACCAATTTCCAAATCAGCCGGCTTGCGACAGGCATTGTGTCGTCTGGCAAGTTGGTCATGGTATACCTTAATATTCTCTCTAGCCTTGTCGAATTTCGCCCTCATATCCTCGGGCGTGAAACTGTCAGGAAGGAGATCGTGCAGGTTCCACAGATTAGACAACGGAGAATTAGCCATAAAGGAAAACATTAGCGAAAAAGGGGTAGCTTGCGTGCTCTCATGCACGGCGGTGTTGAAAGCAAAATTGAGCCAATGCAAATTAGAATCCCACTTGGAATGGTTGTCATGGTGGAAAGCAATCAGAGCAGAACGGAGATTACGATTGACTCGCTCAGCAAGAGACGGGTTAGGAAAATAGGGAGTGGTGGTTACGTGCGAAATAGCATAATCAAACAAGAATTGACGGAACTGATGAGATACAAAGCACTTGGCATTATCTGACACCAGATACTGACACGGCCCAAAAGACGAAAAGATGGAATTAAGACACTTTATGACGGAACTGGTCGTAGCCTGTCTGGTGGGGAAAATCCAACTAAACCGGGAGAAACCGTCAGTGCAAACAAGCGCAAATTGGTTTCCCCGACCAGAGCGAGGGAACGGTCCAACATGGTCGATAAAAAGCCTCTCCATGGGTCTAGACGCCGGTTCAGATGACAACAGGCCAACCTTAGTAGAAACCGGAGGTTTGCTAATACTGCAAGGAGCACAATTCCTAATGAGCCTCCTGATGTCGCCATCCATACCTTGCCAAATGAAAAACTGTCTGATTTTAGCTCGGGTCTTGAATACTCCTAGGTGACCACCAATAGGGGATTCATGATAGTAACGAAAGATTTCCGGAATGAGGACCGACGGGAGCACAATTTTAGGTAGGCGGTCATGACGAGACGAACAACACAATACACCGTCCTTCAGAGAGTAGGGCTTGATCACTTCACCAGAATTGATTCGGTCAATAAGGCTAGACAAGGAGGGGTCTTCCTTCTGGAATCGTCTCACATCCTCAAAAAGCACAGGGGAATTGCTAAGAACGGCATTGACACAATTTACAGCAGATATAAGGTTTACGGGTTCACATTCCCGAACATCCTCCTCAGCTGTTTCCTCGTACATGCGGCTTAAAGAATCAGCTACCGCATTTTCGGACCCACGAATATGTTGGACAGTGAACTGGAACGACAGAATCCTAGTTGCCCACTTAGCAATTCTCCCAGTTTTGCGGGGTTTCCCTAAGACCCAGCTCAAGGCTTGGTTATCGGTCTCAAGGAGAAACTTGGTGTGCTCAAGATACATACGGAATTTTTCCAGAGCGAACAACACAGCCAAACCCTCAAGTTCGTAAATAGAATACTTCCTCTCTGCGTCCGTTAAGGTACGAGAAGCGTATGCAATGGGTTGCCGACCCAGATCAGATTCCTGCAGAAGGACACAACCAACACCACGACCAGACGCATCCGTCTGCACAATGAACTGCTTCCCAAAATCCGGAATGGCTAACACAGGGGCGTTAGAGAGCGCAAGCTTAAGATCTTCGAAGGCTGCTTGCTGAGAGGGACCCCACTCGAACTTCACAGCCTTTTTGCGTAACTGGTTTAGAGGAGCAGCACGGTCGGCAAAGTTACTGATAAACTTGCGAAAGAAGTTGACCATTCCAATGTAGCGAGCAACACCCTTGGCGTTCTTGGGTGGTTTAAAATCTCTGATGGCCTGCGTACGAGATTGGTCCACTGAGATACCAGATTCAGAAACAATATGTCCCAAGAAGGAAATTTTGGGCTTGGCAAAGGAAACCTTGGACAATTTGACGGTAAGTCCAGCGTCACGCAACCGATCAAGTACAATTTTCAGATGATCAACGTGTTCCTCGAAGGACTCGGAATAGATCACCACATCGTCAAGGTAGTGGTACACAAACTTGAATTTAATTTCTGAAAATACCTTGTCCAGAAGTCTGCTCAACACAGCGGCTCCTGTGGATAGTCCAAACGGGACACGGGCATACTCAAAGAGGTTCCAGTCAGTGGAAAAAGCAGTAACATGCCTGGATTCAGGAGAGAGGGGAATTTGGAAGTAGGAAGAATTTAAATCGAGGATCGTGAACACCTTCGCGTTGCGAAACCAACTAAAACATGTGTGAAGGTCCGGCAAAGGAATGGACTGCAAAACAACTTTTTGATTAAGAGCCCTATAGTCGACCACCGGCCGAAAACCACCGTTAGGTTTTGGCACAAGAAAAACAGGGGATGAGTAGGCAGAGATAGAGGGTTGGATTACACCTTCTTCTAACATCTTATCGATAATCTTACGAAGTTCAGCCATCTTGGGCGGGGCAAGGCGATACGGGCTGGAACGCACCGGCACAGAATCGGTTAGCTCAATCTTGTACTCCATCAAATGGGTTACACCCAGCTTGTCAGTAAATACATCACCATACTCCTGACATAACCTCTTAATGGCTGCCCTTTGAAGACTCGTTAAATTTTCCAGATCGAGATCCTCAATAGTCATAGGCTCAGTAACAGAATTGACAGCAGGAGAAGATAAAACCGGGTTAAATGATAACTTACTCTGTGGATTAAACTTAAACCATAAGTTGCGAGCACCAAAATCAAGAAGCATACCAACGTGTGACATGAAATTAGCTCCAATGATCACAGCACAAGAAAGATTTCTGGCAACCAAAAATTTAAATTTCCAAGAAAAATTTAGAATATGAATTTTGACTGTCATACTACCCAAAATACTTAAGTTTGAACAATTTGCCGAAATAAAAGATTCATTGTTAGGCTCTAACTCAGGAAATTTGCAAACACTCTTCATAGATAAAAACCAGTCCTCGCTTATAAAGGATGCGACACTACCAGAATCAAGCAACGCAGAAACGGGCTCGTCATTAACACAAATTTCAATAAACGGGGATATTCCTTTAGCCACAGGAGAAATTCCAAAATTATTACTCACTCTAACACGATTACAAGTAGGTGACGAGGACACCCGCACCACAGGTTTCACACAACGTTTAGAATTAGGCTGACTTGCCACGCCATTGTTCACCGACAGGTTAGGTAGGTCAGCGACATAAGCAGAATTAGCACATGATGAATTAGTTTTCATAGAGTTATCAAGACTATCATTGGTAGGGCGACCAGAAACTTCACAGGGTTTTCCCAAATTCGTACACACAGAAATATCCTTGGAAGTAACACCCGAATTGGTCTCCTCAACGTTCCGTCATTGGCGATACACAGCCTGGTTACTCGGACACACCTTCTTGACATGTCCCACTCCACCGCACGAGTGGCACTTAATATTAGGTCGAGGATGAAACATAACCTTAGGTGGGGGACGAGACATCAAGGAAGGAGGGGGACAAGACATCAAGGACGGAGGAGGAACATTAGCTACACGAAGAGAATCTGCATGCTTCACAGCCATAGCCTCTATAACGACCTGTTTCAGCTCGACGAATGACGAAGGCCTGGTACACATAGTCATGTATGACCTATATTGAGGCGAAAACCCATTCACAATTGATGACACCAACTGTCGCTCGGTTAAAGGGGACGCAAAAACCTGGGCATACACCTTAATGTCGCTGACATAGTCGCTAAGGGACTCGTCCAGCCTTTGGACACGATAAAGGAACTTATGCTCGAGAGCACTTAGGGCGCTCGCAGGGACAAAAACCACAACACTTCCCTAATAAACATGGCTAAGGACATGCGGAGGTGGATAGCTTCAACAAGCTTATCGCGCAGCATACCGGATACAACTGGATACAAAAGTTGGAAAATCTGAACTTCCGACATCCCAAAAATCGAGGCATGGTTGCCCAACTCGACCACTTGTTTTAAAAATTGTACCACTTGGGTAACGTCATCAAGGTTGAAATGCCTTAACTTAGTTAAGAAACCAGAAATAGGATGAGGAATCGACCCATAATTAACGGTAGGTGAGAACGTAGCATTAGGAATAGAGACATTGTTACCAGGGTAGCCCGCTCGCACACCCTCTACAGGCGACAAAACATTAATATTACTAGAGAAAGAACTGGGATGCAATGGGTCGGCAGGACCCAGGAAATCACTAGGTGACCTAACATGAGAAGAATGACCGTATGCAGGATTAAGTGGTATGGACGAGCCAGCGCCAGGCAACAAAGGGGCAGGCAAACTACTACTGGTAATTGATCCCAAAACCTCAGACCTAGTAAACAGAGATGATTCACGTTCAACCCCAGAAGAACTCTCCAAATTCACAAGGTTATCGCTTAAGTCAATTAAATTGAAAACACTATTGTTGTCGGCCATTTTGGAACACACAGAATGCAGACAACCAATATAAAAAGAAACAAATTTTCAGGAATTACAAGGACAGCTTACACCTTCACAACAGTACCACAACCAGCAATTACCATCACCAAAGATTAGGCTGACACTCAAACACAGCCACCCTACTACACCAAATCATGCACCATGCTGTCCAGAACTGCACACGTCACCACCTGCTTGGCTCGAGAACAGGGAGCTAAATCACAAAAATAGGCACAAACAATCAGGCTACCAGCTTCCGACGGGGCTCCAGGATTCCTTCATACGCAGCATATAGGCTATTAGAACATTAAGAAATCCCATTTCCCATGCCAAGAACACATGTCAGACACTCACCGAGCTGCATCTTCATTGGGGATGTTGCACACAAACAGGGTAAAATACAGGGGTAAACGCCTCGTTTAAAAACAGGACACCTTACATCCAGCATACCACATGGATATCCAGAGGCAACATGAAACACAATAACGGCAAGGATTAGCAAAACATAACATTAAGTACATTTTCCTGACAAACTCACACCAACAACTGACCCATCGGCATTAGAGGAGTCCATAAAACAGCCTGTGGGTACTGAGGAGGGGATAGTTACGGAAGTGAACATGAGCTCGGTCTGCTACCAAAATGCTACGTGAAGAGAAACCATCGCTTGGCTACCAAAATGCTACCCCCCCTAGCATTAACATTGGACGGCACTGGCCAGCAGCACGTCGGCTTCTCGATAACCAACGCTTTGCTTACCAGAATGGGACGAGTACGGGAAACGTGGATGAGCCAACTTACCTGTATTCAGGGGTCCGGGTCACTTCCGCAGCAACATCACCTCCAGATGACATGTCCCAACAGAAGATCTCCAAAGGAGTGGAAGGAAGATGGATAAGGGGACAACACACACAGGCTATCGTACAAACATCCCCCAAAAACCAACGGAACTGCCGTCGGTGAAATAATGCCACAACCAAAGATTTTAAAAAAGAATAAAAAAAGGTTTAATATTGAAAATTTAAAGGAGAATCATCACCAGAAAAAGAACATGCATCAACCACCAATATTTTACAAGAAGGCCAGATAGCGCCTAACATGCTTGCTTGCAAAGCGAAGAAGACGAAAAACTTAATTTAAAATAAAATAAAATTTAACAGCCCAAAGGTTAAAATAAATATTACATGCATAACATATTGAGAACGGGCTTGATGATTTGCACGGAAATGTAATCACGATCCGGCATGCAGGAGGTCAGGCCACGCCGAAAAAAGAAAAGATTGACAACAAATTACAGAACACGTCTGGTTTTGATACCCGCGCCAAAAGGACTGACAACGAGACCACAATGCATCACGGTAAACAAAAGGTATGGCCACACCAAAACCATGCCAGGTCGAAATTACGGCAAACAATTAATAAAACTAAATTTAAACATTAGCGTAAAGAAAATGACGGCGGAAAATAATTAGGTCTAAATGCTATTACAATCGAGAAATGCACCGGATCATGAATAAATTACAATGTCAATCCCAAGATTGACAAAGAAATATAAATAATAATTTAAACGTGAAATAATTTAATAAATGTGTCTCCAGAAGGTAAACAAAAAAAAATAAGAAACTTAATATAAATAAGGAAACGTTATTAAAACGAAAAAGAAATTTTTGGCCTACAAGCGAGAACACAACAGAAGATCAACATTCGTACACGGCCAAACTTGGAGCTCCCAAAATAAGATAATTAGATAAATTAAATTTAAAAAAAAAAAAACGTACCTTACATCCTTCTCCGTGGAGACACAGTAACAATAAAATAATTAACACCTTTTAAATAGTGTAAGAAAAAAAATATATGAACTGCCTCAAAATGGCCACGAGAGCACACGCGCCGTTTTCGATCACCCATGAAGCTTCTCTTCTTTTAGCCAGTCAAACTAAATACACCACAGTTCATCTTCACGGCGAAAAGACGAAACTAAATCCTTAGGAGCACAGGCGTTTCCTTTTCTTGAATATATGCATATTTGGTAGAGGATGGGGGAGGCAACCGCCCCCCACATCAGCGGAGACACCTTTTTACGACCAACTAGCTTGATGTTTACTTCACGACCTCTAATGGACTCCACAAAAAATGGCGGAGAATCGCTCGTCATTTATCGAACTGTCTTCATGTAAATAAATATTGTCCAATCAGAGAAAGACACATCAAAACAACAATGTCATTAATAAGTTCATAATTTTGGCGGTATCATGAATGCACTAGCATTTGTTTGAAGACGAAGAATGTGATTGTCTTTTAATCATGTCATGCGTATAACGAATTTAATAAGGCGAAGCCCACACCACCTATTGGGGAGACACAGGAACTACTTGCAATCTCTCCAAGACCGACAGGCGCTACCATCTCGTGTTCAGAATGGGAAGCAAGTCACCAGGCGGTCGTTTCAAACTTCAAGAACAGCGTCCCTGATTAAATACATGTTTGAAATGGTAGAGACGTGCCCTTGCACGTATCAGTTTCCAAGTGGTCCAGTCCAAGTTCTGCACGGCTGGTAAGCATTCTGCTGGTGTTACCCCTGTGAGAAGATGATTGATTTTGGCTGCTCACAGTTCTTCTCTGGCTTTGTTGGAGGATGTGTGTATACATGCGTATAGTACAGTAAATTTGTAAATATGTAGTGAATTGTTTTTGTAAAATGAATGCATTTCCCTTGATTTAAAGATACAAATATATCAAAGTACAATATGCATGTACATATGTAAGTACATAAAGTGTTTATTTTTATTTATCTTAACATTTTTAATGTAACTAGGAATTTCTATGTTATGTCCGAAAATCCGAACACCCCCCAGTCCCTAGTTTGGATTTTCGATACTCTGCTGTATATGAAACATTCTATATCTGAAGTATGAAGCAGTAGAACTCTCGTCTTTGTTCGATAGATGCATTAGATTATATGGACTCCAAAATGAGTCTTCCCCTAAAATACAAACTTGTGTAATTTTGGCACTCAGGTATGGATTTGTCTATCCGTGTTATGAGTGTCCAGGCATATCTTTGGTGTTATTTAATATTTTTGGCAAGCTGGGCCTCTTCATTTGAAAATTGCTTCCTCGGTGGGCCATGACTCCGAGATTCCAGGTTCAATTCCTGGCAGAGGAAGTTGGCAAAAATCCTCGTCACTCTCGAGTCATACGATGTTGACTTGTAAAAGATCTCTGTATCACATTTGGTGAATACAAGACAAAATTAGTTAAGTCTCAGCCACAGGTCGCTCAGTCGAATTCTGAGTTTCACAGTCCAAGGGCAGTATTAACCCCTATGCTGCCATGTTCGCCTGTAGTCGAATGGCAATCACACTCCGTCCGCTGCCATATTCGACTTTAGTCTACGGCCTCAGAATTTTATAATCGCTTGATACAACGTTCTTCTGACGTCATAGGTGAACTTCTAGTAGTGCCCTTTATCACTGTGCAAAATTTCAGGGTGATATCGGTAATAGTTTTGGAGATATAGAATGCTCGTGAAATATTTCCCACATTGCCATGTTGTATTGGTGCTACGAAATAAAATTTCAAGGGCACGATCGGGGTCGGACAAAATAGTACTATGACCTTACCGAGTTTCATTGAAATTGCTCCAGCCGTTTAGATTTTATTACAGGGGGAGGCAACACACACACACGGACAAAAGGTGATCTCATAAGCCTATTTTTTTCATAATTGAAAATAGGCTAAAAATTGCGATCAATTAGGAGGAAAAAAGGTGATTATGACTAAAGTCATCAATTAGAAGGAAAAAAATGAAAAAAAAAAGTCTTATACATACTACTGCTAGTAGATTTATTCCCCTTCTGGAGAGCGTGAGAACTTGAGCCAATCACAGCTTCACTTCCTTTTCCTCTCTTCTTTTCTTCCCAAAACCTCTTCATTAGTTCACTGTGCTTTTTCTTCCTTTACTCTGTGTCCATTTTTTCCCTGATGTGTCTTTCCTTGAAACTTGTACAATTTTCGTGTTTCTGATTTTATTTCTAAATTGTTCTCTGTCCTTAATGTCGTCTTCAGAGATTTTAAGTAATTCCATGTTTTCATGTACTTCTTTAATCCAACTGGTCTTTAATTTACTTGCATTCACGATATTGAAAATCTTCTTAGTGAGTCTGTTCTCATCCATCCTATATATGTGTCCATAGAACTGCAGACGTCTCTTCCTAAATTTATCTATAATGGTGTCTGTATTTCCATAAAGTTCCTTTGTTGGTCTTCTGACCCAAATTCCATTACGGAAACAGCGCCATGGATTTTCCTAAGAATTATGATATATAATTATATATATATATATAATATAATATGTCCCTCAGATTATCTTGTCTAGGGATCTGCCACATTTGTTCAACATATTGAGCCATTATATAGAAGTACAGTAGTATTTTTCATTTTTGTTTTGCCTTTTCCTGCAGTGTATATCCACCCACTAGAAATATTTGTCATAATAGTACTTTTCGGTGGTCTTGATTATGTATGTAATCCGAAAATAAAGTTATTTGAGGTAAGAATAAAAATTAATTTTTCACTGCTTAATTCAATCTTTTGCAAGTCAAGTTAAAATTCAATTCGGCAGCATAGGGGTTAAACAGAACATTGAAATTGGTGAGTACAACACCTCAATAGTCACTGCAAATCAAAAGATCCATGCCTCAGTAACTGAGGCCATGCGAATATTATTTATATTAAAATTTGTAAATTCCAAATAGTTTTCCCCGTTTTGAAGTGTACAGGAGTTAATCAAGTCCTTTTAAGAGGTCATCCATTAAATATGTTCACAAAAATTACATAAAATTTAACACCCCCATTGTAACAATTCTTAACGTCAATAATAAATAACACCCACAACCCTTATTTTGTTCAATGTATTGCGCAACTCATCACATGGAAAAAAAAAAATCCACTTTTAACAGGCCCATGCATTAGCACCAGAAGCAGTAAGTGTATTTCTGATATTATAAGAATGCTACGCAAGATGAATTTTTCCTTCCGCCAATCAACCTACAGATAAGTTGTTAAACAATGTATATAGATAGTGCCAAAAAGAACGTTCCATTTGGATTTTGCAAATCAGGTAATAAGAAACAAAAAGCAACAACAACTACCTGACGAATTTACATATTTTTGTACAGACCCCTGCCCCCAAATTATCATACACTTTGAAGGACCCTCCCCACCTGTTGAGTGAATGCATTTTATGGATGACCCCTGATGTATTTTTTCCCCCTTTTATCTCTCCCTCTGTCTGTACCTGCCCATCATTATGTTTGTCCTTTACCAGTGTTTCTATCCTCCTGTCCATTGATTGATTTTCAAATCTATTACAATAAAATTTTACAACTAATTACATAAGTGGCATAAGAGATTCCAATACTGATGTTTGTTGTCACTGCAGGGATTGTGGTTTGGAATCATTTCAACATCCATCACTTTAGCTCACATCTTATGCAACATGGAAATACAATGTCTGTTTATTCACATAGAACAATTTAATAGCAAGTTGCTAAATATAGAGTATTCTAGGGGTAGGATGTTGACAGAACTCCTACTCAAATGTCAACCTCACCTGCACGTGGTGCACCCTGCTTAAGACTGACGAGGCTCTGACGACCGAGTGACCTCAGGTATAAGAGGTCCTCCTCTACCAAGTGCTAACGGTTTCCTTGGAAGGTGGATGAGCGGGTAGAGGCTTAGGGCACTCTGTTGTCCTAGGGATGAGAAATTATCCCTGAAGGCGGAGGAACCATGATTGGTCAACGGCATCAGAATATGGAAGGCAACGGGAAACCACCACATTAAATATTCCAAGAAAACCCCATGGCTTTGCTCAATTTAAAATGTTACGGAGCTTCAAGTTCCCCGTTCGGATCTCCGGGGGGAACTAGGTTGAGAGGGGCTTTTAAAAGAGTGCAATGCTGCAAGGAACAGTACTGGAATGTGAGATCCATGTATCAAGGAAAACTAGATGTAGTCAAAAGAGAAATGGAGAGAATCGGCATCGACATATTGGGAATAAGTGAAATGAGGTGGTCTGGAATGGGAGAGTTTATTTCGGATGACTACACAGTATACTTTTCTGGACAAGACAACAACAAAAGTAATGGAGTAGCCTTCATAGTTAGTAACAGAGTAGGTAAAACTGTGATGGGTTGCAACTATAAAAATGATAGAATGATATCCATCAGATTTCAAGGTCAACCTCTCAATGTTACAGTCATTCAAGTTTATGCACCAACCATTGATGCTGAATAGGAAGTAGTTGACCAATTTTATGGAAGATTTGCAAGAACTACTACGGTCGACACCAAACAAGGATATCGTGTTCATCGTTGGAGATTGGAATGCTAAACTGGGAAATCAAATAGTAGATGGTGTAACAGGACAATTTGGTCTTGGTACAACAAATGAAGCAGGACAGAGACCCCTAGAATTCTGCCTAGATAACTCACTTTTTATTACCAACACACTATTCCAGTTACCCAAAAGACGTCTATACACTTGGACTTCACCAGATGGCCAATACCGGAATCAAATTGATTACATAATTTGTAATAGTAGGTGGAAAAGTGCTATTCAATCTACTACAACAAGACCAGGCGCTGACTGCGGATCAGATCATGAATTATTAATTGCAAAATTCTGGTTGAAGTTGAGGAAAATGGCTAGAACTTCCTCATCATACAGATTTGACCTGGGAAGAATTCCTTGTGATTATACAGTAGAAGTCAGGAACAGATTTAATACATTTCAGATTGGAGACAAAACCCCTGAAGAGTTGTGGACAGAAGTATCTGCTGCTGCTGCTGTTAAGCAGGAAGCAGAAAAATACATTCCCAAGGAAAAGAATAAGAAGAAGGCCAAATGGTTATCAGATGAGGCACTGCAAATTGCAGAAGAACGAAGGAATGCAAAATTAAAGGGGATAGATCAGCAATGTTTGAGTTTAATGCAGAGTTTAGAAGATTAGCTAGAAGAGATAAGAATATTTTTATAACTAATCAATGTAAGGAAGTTGAGGAAAATAACAGAATGGGAAAGACAAGGGAACTTTACAAGAAAATTAGGGATATCAAAGGAAAATTTCAGGCAAAATTTGGGATGGTAAAAGATAAAAATGGCAAAGATCTAACAGAAGCAGAGGACATTAAGGAAAGATGGATGGAATATGTAGAAGATCTGCATAAGAAAGAACCATGTATTATGGATAATGAAGTTTATGTGCCCTTCGAACCAGAACCAGATATTTTGGAAACTGAAGTCAAATGAGCCCTAGAGAATATTGCTAAAAACAAAGCAAGTGGACATGATGGAATTCCAATAGAAATGTTCAAAGAAGTTGGAGATAGTGCAGTGAAAATTTTACATTCCATATGTCAGCAAATATGGAAAACCCAAGAATGGCCAAAAGATTGGAAAAGTTCAGTATTCATCCCAATTCCTAAGAAGGGAAATTCTAAAGAATGCACGAATCACCGAACAATAGCACTTATCTCACATGCTAGCAAAGTCATGCTTAAAATCCTACAAAATAGACTATGCCAGTATGTAGACCGAGAGCTACCTGAAGAACAAGCTGGATTTCGTAAAGGAAGAGGGACCAGAGATCAAATTGCCAACATACGATGGATAATGGAGAAGGCAAGAGACTGAAAGTGAAGGATGTAAACGAAAGATTCAAGAAGAGTATAAAGGAAGGACTAATCAAAACCCCTAAACAAACTTCAATTGCAGACAAATGGGCACTTTTGAAGAATGAAATAACAAAATCCGCAGAAGAAAACATTGGTAGGAAAGAAAGAATAGGTAGAAAACCGTGGATCACTCAGGATATACTAGAATTGATGGATGAAAGGCGGAAACACAAGAATCTAAGAGATGAAAAGGGGAAAGCAGACTACAGACGTTTGAGAAATGAGGTTAACAAGAAGTGCAAGGAAGCGAAAGAAGAATGGTTGAAAGAGAAATGTGCAGGTATAGAAAATTGTCTGAAATTAGGAAAAGTAGACACAGCTAATCGAAGGATTAAGAATACTTTTGGGGAAAAGAAGACTAAGTGCTGTAATATTAAGGACACAAATGGAAAGCCTCTAACAGATAGGGAAGAAAAGGTCAAGAGATGGAAAGCTTACATAGAGTGCTTGTATAAGGGAAAGGAGATTGAGAATCATGTAATGGAAAGGGAGGAGGACATTGATGAGGATGCAAAAGGAGATTTAATATTGAGATCAGAATTTGACAGAGCATTAGAGGACTTAGGCAGGAACAAAGCACCAGGCATAGATGATATACCGATTGAGTTGCTACGCTGCATAGGAGATGAAGGTCTGATCAGGTTATTTCACTTGGTGTGTAGGATTTATGAGACAGGTGAGGTACCCCCTGATTTCAAGAAGAATGTTATCATCCCTATACCAAAGAAAGTGGGAGCTGACAGATGTGAAGATTACCGTACAATCAGCTTGATTACTCATGCTTCAAAGATCCTGTCTAGAATAATTTACAAGAGGATTGAATGCCAGATAGAAACGGAGTTGGGTGAAGACCAGTTTGGTTTCAGGAGAAATGTAGGAACAAGGGAAGCTGTACTAAGTCTTAGGCTGATTTTGGAAGGTAGAATAAGGAAAGATAAGAGAACGTTCATGGCATTTGTAGACTTAGAAAAGGCTTTTGATAACGTTGATTGGACTAAATTGTTTGACATTTTGAAATCTATTGGAATAAAGTACAGGGATAGGAGGGTGATATACACTCTATACAGAAACCAGACAGCAGTCATTCGAGCTGAAGGACATGAGAGAGAAGCTGGTATTCAGAAAGGTGTAAGGCAAGGCTGCAACTTATCACCCATACTTTTCAATCTTTACATTGAACAAGCAATGAAGGAAATTGGAGAAAAATTTAAAGTGGGAGTGAAGATTCAAGGAGAAATAATTTCAACTCTGAGATTTGCTGATGACATCGTCATCTTGGCCGACAAGCCTGAGCATTTGAATGAGTTTTTGAATGGTATGGATTCCGTCTTACGGAAGGAATTCATGATGAAAATTAATAAATGTAAAACAAAAATACTGGAATGCAGCCGAAATAAATCAGAAACCTCTATGGAGATCAAATTGGCAGGTGAAAAGCTGAAGGAAGTAGGAGACTTCTGTTACTTAGGAAGCAGAATAACCAGTGATGGACGAATCAAAGAGGATATAAAAAGTAGGTTGGCTCAGGCAAGGAAAGCCTTACTACAAAAAAGGAATCTGCTGACATCGAATATAGATTTAGGTATTAGGAAGTCATTTTTGAAAGCCTTTGTCTGGAGCGTGGCGCTCTATGGAAGTGAAACTTGGACTATTGGTGCAGCAGAAAAGAGGAGAATTGAAGCATTTGAAATGTGGTGTTACAGGAGAATGATGATCAGATGGGTAGATAGGGTTACAAACGAAGAGGTATTAAGGTGAGTGGGAGAGGAGAGATGTTTCTGGCGACTGCTAATGAAGAGAAGAGATAGGTTGGTAGGACACATACTAAGACACCCAGGAATAGCAAGCTTAGTTATGGAAGGAAGGGTCGAGGACAAGAACTGTAGGGGTAGACCAAGGTTAGAATATGTTAAACAGATAGCCTCGGATGTAGGGTGTGGTAGCTATGTAGAGATGAAATGATTGGCTCAGGACAGGGAGGCATGGACAGCTGCATCAAACCAGTCAAAAGACTGAAGACTCAAACAACAACAAGAGAATTCCAGAAAGATGTATATTTTTGTTTTATTGATTATGCTAAAGCTTTGGACTGTGTTGATCGTAATGAGTTATGGAAAGTACTAAAATACATGGGAGTACCAGAGCATATCATTAACCTCAACTGGAACTTATACTCTGATCAAGAAGCTACAGTGAGAACCATATATGGAACAACTAAATGGGTTAAGATTCAAAAAGGAGTACGGCAAGGCTGTATATTGTCACCTTACCTTTTCAATCAGTATGCAGAACACAT
Source organism: Meconema thalassinum (assembly GCA_946902985.2). Taxonomy (NCBI): domain Eukaryota; kingdom Metazoa; phylum Arthropoda; class Insecta; order Orthoptera; family Tettigoniidae; genus Meconema; species Meconema thalassinum. The sequence continues at coordinate 55,376,001 of OX336394.1, forward strand.
TATGAGGAATGTGGGGTTAGATGAAGAAGAAACAGGAATCAAAATGGCTGGGTTAAATATAAACAACCTGAGATATGCAGATGATACAATCCTGATGGCTGAAACTGAAGAAGATTTAAAAAATCTCTTACTGAAAGTGAAAGAGGAAAGTTCAAAGGCTGGATTAATGTTGAATGTCAAGAAAACAAAAATTATGACAACTACAACTGTCAATTCATGGCAAGTAGGAGGAGAAAAAATGGAGATAGTCTCTGGTTTTAACTATCTTGGCTCACAGATTTCTGCCGATGGTGACTGCAGTCATGAGATCAAAAGACGATTGCTACTTGGTAGACAGGCATTTTCAAATCTGGACAATATCTTAAGGAGTAGAGACCTAACCTTAACAACAAAGATCCGTATAGTAAGGGCTATGGTTTTTCCAGTCGTGATGTACGGATGTGAGACCTGGACCATAAGAAAAGCTGAACGCCATAGAATAGATTCCTTCGAATTATGGTGTTGGAGAAAAGTTCTTCGAGTTCCATGGACTGCGAAGAGAACCAATAAGTCAGTTTTACAGCAAATTAAACCAGTGTGTTCCTTGGAGGGCTTAATCCTGAAACAAAAACTGGGCTACTTTGGACACATCATGAGAAGACATAATTCATTAGAGAAGACCTTAATGCTGGGGAAGATAGAAGACACAAGAAGAAGAGGGAGGCAAAGAATGAGATGGATGGATGGCATCACAGAAGCACTAAATTCCAGCTTGGAAAATCTTCGAGAGGCAGTGCAGGACAGAAGAAATTGGCGTAGTCTAGTACATGGGGTCATGGAGAGTCGGAATCGGCTAAACGAATAGAGAGAGAGAGAGATCATTTAGCAACAAAATTTAAGAAATAGAGACTAATGACTTTCTTAGAGGTTTCATACATTATTTGATCACAAAACTAATTACATTTGTATGGTCATTACTTTACTGTAAAAAGTTTGTTTTGTTTATTGTTTACTTGCAAAAGGATGTATAGCCCTTTTTAAACAAATTAGTGGCAAGCCTCCGTGGCTTAGGCGGCAGCACGCCGGCCTCTCACCGCTGGGTCCGTGGTTCAAATCCCGGTCACTCCATGTGAGATCTGTGCTGGACAAAACGGAGGCAGACAGGTTTTTCTCCGGGTACTCCGGTTTTCCCTGTCAAAATTTCATTCCAGCAACACTCTCCACTATCATTTCATTTGCCATTCATTTAATCATTGCTCCAGAGGAGTGCGACAGGCTTCGGCAGCCGGCACAGTCCATGTCCTTGCCGCTCCATGGGGGCTTCATTCATTCCATTCCTGACCCGGTCTGAGACTGGGAGCAGGCTGTGGATTTTTTTCAAACAAATTAGTGGAATAACAATTTGTCTACGATATAATTTTGGGTAAAGGCATGGAAATACTAGGATTCTGTTAGTTTTAATGTCTTCAAAGAGCAATCTGATTTCTGCCCCATTTTTAGTATCCACCCCTTATTATTCTCATTTCTACACAAGAAAAAGAAGAACTTAGTAAAACACCAAAATGCACATCACACTCAATATTAATACTGTCAGTTTCACACCCAAAACACTGTCCAGATTTAGAAGAATAATTCTTTTATGCATTAAATCCCAGAAAATATTTTTCCAAGATTAGAACAAGAACATGATGAGAATTTTAGTCTTACTTGAGAAACGTCCATGTTCATGTCCTCCTAGGTACAAGAGGATGAAGTTTACTTCTTGTTTTAAACATAAAGTTTTTTTTAAAATTATCCATTTATTTAATTTGTCTAATTTAATTTACCCTGGCAAGTGCATCCTTATGGGAAGATCATCCTACCACCAGAAGCTTTCAAGAACTTGGGATCCATACTACCAGATTATATTAACTTACTGTAATTTTATTAATGTTGTTGTTTGAGTCTTCGGTCTTTTGACTGGTTTGATGCAGCTCTCCATACCTCCCTGTCCTGAGCTAATCGTTTCATCTCTACATAACTACCACACCCTACATCTGAGGCAATCTGTTTAACATATTCTAACCTTGGTCTACCCCTACAGTTCTTGTCCTCGACCCTTCCTTCCATAACTAAGCTTGCTATTCCTGGGTGTCTTAGTATGTGTCCTACCAACCTATCTCTTCTCTTCATTAGCAGTCGCCAGAAACATCTCTCCTCTCCCACTCGTCTTAATACCTCTATGTTTGTAACCCTATCTACCCATCTGATCTTCATCATTCTCCTGTAACACCACATTTCAAATGCTTCTATTCTCCTCTTTTCTGCTGCACCAATAGTCCAAGTAGCCAATGGCTATTTTTTCTTTTTTTTTATCTTTTCGGAATGGGAGGGCCAGGGGAGGGATTTAGGAAGGAAATCGGCTGTGGACCTATTGAAAGGAACCATCCTGGAATTTGCCTGGTGGTGGAAAAGGGAAACCATGAAAACCAATTTCAAGGCAGCCGAGGTTAGATTCAAACCCATGCTCTCCCAATGCCAGCGAGGCACGAGTTAGCGCGTTAGCACTCTTGGTCACCGTGGCCTATACTACCAGATGTAAGTGTTGAAGTGAATCTGCCTGGAACAAACGGGGCCAGTGATAAGAGGATGCCTTGTACTCGTGTGTGGACTTGAAACAGTGCCTGCGAACAGATACTAGAGGTCACCGAAATGGGAGTGATAGAATGGGCTCAAGGAATAACAAGGAATGACCAAGTAAGACATTATTTGGTGAGGGGAAATTTCAAAGTGGCACCTATCAGCAGCAAGATCTCTGAGTCATGCTGGAGATGGTTTAATGAGAAAAGCTGATAATTATAATGCTGCTAAGCAGCTAATAAAGTTGATGTCACTAGTCCAGATGTATAGTGTGGATGGGGTGGAGAGAAAGAGTTGGGTATGGAGGAGGATAACAGGAGCAAATGGAGAATAATCGGTATCAGTGCCATAACCCACTGGCGCAACTGGTGCTCGCGGCTAATCGCTTTTAGTCGTGCATGTTCATTTATCAGCATTATTTTATATAGAAGCAAAACCCACTAACGCGGTGCGACTGCTGCGGCTAATTCATGAAGAGCATTTCACAGGCGACTGACCTGCCGCGCGTGGGGAGAAAAGTAACGTAATCCATGCAAACAAATTTCACTGACGCGGCCAGTAACGCGCGCGGAAACAGAAGTTACATTATTAGTAGTTATTAGCAGATTTCAATATGTCCGAGCAGTTTGATACAGAGTTGTTCACTTTGGAACAGCACGTTAAGTGATAGAAATTGGGAAGAAATACCGTAGTACAGAAATTTGGAGGAGAGGAATATTGAATTTAGAGGAAAAAATACACTTGTAAGTAGTTACAAACAATTGTGCCCAGATGTTACGCCCCTTAAAACAACAATTGAATCGGTCGGAGCTGAAAAGCATTAACTTAAAAATGGTCATTTTTTAAAGAATTAGTATTCTGAAGTATTGCTGTGAAACAGCATAGGAAAAAATTATGCCAGCCTTCTGGTTAAGCTACACACAAAACATTTTCATCAGGAGAAAAAGCACAGAAGCTCACTGGAAAGGCAAAATTCATCACAAAGCAATTTCTTTTGTGGATTTAAGTCAGAAACCACTTCTACATATAGTATGATCAGAGGAGAAAAACATTAACTCCACGATTTGCTGCCTTTCAGCACCCTATTCCATACTTAGTGATGGCCGCACTGCAAGATTCCCGCGTGTTACAGTGCTATTGTAAATTACATTTGTACAGGGTTTGGGTGGTTTTTATGTTACAAATCCATTACAAAATAAAATAACATGTGAAATATTCATTCTCGATGGCTTTATGCCGCACTAAACTGACCACGGAGCTAAAAGGGATTAAGTCACATTTGCAAAATTGATTAGAAAAATATGTTTATTAAATTAAAATTGATATTGTGCTAACACACAGCCTACGTGGCTTAGGCGGCAGCACGCCGGCCTCTCACCGCTGGGTCCGTGGTTCAAATCCCGGTCACTCCATGTGAGATCTGTGCTGGACAAAACGGAGGCAGACAGGTTTTTCTCCGGGTACTCCGGTTTTCCCTGTCAACATTTCATTCCAGCAACACTCTCCACTATCATTTCATTTCATCTGTCATTCATTTGATCATTGTCCCACAGGAGTGCGTCAGGCCTCGGCAGCCGGCACAGTTCATATCCTCGCCGCTAGATGGGGGCTTCATTCATTCCATTCCTGACCCGGTCGGAGACTGGAAGCAGGCTGTGGATTTTCATTTTCATTGTGCTAACACAAATATAACCTGATTGTTGCTTTACAACATAGATGACTAATATGGTGAGTTTGTTAAGTTCTGTTCCGTCAATGACGTTTTATCTGTCTCCTGAAAAGTAGTGAAAACTGACTTAATACTTTTATGCTCGGACAGATTCAATTATCATCATCATCAACCTCCATTTTGATATATTAATTAAGACCCTTGTCGCGCGTATATAAATCGCTAGCGCCAGTGGGTTAGGGCCCTAATAAGTAGAGCCCTGTGTGGATATACAAAACGTTATCCGCATCCGCACGACTATTATCAGCATCCGCATGACTGTTATCCGCATCACTTTTATCCAAATCCACTGATATTTCAATATTATTTTAAATTTATTAGATAAAGCATAAAGTGTTAAACCAACACGTTTAGACATTTGAGGAGAAAGTCGTTCCTGAAAATTTACTTCATTGCAAGGAACTTCAAGTTGGATTACACTTCTGGTTTCTTGACCTCCACTTTAGACAAAAAACTGGCTATACTTTTTTGGCTACTTTTGCACTTGTGTAAGTTTGGTGTGCCTGATTTGTGTCCTGAGTATGAATACACCTTTTTACAGGTAAAACATCCTACTACACACATCAAAAAAAGTTTTGCATCACCTCGGTTCCAAGAGTTCCGGAACCGTTAAATACAAAGGGAATAGAGATCAACACAAACAACATTTCAGTTCGTTTTATTGCTCATGAGACCCACACATTGCATGTTGTACCATCATACAGCTAGACTTTCAGCATTTGTGGTCCAGATTGCAGTACACACCACTACCTCTAATACCCAGTAGCACGTCCTCTTGCATTGATGCATGCCTGTATTCGCCGTGGCATACTATCCACAAGTTCATCAAGACACTGTTGGTCCAAATTGTCCCACTCCTCAACGACAATTCGGCGTAAATCTCTCAGAGTGGTTGGTGGGTCAAGACGTCCATAAACAGCCCTTTTCAACATATCCCAGGCATGTTCGATAGGGTTCATGTCTGGCGAACATGCTGGCCACTGTAGTCGAGCGATGTCGTTATCTTGAAGGAACGCATTCACAAGATGTGCACGATGAGGTCGAGAATTGTCGTCCATGAAGACAAATGCCTCTCCAATATTCTGCCGATATGGTTGCACTATGGGTCGGAGGATGTCATTCAGGTATCGTAAAGCCGTTTCGGAGCCTTCCATGACCACCAGTGGCGTACGTCGGCCCCACATAATGCCACCCCAAAACATCAGGGAACCACCACCTTGCTGCACTCGCTGGACAGTGTGTCTAAGACGTTCAGCCTGACCAGGGTGCCTCCAAACACGTCTCCGACGATTGTCTGGTTGAAGGCATATGCGACACTCATCGGTGAAGAGAACGTGATGCCAATTCCGTGGGGTCCATTCAGCATGTTGTTGGGCCCATCTGTACCGCGCTGCATGGTGTCGGGGTTGCAAAGCTGGACCTCGCCATGGACGTCGGGAGTGAAGTTGCGCATCATGCAGCCTATTGCGCACAGTTTGAGTTGAAACACGACGTCCTGTGGCTGAACGAAACGCATTATTCAACATGGTGGCATTGCTGTCAGGGTTCCTCCGAGCGGCAATCCGTAAGTAGCGGTCATCCACTACAGTAGTAGCCCTTGGGCGGCCTGAGCGAGGCCTGTCATCGACAGTTCCTGTATCTCTGTACCTCCTCCATGTCCGAACAACATCGCTTTGGTTCACTCTGAGACGCCTGGAAACTTCCCTTGTTGAGAGCCCTTCTTGACACAAAGTAACAATGCGGACACGATCGAACTGCGGTATTGACCTTCTAGGCATGGTAGAACTACAGACAACATGAGCAGCGTACCTTCGTCCTGGTGGAATGACTGGAACTGATCGGCTGTCGTACCCCCTCCGTCTAATAGGCCCTGCTCATGCATGGTTGTTTACATCTTTGAGCAGTTTTAGTGACATCTATGAACAGTCAAAGGGACTGTATCTTGGATACAATATACACAGTCAACGTCTATATGCCGGAGATCTGGGAACCGAGGTGATGCAAAACTTTTTTTGATGTGTGTATATGGTTCACCTTTCCATTTCCACTGAAAACGTAACCAAATGTCTGCCATATCGTTGACTTGAGCTTTGTTTCACGCACTATTGAATATTCACTTTGTTTTATTTTAATAGATATTTTATCCATGTTGGTGCAATGATGTTTATACTCCCGGTCGCGGTAACATTCACTAATAATAAGTGACCTTCTCTTTACGCTTGGAGAAAGGGATTGACATTTGGCCGGAAATTCCAAGTCAATCATCATCCATCTGCTTCTTGACCCATCCATGTTCGCATAGTCGATGACATAGCTCTCTCCTTTGCAATATCTGTCAACGTGTTTCAGTGCCAAGTTGGAAATAAATCTACAGATACACATGGAACCAAATCTTTCAGGATAGCTTAGACGGCGAAGTAGCTGACTTGAGGAATGTTAATGATGTCACCACGATGAACTAACAAGCTTATTGACAGCATTATATCTCGTACGTATAGTAATAATGGCAGTGAGAATTGATGAGATGTCAAGACCATTTACTACAAACATACGGTACTTAATAAAATGTAGTTGAAAGCATTATGAGTAATATAATCTCCTCGAACCGACAGTAGTGGCTACGCTGGCTAACGCGCAGCATTAGGTCATGGGGCCAAGCTCTCTGCTGACTCGGTAGACGCGTGGGTTCGAGCCCCACCGTCGGCCGTCCTTGAAATGGTTTTCCGTGGTTTCCCATTTTCAACACCAGGCAAATGCTGGGACGGTACCTTCTGACAGGCCACGGCCGCTTCCTTCCACATCCTTGCCCAGTTTCATTCACCATCATTCATTTCATCTCTCATTAACTCCTCTGATGAGGTTGGCCTCAGGAAGGGCATCCGGCCGTAAAAACCATCGCCACAAAGACTTCCATCGCATCTCATCCCCGACCCCGTTGGAAAACGGGAATAATAAGGGGTAGACATACATACATAATCTCCTCGAGTATAAGTGCAATACGTGCCTGAATATTCCGTACGCAATAGGCTATAGGAGTATTTCTCTTTTAAGCATGAAACTGTAGATTGGCATATCAAATATGTAATATTATCGTAAGTTCCACATTGTATTCTAAAAACTGTCCGCAAATTTACTCGAAACATTATCCGCATGGCCATGCAAACTATATCCGCGTGGCGGATATCCGCATCCGCGCAGGGCTTTACTAATAAGACTAGCGTAGGAGAAACTAACTTGTGAGATTTCATTTTTGTAACCTTTTTACTCTTGAGTTAGTGACATTGAGGTATCAACTATGTCTTTCATGGTAGACATTACGCTAATAAGTATGGTTTACCTGTTTGATAATATACAGAAGTGTCAAAACTGAGTGAACACAACATGGCTGTATGTAATGGAACCATATTCTGCAAGCCATTGTTTATGAACGTGTGAAGTAAAAACGTGTATCTTTCCCAACAGTTGGCTGGAAGAACACGCCGTCTGGGCATTCCTCTACACATGGATGGAGCTCGGCTATTTAATGCAGCAATTTATCTCAATGTTCCTGCATCCCGCATCGTTCGAGATTGTGCCTCTGTTTCATTCTGCCTGAGTAAAGGTTTGGGGGCTCCAGTTGGTTCTGTTCTTGTAGGAACTAAGCCATTTATAAAGCAGTAAGTAAGATTTCTGAACAGGTTTTAAGATGTCTCTCAGAGAGATTAATTTTTTCCAAGAAGTTAAAATTTTATTTTAAAACCTGGAAAATTATTCCTCTTAAAAGATAATCTTTTTGTCTGACAACATACATTCTCCACTGTGGGTCGACCAGCAACTATTTTCCAGTGCTCTCGGTGCAGTAACTGATGCTCACAGAGCCATCTAGTGATGTGGATATACACTATGGATGCTGATATTTCATGCGAGCACACCATTTCGTCCTACAATTTTGTAATGTAGGAACATAATATCATTGTCATGACTTATGCTCCAACACAATCTGTCTAAATGGTAATTAATCTGAATACCCATAAGATTTAGCCAATTCAGCACATACTTACTTGAGTCATCCTGAATAGAAGTTTTCATTATCAGATGATGTGAGCTACTGTTTTACTATGTCTAGGTAAAGAGCTATATTCAAAAATTTGAAATTCATCTCTGACTGTAGCTAGGGTTCTGCTGATTGATGAGATAGACCAAGAAATGGAGGCAGTAATAGTTACTGAGTGTGATTTCCATTTTTGAATACAACTTTAGTTTTAGTTTTTTACCCCAAATTACACACGATACATGTTTCGGCATTGTTATGCCTTCATCAGTCATTCTTTGTGCATGAAATATTTTTGTAAACAAAGAATGACTGATGAAGGCATAACAATGCTGAAACATATTTCATGTATAATTTAGGGTAAAAAACTAAAACTGAAGTTGTATTGAAAAGTGGAAATCATAATCAGTAATTGAAGGGTCCACGGGAAGTAGGGGGAATGTAAAATACAGTAGAGTCTCGCAAACTCGGCACTCGGTAACCCGGCACTCCCTCATTGTTCTTAGCCACCAGACCCAATTGTGCCTCCAATACGTTGCAAATAGGCCTACCAGATCGCACTGTTCTCTTGATTTTACATTTTGAGCGACACTCCCCCTTCTTCCCGTGGACCCTTCAATTGTAGATTTCAATACTGACCAAAATGGTAATAATGACGAAAGTCATAGGTATACACAAAAACAAATAGAGAAAGAGTGTTACATTAGATTGTAGCTCCCAGTTTTGAATAAAGTTTCTGTAAGTTACATACGATTGAAATATTAACAGGGCTCGTAGGATGAGAAAGGCTTTGGGAGGAGGGATGCGCCAAGCAGGAGTCATAGCTGCTGCGGGAATCGTGGCTCTCGAACACAGGGCCAGACTGGCTGAAGACCACCTCAGAGCTGCCACGATAGCAGAAGGTAAGTAACTCTTGACAACCACAATGCAAATACCATACCATGGACGTCAACCTCTTATAAAAAAAAAAAAAAAAAAAATGTCATGAATAAGAATGAAGTTGAGAGGCTATACTGAGCATATTTGCTGCTTTTGTTAATGTCCCTTTGAACTACTGTGGCTTTTAGAGACGCTGGGATGCCGAAATTTTGCCCTGAAGGGATTCTTTAATGAGCCAGTAAATCTACTGACATGCTTCCCTGGCATTAGTGGACACTCAAATGCCAACTGACTGCGCCAGGATTCGATCCTGCAACCTTGGGAATCGCAGGCGAGAACGTTACTGCTGTACCACGTAGCCAGCTGCTGCTTTTGCGTTATACACAATTATTATTAGTGCCTTGCTAAAATCATTAGCTAAAAATTAGTTTAGAAAAACATAGTTAATAATAACAACCATGATCTTTATTTGAATTCACATTTAGTCTGGTTGGTTCCTAAGTTTAAGGGCTGCGACAATGCGGTCATGTAGTCCTGTGTGCTTTGGGTGTGTGTAGAATCTGTCTGATAACCGGTGTTAATTGTGATGGCTGTATTAGTGTGTGTTATCTGTTTTTTAATTCAAGTAAGGACTGCAGACTTTTGAATTTTTCAAATAGTTCCTACTTTTGCCGCCAAACGCCACCGTCAACGACTACTAGGCCAAGTTCTAGCTACTAGACGCCACCGCAGTCGGCTCTTGGCAACGAACGTAGAAACATAAGAGCGTTGTTTACATTCTTAACCTATACCATTTTGCTTCACACAGGTGTCATTAGTGGAAGGTTCTTTAACATGCCATAAATCTTATGACATGGGACCGCCGGCTTTACTTCCCCTCCGAAGGAAGGCATACAGAGGGATTTTTAACGCTCTTAAAAAATCCGACAACTTGGGCCGGATTTGAACCTGCGATCTTGGGCATAGAAGCTCAGCATGCTACCAACTATGCCACCGAAGCCGCCTTTACATTTAGTCTATTTCATGGTTCATATTCTCTTCATATCACTTTCAGTTTCACCTTCAATTTATTAAAAAATATTTACCTTAAAAATACCAAATCATAACAAATCTGTAAAGAAGAAAGAAAATATGCAGCCTGAAGCACACAGCTTAAGTAAAGCTACTCAGTTTCAGGTCAAATTTATGATTAATAGATTGGTGATGGTGTTCTGGTTTTACGACACTTGTTTTCAAATGCTGATAAAAATCCAATTCTACTTGTAGTGTATTTTTTAACCGTCGACTTGAGCCTCTATGGACTGCATGTTAACAACCACTCTCATTTAGTGTCTGCGTCTTGTTCGTTTGTCGGCTTTGACATCTCGCCAGTATCTCTTGAGCCCATCTATCAGCTTATTCTTCTGCTCGTTTGTTAAAGGGCCTATATGTCTTTGGGTTCTGCCTCCACCATAAAACCTTGATACCTTTTTACCATCCTTCTGAAACTATTCCTGTCTTTGATTTTATCCTCCGTAATGCCCACCTGTCTCATATCTTTCTCACATTCTTCGAATCATTTCAACTTGGAAATCTTCTGTTTAAGAAAATTGCAGATTTTCTTTGTGAGCCGGTCATTATTCATACGGAAGATGTGCCCATAAAACAGCAATCTTCGCTTTCTAATTGTTGTTATGGGTTCCATCTTGTTGTATACTTCTTTATTTGATTTCAGTTGATCCTGTCCGTCAACCCATCTGCTGCCCAAGATCTTCCGTAGTAGTCTGCGTTCTCTTTTAAGTAGCTGATTGACTTGTCCTGTTCGAATCATACACAGGGTCTATGAAGCATATAAACCTTCTGGTCTGACAACAGAGCTGTAATACCTTAGTTTGGTTCCTATACTCAGCATCTTCTTATTGTAGATGTTTTTAGTCAATTGGAACGCTCGCTCTAATTTCAGGATTTGGATATTAGTCGCTTCTTGTTCTAGCCCATTCTCTTGGACCACCTCACCCAGGTGTATCTTAATAAAACATTTTTTCTCTTCCATACAGCTATTGCTGCAGCAGAGAACAAGTACATCACTGTAGACTTGAAGAACCTTCACACAAATATACTGTTGATCAACCTTGATTCAAACAGAGTTACAGCACAAGAACTCGTCGAGCGTCTTGCAATGGTGAGTAGCTGTGTGTCGGAATATACTGTACTGTGAGAGAGAAATGATCTAATATGAAAAAGGTCCCATGTGCTCATGGGATATAACTTTTTGGTTCCAAGACTCTACTAATATCTACATGAATTTCTGTGGCATTCTTGCTTTCCCAGCCTAAAATAATTTAACACATGTTACGTGTAACAATCCCTTTTTAAATGTTGGTTCCTTGTATGTTTAAAACTTAATGTAAAAAATAAAATCCCCATTGGCTTGCCGGATAGCATAACTCTAGTTCCCTGGGCAAAGAAAAATATTTCAAATTCACTAAATTTGCCAATACCTACAATCATTCCCATTTTCAGCATGATGGGGCATCTTCTTATAATTCTGTAAACATTTTGACATCCCTTGGCGTAAGTGTGATATTAAAAATTCTTTCAGACAAAATTTCTAGGTATTTTTAGAGGACTATTGACCATTTTAAACGGTTTTAATATTGTGCTACTTGGGGGAGCACTCAAGACACACTCAACAAAACCTACAATACTTACATCTAACCTATCATAAAATATGGCAGAGAAGTACTCTCTACAGCACCCCAGTCAAACATTGATCGCCTCGAGAGATGTCAGAATAATGCCTTACGAATCATAACAGGCGCAATAAAAACCACACCTATAACCGCCTTGCAATTATATACCCACAACTTACCAATAGAAGAAGAGATGGAACATCAAACAGCATATCTCAGTATACAAAGACTACCTCAAATGACATGGATCAAAAAACCAGTTTTTAGCCCCAATCTTAAAACACAAAAAGATCCCTTAAGTCTCGCCAAAGAATATATCAATAAGAGCAATCTGTAAATAAAACTTGAACCACTCTGTATGCCAGTCAACCCCATTGAATATATACAAGTGACTACAGATCTTACTTTGCTAGAAGAGGTCTGCAAGAAAGACTCTTCACCACATGATCTAAAACAACTGGCCCTCTGTACAATAGAAGAAAGATATCCGTCTAATCAATGGCTAAAAATATTTACAGATGGCTCAAAAAAGAAAATAGAACTGGAGCAGGAATACATTCATCTCTCTTCTCACTCTACTTCCCAGTAGGCCAAAACAAAACAAACTTTGATGCTGAGATAAGAGCAATTTCACATGCACTCCATCAGTTATTAGGCAGAAACATTGATTATCAAAAATTCGTTATCATTACAGATTCAAAGGCAGCCATCCAAGCCATCTCGTCAAATTATAAGCCTCAAAATAAAGAACTGATATGATAAAAACCCTTCAAAGACTCCACAAACAGATCTCATTTCAGTGGATCCTTTCTCATGTTGGAATAGCAGGTAATGAAGAGGCAGACAGATTAGCAAAAAAAAAGGTACCACACTACAACAACCTGTCAGTCAGACTGATTTTATGTTAGCAAAAAGGATCTTGAAAAATACTATCAAAAACAGGTATGAAGAAATGGCAAAGAAAACAGCAGAAACCAAATTATGGAAGGACATTGATGCTAAATGGGATCAATATAAATTAACACCAAGAAGAGAAGCTATAGCCTTCTTCAGACTTAACACTGGCCATGACTGCCTTGCAGCTCATCTGAAACGAATCAACATCCTGAGATCTGAAGAATGCACACTTTGTCACGAACCTGGAAGTAAAATGGATAAGGGGCACCTGCTACATTGCAACAAACTTGATGTGACTTCTACAACTTCAGGAAACCTCACACAACTCTATTGGAACGCAAGAAAGCTGATGGATTGGAATCCGGGCTAGCCATAGGAAACAACAACAACAACAACATAATTTTATTAATGCCGCCAATGGCGATGTATTTTCTTTTCAGGTCAGGGAAGGTATTTTGAAAGGAAATCGGACGTGAACCTATTGAAAGATACCGTCCCGGCATTTGCCTGGTGGTGAAAATGGGAAACCACGAAAAACATTTTCAGGACGGCCGAGGTGGGGTTTGAACCCACACGCTCACGATGCCAGCGCGGCACGATGTAGCGCTATCGGCCAGCGTGGCAGGGTGGTTTGATTTTTTTGTCCAAAAACTCAATTTTTCACACCCCTTTGGTTCTATCAATAAACCTTTCTGAAATAAGTTTTTGGCCCTTATCCGAAGAATTGTATGAACTTGGAATGGTTTCAATTTTTCACATACTAATAAAGTTATATAGCAATATTTCACTTTTTCGAAAAAGGCCTCGATTTTGCCCATTATCGAACTCGACCGAGATTTTGATTGGTTATATTTATCTATAAGTTTGAAAGTGATTGGCGCTAAATGACTGTAGTTATTGTGTCCACAAGAAAGTGATATGATGGTGGGATGATGGTTCCCTCCGTGGAAGAAATGATACTAGTATGCAGTGCCTGTTCTTCCTGGTAGGGGTGCCTGCAAATGACCCATTGGAAAGATGGGTGGAGGAAAAACATTTACAGTTCCCAGTTGGAGGCAGAAGAGATCATACCAGACTAACTAGCTATAAAGGCACAACTCAGCTATACGTTTGAGTCCGCAGTCTCAGGGTTTGTTTCTGCAGATTTTGTATCGTGTGCTTTAGGATTCGGAGGAATTCAGTCCTGCATTCATGTTTGGGCAGGCATATTTAGATTTAGGATTGCCCCTGCCCACCACACATGGGGAAGAGCGATCAAAGGAACTACTCGCGTGTGGCGGAACTCTTTCCGGTCACGGAGGGAGTCCGTCATTTTGTGTAGGCTAAGGATAGGTCATACAAGATCCACCCACTCATACCTAATGACAAGGGAAGACCCCCACTTTGTACCTGTGGAGCCGTTTTCACCGTGGCCCACATTTAAACCGAGTGTGTGGATCTTGCTGACTTACAAAGAAACCTTGGTTTGCAGATGACACTCAAACTTATATTAGCCGATGACGTGGTGGCTGCTGATCGCGTTATCCGCTTTATAAGTGAGAGTGGGTTAGGGCCAGCAATCTAAATTTTCCAGTGAACATTGACTCAACGACTTGTTCTTTTTTGAATACTGAATTTTTGTTTTTCCATAATTTTTGTTTATATTATTATAATTATTAGTTTTATTTAATTTTTTGTTTTATTAATTTTCAATCTTTTCAAATTTAGGTGTCCAGCTCCAAATTTTAAATTCCATTTCAAATTTTTATACTTTAATCTGTGTTAAGAGGGGCAGATGAGCTCGTAGTTCCGCCCCTTAAAACAACAATAACTAACTAAGGTCCTAGAAACTATGGTTTAATCATCGGAAGTAACATTTTTGTCCTGGCTGGATGGCCGCACCCAGTTGATCATCCAACGATGCGGTCGATAAACTACGAAGGAAGAGATATTACTCATTGGAACATTAGAACAAATGGCAGATCTGAAATAAGAGCTGCACTCATTACCCATGAACTTTGATCTAGTCGCTCTGAGTGAAACCAGAGTTTCTGCAGAAGGAGAAGTTGTCGAGCTTGGTTCTGGCCTTGCGATCTTCTGGAAAGGGAAAGAGAAAGCAGAGCATCGCATTCACGGTGTAGGATTTGTCGTGAAAACTACACAGGGAAAAGATCACCAACTTACTCCTATTGCAATTAGTGAGACACTTATAACTCTCTGTACTGTACCCTTGGAAAAAGAAGCACTACACCAGACAGACGTTCGGGGTCGTGATCGGTCCATAAAAAGTAATATGAGGAGAAACGTGCTTCTTATAATTTACAGGATGCATAAAGGAACTTAAAGTTATAAATGAAATATATGACAGGTTAAAACAAAAACAATTTAATACGGACTAATAGAACATATCAATAAAATATCCACCCTTGTGTGGTGCCAGGAGTCATTGGCCCGTCACACGTGACGTGCGAGTGACCCAGTAACCCACACTCGACTTCTAGACCGTGAACACAAAGCCAACAAACCAGCTGAGAACCCGGAAAGTCCCGCATGGGTTTGCTCACCAAGCATCCCCAGCCCACGATAGCTGTAAAAAATAAAAGAACTGGTTCAAACACCATCCCAAGAAAGAGCTACCTCATAAACAACAACTTAGACAGTTGTAAAACGAGGCGTACTAAGATGTCACCTCAGAGAATATTACAATTTAACAAAATATCAAAAGTACAAAATTAGAAAAAGAAACATGTTTATTGTGTTTGTGCGCACGGTCGGTCAAAGAAAGATTTGTGTACTTGACGAGAATTCACTTCCGATCAAACACATGATTAAGTCGTGAATCCCGTGCTGCGAGTTGGAAATCATGATAATTATGGGAATACACACTAAATGGCTAATATAAAATATAAATGCACTGACATAGTCTACCCTTACATAAAATGTCAATCATACACGAATTGTATATTTACACTTATTGACCGCCGATCAGTTGGTCTTAAGTCATACAAAACAAAACAGAGCAGCCACGTGACAACAAGGACATCGGTGCGCCGTCAGCGACCTTTAAACTGACACTTTACAATGCTTGGCGGCAATCCAAGCAACAGCAACAACAAAATTACATGCCCCAGCGGGCTGAATACAAAAATTACAAGTAACACTTCGATTAATACGGTCTGAAATATTTAGATGAGGGCATGGGCAGCTTCCCAATTAACTCAAAAATCAAGCTATAATTTACCAATCTACTCATTAGTGAAAAGGAATGCATAGTGTGCACGCTACACCTTATCAATATTCAAGGATCTGAGTGCATAGGTCTATCAAGCTCCAATGTGCCATATTGTGTGTCACCAGAATCTCCAGGCCTCAGCCTGAATTCTGAATAGGCTCCTGGCCCTGAAATCGCGTAATAAAATACATCATAAAAACATCAATTTCTTGACAAACCCCCTTGGGTATCAAGATTCACATATCAGCAATACGCCCCTCAGGTACGTATACTGAAGCATTAGTAGCATCGGAAAATGAATCACCATGTCCAAATCCTGCTCACTATTCGAAGAAATTATCACACATAGCACACCCATCTCAATGCTTGACCAACTGACCTCCAATTGTACTCCAGATCCGGAATATAAAAATTAAAACAACAAAATCTAAGATATGACTACAGAAAGGCCTTCTGTGACAACGAAATGTTGCACAAAGCAAAACAATATTAGCATTTGCCTGTGCAAGTCTAAACCAAAAGACGGGAAATTCCCCCCATTGTCGAACATAAAATTTAAATTCAGTCCCATTTATCACCCTTATCTAAGGTTTCAGCCGTAAATAATCTCGATAGCGCCTCGCATTCATGTGCGCTAGCAACATGAAAGCAAGCACACTATAAACAAAGCAACGGGTTAAAACCCAAGAAAAACACACAATAAAAATATATCTAATATTTACAACAAAGTCACGTGATGCTATTTAAATCATTATGTCAGCGAAACAAATTTACATTTACGCACAGCAAAGCAAAATTATTTACAACACACAATTTCCCAATTAATTATTCATGATTCCTCCCCGTCAAAATTAAATAAATTTAATTCATACTCATCACTTTCTGGACTGCCGGTGCTGAGATAGCACCCTGCTATCTTCCTTCTGCATTATCTAGCCCATAATGCTAGACATTATATCGTGGGACACGACACGGTCCATTTCTGTCTTCATGGCGACGGATCATCTTGCTGTAGGAGTAAAGTTATTATTATTATGTTCAGGCTCCTAACTAGACTGCATAATTGAGCTACTCGGTTCACCCAGAAGTTTAATTGCAGTGCCGTATACTTTCCCTACAATATGTGGACAGTTTTCCACCTAATACACAACCATTTATACTATAAGTTGCCCGTCACGCAACACAATAAAATTTTCAGAGTCCTTCGTGCTGCCATTGCACCCGCAAAAGTTAGTCTTTCAAAGTGCCTCGTCCACAGACAGAGTGACACCCTATTTGCTCAAAAATAGATAAAATTGTGACGGCGTCTATTCACAGACCCCTATATTATTATGTGTTTCATTCAAATTTCACGTGGAAGGGGGTAATTCGCTCCACAAAAATAGTAATAATATTCGCACAAACTTCAGACACATCTCATTCGATTTGGAAAAATCAGCACAAACAATTGACACTCGCGTGCAGAAAATTGCATCGTGGGAACACCTATTGATCAGAATTCGCGCGCAAACAATCAGTGCGGTCAAAGTTGCCGTCTTGCTCTCATTGGCTATATTTCAAATAATACGGTGACACTGGGGTGATGACCTTTCTCCCACTCTCTTGTCTGGTCATAAACTCCTTCTTCAGTTGGCCTATGAGCTTCCTTCTCTCGTGTTTAAGACCAGGAAAAATTTACACTTCTCGTTTGAACAAGTCAACGGATATTTCGCCTGCACCTGCCTTTCTCTTATTCTAAGAATCGGCTATAATTAACCTGGCGTTGCTTCGTTGGCGACATCGACAGCATTACATTGTTCACCCCGACAGACTGATATTTCCAACATGACCAAAATTTTTCTCAACTGAGCTGTATTGTAGCTGAAGAAATAAAAATTATTTGAGGACTTAAATGTAGGCATACATTTAAGGGCTCAGTACAGTATACTATTCTCTGGAGAAAATTTCATCACCCTTATGCCCCTATTTTAGATATTGTTGATGAAGTCAATAACCAGTTAGCCACTACCGTACCCAAGAACCCCCTAGAGATAAGCTGTTACTGCTTGGTAATTTCAGTGCCAGTGCTGAGTGAGATTAGAAAATCTGGGAAAATGTAATAATAATAATAATAACTCTGTCTGGGTAGATTGAGTAGCTCAGGAGTTCCTGTTGCCAGTCCCAAGCCCGGAGAAAAGAGGAGGGTTGGCTCAAAGCCGTAAAATAGCAAACCCACTGGCGTTTGTTCGGCATCCGACGGCCAGTGGTCAGCGTCTGTTCCTCTAGTTGAGGCGGCTGTACTTAAATCTTCTCGAACTCAAAAATCGAGTCGTATACGTGTGGTCTCAATTCAGACTACCACAAACACTCAAAGCTCAACTTGAGCGCATGATGGAAGAGACAATCATAGAATCACTACCCCAGGCACCAGTCGATGGACTGGACCCACCTGATCATCGGATTCTGGGGGATCAGGGACACCATGCGGAGAAGAATCGTAGCTTCCCAAGAACTCTTCATACTCTCAAGACCAGAAGTAAGCATTTTGTTGGCACGCTTAACGTTAACACCCTCACTAAGGCGGGCAAGCTAAAGCAACTTCTCAACACCTTGGGAAAATTTGAATTAAAAATCACTGCTCTCCAGGAGACTCGAAGAACACTTCAACACAGAGAATTTCCGAATCTACAAGGGAAAACCTGCCATCAAAATTAATGACAACTTACCTCTCCTGCGAACAGGATTCGCCGTACACAATTCTGTGCTCGACTCGATCATCGACTTCACTTCTCCAAATGAAAGAGTCTCTTTACTATCAGTAAAATCAGCTAATAAAGCTTACACACTGATCAACGTGCACGCCCCCACAAATCAACACAATAAAACCGACCCTGAAACCGTGGACAATTTCTGGGAAACTTAGGAAAAAACAACCAATAACATACCAAGACACCATGTGAAAATTTTATTAGGTGATTTTAACGCACAGTTAGGGAAAGAAAGAAAATTCAAGGATACCACAGGCCCTCATACTAAACACAAACGTACCAACAAAAATGGGGAAAGATTAACTGACTTCTGTAGAAACTTTGGACTTAAAATCATGAACACCCAATTTCAAAAACCTGAACATAAATTCACCACATGGAGGTCACCCAGTCTTAAACAGGCATGAGTAGCAAATTGACCATGTCACAGATCATTATCTTCTCCAAATAAAGACAAAATTCGAACCAAATAGAAGACAAAAATGCCCACCCAAAAATTTCAGCAGTGATATGCCATGATAGTTGCCACAAGTACCTCAATCAACTTTCTTGAATATTCTGATTATACTCTGTACGCTTGGAGAAAAGGATTGATATTTGGCCGGAAATCCCACGTCAGTAATGACATTTCCAGGGAGACCCATTCCTATAAATCGGACAATAAATCAACTGGCTAAGAGATTCTAATGTACAGGTTCAGTAAACAATAAAAATAGATGAAAAGGTCGTTATTTCCTTACTGAAGCTAAATTAACCGGAGTAACCGGAAACTTCATAAGAAGATGCCGGTTATGTTTGGCAGCAGATGGGGAACATTTTCAGCATCTACTTTAAACATGGTGAGTAAAAATGCATGATACTGATTTTAAGCGCCGTATCCTGTTGTACATACGAGTGCGCGGCAGCCGGGAACTGAGCTGTCATTGGCGGAGCACGTGAGCGAGAATGTCCTTGCCAAGCAAAAATAAAGACCCTGTATATTCCTACAAAATAAATAGTTGCTACTTCTTCTTTCTTTGCCCACTTAGGGAGCGCGTTTGAACTTGTTGACTTGGGTTGATGGTGTTTTCCTCTTCTCCTCATAAACTCGCTATGCTCCTTACGTTCTTCCATCCATTTTTTTTCCAGTGGTCTTTTTAGCTTTTTCGGTGAAAGAGTGATTTGTAACTAGAGTTCCAAACGCCTTGCGATTTATGATATCTTCTGATGTTTATTTCTTTTAAGTCCTATTTGATTTCTTCTCACCAACTGATATTGACCTTCTTTGAATTTATTATATCAAGTTTTTTTTTTGTGGCATGTCTGGTGTTGTCCATTCTGCAGATGTGACCATATAATTTCAATCCTCTCTTACGCACGGTATCAGTGAACTTATTGATTACTGTGTACAAGTCTGTGGTTTTCCTTTTAATCCATATACCATTGACATAAACGGGGCCATATATTTTCCTGAGAATTTTACGTTCTTGGTTTTCGATTTCACCAATTTGAGAGTGGCCTCCTAGAGATACAGTTTGGAGGCGTACAATGCTTCCGGAAGAACAACTGTCTGGTAGTGCTGTAGTTACGCAGTTTGTGACATCACTCTTTTATTATAGGGATTCCATGTTATACGGTATGCTTTCTGGAGTTTGGTAGCTCTATCTAAATTAGCTTTTGTGTCCAATAGTTTCTAATAATATATATTTATTGGATATGCCTTCTTACTACTGATGCTTTCAGGTGACAGAGGACGAAGAGAAACAAGTGGCTAACTTGGGCAGCACAGCAGTGATTGTGAAGGCAGGCCCCACGAATAGGAGCTGTGTCCGACTGGTGACACATGAAGGCATATCTGATACGGATATTCAGGCAGTTGTAATTAAGTTGAAGTTAGTACTGGATGAGTATAAGTAAGTCAGGATATGTAATATGCTCAAGATGATGGGAAATGTGTATTTAAGGAAAAGAACACATTTCAATTTCCACAGGTCACAGGTAGATAAAAAATAATTTTCTATAACTCCTCAAGGAACAGATAGGCAACTTCAGCGGACACATATTTATCGACTAAAATTGTTTGCATTGGCGTTTCCCGTTCCCTGTAACCACGCAAGTTGACTGTTAACTATCTTACATCAGCCACTATGGACCTGTAGCTGTCTACAAATTTTGCGTCCTTGGCATCACAATCTCCTCCTGCCATTGAGATGGGAACGCTCCTTCAATCCATATACAATTGAAGAGGGAGAAGAGATGTTTGAGCATGCGATTATAGATATTCTCCAGTCTAGGATGTGTGTCCTTACAAAGTACAAGTGCACTTCGCAGGTATCAAGCTCTTCCTAGCTGGGAAACAAGTTTAAGTCCCTCCATTACAGAATCAAATCAGAACCCTTCCAGGTTGGAAGCAAATGCCTTACCTGTTGAGTTAGTTATTGAGGTTTTAAGGGGCATAACTACAAGGTCATCTGCCCCTTTACCTGATGAGCCCTATGCTTTCTGCTAATATACACTCGTTCTGGTACCATATTTTTTAGTGTGGAGGAACAAGGTAAGAATGACTTGTATTACAGCTAGCAGATTTTGCATTTCTGAAATTTGTCAGGTTTTACTTAGAGCCCTTATGATTTCATAGGAAACAGCTTGCCTTATAATACTCTAAGTCTATTTTGTATATCGTGGACAACTGCCACAGTATTTTTTTCAGAGATTCGGTGCTTCAGAAGAGTCATACATTCAAGTCTGTATATAAAGTTTTTTTATTTATTTTTATTATCGTGTAAAAGACTGAGCTAACTGGGGCCAAATGCTGTTTGCAGGAACAAGTATGTTATATTACTGTAAATGTTCACTAGACAATAAAGAATATTCATGAAATCTTCTAATTATTGAAACATATAGTATGTAGTTCATTCTCCCTCGTCTAGAGCCCATATAGTTCTTAATAACTTTCCTTTAATCTCTCCTTCCACCCACACCTGCCTGTAGTGGGCTATTTGACAGTGTGAAAAATTGTCATAATTATTGATACCCGCATAGATTATGGGTTTTAAAAGCAATTTGCATTAATCTGAGTAAAAAGTAATTGACCGTTTATTCAAAAAAGAACATTTTTTTTTTAAACTGGCGCTATGTGATCGAAAACTTTCTAGAGAAATACTGGCACTGGTGCGCTTTCGTGACATCAGCAATGTAGTTCTGTTGCACAACTTCCTGTAGGGTTATGTATGATGGGAACATAAACCGTATTGTCTACAAGAGCTGAAAATCACCGAATTAGAACATCGTAAACCCATGTCATATCAGAAAACATGCGGTAAGAAGGATTGACCCAACATAAACATGTCTTCTATCAAAGCATATGTGGTAATTACAACTCAAGTCTTACACTGGCAATCTTATGAAGTCCAATACACACATACAATTCCTAGTCATACTGTCATGAACTGGAAAAGATTTCCACATAAATTAAATTGCTAGCAAGATCCACTTGCCGCCATATTGGTAATAATAAATTGTAAACGGACCAGCGGAACTTTTCTGCCAGATGTCATAACTATTCTATGTGGGAGTCCATTGATTTGCCTTCAGTTGGCATTCTATACACATCAAATTTGAAGAATGACAAGTAATAATACGACAACTTTTGATTCTGAAGCGTTTGTAACAGCCTATCATGTGTTATTTGCGAATTTTATATGAACTGACGAACAAAATGATCCCACATAGTACCTGTATGCTATCTGTTGGTGTTAGTTCAGGATATCCTTATTCGCGTCCACTCTCACCCAAGCGTTCACGAATCAGCTGATCGTGCCATTCAGTGTGTGAAAGATACCATATAACTTTATGCCAACAAAGATCAATTTCTCTCACTGAGTATAGTGAAATATGAACTAAATTAAAGCATTTATGTATTTATTCCAAACACTCTTTCGTGCACAATTATACTATTATATATAACACAAACAGCAGAATGCTATAACTCAGGTTTGGAATAGGCGGGCCGCGCATGCGTACTGAAAAACAGTGCAGCGTGTTTAACTGCCATCTCCTGGTGCGATATCAATATGTACTGGCATATGACGTCGCTGAAGCCAGTGTGTCGCCATCTTGCACAAGAGAACGTTTTGGCGGCTTATTTATATAGTGCATATTTATTTGCCATTTTCTGAAGAAATACATGAAAGAATTAAAAGTAACCACCTTTTATGAGCTTAATAAACACTACTAAATAATCTGAGATGGTTTCCAGAAACCAGTCAAATAGCCCATTGTATTTGTCCTATTTCTGTCTTTCTTTTCCAACCAAACGATTGAACCTTAAAACTAAGAAATGTAGTACCGGTAGAACTATTGCAAAAGTGAATGGGAAATGAGCTGAACGAGCCTACAGTTCATCTCATTTAAATTGAAAGTCAACGTAAAAGTTCCTTTCTTTAAATGTTTGAATTGGATTGCATGATACTAAAAATCCATCTTATTTTGTGATGGAATGAGGTTATTAATACAATTATTAAGATAATTTCCATTATCTCTTGGTCGAGGGAAACGAGGCTTTCACTGTATTTTACTAATATCTTAAAAAGTGACTGCTTCTACTAAAACCCAGTCAAATGTGGCTGCTATTTATCATATCTTTCTGTTGTAGGTTAACAATGGTAGAGGCTTCGGTGGCTTAGTCGGTAGCATCTGAACTGCTATGCTTAAGACCGTTACAATCCTTCAGTATGCCTTTCTTCGGAGGGGAAATAAAGCCGGCGGGCCCAAGTCATAGAATTATGGCATGCAAAAGAACCTACCACTACAATTGGTAGTGTGTAGCCAAATTTGTAGGTTATATTTAGTTAGAAGCTCTATCAAGTTCCAATGTCGTTGCTAGGTGTCAGTGGCATCAAGTAGCCAAAGTTGGAACTACTTGAAATTGAACTTGCTCATTCATCTTCATCTCATCCAAAGTCCGGCTCCGTGGCTAGCGCGCTAGGCTTTGGCCCAAAGTGCCCCGGGTTCGATTCCCGGCCGAGCCATCAGGCCTCCTGGGGTTAATTCCCGTGGCTCGGTGAATGTGCCGTCTTCATCATCACTTCATCCTCATTACGACTCACAGGTCGCCCACGGGCGTCAACTAGAAACCCTGCACTCGGCCTCTCTGGAGGCCACACGATCATTATTATTATCTCATCCAAACGCGACGGTACTTGAAGTTATTGTTTTTCTTCGTAATGCGTTTCTTGTCCTTTTATTTCTAAGCGACATACGCTTGTATTAAGGGTGGTTTGATAGTTCGTGGGGATGTATGACATACGTTTCTTCAGAGTATTTCTTCTAACTACATTCCTGTAGTAGCCTGCGGTGGAACGAAAGTACTATCATGTTATTGTTAATTTATTGTAATGCTTAACTGCTCCTTTTAAAAATCTTGATAGTCAGACAATCTCCAACCCTCTACTGCTTAACTACCTTAGGGCTTCTCGTCTCTTCTCTCTATTAATTATTTAATATTCTTTGATTGTATTTGTGTTTACCTTTTGATAATTTATATTTTATTTTAGCCCTAGAAATCATCCCCATATTCCATTTCATCCGTCCCTCGTTTCCCCTCTTTATTGTTTCTTGTATGTTTTTTTGATAATTCTTTATATTAAACTTGACAACCGACAGTAGTGGCTACGCTGGCTAAAGCGCTGCGTTAGGCCATGGGGCCAAGCTCTCTGCTGACTCAGTAGACGCGTGGGTTCGAGCCCCACCATCGGCTGTCCTTGAAATGGTTTTCCGTGGTTTCCCATTTTTAACACAAGGCAAATGCTGGGACAGTACCTTCTGACAGGCCACGGCCGCTTCCTTCCACATCCTTGCCCAATTTCATTCACCATCATTCATTTCATCTCTCATTAACTCCTCTCATGAGGTTGGCGTCAGGAAGGGCATCCGGCCGTAAAAACCATCGCCACAAATACTTCCATCGCATCTCATCCCCGACCCCGTTGGAAAACGGGAATAAAAGGGGTAGACATACATACTTTATATTAAACTTGACAGACACTGGACAAACCCAACAATGTAAGAAGAGACTTAAGTTCAACAAACAGGAAAATTTTCATTAAACAATAATTCACTAAGTAAGGCGGGCAAGCTGAAACATTTAACTGATGTGATGGATCAACATAGGATTTTAATAATGGCTTTACAAGAACTTAGAAACACAGACCAGGACCCAATTGAATCAGGAGGTTATTGTCTCTACAAAGGACCACCAGAACAAAGAGTAATGAAGAATGTCCCCCAATTTGGTGTAGGTTTTCTTGTTCATAGTAGCATAATAAGTAAGCCTCCGTGGCTTAGGCGGCAGCACGCCGGCCTCTCACCGCTGGGTCCGTGGTTCAAATCCCGGTCACTCCATGTGAGATCTGTGCTGGACACAACGGAGGCAGACAGGTTTTTCTCCGGGTACTCCGGTTTTCCCTGTCAGCATTTCATTCCAGCAACACTCTCCACTATCATTTCATTTCATCTGTCATTCATTTAATCATTGCCCCAGGGGAGTGCATCAGGCCTCGGCAGCCGGCACAGTTCATATCCTCGCCGCTAGATGGGGGCTTCATTCATTCCATTCCTGACCCGGTAGGAGACTGGAAGCAGGCTGTGGATTTTCATTTTCAGTAGCATAATAGACTCAATCGAAGATTTTTCTTCAAACTCTTCGAGGATGGCACTTCTAACAGTTAAAGTAGGGAATAAAACTTATACTTTAATAAATGTCCATGCACCAACAAATCACAAGAACAGTAAAGATAGAGAAGGAGTTGAAAACTTTTGGGAAGAACTTGATCAACTATTATCGAAGATCCCTGATGAACATATAAAAATCTTACTTGGAGATTTTAATGCTAAAATAGGCAGAGAAAAGAAGTATCGTATAGTTGTAGGAAAATGGTCAGCTCATAAATTAGCGAACAAAAATGGCCAAAGATTAATTGAATTTTGTGCAGATCATGGACTCATTTTGGAAACCACTAGATTTATGAGGCGACCACATAAACTTATGATCTGGAAATGCCCTAACGTAAAATTGGGAGAGTTTCAAATTGATCATGTTGCTATGGATAAGATCATCATAAAGAAATTTATAATGTCAAGAGTCCTCCGTGGGGTAGACATTGACTCGGATCATTTTTATTTTTTTATATTTATTTATTTATTTATTTACATAGGTCCCAATGAACCTGAGTTGTGTTAGGGACGATCAAGTAACATAGTTACAGCATGGCATATATATAATTTTTGAAACATTATATTGTTTAGTTTAATAGTAACTTATATTAGATTGCTAGTGACTAACTTTACAGAGATGATTCGGTATGATACATGGCATTGCTTAAGGCTATGGGATATGAGCTATTCATTCCTTAATAGGAAGTCTTTTGTTTTCCTCTTAAATGTTTTTATTGAGAAACTTTCCCTTATGCCTAGGCCTAATGGTAGCGAGTTGTATTCCTTTATTATAGAGGACATAATTCCTTTACTTCCAAATTTAATGGATTGGGAATGGCTGGTGAATATTCGATTTACTCCTCTTGTTGCATAATGATGAATGTCATTTGCATGGGTAAATTGGATGTGTGTGTGTATCAATTTGTTTTCTAATTTGTATACAAATACTGTTGCTGACATAGCTATTTGTTTTTGCAGTGGCATAATTTTAGTTTTTGAGTATAATTCATTTGAGGGTGTGAGCCAAGGAAATCCAAAGATAGATTTTATAGCACGTTTCTGGAGTATCTCAAGTTCTTTTATCAGCTCCTTCTTGCAATACCCCCATATGAAATTCATGTGCATTAGATGTGAATGTATCAGAGTAAAGTATATATTTTTCAATTGTTGGCTAGTAAGACAGCTATATCTTAATCTGAAAATAATACCAATTATAGGGCTGATTTTATGTTTTACATTTTCTACATGATTTTCCCAGGTTAGTGTACTATCTAGTGTGATTCCTAAGTATGTTGCTGATTTAACCCTTTCTTTGTTGGCTATGTTGACTATGTTTGTGGTCTCTATCTTATATGATGGTTTATGGAAGAATAAATATTTTGTTTTAGTGATATTGATAACTATTTTGTGTGCTCTCAATCAATCCACCAGCTTATTGAGATCATAATTAATATTTAGCATAATTTCCTGTTCAGATGTTCCCAGATAGAGTATAAAAATATCATCTGCAAATAGTTTAAGCTTGCCTTTCAATTCTAATAATACTATATCATTAATATAGGCCAAGAAAAGAATTGGTCCTAAGACAGAACCTTGAGGTACTCCTGTGTCAATTCTCATTTGAGATCCTTTTACATTATTGATTGCAACATATTGTTTTCTGTTTGTGAGGTAGTTCTTAAACCAATCATGTGCCACTCCTCTGATGCCTGCAAATTCTAGTTTATTAAGGAGAATCTTATGGTTAACCAGATCGAAGGCTTTTTGAAGGTCAATTAGTACACCAGCAGCTAGTTTGTTATCATCTAATGCCTTTTCTACAGCTCCTCTATTTGGAATAAACCCATATTGGCAGTTAGCAAAGTAATCATTTTTCATAAAGAAATTCATGTCTTCGTTTAACAACGCTTTCTAGAACCTTGCTGTTGGCAGATATAATATTTAATTATATCTCAAAAATAAAAATGAAGTTAACACCAAAAAGGAAACACAAACGTAATCGTCTCAAAATAAGGAGAAATTATGATCCCAGTTACTTAGTGAAAATCCACAGCCTGCTTCCAGTCTCCGACCGGGTCAGGAATGGAATGAATGAAGCCCCGATCTAGCGGTGAGGATATGAACTGTGCCGGCTTCCGAGGCCTGACGCACTCCTCTGGGGCAATGATTAAATGAATGACAGATGAAATGAAATGATAGTGGAGAGTGTTGCTGGAATGAAATTTTGACAGGGAAAACCGGAGTACCCGGAGAAAAACCTGTCTGCCTCCGTTTTGTCCAGCACAGATCTCACATGGAGTGACCGGGATTTGAACCACGGACCCAGCGGTGAGAGGCCGGCGTGCTGCCGCCTAAGCCACGGAGGCTTCCCAGTTACTTAGTAAATAATACAATATATTTAGAGAGATCCAAAACATTTTTAAATTGACAAATTAGAGACAATGGTCAACAAACTTAAAACTATAGCTGAAGAAATCGCTCCAATTAACACGAGAAAGAAACATGCGTGGTGGAACGGGGAATGTGACAAAGCAATTCAAACAAGACACAAAGAAGACGAAAAGACAAACAGCTAAAGAAATTAGGAGAATTAAAAGAAATTACCAAAAGGAAATGCTTAGAACTATAGAGGAAACATTCAATCAGCATAAAACAAGAGACTATTACAAAACATTCAAGCAATATCAATCTAAGTTTACCCCTCCCACACTTATGTTAAGAAATAAAAATGGAAAAATGGCACACAATAATAAAGATAATGCTAACATCCTCGCAGAATACTTTAAAGAGTTACTCAATAGTGAGGAACCTGTGGAACATCTAGAATTTAACCATAACCCAAAAAATAAAACTCCATTACAAAAGATTATACCACCAGTTTACAATGAAGTGAAAACAGCAATTAATGCACTTAAAAACTACAAAGCAGCAGGAGAGAATCAAATAGTAGCAGAAATATGGAAGAATGCTAATGATCAGCCTATTCAAAACCTACATAAATACATCGTTGATATTTGGAACACAGAGAAGCTTCCTGAGGAATGGAATACAGCGATAATTCACCCGCTGCATAAGAAAGGTGATCGCTCCGATCCAAATAATTATCGGGGGATATCCTTGCTTGATATTACATACACAAGAATCCAAGAACTTGGAGAATATCAGGGAGGATTTCGACCAGGTAGAGGCTGTCCGGATCAAATCATTAGTTTAAAATGGATAATGAAGCACCGTTTGTAGATTTTAAGAAAGCATACGACAGAATTCATCGTGGATCATTACTGAAAAGCCTTAAAGAATTTGGCTTACACCAAAAACTCGTTAACCTTATTAGAATGACTTTTAAAAATACGAAGGCAAAAGTTAAATTTAGAGGTGAATTATCAGAATCATTCACTATAAGAACTGGACTCCGACAAGGAGACGGACTTTCACCATTGTTGTTTAATTGTGCATTGGAGAAGGTTATGTATGCGTGAATGGAACAAGAAATGTCAACCAACTATCAAGATCGGTAGAAATATTAAGCTTAACTGCCTTGCTTTTGCGGACGATTTAGCATTGCTTGCAAATACAATAGAAGAGGCTAAATTTCAAATTGAACAACTAGAAATTATAGCAAAAAAAAAATGGGAGTACAAATTTCATTTGAAAAACAGAAATGATGCCAACTTTTAAAGTTGATCCACCAGTTGTTCAACTAACAATAATAAAGAGATTAAAATTGTTCAGAAATTCAAATATCTTGGGGAAATAATAACATGGAACACAAATGAAAAAGAAGCAATAGAATACAGAACAACTAAATTTAAGCAAGCACAAAGACTTACCTGGCCAACCTATAAAAAGAAATCTCTTTCGATAAACGCTAAGCTGAAACACTATAATTCCATAGTTAAACCAGAGGCAACTTATGCTAGTGAAACTTTATTCAAATTGAATGTAAAATCTACAA
Source organism: Meconema thalassinum (assembly GCA_946902985.2). Classification (NCBI taxonomy): domain Eukaryota; kingdom Metazoa; phylum Arthropoda; class Insecta; order Orthoptera; family Tettigoniidae; genus Meconema; species Meconema thalassinum. Next base: position 55,405,412 of record OX336394.1, read on the forward strand.
CAGACAAATTACAGAAAACTGACAGAAGAATTATTAGAACAATTATTAACAAAAAACACCAAGTTGATGGACAGTGGAGATTGTTGCCTAACGACATCGTCTATCGTGAATGTGAATCAATAATAACTACAATGCGTAAAATAAGAATTTCCTATTTCTGTCACATATCAAGACTGCCAGAAACCAGAATATTGAAACAACTATTTGATTACTTTTTGAAAAATAAAATCAATAATAATTGGTTCAAAGAAATTCAGGATGATTTGGAAGAATTGGGTATAACTCTGCAACAAATCAAAGATAGAGAAGAGAATTTTGAAGAACAAAAGCATAAGTCTCAAACTTATAACAGTTGAACGGAAACAATATACTATATCGGACACACAAAGGGCTTCCAGGTCGGAGAGGATGAGAAAGTTCTGGGAGGAGAAAAAGAAGAAATTTACTCAAATGTATTGATTTAAGTGCTCCAATGAGGGCGTAAAATATGTAAATAAATAAATAAACTTGATCTTTTGGTTTACGACCTTTACATGAAACGTGTTCCCATTCCGTAGTTAATCTCCATCTATTTCATCTTCTGAGTATACTCGACAGTTATACAGTTATATACAGGTTCCACGAACCTCTGAGTGCCAGTCCCCACTCTGCGCACATAGGGGACATTCCTCCGTCCATCGGGATGTGGGATAGTCATCCGGTTGTCTTATTCGACCTTTGGACCTTTCGGGTAAGTGGATTGGCCTGTCAGCTCTAAAGGTCTTCCCTCCCGGGTTCGAGGTTCCCCGTTCCCTTCGTCTCTATACCATCTGTGTGTGTAGTAGGTGATGTGTGTAACACCCAGCGGCACAAGAAAAACAAATTTAAGGCGCCTAGTACGCACGAGGAAGCTCATAATTGCCAACCCTATCAAACGACTTAAGTGTCTATTGTGTTGCTTCTGTACAGAAACAAACGACTAGCGGCTTATTCGACAGTAATTAGAGAATCATCTTGTAACGTGGTCATAGTTCTGTTTCCAATAACATTATTGTTCAAATGAGGTATAATTGCATTTGTGTGCGTAGCTAGTTGAGGGATTCTTTTGTATTTAATTTTGTTGTTCATATTAAATCAGAGTGTGATTGTGATGAATGTTATCTACATCCCAAATTTCCATGCTATGAATGAGATTGATGCTCTGATGACCTGTTCATGGTTAATTGCACCTCAGAAAGCAACCTAACTTCCTTGTAATATGATATTGCCATGAAATATACACTACTTATAAGCAATGAGAAACAAGCCCTAGTGATGATCTTAACAAGATGTCGGGAGGAGGAGAGGTATGAAATTTGGGGGTTATGGTACCAAAATGTTACAAATAGCAGCAATAGTTCACAGTTTATTATTAAACTAAGTTGGAACATTACAAAGAACGATTCTCCTGTACTCCCATACTATCTAAAAAAATAAAAATAAAAAAAAGGGCAAATAAAACCTTGACAGATCCATCTAAATTAGCTATGTTACCCACGTTGTGGAAGAAAACTAGTGAACAGATCTTAATTTCTGCAGGCGCATTTCTGTAATTTTTCGTTGTTAAATACACAATTCTGTTGTTTAATACAATCAATAATGATCTATGTTCGTGATAACTCTCGTTTACGAACTCAATTTCATTGCATAAGTTGGCACTTATAGTTAAAGACCTGCGCGGATGCCAGCAAAATTTTTCACCATGCGGATAATGTTTGGAGAAAATTTGCTGATGGTTTTTAGAATACAATCCAAACTTGTTTAGGCTTAATATCATTACTAGTACCCGGATGTTTATGACAATCATATTTTTCCATTATGTTTTTTTCATGACAAATCATATATATTATTTCAGTAGTATAGATCCCTCCTGCGAAACTCACAAGCGACCGATAATGAAAATGAGCATTCAAATGAAAGAGAATAGACATTAGCAATGACAAATTGCACTCTAATTCCATAAATATCAATAACTTCTTTAAAAAATGACTTTTAAAAAATGTACGAAGTGTGCGATTTGCAGATACTGTTGATTTATGAAAATACGTTCCATAATCTCTGTCCACTTCACATTTTGGTCGCTGTGACGCCCGTTTCATGTCATTTTAACATTATAAGGTCTTTCCTTTATCAATTTGCATGTATTTCAGAAATAGTAAATCAAGAAAAAGTACTCAAATCGTATAATTTCATTAATATCGAATAACCGGTGAGTGTTGCAGCACACTCAGCACACAAGTGACATTAGTAGTGACAAATTGCATTATAATTTCTTCAATATCAATTTTTGTAAGAAGTGTACGATTTGCAAAACCTATTGGGGAAAGTGTGGTTTATGAAAATGCGAGATTTCTCGCACGGGTCCGCTAGTGTAAGATGATTTAAGCTAATCTCATTCAAATTATGTCATTAAGCATAATTAACACTCCGATCAGGAAAGGATTGCAATTCTGGCTTTATAACATTCATTTTAAACATAGCAACTGACATTCAAAGCCTGAGGGAACGACTTTTTCCTCAAATGTCTAAATATGCTTTAGTAATTTATGCTTTATCTAATTAAAAATATTACTGTAATGCCAGTAGATTCGGATAACAAACGTGGGAATACGGAAAAAAGTCGTGCGGATGCGGATCAAGTTATGTTTATCCGCGCAGGACTCTACTTATAGTCCACAAAACCCTCCTAGATCCTTCGGTCACTTATATTCTTTGCTTCCATGTATAGTCAGTTATTGCATCTAGGTGGCGTTGGAACACTCCACGTGCACGGCATTTGTACCCAGGCACTACGTCATCACACTTTCATCTAAGAAGCTCCTATCTTCATAGAAAGTCCCTCCTCTTTTGTTATATGCTCCTTGGACAGACTGCTGGTGGGTCCCTGAAGGAAACTGTATGTCACTATTCATGTTGGACATGACCCTCACAGTGCCTTCACACCGCCTCTCCTTAACTTGTTTCACTTAGTGACCCCAGTTGATAGATATCACCTTCATCCTACTGTCTGGTTAACGAGATTTTCACTGTCCTTATGTTGTAAAGCTTGAGGTACAATGTGCTACTGGCATCTCACAATCACAAATTCTTTAGTTTGCAACTGCTGTGTGATCCAATACCACTCTTGTGCCAATTGACAAAAATTTCACTGTTTATTGATCATCATCATCATCATCTTGCACAGTTTCCAGCCACTGGCCGGGTCTGTTTGGAACACAAGCCTCTCCAACATCTTCTGTCTTCCCACCAACTCTCAGCCTCCACCCTTGTCCAGTCTTCTCCTCTCTTCCACCCCCTTCAGCCACCCGTCTCTCGGTCTCCCTCTTGGTCTCTTTCCTTCCCACTTCGTCTCGTGTATCCTTCTGGGTATCCTCTTCTCCGCCATTCGTTTTACATGTCCATACCATCTAAGTCTAGATTTCTCTATACCATCCTGTAATGGTTCCTCCTTCATTAATTCTCTGGTCCTCTCATTTCTTATTCTGTCCATCTTTGTAGCTCCAATACTGCTTCTCAAGAACCTCATCTCACTGGCCTGTATTTTGCTCTTCTCCCTTCCTTTCATAACCCAGGTCTCCGAGGCATACGTTAGGATAGGGACATAGTACGTCCGATATATGATCTTTTTGATGTTCTGAGGGACATCCTTGCTCCATAACATGCTTCTCATACTCCTCCGGAATGCTTCTGCCTGTCTCCCCCGCTCATTTATTTCTCTATCGCTTCTTCCATTATCTTGTATCAGGCTTCCCAAATACTTGAAACTCTCCACTTTCTTCAGCCGTTCCCCACCAATTGTTATTCCAGTTGTAGTTCTTTCCTTCTTCCTTGTTGTGATCACCATCTCACTCTTATTTATGCTAAATTTCATCCCATATCCTTGCATTCTCCTTGTTTATGGATACTGTGTGCAATCAGTGTTATGCTGGTTGGTAAGTACCGTATTTCCCTCGCATAATCGTCGCATCCCACTTTTCAAACACTAAAATAGGTTTATAAAATTACATCGCATAGCATATTTGTATTTGTGCGCCAGTCAGTTGCACATGCTGCCGCGACTTTGTCAGAAGAAAAATATTTCTAGTCTTTATGTTTGCAGGCTATGAACTGTGACGAGAGCGGCAAGCTTCGTCACTTAGCACATTCCGCGAGCGTATAATCTGGCGTGATCTTGTCAGGAGAAAGTAATCTCGTCTTTATGTCTGCGGGCTATGAACTGTGTCACGAGCGGCCAGCGCACTGTCCGCGAGCTTATAGGCCTAATCTGGCGTGATCTTTTCAGGGGAAAGTAATTAGTCTTTATGGCCGTGGGCTATGAACTGTGTCGCGAGCGGCCAGCGCACAGTCCGCGAGCTTATAGGCCTAATCTGGCGTGATCTTTTCAGGAGAAAGTAATTAGTCTTTATGGCCGTGGGCTATGAACTGTGATACGAGCGGCCAGCACACATTCCGCGAGCTTATAGGTCTAATCTGGCATGATCTTGTCAGGAGAAATTAATCTCGTCTTTATGCCTGCGGGCTATGAACTGTGACGTGAGCGGCCAGCTTCATCACTTGGCACATTCCGCGAGCTTATAGGCCCAATCTGGCGTGATCTTCTCAGGTAAAAGTAATCTTGTTTTCATGCCTGCGGGCTATGAACTATGACGCGAGCGGCCAGCTTTGTCACTTAGCACATTCCGAGAGTTTATCGGCCTAATCTGGCGTGATCTTGTCAGGAGAAAGTAATCTAGTCTTTATGCCTGCGGGCTATGAACCGCGACGCGAGCGGCCAGCTTCGTCAGCACATTCCGCGAGCTTTAACCTGCCATGACCTTGTCAGAAGAAAGAAGCCTACCTCTCTGACTGCAGGCTATGACTCACGCTATGCGAATGTCTGGCCCATGCAGCAAATAATGACACAGTATATTCTTTGAACTTAAATATTCTTCGCATAATCGTCGCACCCTGCTTTTTCCCAAGAATTTTAGGCTAAAAATGTGCGACGAGTATGAGGAAATACGGTACCTGACAGTCTCTACAGAATTTGTGGGTATATGTGGTCACTGCTACTGTCTCAGATAGCATTAAGTGCAGTTTTGAGGAGCTTCCCTATTGGATTAAAGTATTATATAATAGTACATTATGCAACGAGCCTAAAATGGCAATAATTAAGACACGAGTATGTTTATAAAAAGAGCGTAAGCGAGTTTTATAATTTCCATTCGAGTGTCTTAATTACCATTATAGACGAGTTGCATACGACTGTTTATGTTCGACAATAATTACAACTTTATTATATGTTTTAACATAAATATTCATAAATATCTGTGGGATTCAGTTAATTAAGTTAGGGAACAGGGTGCGCTGGCTTTGCTGACTGAACAGAGCGCATGCGAGGGTCAAGGCACTCCGAGAGCAGAGACCATTCACTTTGCTTGTCAACACAGAAATATGTTGGATTTTGAGCGCATGCGCGAAGGTATTCGTACCTAATTGATCACACAACTGTTTCTTGAGCTCTGATTGGTGGGAGAAACTGTTTCATAATGAAAAATAGTGTTACAACGAGCCTCAATATGATACAGTTTTCTGACGCATAATGTTTACATTTCGACATCGTCGAACACAAACCAGCTTCTGTTGAGGCTGAAATACAACAGAACCTGAATGATTGGATTGCTATATTCAAGCAATTTGGTCTGATAAGCAAGTCCAAAACGGTAGTGATGCCTGTTAGTTGATAAAACATCTGTTTTATGATCACTTTGAATGGTACAAAGATAGAACAAGTAAATCAGTTCTGTTACCTTGGCAGTGTAGTGCCACAGACAACCAACCATCTGCAGAAATCACAAGTAGAGTTCAACATGGAGCACAATTTTATCACCTTGTGAGAGGGCTTCTTTGGGATTAGCAAGTTTCTTTAAGATTAACACTAATACTGTATAAGAGCTTCTTTGTACCTGTTACTACATATAGCTTAAAAACCTGTACCCATAACAAACAAACTACAAGCAGTGGAGATGAAGTTTTCAATAACTATAATTCAGAAAACAAGGAGGGACAAAACAAAAATGATAAGATACACCATCTTGTTCAAGTAGAACAATCTCTTAATGAGATCCATGTTGAAGCCAGGCTGAAATGGTTCGTAGGTCATCTCAAAAGAATGGACACACAAAGAACAGCTAGAGTGTGGTTTCAGAAAGAACTGAAAGGCAAGAGACCAATAGGTTGACTGAGGAAGAGATGGATCCACCAGGTTAGAAATGATCTTGCAGGGAGAGGTCTGGATTTACAGCAAATTATGGAGGAGGAAACATTCTTGGAGAGAAATAAACAGAGAACGCTCATTCACCACACCCGGGAAACTGGAGCCGATTCAAGATGATGATGGTAAACCAGCAAATCTGAATTTCTTGGTCTCACGTTTCCCACAGGTCCTACATGTTTATCTATTATACAGAGAGTTTAGTTTGGATGTATCGGAGACCCTCGCTAGCCCGCTCACTCGCGGTGCGAGCCTGTCTCCCGCCACGCACTTTGCCGTTATGCGGCACTGAGTATAGGAATAAACAGAGAATAAACAGCTGGTGCTGAAAATGTTCGCCATTCACTGCTACACATCGCTGGCACTTTTATGAAACTGGCATGTACTCTCTGAAGTTCCTCAGCACCGATTGACTGTATTTCAGCTGTAATAGTCTTTAAGCTCATTTATAGTGGAGGGTTTCTCGCATACACACTATTTTTAAGCGTCCCCCACAAATAAAAGTCACATGGTGATAAGTCTGGGCTTTCGCGGGGACCACACGTTCCGACTTATAATCCTCATACCGAAAATGCGACACAATTCTGTCATGGATGCTTCGGCAGTGTGAGCAGTGGCATAATCTTGTTGAAAATAAGTTGACAATCACTCTCCGTAAGTCAGTTCGTCAAAAAATTGGTCAAGGATCACATTGAAGTACAAATTCCTATACCCAATGACTCAGTGCTGCGCGAGCGCCGCATACCGGCATAGTGTCTGGCGGGAGACAGGCTCGCGCCGCGGGCAAGCGAGGGTCTCTGATACATCCAAACTAAACTCTCTGCATAAAGTTCAAATACCACTCATTCGTTCATCACAAAATCTCAGAAACCACCGAATGGATTGGAATTAAATTTGGTATGCCGCAAACGCCCACTAAGAAAGGATATTTGGATATTCAGGTTCTAAAGGGGTGTTAAGGGGGTAGACCTGCATTTCCCGATTGGTTTCATTGGGGGATGTGATACTCGGCATATAAACTCATCATTAAAAATAAGAAGACACGTGTCTGTGGGTTTTTCGATGTGGTGTATATTATGAGGTGAAAGGGGTGAAAAGTGGGGGTTGAAGGATTCCTAACGGAGCTTGTATCTCTTAAACGACATAGGCGAGGAGTTTGAAACTCAGCGGAAAAAATAAGTAAATAGGTGTTTGACCGTTTTTTTTTTCATAAATCCAATTTAAGGGGCCCATGGGGAGGGGTGAAATTCTGGGGGGGAAACAGGTAATATTTCTGAGTGGAAAATTATACATGGCCTATGTTGTAGACAAAAACACATTGCATCTTTTTTGTCTCTTGCTATTTCATCATACGACGAATAATTAGGGAGTTATTAATGATTTTGTACTTTTTGGCCGGAATTTTCTAAGTCCCAGGAATGACATAACAATTGATTCGAATGAAATTTCAAAAAATATTTTTTTAAAATACTTTTATTATATTTTTCACGTCTTTTAGGGTCCGAAACCAACATGATATTTTGATTTATTTTTCGTCCCATGCATTTTTGGTTTCAGGTGATAGAATTATTTTCCACTAGGACCCATGCTTATCTATCTATATAACTAATGTTATAACGGGATTCCAAATGTTATTGCGGGTGAAGCCGCGGGTAACAGCTGGTCTTGAATAAAAGAAGCCATGCTAAGAATTTGATAAATATGACACCACCACTATGACCACTGGCGAATTCTCCCAGCCCATGGCCGATCGTCTACTGTCCTGTACTAAGTGAACTTCAACTCATCCCGTTGATATTCAGCTTATTAAGAGTTTGAAATGTTGTTTCATTTGAGGGGCTTGGACATCGTGGACATTTAGGCCCTTAATGTGTGTATAATAATTTTTTGTCTGATAACCTGTATTATTGTCACGGCTGTAGGCCTAATAGTGTGTGCATTTGTAATTCAGGTGAGGATTGGGAAGAAGGTGGCCATGGCCTTACTTTAGGAACCATCCCAGGATTTGCCTGGAGTAGGCGTGGGAAACCACTTCCAGGATGGCTGAGGTGGGAATTGAACCCACCTCTTCTCAATTTTGTCTCATGACGTTAGTGTACCCCATTCCAGTCCTAAGACCAAAGTTAAATTTCTTGGCAGAGCGGGGAATTTGAAACTGAACCTCCGTGGACACAGCCAAAAATGCTAGCAGCTACACCACGAGGTTAGAAACACTCCACACCTAAAACATTTGTACTGCATACCTGCCAACTTTTAAAAATAGAAATCCAGAAGAACCCAAAGTGCAAATATTTAACGAGTCAGGGTGTCGAGCGATGACCTTTTTTCAAATTCCCGTATAATTCCCGTATTTCCCGTACGAAAATCCACCAAATTCCTGTATATTTTAGAACTCTCTAAGACTAGAGTTCGCATACCGATTGGCTGAAAAATGAATCTTAAAGCGCGAATCAAGATTTTCTGGCGTAAGTGTAACTGTGATATTTCCGCAGCCCACGGGTGATGGCGAGATTTAGGCCTAATCCGTAGAGTGAGCAAAGCGCGCGAGCGTGCGAGTGAACTCTCTCGCAGATACCGTTTACCTGAGGAGAACTAAGATAAATGACTGTTTTACTGAGGAGGGTTCAGAGAGTAGAGAATAGAAGTGTCACATAATAAATGTTTACGGGAAGTGACTGAATTGTATATTACCGTAACCGTATAGAGCAGTGGTTCTTAACCGGTGGTCCGCGAGTGCCTCGGGAGTGGTCCGTTGGAGTAAAGGGTCCACCAACACGTATAAAAACGTGGCCAATAAACGGGGATTTCGAAAACGATGTGTGTTAAACGAGAATCGTCCAAAAGTAATCGCGGCGATGACTATCAGGTTTTGAATTGAAATATCTTTAAAATAAGTGTTATTGAGGAAGGGTGACAACTGATTTGGTGTATTGGGGGGGAGGGGTGGTCCGTACATGATTTAGTTTCAGGCTGAGTGGTCCGCAGACTTCTACGGGTTCAGAACCACTGGTATAGAGCTTCCACGAGTTAAGATGGCACCGAAGCTTATGCATAGCGAACTGCCGGTCCGCGAATCTCCATTTGATTTCATTGGCAGTGAATCGTTCGTTCGTGATTATATTCTTTATTATTTCGGATTGTGGTTTTGTTTTTAGGCGTTCAACTTATGAAAAGTAATTAGTATAACTTCGCATCAGAGACGACCATAACAAACAGCTTGCCTACGAAGTGTGCGATTTGCACATTTCAAACGGCATACGGTTCCACATTAAAATCCAACCGTGCCTAGTTTTCAGTACCTATGGAAAATATTACCGTAAGTTAATAAACCAAACAACTGGCGACAATTTTTTAAAATGCTCATTTACATCTTACCCTAGTCTACGTAAAGTACCATACGGTAATCATTGAAAAGGTAGGGGGGGTTATGAACTCAATTTCACAAGCGAACGAACCGGAACCTCATTTTGCATGAATTATGGAACCCGCATCCTAATGGAGGTATGGATTGTCTGCATTTAGAAATATGTTAGTCAGTAATTAAAAACAAGATGCCAGAAAATTAAATACAAAAAGCTGCGTGCCTACTACGGTGTAAAGCTACTCCGTGAAAAAATACACCTCGCCAAGATTATACGACGTGCATATAGTTAAATACAATCATCCAATTGGAGAAACACTTTCTTTGTCATGATCTTATAAGCAATTCCAACATAAACCACTGTAATTTACGGGAAAATGTGCAACATTTAGAGACTACGAGTGTTGTATGTGGCACAACGTTAGCTGACATTTCGCATCATTAATACATAAGGAATGAACACATGCAGAGCTTTCTCACTGCACTCACTCAACTGAAGATCATATCATTCTTGGTGCTTTTTTCGTTCTCTTAACAACAATAATTTGCTTAGTCACATGCAAGGAAAATTGTAGTACACAGTTCAAATTGCTTCCATTACCTGACTACTAAACCAGAAGCTGGTAATGCATAACCATACGCCGGTGGCGCGTCCTATGGCAAATGAAAGATCGAAAGAAAATGTAAGCTCTATAGGAGCCCGGAACAAGGCGATAAAATTTTCTACACTACTGAAAATAGTCAAAATACCCTCTGTAATAATGAATAATAATTCTGGGGGTCATGTAGTAAAATGTTACCCACCCACTATCCCTTATTAGATCACGACTTTTATAGTAAAACAAGCTATACCCGGCATGCGTTGCAATACCAATCAAAGAAAGTGTTGGCGTTGTAATGTCGTTTGACGAAGTCTTTTAAATACACAATATTTTTTTCTTTTTCCGTTAACTGCCTCAAAAGTATTGTAAAATGGATTTAATAATTCAGAAACATTCGTGGGAGCGTGCACAACAATTCACCAAAATTCCATCGCAATCGGATGTATGGAATATGTACGCATATGGGACTTTGTTGAAACGATTTGCGTGCCATCACTCATTTGTTGAATCTACTCGTGTGCTACCTATTGTAAAATGGATTTACTAAGTCAGAAACCTTTGCAGCAGTGTGCACAACAACTCGCAAAAGTTTCATCGCAATCGGATGAATGACATGTGAACGCATACGGAAATTTGTTGAAATGATTCGCGCACCATCGCTCATTTGTTAAATCTACTCGTGCGCTACCTATTGAACAATTGATTTACGAAGTCAGAAACTTTCCCTGGCGTGTACGCAACATCTCACCCAAGTTTCATCGCTATCGGACGAATGGTATATTAAAGCATACGGGACTTTGTTGAAACGCTTCGCGCGCCGTTGCTCATTTGTTGAATCTACTCGTGCGCTACCTATTGTAAAATACAGGGTCTTTCACTCAAGGTGCGGCCAGCCCAGCGCTCCAGGTAGAACGTGGGGCTATAAAGGTCAGACGAGCATATCGCAACGCGCTGCTGTCACAGCATATGTCATAATTAAGATAAGGAAGAAGTGCTGTTGGATTGATGTTTCGGAGCAGCGCGGGACTTCGCAGTGCTGGAACAGTTGCAATGCAGGGTTTACCGAGTAAAGTTGACTTTGTTATTTAATTTATAGCCTATTTAATGTTATAAGTTTATAACGTGTGTACGTGTTAGTGGTTATTGATTAATTGTTATTGTGTTCCAAAATGTTATAACGTGTTATTGCTAAGTGTTAAAGCCTATTGGTTCAATAATGCCTCAACCTGCTTACACATTAGAACAAAAGATTTTCATGTACAACACTTATGTATTGACGAATTCCTGTAGAGAAGTTAGAAGGCGGTATATAGGAAAATTCCCAGGTGCGACCATTCCAAATAGAGAAACTGTTAGAAGACTTGTCAACAAATTTAGAAGTACAGGTTCGATTCTGGTTGGAAAACGAAGAGTAAAAAAGTGAGTGCTTACTGAGGAGAAATTAGGCGAGGTAGGGGAAATGTTACAACGTACTCCTACAAAATCGCTCAAAAAACTTTCGCAGCAAACACAAATTTCGATTACCTCAGCGTGGCGGGCTACAAAAATGTTAAAATTGAAACCATACAGGACTGTTGTTCAAGAATTGCTTCCACGTGATAATGAGAGCAGGGTAAATTTTTGTAACTGGGTATTAAGGGGTGTTGATGATGGGGTACTTGATCCGAAATTAATAATATTCTCTGATGAAGCATGGTTCCATTTAAGTGGACATGTTTCAAGTCAGAATAACAGGTACTGGTCTTCAGAAAAACCTGTTAATTTCATACATCAAACACCCCTACATGATGTGAAAATGGGAGTGTGGGCGGCAGTAACTGCAGACAGGATAATAGGGCCTATATTTTTTGAAACAACAATCACTGGGCAGAGATATAGGGATGACAATCTTGTGCCATTTTTTGAACAATTGACGGACACTGAATGCCAATCTGGATATTTCCAGCAGGACTCTGCAACTGCGCATACGGCTAACGAGTCATTAGATTTAATTGAGGAAATTTTCGACAACAAGGTAATTAGTAAACCATTGTGGCCCGCAAGATCCCCAGATCTTATGGTTTGCGATTTTTATTTATGGGGAAAACTGGAATATAAGGTTTATGCAACAAACCCTCACACTCTAGATGAACTCAAACAGAATATAACCAAAGAAATTGAGGCTATCTCGGTAGACGAACTGAAGCGTGTAAATGAAAATTTCCTTAGACGATGCCAGAAATGTGTAGATGCAGGTGGAGGACATTTTCAATATCTTCTGTGACAAGGTGGGTAATTATTTTACTTTGATTATATGTTATTATGTGTACTCGTTATTTACATGCGATTTGTACGGGTGCTCTCTCGACCCTAAGTTCAGCGAGCTGCCTCTACGCGCCGCCGGCAGCTCGCTGAGCTTAGGGTCGAGAGTCCGAAGCATCAATCCATAGCACTTCCTTCCTTATCTTAATTATGACATATGCTGGGACAGCAGCGCGCTGCGATATGCTCGTTTGACCTTTATAGCTGCATGTTCTACCTAGAGCGCTGGGCTGGCCGCACCTTGAGTGAAAGACCCTGTAGATTTACTAAGCCAGAAACCTTCCCAGGAGTGTTCACAACATCTCACCCAAGTTTCATTGCAATCGGATGAATGATATATGAACGCATACGGGACTTTGTTGAAACGCTTTGCGCGTTGTCGCTCATTTGTTAAATCTACTCGTGCGCTACCTATTGTAAAATGAATTTACTAAGCCAGAAGCCGTCCCTGGAGTGTACACAACATCTAACCCAAGTTTCATCGCTATCGGACGAATGGTATATGAGCGCATACGGGACTTTGTTGAAAAGCTTCGCGCGTCGTTGCTCATTTGTTGAATGCACTCGTGCGCTACCTATTGTAAAATGGATTTACTAAGCCAGAAGCCTTCCCTGGAGTATACTCAACATCTCACCCGAGTATCATTGAAATCGGAATAATGGTATATGAACGCATACGGAACTTTGTTTAAACGCTTCACACGTCGTCGCTCATTTGTTGAATCTACTCGTGTGCTACCTATTGTAAAATTGATTTACTAAGCCAGAAACCTTCCCTGGAATGTACACAACATCTCACCCAAGTTTCTTCGCTATCGGACGAATGGTATATTAACGCATACGGGACTTTTTTGAAACGCTTCGCGCGTCGTTGCTCATTTGTTGAATCTACTCGTGCGCTACCTATTGTAAACTGGATTTACTAAGCCAGAATCTTTCCTTGGAGGGTACTCAACATCTCGCCCAAGTTTCATCGCAACCGGATGAATGGTATATGAACGCATAGGAAGCATACCCACAGACACACAAACTATCACGTAACAATCATTTATATATACTGTATAGATTGGAGGTGTGCCCGCTATTACAAGCGTAAAATATGCGACAAATACAGTATTGCTAACCCCCCGAATTCGGTACTGACAGCCTTCCTGTCACTTTGCCCCGCTTTTCCTCTCCGCAACCCACGGTCGCCACATAACAAGACCCTACGTCCAACCACCACACGGCAAGAATTCTGAGCATGCTTCTCACCTACACCCTGTATTTCAAAGGAAACAACGCGAAGGATAATATCCGACATATTATGTCGGGGGCTTGGAACAGCTGAGCTGTGTTGCTAAATTTTTAGTGTTGTTGTAAATCAACTGATTCGAATAATACACAGCGCTACACTTCAGACATTATTTCTGTACAATTATACGTAATATATTTTAAAAGACGATCCTGAGTCAACGCCGAGGACATTCAAACAGAGAAATACGATACTTTTAGATGAATAAATAAATTACACACTGAAGCTATGATACCCTTATCATCGGTATTCAATTCAATAAATACGACGAAGAGGGCAAACACTCTACAGCTAATGAATATAAAAATACTCACCATGCAATGATTATCCTTTAACATGAAACAAGAGTCTGAGTGGAGGTCGTTCACAGCTTACAGTACAGCAGTTGACATAACAACATGCACACTCACTGAATCGCGACTCTCTACGGTTAAGTTAAGGTTAAGACATATTTAGCACTGAGCACTTCAACAAGCCACTCTGTGGCGGTATTATTGCCGTGGTTTTACATTGACGAGTTGTAGGCTATTGAATGGCGGACGGTATTTTGAACACTATGACGGGAAACAATAGCCTGTGCTCTATTATCGATTGACGCAAGCGAACTGACACCAATAAATAAATTATCCTCAGTCACTTGGCAAGGATTTCCTTGCCACTCTCCATCCCTTCACTGTCCCTATCATCATATGTCTTCGTCAGAGCTTGATGAATTGCCAAGGTTAATAATCATTTCATCCACCGCGATATCCAGATCGCCTTCAGTATTTCTTTCTGTACATGCTGTACGGGATGTGTCCAGTCCTCGGGTCGAACTTCGGCGAAGTAAAAGTAAGGAAACATTGACAATGAAAGGAAATCTGACACAGACAGTGGTTAACAAGAGACTGAAACAATGCCTGCACACACAACAAGAATTCTGTCACTTGTGTGGTGTATTTTGTAGCCATATGCTGGTGACGGGTGTTAGATAGTAAAATGTCGAGAGCTGCGAGATACTGTTTGTAGTTTTTGAAATATATGCATGTGTGACGCATTTGCATTGAGTGTTTGCACGGTCTTTAAAACAATTTGGTATATGCATCTCCCCTGCAAAAGACCATGGAAAGGCTAAAAACAGTAAAATTCCACACGCGACACCCCGCGAATACTTTTTAATTTAGATTTATTTCATCAAAGTAGATAATAGAAAATAAAATAATGCAAAACGAAATTAAATAAGTCACTTTGACAAATACAAGATTGTTACTAGGACTTCAGTTATACACAGCACAAAATTAAGTTCTTTTGACAGTACTATTTTTTTTCCAATTCCTGGAGATCTTTTGTGGCTTTTCTTTCGACTGCCACCTTAGCCGTCGCTTCGCACCTGTTTTGCTTCCTAGAACACGGCGTAGGATTTTCGTGCAGTATGGACTCTTGCTCACAGTTATCTTTTCTACTCCACCAGCTGCCATCACAGCGTCCTGAACAGTATGCATGCCAATCAGACTTGCTTCTTTGTGATTGACGATCATGCACTCCTTGTACAGGAAGAAACCTCTGTCTAGAGCTGCATTGTTGTGAAACAAAATCAGTATCATTTTAACGAAGCTTGTGAAATCGTTTTTGGCAGGAACTGAGGAAGGTGCTGAAGCCACTAATTCAGACCACAGCACGTCGAGCCGTGGCTCTTTTCCGTCGAACTGCTTCAAACGCGCAGTGACGGAGAGCAGTCTCAGAAGTGCGGATCAGCTGCTCTTGATGCGGTCAGCCATTGCGCCAGAAAGCAAATTCTTCTGATTACAAAGAATTTCCAGGGCAATGACGATCCTAACTTCTTCCAACTTAGGAGTCTCAGCGAGCCCTATAGGGTCCAGGCAGGAAATAGCATGGGTCTCTTGTAAGCATGAGTTGACCTCTCTTTGATTTTTCAGCCATAGGATACGAATGTACAATTTTCGGCAATTGGTGCGAAATTGCAGCACATCCGCGTCTGGAATTTTCTGATATCTTGATCTGTTAGCTTCTTTAAGGGCTGCTCTTGTCGAGAAACCCAGGTCTCCTCTGAATAACAATGCGGTCTGATTCCTGTATGTCGTTGTCAGCAACCAGCGTGGCGAGCGTAGCCCCGCGCGGAGAGGGTACGGCCGGCGGTCGGCCAGGCAAAGCATGCATTCGACGTTGGCTGGGTTCTCATCCCGCTTAGCACTCGGTGGCGCAAATTGCGGGTGGCAGCGCGATCTGCAGGCGAAATAGAAGACTGAGCGGGAGGACTCTACCGAGCGTTCGGGGGCTAAGAAGTCAGGCATTATGAGACTTTTCAAGATTTCCCGTATAATTCCCGTATTTTTCCCGGGTCACTAAAATTCCCGTATAATTCCCGTATCGCTCAACACCCTGCGAGTACATGCGTCGCAAGGTCTTATAACATAGTGAGAAAAGACTACAGGGAAAGAGATTACAAACTCTTGGTGATGTGAGACTATCTAATTCGTTGTGCCAGTTTCCCGAAAGTATTGCAATTACATCAAGAACACATATACTTGGGAACGGCTCACACACTACACAAGTGTTTTAACAGATTTAATGTGATTTATTAATTCATTTCTTCCTCCGTAAGCAATGTTTACAGTATATCACACAAACACATGGAACAGAATGTGTATGTTTCACCTTTCCGTGATGGTGTAATACAAGGAAATTCTGCAGAATATGCATCCCTGAAAGACCAACGACACCGTTTCTTAGTTGAATTAATCACAAAAACACTAAATCGCACAAAAATTCATCACACGATTGCACGAATACCAGAACTACAGCAAACTCTGCTTAAAACCAAGCATAAACAAAGCTTTCCCGCTAACAAACAGTCGAAGAACAAACAGTTATATAAATGCAGTGATAATCTGGGAAATGTGATTATCGATAGACAGTTCGATCGTCTTTCAGCGTAATGTCAAACTCATGGAATTAATGACAAAACAGCAGCGATAATCTGCGAGACGGGATTATTGATAAATATATCGATCGATTTCCAGTCGAATTTCAAACACTTGCATTTCAGAATAGCAGCTATTATCGAAAATCAAAACTGAAATGCGATTCGGATGCAGAGAACGGAAACAAGCCAGGAAGTTGAAAATACGGAAGAAAACATGTTAATCCGGACAACCGGAAAACACCCCCAACAATCTGGAAATCTTCCGAGACAACAGGAAAACCTGGCAGGTATGGTACTGGTAATCATGGCGAGGATAGGCACCTATCTAAATCCATTCTTGTGATGTGCAAAATTCACCAACATAATTATGCTTTTGGACTTTTAAAGCAGGGTGATGGAAGTATTGACGTCAGAAAAGTTGGATGGCGCAGCCACGCGGTAGAATGTTGAAGCTGTAACATTGTGACGGGTGTGGTTTATTTAGATGGTGAAGCATTGACGTGGTGATGGAAACAGAAAGAAATTTGTCAAATTCGAGGAGGAACTGCTCTGTATACGGTTGCAAATCGTATAAAACGGGTACGAAATATCTTCACTACTTTCCTGTACAAAAAGTTCAGAGAGAAAGTTGGGCTTCGGTGCTGTCAATTGGAAAACGTGTTACATGTTACATGACGGTGTGCAGTCTGCATTTTTGTGAAGACGACTTCTTTCCACCGGTACTGTTGATTATTGATAGTTATTGTCTCTAATTTGTATTCACATGGATTTAGCTACATCAAAAATACTGATAAACTTGTAGCCTATTACTTCTGTGCCTTACATAGAATGTAAACTTATTTATGGGGTTCTTCCGATTGACAATAGCCGAATGGCTAGAAAACTTAAGAAAAATGTTGTTCCTAGCCTTAATTTGCCAGAGAATTTATATTCTTGCCTTTGAACAGCAAGTATGTAGGTCATTGAAGTATGATTTGGCTTAAATTGTGTTATTGGCTATGATCTCCCTACTGTTGAATTTAGTTAATTAAAATGTAAAATCTTAGTTTTAAGTACCGATTTGGTGACCCATCATCCCAGGCAGGCCGGTAACACCTATACTACTCAGGTAGATAGGTCACTTAGCCTTAATTTTGAAGTTATAGTGATGTTAAGTATACATATGCGGTAATGTAGCAGGAGACCGGATCGGCCTAGGCTATTCTAACTTTAATTAGTTCCCATTTCAGGGTTTTTCAGTTTTGAGTGCGAATAGTTGGTTTGAAAGTTATTCAACAGTAAGGAGAGTATGTTTTGTATAGGTTTTAATTGGTATTATGGTCTATGTCGAGCTGAGGAGTGAATATGGTTTGGCTTAAAGTGTAGTGTTTTATCTGTTCTGTTTGCTTATGACAAGTTCAAATGGGGACTCCAGCTTTGTTAAATTTCTGTATTTTAAATATTTAATTAAATATATTGATAAGATCTAGAAAAGGCATATGATAGTGTCCCCAGAGAGAAGGTATGGGAAACCATGGTTAAGAAGAGACTGGGAAGAGAAATGTTGGAAATGGTGCAAGCAATGTACAACAACTGTGTTAGCAGGGTACTGACCCCAGTTGGAAAGACAGATTGGTTTAGGAACAAGACTGGACTAAGACAGGGGGAGTGTGCTGTCACCTCTCTTGTTCATAATGGTGATGGATAAAATTGTAAAGGAAACAAAGGAAGCATATGGACATAAAGAAATGAAGTTACTGTTATTTGCAGACGATATTGTGGTCTGGGGAAGGAACACCGAAGAAGTGCAAAAACAACTAGATGCACTTAACGAAAATATTCAGAAGTACGGCCTGAAAATCAGTATAGAGAAAAGCAAGACCATGGTGATGACAAGAGGGGAAAGACAAGGAAAGGGCACTGTGAAAATTGGAAGTCAGAGTTTGGAAATTGTGGACACGTTCAAATACCTAGGAAGTGAATTGATGCAAACTGGTAGGTTGGACATGGAGATTGGCAGGAGGGTACAGCAGAGCAATGCATTCTATCAGAGTGTAAGAAAACTTGTTTGGGATAAGGAAGTACCAAGGAAAAGCAAGGAGGTAATGTATAAAATGTATTATGTTCCCATATTAACTTATGCAGCTGAGACTTGGACCCTGACAAGCAGGCAAGAGAGTAGAATCCAAGCCAGTGAAATGAAATTCCTAAGAAGTATGATAGGAAAGACAAGGAAAGACAGAGTGAGGAATGAAGATGTTAGGAAGGAAGTTGGGATGGGAAAACTAAATGAGAGAATTGAGAAGAATAAACTAAGGTGGTTTGGACATGTAAAGAGGATGGATGAAAATAGAATACCAAGACAGATGCTGGAGGCAAAGTGCAAGGGTAAGAGAGCAAGAGGAAGACCTAGAACAAGGTGGATTGATTCAGTGAAGAACAGCGTAAGAAAAAGAAATCTGGACTGGGACAAGATCGTGGAAGAAGAATGGTGGAAGGAAAGAGGAGAGTGGAGAAGTGCCATAAATACCCCGACCCGGCAGGAGCTGGATAAGGGGAAATGATGATGATGATGAAAGAGAATGCCTCCATTTTAACTTGCCTGTGGCAAGAGATTAATAAATTAATATTCTTGCCTTTGATCAGCAAACTTGCCTGTGGCAAGAGATTAATAAATTAATATTCTTGCCTTTGATCAGCAAGTATGTAGGTCAATGTTAGCAATATTGAAGTATGATTTGAGCATCCCAAGTAACACTTCTTTGAACCCAAAACATTCATGCAAATTCAGGGTTGCTGGATTCAATTTATTATCAGGGAGTCGTCCTTTGTGTTATGTGAGATATATCTATTGTGAAATTAATAAAAACATCGATACCGCTAGGCTCCCAAGTACAGGCTTCATATATGTAACAGCAGACAGTAAATTAACTATCTACATGTGGGTAATATTTTTAACTGGTAGTCATTAGGCAATACATTTAAATTGATTATAAAAATATTTCTATCAATGAAAGAAAATATGTAGTATTTTGCCATCATAAATTAGAAGCCATAACAAACGCACACCCAATTACTTCACGTCACTATTTCGCCGCCATATTGCAAACAGCTGACCGTAAGCTCCTCCCCCGTTTCGGACGTCAATATAGAGAGTTGAAGATCACTAAGTTCAAACATAACTAAGATTGAATATTTACTTAAGGCATGTTGAAGGGATTGAAGGGAATGTTGGCTTAGGCTCGAGAAAAATGTGGCTTTTCACCGATGTCTTAAGTCTCTCTCATGGCTGTGATTATATGAAAGCTACTGAACTATGGGTGGTGCTTAGTAATGACATTCAGGGCACAGTGCCTGTGGATGCTGTGAAAGGTTCCACTCATAGGGTTAGTACTGCTGTTCCGACTCAGTGAGGAAAGCAATGGCTAACTACCTCACTCCTCATCTTGCCTAGTACGCCTCAATATAGGTCTGCCTTGGGATTTTGCGGGTATCTACCCACATAACCTAACGGCGGTACTTTCTGAGGATCCAACCAGTCTTCGGGCTGACTACCTAACCGACAGAACAGACAGAAGGGATTGGAAAAAAAGTCAAGATTTCAAATCACACAAGTTATATTTTTTGTGCTGGAATGTAAAGAGACTAAAAAGAGTTTGGATTATGATTTCAAATTAAGGACGTTCGATGCATTGTGCACATGGAGAGAGAAAAAAGAAACCTCTTAACCCATTAGGACGCGCACATGGATATTTTTACCCCGGGCAAACTGAATTGTTAATAATTCTTGGTGTAACAGGTTTCTGCCTTCCAACCCTTTCTGCTTTACCAATGGACTCTCCCATGTTGTCCTTAATGCCTGCCATTGTTGTAATGTTAGTGCTGTTGACACGTCTGTATGCTAATGTCAGTAAGTTCACAGTGCGATCTAATTTTCTTGTGGACTGGTGGAAGTTTTGCAATGGACAGACAAACCGATAAGGATACAAGTAATAATAATGTTATTGGTTTTACATCCCTTTTAACTACTGTGGCTTTTAGAGACGCCAGGGTGCATTAATTTTCCCCCAAGGGGATCTTTATTGTGCCGGTCAATCTACTGACACGCCTCCCTCGCATTTGCGCACCCTCAAATGCCAGCTGACTGCGCCAGGATTCGATCCTGCAACCTTGGGCACAGTAAGTGAGAACAGGATATAAGCGATGATGAAATTGTTGGTGGAAGTGATAATTCAGAGATAGACAGTTTCTGAAAGTGATTATGACAGCACCGGGTGAGTTAGCCATGGTTGTTGCAGTTGGTCACATCAGGGAGGTGAGGAGGTTCGAATACGCCCTGTGGTGTATTTCTCGAAATACACGGTAAGGCAGAGTTGGCATTTGCTGCTCTTCATTTTTATATTAATTCACTTATTTAGATTTCCTTCCCGCAAACACCAATAGCGAACTTTTATATTCCGTTTGCCCCGTGCACTTGTTCATGGTTGTTTTAAGTTTGTTCCAGAAGCGCATATTTTGTAGAACCAGCCTGGCAACGCCTTGCAGCCGCCTTCTGAAGTCCTTCCATTGCCTCAAGTCCAGAAGACTTACTCATCAACACACCAGGTTTCGTCATCATCGCCAACCAACAACTCCGTGAAGATACCGCTCCAAGAAGAATTTTATTTCCTGCATAAGATTTTCCTTTTTCTGTGTTGTGTGTTCTGTATAAACTCTGTTGTTTTCTCCCCCTACCCGCTTCCTTCCCCTAACCCTCGCCCGTCTACCTCTGACGTGTGCGGTGTCTCTCTCCCCTCCGCGCGTTGCTCCGCTCTCTCACTCAACTTCGTGTTACCGAGCCGTCAAGGCGACCGGCTCTCACTCGTGTGTTAGACGTCAAAGCTTACAGTTGGAGCCTAACTAAGGCTTGTCTCCTGTCCATGCGAGAAATGTTTTAAATATCTACGCCATGATGTGGATTTAAGCTAACGGTCGCCTGGATCGCCTACTCTTCAGAAATGAGCTAAGTACAACTTCAATGGTTTTCACTGCATTTTAATTGGTTTTAAACAGCTAAATGCTTTTTAATTCTTGTTTTATAGACACTGTGAAATTGCTAAATGCAGCGCAATAACTACCTTCGAGGGATTTTTCTAGTCATGCTCTAACTATCTAAGCTGACTTTCCACTTAAAAATTTAGTGCTTCTTGCACAAATTAACTGAGAATGAGTTCTCACACCGCGGGATTCATATTAAACGAAATACTGTCTATAAAAACTTAGCTTTTTCTCTGCGGGACCTATTGCCCAATTCAACTGTTATCATATCTCCAGAACTTTCGACATCGAACTACCTTTCTACAAGTAAAATAACCTAGCATTTCTTCAAATATGGGAATACATTTTCCTCACTGAGAAATTTATGTTGCATAAACCTCTAATCAACATAATTTGTCTTCCTTCGTTGGAGATTTTCCGCTGAATTCAACTGCAACCTACAAAAGCTACGACGCAATAAACTCTCTCAATCTAAAATTCAACTAGTGATTTACATAACTGCAATAACTTTTCTCTTTGTGAACTTTCTGTGCTGCAATAGTGAACTTTTCAAATACACCATAGACTATAGTGAAAACAGTGCCCGTTAAACCACCATCCGCGTCGTGTTTGTGAGAGCAATAAATATGGCCAAAACTTTTTCCTAAAGTTCCCAATTCTTCCTCCCCAAACACCTTACTAACTTAATCTAATTAAGTTCTAAATTTAAGTCAATTGATGTACCTAGCTATTAATCAATGAGGCCTCTCTTGCCAAAAGTGCCCTCCCAACTTAGTTTCGCATTTCACGAATTAACTTCTGTATAATCAGTAGGGGTCTTCGGTACTGAAAATTTGGGTTCGGCACGGTTCGGTTCGGTAAAAAAAATATGTACTTCGGTTCTCGGTACAAAATCGGTTCGGTACATGCTAAATTAGAGTAAACCATTAAGAAAAAAGTAACACATGAGTTCTAATGATTATACAGTAAACCAAATACTTGCCAAATAGCACAATTTTTATTTAAAATACAGAAAAAATCTCATACAATGTTCCATTAACTTTCAAACTTGCCCTTTTTAGTGTGGAGTAAGCCAATTGATGCATACATTAAATAGACATTATGCTCACACTGGAACACTTAAGTCCATAATTTAATTTTATTAATCAGAAGAGTTATTGTGTTCTAGTAGTAAAACTTCACTTATACGATATCCAGGGGACCAAAGGAAAAAAAAACACGCATAAATGTGAAAAACGCGTAAATGAAAGTCGGTAAATAAAAACTGCAAAATGTATGTGACAATATGGGTTATACAGGGACTTTGTTTTAAAAGCGTCGGGGACCCTCGCTCGTGCCGCGAGCCGGTTCTCGCCAAGCACTTTGCCGTAATGCGCTTCTTGACGCCACGGCTTTAACAGTCCATATTCTTTGGACTAAGGTATATTACAGCTGAAATAGAGTCAATTGGTGCTGAGGAACGTCAGAACGTAAATGACAACTTCATGAAGAGGTGCTAGCGATGTGTAGCAATGAATGGCGAACATTTTCAGCACCAGCTGTGAACTATAGGCTATAGTCTACTCAGTGACTGTGCCGCGCGAGCTACACATTACGGCAAAGTGCCTGGCGGGTGACAGGCTAGCAACGCGGGCGGCGGGTGAACGAGGGTTCCCGTTAAGAAGTGAAAAACAAGAAATAATAATACGATTGTTTAACTATAATCGGCAATATTTAACAAAACAACTACAAGAGAAATGCACCCAGATATAACAAAACAAAGAAAATTGAGTCACTTTACGAAGTAGTTTGTTATCTTGGCTTGTTTATTGTTGGCCGCGGCCACGGCGTGAACAGTATTTTCAAACCGATATAATTCGGCCATTATTTCCTCAGAAACGTTGAGGTGCGTCACAAAATGTTTGATAGTCCATAGAGCATTGGCAGCATCATTAAAATCCACTGTACTATTCTGCGCCTCTTCATCTTCATTAATAAAATACCGTAGTGTAGGCCTAAATTAATGGATTTTCATTTGTCTGAAGACGCAAGATTATTATAACACAGAATCAATCGCGTATTTTTAATGGTTTGACGAGAAGTCCTAAAAAAAACACGAATGAAAATTATAAAAGCGGAAATAATATTTTAATATATCGGCGATCGTAAAACACTCATCTTAACATAAGCTTCAGATGCTGTCTAACTGTGTTTTATGGCTGCTTCCTGTTATTTTGAAAGGCTAACACAATAATAGCGCTTGCTTATTACACAAGCTGTTCTTCCTTGTTACAACACTCTGGCAAGCGAGTGTCGCCGTGACCACCGGTGTCCCTCAAGGCCATCGTAACATAATATAGCACGTGGTGCATCCTTTCGAAGGGAAGTACAGGTGGTAACAAAAGTTTGCTTTCAAACATACGTACTTTCTCAGAACACGCAACGTATAAATGACGCTTTATATTGCAAGGGACTTAAAATATGATCGTATAAGCGTGAAAAACGAATAAATGTAAATCGTATATCGGAGATAAATTAACATGAAAAGTATAGGCATTTTGCCGGGACCAGGAAAAATCGTATAGAAAACTTATAAATATGAACCGTATACAAGAAGTTTTACTGTATTTAACTAACTATTGAAGTAAAACATTGTTGATAAAGGACAATACTTTGGATGTCTAAAAAAAAGGTTTCCTTAAATTACGGTATTTGTGTCTCTTGTACCGAACCGAACTTTTTACAGAGTTTTTTATCGTCTCGAACCGAGGTCGGTAATTTCCTTTGTACCGTACCGAAACAGAAAAATCGGTGCACGGTCGACCCCTAATAATCAGTGGTTAGTCCACATTCTAATTCTTTCCCTTCTAAATGGGGGAATTCTACTCTTTCTACTCATAACAGAGTTATCTATTTTTTTTTTCTCTTCAGGTTTCACAAATAGTGACCTGTCCTATTTGCATTTAACACGGCCATAATTACTGTATAAACATAAGAGGTTATAGAAACTTCTTCTTAATTTCCCTTTCTTTTGTTATAATTTCGAATTTGTTATTTGTTCTTACTTTCAAGATTTCCATATAGGAATTCATAAAGTGCCCACATTGTACCTTATTTATTGTTAAAGCTTTAATTGCGTTAAACTTCGCATTTGTTAATCTTAGCACCATTTTAAAATCTTGTGCAGATTTTAGTGCTTATAAGAGGTTTCAAACCTAAAAATTGTTAACTGCCGAGTGCAAACTTCAACATTCTAGAGGTCTGAGACTTCAAAGGTTAAAACCTAAATTGTACCTTTTATATTTGCCAAAATTATTACATCTCTATCCATTGTTAAATAAATCAGATTATATTTTTTCGTTTTATCCTTGTCTTAGAATAACAATTAGGCAGGACCCTATTTTCCCTGACTCTTCCCAAAAGCTTATGCCCTTTTTAAGAAAAACACGTACTCAATTAATAAAGTTTTCACTATTTGTTGCATTTAAACAAAACCTCCTAGTATCATCTTTTCCAAAGCATCTTTTAGCTGCTAATGAGCCAGCAAGGCAAGTAAAGCTAGCTCCGCAAGCTTCCTGCTTGTTGAGATTTTCTCTATAACTTGTGGTTCGTTTTCAAAGTTTAAGTTTTTCATCTTGTCTAAACTTTTAGTGGGCATTTTGCTGGGTAAAAGCTTAGCTTTTTTAAATGCAACAATTGGTGTTTTTACCAAAATTTTCAAAGAAAACAATAAAATTGTTCCCACCACTAACCTTCCTGGGAGTACTCGATCAGTCGTCGGAAATCCTACAGTTCCAAGAACTAAAATCATCTCGGCAAATTCAAATTATTTGCGCCTTTCAAAACATTCTTTTAAACTTAACTCCTTTGAAAGGATATACAGTAAATCTGCCACGGTGGGTGAGTGGTTATAGTGTCGGACTACCAACCCCAAGATTGCAGGTTCGCCCCTGGCCATGGTAAGTGATTTTTGAAGGCGACAAAAATCACGATAATCATGTCATACGTTATTGGCATGTTAAAGAACCCATTTGAATTCAGTAGGCCGTGTTCAATGGCAAAATTAATCTCGGGATTTTCCGCCAACACAAAGTTCCTCCATTCTCTACTTGAAAGCGCTCTAGTGTCAAGGAGTTTAGATATCTAACCTCCTTGACTTTCATAGTGTTCAAAGGAACGACGAAATTCGACATGCAAGCTACCCTCTGGGTGTCAATTAACAAAGCTTGCACCAGGCACCCGAGGCCATACGATATTATTATTATTCCGAAACCCACTTTTTCCCTTTTTTTTCCCCTCATCATCTTCCCTTAGGGAGGGTTATTCCTTAGCTAATAATTTACCCACCCTGCCGACAACCTTGAAGATGGTCTTCTGTGGTTTCCCATCTTCCTTCCAGGCAAATGCCGGGGTTGGTCCCTAACTATAGGCCACAGTCGCTACCATCTAATTCCTCGTCCTTACATTCACACTTTCCTCCCCAGACAATGCTCCACTCGCGACGGTATTTGTAGCTTACCCTATGGGTGACCGCATAGAAGCCGGACACACTCGGCGTAAAAGCCATACACTAAAACAAAAAAATCATGGTAGCGATACCGAGCAGAACAGCTGTGCGTCAGAAGACGAAGGTACTTCTTCCAGTGAAGCTGAACATGAAGATTAGGATAATATACTGTTAGTATGTGTCTTGATGGTTATAAGGTGAAGGATGGTACCGTGTGCTACAAAAGTATCATTTCCCAAAGGAGCCGCACCAGAGTGCAAAACATCGTTAATCATTTACCAGGTCCCAAAGGAGAAACTCGAAATGCAAAGACCGCTATTCATTGTCGGAGGCTAATAGTAGACGATAGAATAATTCCCTTTGCTTCTTGAAAAGAGAGAACGAGTATATATGGCGTTTCATAATGATAAACTATTCGGGTAAAATTTAACCAGCATTCGCCCATACGTTACAAAACAGAGGTGCGTGCTGACGGGTTAAAATCAAAACATAAATACACATGTTAGTTTTCAAATCTGTAATGGACAATATATTCATGTATCTAACCTTAAATAGGTTATGCATATACACATTTTTGGCAGATAATACTTTGAATTAGACAGTTTTTACTGAACAACCAATCTTCCAACAATCACACACCAAACAGTTAGTAATCTTCTTTCACCACGAACAATTCTGCACGTAGTCAGGGCTGTGCGATTAATCAGTGGAAATTCCTCTTGAGAAAAGAATATGCGTACAACTTGGTTGTATATATATGGGTTGTGAGATAATGTTTATTTCTCCACAGCTTTTCAGTGAGTTCTTACAATATCAGGAATTTTGCGTGTAAGTTAACCACAATGCAAATAGTTGTAGCAAACTATGGCTCACATCAGGTGTTCTTGTTTAGTTGAACTCAGTAGCAACAGATTCCACATATTCTGGAAAACAAAATGCCAACATTAGTCTATATCTGTATACAAATAGTAGATCTTAAAAAGGTGAATTAAGACTTTTACGTTAGACCAGTTCTTGCATATGGAAGTGAAGATTGGACCATCCGGAAGGCAGATGAAAAAAGGCTAACAGCAGCAGAAATGAGATTCATGAGACAAACTCCTGGTTACTCCTTACTCGATCATCTGAGGAATCAAGACATTCTGCAAGAACTAAAAATCACCCCAGTTGTACAGCATAGGGAAAAATGGAAAGAACATGTGCACAGAATGAGTCCTAGCCGAGTTTCTTAACAGGTTCATCCCTATGCTCCAAGTGGTCGAAGAAACCTGGGATGACCAAAGAAACGCTGATAAGAGACCGTAACAGGCCACTAGGCCAATACATGAAAGTTAATGATGATGAAGTTAGATGTTTTGTATTTTTTACTTATGGACAGCAAGCTTTAACACAGGATGACTAGCATATTTATATTTAAACTCGTGATTAATCATCGGGAGAGTACAAATGCTTTGGTATTTGATGTCAAGATCAGAGAAAATTCAGAGGAAGAAGTACAGGAAACGTTTGACAAATGGCATGAAGTTTGGCCTTACCATTAGCAGGAACAATACTGAATGTCAACAGATAGTACAGAAGCAACAGCTTGAGCAAAAAAAGTAGAAATTCAAACACAGAAAGCACAATAGTTCTACCACCTGTGTAGGAATTGGCTGCGGGATAAAACAAATGCCTAACGCTCCATTGCCAAGCAGAGAAAAAGTAACTGGGCAGGGTAGCTCATTATAGAGCAGCAGTCCGGAAAATTGAACGTTTCAGAGTCATGGTTACACAAAGTTTTCTGCCTAAAATCTACTGTGTATGGTTTGTACATCATTTGGTATTAAAGTGGTTTAAATATGTCAAACTGACATTGTAACTACTACTACACATCTTGAGATATGATATAGGAATTTTAGAAGCCAATTTTTAGAGTTGTCTGGTAAGCTAGTAAAGGTCGAAACACAAGTCATCCAACTCAACAATAACAAACAAGTTAAAATTTAAGTTCTGGTATCTTGGGGGAGACCATAACTTGGAATTTAAATAAGAAAGCAGAAGAACTAAATTGAAACAAGCACAGCGAATCACCTGGTCAACCTACAAGAAGAAAATTTCTTGGAGATGGCCAGATTCAAACACTACTACCCCATTGTTAAACTTGAAACAACTTACGCTTGAGAAACACTATTCAAGTTGAACACCAACAACATCAGATAAACTATAGAAGGCAGACAGAAGAATAATCATAAATAAAAAACACCAAATAGACAGACAATGGAGATTGTTGCCTAATGCAGAGGTGGTATACCAGGAAAGTGAGTAAAAAACTGCAATGTGAAAAATGAGAAAAGTCTCTGAAATGAAATTTATAAGATCCACACTCCTCAGAATAGGTGGAAGAAAGAATGGAACCATACCAACAGAAACAATGCTAGGATGAAGGCATAATTTGATCTGACTATATGATATGGACAGGTAAAGTTTATTGGATGATTCACAAGAATGCAAAGCAGGTTTTTTTAAATAAAATTTAAAAAATAAAAAAGTGGGCAGGCTCAAGAAACATTGGTTAAACCAAGTTACTCGGAGGGGACATAGATGAGAAATGATATACAAGGAAGAAATGTGCAAGGAAAGGACAAATCGGAAAGGGCTTGTTCACACACCTGGAAATTGGAGTTTGCACCTAACTTAAGATTAACTAGTTGAAACCCGTCAAAAATGACGGTCAATAGAAAAATATTTACTGAAGAATTTTCTTATGTAGG
This sequence comes from Meconema thalassinum, assembly GCA_946902985.2. Taxonomy (NCBI): domain Eukaryota; kingdom Metazoa; phylum Arthropoda; class Insecta; order Orthoptera; family Tettigoniidae; genus Meconema; species Meconema thalassinum. The sequence goes on from OX336394.1 coordinate 55,434,416, forward strand.
CCTACTGTATATTCTTTGTACGATTATTTTTTGGCTCTATTGAAACTATAAGGGCGTCAAAAGATTGCACTCTCAACATTGCAAAATACTGCTGGCCATGGCTGAAAAATTGATGAGGCAAATTGAGACCTATACGTTCCAGAGTTTTCCCTTGAGCTTCATTGATTGTGACAGAGTATGCCAAATAAATTGGAAATATTGCCTCTTAAAACAAAATGATAGTGTTTTATCGGATGCTGTTAAATCAAGTAGAAGGATTAGACCTCTCTGCCTAATTTTAACTGCACTTATTATTTCCAAATCCAAGCAATATAGTTGCATTTAGGAGCCCTTGGGAAACGTTCAGATTTCTAAGCAGCATAACGGTTCAAGCGTTTGGAATATGTGGAGGCAAGTCATTTAGTTCCAAGGAATTCAAGAACTCTGAGGAGTCTAATAAAACTGGCCGCAAACCGTCACATATAATTTTGGAATATAACGAAGAAATGCGATGATGTGCACCTCCATACATCTTAAAACAATGTGGACCGTATGGGTGTGGCACAGTAACATTGGCACCAAATGAAACGAAGGACATAGATTTGTACTGCCGATTAGTCTCTCTGAAATTCCTTGAGATATCATCTCCAGTGAAAAATAATTGTTGCAGGATGTCAAATATTTTATATTTAGTCAGATTAATTTTACCATTACAACAGCAAAGGTCAAAGTAACCAAGTGTAGATTTCTCTCAAGAGAAATACAGTGCAGAAAAATGTTTACATTTGTTCGTCAAGGACCCTACACTGTAACGGTATAGTATCTGGAATTGTATCTGAAATGCCGTATTCATATTGGAGTTTAAAAGTGGCTTCGTATTTTTCTCCGATATCCCACTTGTTTGCGGCTAATGTTCTATTTCGTAAAATGGGTTTATTTATAGCAGCATCTCTCCCCAAATTAACGTCATATTAAATAATACTATAGTGGCCTGCATCAACGCAGCAGCCAAATATTAAATAGCAAATAATAACTTACTTCCATTGCCAAAATCAACTGCGTGGTTAGACTCATTGTTATGTACTCTAAAATAATAATCAATAAACAATAATATTCACTTTTACAGCTAAGTTCAGAGACTTCCATTCTCAAGTTGGTTGCTGATGAGAATGCGATGCGACTGATCGCCAATAATAAAATCCTTGCAATTTTTGCAATTTGCTTGCAAACGCAACTCAGGATGACGAACTTCATTTTGAAATAAACAGAATGAAACTGCTCTAAATAATCAATTTCCATCACCTGTTGAAGGTACAATACTTTGCATTTCCATGACAGTAAATTGTGCAAGGGAGCATAGAATCACTTCGCCACTACTGGAATGAGCATGGACTCACTTCGCCAGCCACCGTAATGGAGGGAGTTTTAGAATTATATGTTCAGTGTTTTTCAAAGATCGTATTAACACAGGGAAGCCCAGTCTTAAGGCTACATTCTGAGCTATCGCCCCAGATTCCAGGTTCGATCCCTGCTCTGCCAAGAAATTTAATTCTGGTCTGAGGGCTGGAACGTGGCGCACTCTTGAGGCAAACCTAAGAAGAGCAAAATTTGATTCCCATCTCAACAATCTTGGATGTGGTTTTCCGTGGTTTCCTACTTCCACTCCAGGCAAATACCGGGATAGTTCCTAACTTAAAGCCTCAGTCGTTAACTCTCCATTCCCCATACTAATTACAAATGCACACATCAATACAGCCATCACATTAACACAGGTTATCAGAGAAAGGTTTACAATCACACACCAAAGTAGACGGCGCTGAGTGACCACGATGTCTGAGTCCATCAAATGAATTATGTTAGTGATTGTGCCGTTTTTTATTTAATAATTTAAAAGTATCTGGCAACGTAAATCATGGAGAATTCCTTACCTTACGGGAATAATAAACGTAACATATGTTTAGACAATGTAATACCAATTGCAAGATAGAATAATTGGGAAATAAAATTACATGTCTGAGGTGGGAATCAAACTCCTCCGACGATGCATAATCAATTTCGTTGTCCACAATGTTAGCCGCTGAGCCACCCAGACAACGAAATTAGAGTGCAATATTAAGTGACGTAAACAACAAACGCACTCAACTGCCAGTTATAGTTCATCAATATTTCCCTTATTTCATGATTCTATTCCAGTATATATCGGGATACAACATAAGCGATATTTCCCTTTTCAATTCTCATAAACAAAGATCACACTACGATACGGTGGATCGTTTATCCGCCATTTCTCTCATGAAGAAACGCCATTGTGGCAACGCGCAATAGCCACATATATTACATTTTTCTTTAAACATATAAAAATATACCGTAACATATATTTTCCTTTTAAAGACACACTGCAAATCTGCATGCCAAGAGCTTTCGTTAGAATGCCATACGAAGCCAATCGGTTAAGTCGTTTTCAAAATACGTGTGTACAAAAAAACCTTAGTGTTTTAAATATATATGGCAACAGAGAATTCGTTACTTTACGGGAATGATAAAAGTGAAATATATTTCTACAATGTAATACCAATCGTAGGAAGGAAGAAAACAAAAAAAAACATATCCGAGGTGGGAATCGAACCATCTCGACCATGCAAAGGATGGCAACAGAGAATTCGTTACTTTACGGGAATGAAAAAAGTGAAATATGTCTCTACAATGTAATACCAATCGTAGGAAGGAAGAAAATGAAAATAAAAGAACGTATCCGAGGTGGGAATCGAACCCTCTCGACCATGCAAAGGATGGCAACAGAGAATTCGTTACTTTACGGGAATAAAAAAGCGAAATATGTCTCTACAATGTAATACCAATCGTAGGAAGGAAGAAAATGAAAATAAAACAACGTATCCGAGGTGGGAATCGAACCCTCTCGACCATGCAAAGGATGGCAACAGAGAATTCGTTACTTTACGGGAATGATAAAAGTGAAATATGTTTCTACAATGTAATACCAATCGTAGGAAGGAAGAAAAGGAAAATAAAAAAACATAACCGAGTTGGGAATCGAACCCTCTCGACCATGCAAAGGATGGCAACAGAGAATTCGTTACTTGACGGGAATGATAAAAGTGAAATATGTTTCTACAATGCAATACCAATCGTAGGAAGGCAGAAAACGAAATTAAAAAAACATATCCGAGGTGGGGATCGAACCCCCTCGATCATGCATAATACGTATTTCTAGGCAGTAACCTTATCCCCTTGAACATCCAGACAACTATGGGACACTTCAGTATTAAGCTATCTAACCAGTATACACACTCAACCTGCAGTTTAAGTCCTTCAATTCGTGGTTTATTTAATATAATTCTAATTCAATGCATATTGTAAAAACATAATTAACATTATTGGAGACCCTTTTTAATTCTCATAAACAAAGATCTCAGTTAGACGCGACCGGAATCGCCATTTTCCTTGTTGAGAAAGGCCATTGTGCGCATGCGCGGGAGTGTCAAATATTACATATTTCTTTAATCATTTAAAAATATACCGTAACATATATTTTCCTTTTAAAGAAACTCTGCAAATCTGCATGCCAAGAGCTTTCGTTAGAATGCATTACGAAGCCAATCGGTTAAGTCGTTTTCACAATCTCGTGTGTACAAAAAACAGCTTAGTGTTTTAAATATATAGATGGCAACAGAGAATTCGTTACTTTACGGGAATGATAAAAGTGAAATATATTTCTACAATGTAATACCAATCGTAGGAAGGAAGAAAACAAAAAAAAACATATCCGAGGTGGGAATCGAACCATCTCGACCATGCAAAGGATGGCAACAGAGAATTCGTTACTTTACGGGAATGAAAAAAGTGAAATATGTCTCTACAATGTAATACCAATCGTAGGAAGGAAGAAAATGAAAATAAAAGAACGTATCCGAGGTGGGAATCGAACCCTCTCGACCATGCAAAGGATGGCAACAGAGAATTCGTTACTTTACGGGAATAAAAAAGCGAAATATGTCTCTACAATGTAATACCAATCGTAGGAAGGAAGAAAATGAAAATAAAACAACGTATCCGAGGTGGGAATCGAACCCTCTCGACCATGCAAAGGATGGCAACAGAGAATTCGTTACTTTACGGGAATGATAAAAGTGAAATATGTTTCTACAATGTAATACCAATCGTAGGAAGGAAGAAAAGGAAAATAAAAAAACATAACCGAGTTGGGAATCGAACCCTCTCGACCATGCAAAGGATGGCAACAGAGAATTCGTTACTTGACGGGAATGATAAAAGTGAAATATGTTTCTACAATGCAATACCAATCGTAGGAAGGCAGAAAACGAAATTAAAAAAACATATCCGAGGTGGGGATCGAACCCCCTCGATCATGCATAATACGTATTTCTAGGCAGTAACCTTATCCCCTTGAACATCCAGACAACTATGGGACACTTCAGTATTAAGCTATCTAACCAGTATACACACTCAACCTGCAGTTTAAGTCCTTCAATTCGTGGTTTATTTAATATAATTCTAATTCAATGCATATTGTAAAAACATAATTAACATTATTGGAGACCCTTTTTAATTCTCATAAACAAAGATCTCAGTTAGACGCGACCGGAATCGCCATTTTCCTTGTTGAGAAAGGCCATTGTGCGCATGCGCGGGAGTGTCAAATATTACATATTTCTTTAATCATTTAAAAATATACCGTAACATATATTTTCCTTTTAAAGAAACTCTGCAAATCTGCATGCCAAGAGCTTTCGTTAGAATGCATTACGAAGCCAATCGGTTAAGTCGTTTTCACAATCTCGTGTGTACAAAAAACAGCTTAGTGTTTTAAATATATAGATGGCAACAGAGAATTCGTTACTTTACGGGAATGATAAAAGTGAAATATATTTCTACAATGTAATACCAATCGTAGGAAGGAAGAAAACAAAAAAAAACATATCCGAGGTGGGAATCGAACCCTCTCGACCATGCAAAGGATGGCAACAGAGAATTCGTTACTTTACGGGAATGAAAAAAGTGAAATATGTCTCTACAATGTAATACCAATCGTAGGAAGGAAGAAAATGAAAATAAAAGAACGTATCCGAGGTGGGAATCGAACCCTCTCGACCATGCAAAGGATGGCAACAGAGAATTCGTTACTTTACGGGAATAAAAAAAGCGAAATATGTCTCTACAATGTAATACCAATCGTAGGAAGGAAGAAAATGAAAATAAAAGAACGTATCCGAGGTGGGAATCGAACCCTCTCGACCATGCAAAGGATGGCAACAGAGAATTCGTTACTTTACGGGAATGATAAAAGTGAAATATGTTTCTACAATGTAATACCAATCGTAGGAAGGAAGAAAAGGAAAATAAAAAAACATAACCGAGTTGGGAATCGAACCCTCTCGACCATGCAAAGGATGGCAACAGAGAATTCGTTACTTGACGGGAATGATAAAAGTGAAATATGTTTCTACAATGCAATACCAATCGTAGGAAGGCAGAAAACGAAATTAAAAAAACATATCAGAGGTGGGGATCGAACCCCCTCGATCATGCATAATACGTATTTCTAGGCAGTAACCTTATCCCCTTGACCATCCAGACAACTATGGGATACTTCAGTATTAAGCTATCTAACCAGTATACACACTCAACCTGCAGTTTAAGTCCTTCAATTCGTGGTTTATTTAATATAATTCTAATTCAATGCATATTGTAAAAACATAATTAACATTATTGGAGACCCTTTTTAATTCTCATAAACAAAGATCTCAGTTAGACGCGACCGGAATCGCCATTTTCCTTGTTGAGAAAGGCCATTGTGCGCATGCGCGGGAGTGTCAAATATTACATATTTCTTTAATCATTTAAAAATATACCGTAACATATATTTTCCTTTTAAAGAAACTCTGCAAATCTGCATGCCAAGAGCTTTCGTTAGAATGCATTACGAAGCCAATCGGTTAAGTCGTTTTCACAATCTCGTGTGTACAAAAAACAGCTTAGTGTTTTAAATATATAGATTTCCTTTTTTCTCAAAGGGAGCACACATACATACTGTATACAGTTAAATGAATATTTTGTCTCATTATTAATGCACTTTTAACAGTGAATCATTCCTGAAATGGAAGCGGAAACTATAATCTGCCTATGAAAATTTGAAGCCTTTCTTTCAGTGTTGCCTATACAAACTATCATTTGTAGCTCTTCAGTCGGTCAACTCGAATTTGCCCAATGACAGAGGGGGGTACAAAGTATAAATTATGTAAATACACTCCTGGAAATAATTACACGTTTATCACCATTAAAATGGGGCAATTGAGGATTACACGTTTTGATCCTGAAGTGGCCATCATCGGGATTGAATTCCGAAAGAATATTGATATTAAGAATAACCACCTATAACAATGTGTGAATTTTTTCTCATCTGTGTTAAATATCTATGATACATGTTGTTGAAATTTGTATTCTTGTTGTATAATCCTGGACCTCCATGGTCGCCTTAGCTGTAAGACAGGTCCTGATATCAAAGGAAAAATATAAAATAAAATTAATGTGGTTGAAAAAATCCAATACTTTGGTCATCTTGCCACAGTGGACTTGCTAGCGTATAGAGACACGATTTAATGCATTTATGATAAAAATAAGTCCATTGCAGAATAATTAATAAATTATTAATATTGCAATCAGTTAAGAGCAGATGACCTCGCTGTTCTGCCCCTTAAAACAACAACTAACTGTGCAATCAGTTAAGCATAGTAATATGTACGAGGTCTATTAGGAATGGATTCGACTTTTTTTTGCGAAAACCTGATGGATTTGAATAAAGCGCGCTAGCATGAGCTGACCTCGAACCTTTGTGCGCATGCGTGAAATTTTCCCCGCCTGTCGATAGCATCTGTTGCCGGCAAGCAGCATTTGAGTGAAGTAGTGTGTAGTGCTCTCGTCGGTTTTCCATTGCAAGGAAAATGACGGAACGACTGGAGCAGCACTACTGCATCAAATGTTGCCTGAAACTGGGCAACAGCAGGTGGAAACCATTCGTAAGATTCAGACGGCTTTCGGTGACGATGCTATAGGCATCACACAGATTAAGAAGTGGTACAATCGGTTTAAAGACGGCCGCACATCGTTGGTGAGCGAACCACGTTCGGGGCCACCAACATGCCGAAATGACCAGGTCATTGCCAAAGCGAATGCTGTGGCGATGCGGGACCGTTGTGCGATTACCAGAGAAATTGCGGAAGAGGTGGGCATCAGCACCTTTTCGGCACATTCCATTGTGACCAAAGATTTGACCATGAAAAGAGAGGCGGCAAAAATTCGTGCTGAAGCTGCTGACGGCAGAGCACTTGATTCAGACATTTTTGGCGAAAAACCAGACTCCTGTGGTTCAACAGTCTCCTTACTCTCCTGATATGGCTCCCTGCGACTTCTGTTTGTTCCCCAGACTCATTGAAAGAAACGAGTTTTCAGCCAAGAGACTGTACCGACAGGCGAGCTGAAACCCATTCCGAAAGAGGCTTTATGAAACATAAGAATTTCCAAAATTTTCTGCCTAAATTTAGGAAATTCTTAATTTCATAATCAAACTGTCATCACAGAACCTGAAATGGATACTTCTTCAAAAGAGGCTTTCCCGGAATGTTTCCAAACAATGGCGGCAACGCTGGGAGATGCGTGTGGAATCCCATGGAGGCTACTTTGAGGGTGATTATGCTTCCAACGCTCCAGGTACGAGGTTGGATACTTTTCTAACTGACCTCTACACATTGTGATATGAACTTAATCATATCTAATAACGTTCCTTATTGACAATTTAATCTAAATGAATACCGATGAATATTTAACATATTTATTACACCTTAGTTAATTTTTTTTTCTCTTCATATTTTACGTCCTCATTGCAGCACTTTAATCAATACAAATACAATTAAGTCTGACAACGGTATCTGGAGATTAGCGATTCAGCTTCAGCTTCTTCAGTACCCAATATTTCTTCATTCTATCTGACCTGGCTGCCCTTTGTTCATCTGTGATTGTGTAGTTTTTCTGTTCAAATGTTGTTAATGTGAATTGTTAAGTATTTATTCCTCAAAATATTCTTCTCTATTTCTAATTTGGAGCATCGTTACAAATTTAATTCTTCTAAATCATGCTGGATCTCTTTGAACCAGTTGTTCGTTGTTTTACTCTTCCAGAATTAATATAAATTAATTTAATGAAATGTACCAGTTTTGGCCATATTATGGCCTTCTTCAGGGAAGTTACAAATACTAACTATTTAGATATACCGTATATACCCGAATGTAAGACGAGGTTTTTTCCCACTTTTTGAGTTATAAAAATTTGGGGTCGTCTTATATTCAGGGTAAAAAAAAAAAAAAATTGCCAAGTAGTATGTGGGGTTGGCATCTTGTAACTCGCAACAAATCAATGCGTTAATGAAGATTAAAATATGGTTTGATATGTTTAATTACCATGCATATACGAACAGCCTACATTTTGAGGTTAGGATTTACGCATACAAGTCATTTTAAGTGGATAAATTATATGTTCGAAAGCATACGGAAATATGTTTTAAAACAATCTTTACAAGAACAACCAGTCAGTTTTACGAGCAGTAATCGAGTGATTAACGTATCTTAATTTAATAACGTCTCCCATTCTTGAACAAAGAAATTATAGAGTACCGTATGTCTTGGAAAAGCGGGCAGAGGGATTTCCGATAACAAGAGACGTTATAGAAATGAACGCACGACCTTAAGGGCATATATTGTGCAAGTTATGAGTTAGCGAGTTTTTTTTTGAAAAAAATCTGTAAGAGTCAGTTGATAACTAGGCCTCGTCTTATATTCGGGTATATACGGTATGTCATTTTCGCAAGATTAATTTTATCAACATACAATTAAAGCCCATATTTGTTACAGATCTGTTTAACTACACTGACCGGCAAAAAAAGTGGAACACTTTAATTTTTGATGTAATTTCTTAATTTATTCCACTAAAATGTATCGGTTTTCCAATATTTGCATTATTCATGTAAATTTTAGATGGTTGGCAACAGAAAATACCGAAACATGTTTTACAACACGATTTAACTCCCAAATTTAGTTACATTTTGCAAATCTTACAATTTTCTATTTTTTAGTAATGCTCTTTTGGGCTGGTGTTTATCAAATGTATTGCCAAACAAAACAGTATTAATGTTTGCACTGCACTGCACGAGAACACTGGTCACTAAAAACGAGTGTTTCCACCCATAGCGTCTATGACAGCTTGTAAACGTTCGGGCATACTGTTCACAACTCGTCGAATGGCATCTGCCGGGATGCGATCCCATTCCTCCAGCAGCGATGTTCTCAGTTGTGTCAAGGTGGTGTGGTCACGATGTCTGACGTTCCTTCCAAGCATATCCCACACATGTTCGTTGGGGTTCAAGTCAAGATACGAGCTGGCCAGTCCAGGGTTTGAATCTCCACTTTCTGCTGATATTGTACAACACAGCAAGCAGTATGAGCGCGGGCATTATCCTGCATCAGCATGAAATTCTGACCAATGAAAGACACAAAGGGCATCACATAGTTCATCAGGATCTCTACGATGTACCTTTGGGAATTGAGCGTCCCGTGATCGATGCACACCAACTCAGTGCGGGCCATAACGTTGATGCCACCCCACACCATAACCGAGCCACCTCCAAATGGAGTCCTGTAGGAGAAAGCAACAGGGCTGTACCTCTCCCCGTGCCTTCTCCACACTATTTCTCTTCCATCAGGAGATCTAAGGTTAAAGCGACTCTCGTCAGTGAAGAGAACAGTGGCCCACTGCTCGTGGGTCCATCCCAGATGCTGCCTTGCGAAGCGAAGACGCGCCTCTCTGTGATGTCGTTCGAGTGTGGGTCCACGTGCAGGTCTCCTGGACGAAAGATGAGCTTCTTCAAACCTTCTTCTTAGTGTTCGCTCACTCACTCTCACATTTCGAACATTTTCCAGTTGATTTCGTGCCTGGACTGCTGTGGTATGGCGATCACGCAGAACTTGGAGGGTGAGAAATCTGTCATCTCTGGCACTTGTGCTTCTTCTACGGCCTGACCCTCGTCTCCTGTCGTATGTTTGGAGATCTCTGTATCGTTGCACTGCACGATGTATGCTCCCGAGAGATGATCCAATGACCTCAGCAACATAACGGAAGCTGCGGCCATCCTCCACCAATGCAACTGCCAGTGCAGCTTCTTCACGGCTAAGAGGCATGTTTTAGTGTGAACTGCAAATGGATAACTTGCTAAAATGTGTGACGATGGTTCACACGTGTTCAACAAATTCCAGTTGTTATCCCTAGAACAACAATAAGCGAGCGGCAATACTCATAAACCTTAAGCTCTTACAGTGCATTTCCCGCCATAAAACCATTAAGATAGGCTCATCGAAGATTGGGGGGTAATTGGTGGTAATAAACCACCCTAAGAAATGCCATATTATCAATTTCTATTCACGGATGTTTCCGATGTTTGTTCTAATGCATGAAAAGCTTTTAAAATGTGATTAAATCTTTTTCATGGCTAATTTTATACTATTTATATTACTTTTTTTAACTGTTCCACTTTTTTTGCCGGTCAGTGTATTTATATATATATAAAAAAATAATAGAAAACCCAAGTAAAATATTAACAACAAATCTTTGCTCGTAATTAAATTTGTTTCTTTTCTTTTTAACAACATCGCCGAAGAAAGCCATAATATGGCCGAAACTGGTACTTGTATATTAATTTATTATTATTGACTAAGGTGTAATTTTCTTCTTCATTTCCCGGTTCCAGCGTTCTGGGTCGGGGCGTGAATCAAGGACCACCATCGGAGTCTCAACTCACACACTATCATATTTAGGCTATTTGTACGACGGGTTCGCCACACTTAAAGGTAGACAAGGGTCAAGGGGAAATTGAAAGGCTCCCTAGGCCTCGGTTACCCTACTACCGCTGGGGTCGGAAGAAAACAAGTGTTGACGAAGGGAGGAAGCAATGCCAGACTCAGCTGGGGCGAGCCCCTGGAGGGTGACTAAGGTGTAATAAATTTATTAAATTACAATTTGTATTCATTGAGATCACATATATACACACATATTAACCTCGTAACTGGGTATGACGTATATATTCGTATGTTAAATGTTATAATTTAATGGGCATGACGTATATATATGTACTCCCATCTTTTACCGCTAACGCCTCCTGGGTGTGTCGAATTTTCACGGCATGGCAAATGTCTTCTACAAAATTGATGTTTAGGCAGCAGTTACGACATTTCCCACCTTCTGTATCTTGGCTGTATTTTTGTTTTTTGTATTTGATTTTGTGTTCGTTTTCTACTTTGTCTTCTTTATAAACTTTTGTTTTTGTGTTTGTTTTCTGTATTTGCTTTTGTTTTCCTTTTGTGTCCGTTTTCTGCTTTTTCTTTTATCTTTGAATTTTTGTTTTTGTGTTTGTTTTCTGTATTCGCTTTTTTGTTTTTGTGTTCGATTTCAGCTTGTTCTTTTCTTTTGAATTTTGCTTTGCTTTTTTGTTTGTTTTTTGTTTTTGTGTTTGTTTTCTGCTCTTGCTTTTGTATTCTGCTTTTTGCTTTCTGTTTTGGTCATGTGTTTGGTTTTGCTTTGTGCGGGGAGCAATACAAGACAATCAATGAAAGCAAACCTACAAGTTTGATCTCAATAGCATTTGATACGTTTTATTTGCATCTCTCAATGTGCGGAAATGAACAGTTTAGGTCATACGGACAAAACTCTTAAGTTCTAATCAGGTAAATGACCTCGTAGTTAGTGTAAAAATTGTCAAAATGTCTCTTGAATTATACTTAATACATTGAAATTTCTTTATTATACTATAACACAACATTATTATTGCTAATATTCCAGTCGTAACAATTGGCTGGAAATATTACACAGGGCAGGTTACACCAAGCGCTCAAAAATACCCAGTTAACACATTACAATTGTTAAATTTGGGTCAGATTTCTACAATGCATTTCAAAAGTTAATGTAAAATCAGCTAAATTTACTTACACTTTTATCAAACTATCACCAATACCAAAAAAGTCCACTTCAATTCCACATTTAATTGTTTTGAAGACCTCTAAAAGTCGTATGCCTTCACGGTTTTGATGTTTAGTGGAAGTCTTGTCAACCCTGTCAATCCTAAGTCTGAAAAAAATATCGGAAAACATATTTCAATTGAAAGGCGAGTGGCATAAGTACATTCTGAAATTATTAAGAAATATTTATCTAACATTCCTATTAGGACATCTACAGTGGTCTTCTTCAGATCACCACAAGACGACTTATCGCAGCTGCAAAAACATTTTAAGAAAAATAGAACGCTGCAATTATCAAATCACAATGAGATACTCCTGACCATGTTAGTGTCAGAAATATCTACTGCACTTCCTAGAAGATATAGTAAATGGTAATTCATATACTTTGGAAAAATTCACACACAGTAATTTATTTTAAAAAGTTTTACTTTTGTGCCTCGAAATTGTGAATTGGAACAATTTTTGCAATGCGAATACCATACCGTGTTATGTCTCGAGTTCGAGATTAGATATTAAGGTCATATGACTCACCAAAAACTCTTGCCTCTACTAATTGTTATGCTGACAGCAGACTACTGTATTATGAGTCTGTTATCCTGGGCTCCATTTTCTATGAACTTGGTCTTTTTAAGATTTATACGTTGGCCAATATTGCTGGCATCATTGTCAAAGCTTGTCAACCCCCCCTCGTAGCACTTTGCTCCTGAAAGGCTTTGGCCTATCAAGTGCCGTAGACTTTCGAGCAATGATCCCAAACACACACGTTCCTGGTTTTCAACAGCTACTTCTATAGTGGTTGTCGTGGTCAAAAAACAAATAAAATAATGCTGTCCAGCCCTGTTGGCCTACAGATTGTGGGGTAAACATCGTCAGCTCGATTGGTTCTCTTGACTGTTTTCTTGACTGGGAAGCTGCCTATCTGATCACTAGGGCCCGGATTTAAAAAAATGCATATGCGCATATGCATATGCATATTTTGACATATTTTGAGGTTTAGTGCATATTCTAGACGTAACAGCATATTCCGGTATATATGTCTGAATTTAAGGACAATTACAAGAACTACTAAAATAAATCTGTTTTGTCCATCCCTAGCTAGTTGCTTATATTATGTGCATCCCTCACTAATTGGTGTTTTCGACTCTCTGTGTAACGGCACTTTACTTTCACAACTGACAATGGCAACAGATAGCTTAGGTATGGGTAGGCAGGCTGGCTGGACTTCCCGGAATTCCTTTCTCTACCACAGTAGATAATAATCTCAGGGGGTTGGGCAATTGGTCAGGACAGAAGTATCTTCAGCTCACTAGTTATTTCCAGTTTAATGCCCTGCATCTCTAGTGTTAGTTTCTAAAAATGCATAAGGAAAAGAGCGGGAGAAGATATTTACTAAATCAGTGGGTGTCGGGTAATAGGGACTATTCAACAGATGGTGTCATCGTGTACTGTCAAGTTTGCTCAAAGGAAGTAAAATGTGAAAAGAAATTTCAGCTTGAACAGCATTCAAAAACAACTGCACATATTAAAGCAAAGGAGGAGAAGGACAGCACACCACAACATGTACTTCTTACGCAGGTAAAGCCTAAGTCCAGTATTCTTAATACATTTTCAAATGATCTTTGTAGGGCTTTCGTATGCAGCAACATTCCATGGAATAAATTAAACAATCCAGTTCTGCGATCATTTCTTGAGAAATATTGTGTAAATCAAAAAATACCAGACGAATCAACTCTTAGGAAAAATTACCTACCTCCGCTAAATGAATCTACCCTGGAATTGATCCGTTCTGATATCGGAAGGAACTATGTCTGGATATCGGTGGATGAGACAACGGATTCATGTGGCCGTTACATAGCAAATTTCGTGGTTGGTAAATTACATCCAGACGAACCCGGTAAGCCGCATCTTCTCGCTTGTAAAGTACTAGAGAAAACCAACCATAGCACAATAGCAAGATTTGTAAATTATTCTCTGCGACTATTGTGGCCATCTGAAATTGAGGATAATTGTTGTAAAGTGCTTGTACTGCTCACAGATGCAGCTTTGTATATGTTGAAAGCAGCAAAGGCCCTCCAAGTATTTTATCCGAAACTCATACACGTAACCTGTTTAGCGCACGGATTACACCGCATTGCAGAAGAAATACGCACACAGTTTCCAGCTGTTAACAATTTAATTGGATGTGGGAAGAAGCTGTTTCTGAAAGCACCAGCTCGTGTCCAGTTCTACAAAGATTGTCTACCTGAAATTCCTTTGCCACCTGAACCTGTCCTGACTAGGTGGGGGGCATGGTTATCTGCAGTATCATTTTATCAGGAGAATTTTAATGAAGCGAAAGAAGTGGTTACAAAACTTGAAGATGAGCATATTGCGTGTGTCCGTGATGCAAAAGTTGTGTTTGAAACCGCTCCTGTTTATCAAGATGTGAATTTCATTCATTCACATTTTTCTAAACTTCCAAAAGCCATTGAGAGCTTAGAATCTTCTGGTACTCCCCTCCATAAATCACTCACTCTTGATCTCGTTGAGAAAGCTGCATCTTCATTGAATTCCGCTCCAGGCGAAATTGGAGAGAAGATTAAATGCAAGTTAGAAAAGGTGTCGAATTCGAACCCAGGACTGAAGAAGGTTAAGTTAATTAGTCAATACTTGAGTGGAACTAGGGTATCCTTGCCAGATGTATGCTCCGAAACTTTGGTGCCCGTGTATAAGTACTGTCCAATCACGTCAGTTGATGTAGAGCGATCATTCTCAGCCTATAAACTCATTTTGACGGACAATAGACATTGTTTGTCTCCAGAAAACATTGAAAGACTACTAGTTACCTATTGTGATGCTTCTTTTTGCAACAAATGATACCTGTAAATAGGTAAGTGAATAAAATTGCATGTTTTAAGTGCATATTTCATTATTTTCCGTGCATATATTCTAACTTTTTAGTGCATATTTGCATGCATATTTTCAGTTTTTTAGGGCATATAAATCCGGGCCCTAGGACAGCTACTCATGTGACTTCATGAGGCTGAGTGCAAGCCATTCTAGCCTTCATATAATTTCCAAAAATCCCTGATGGAACTGGGAATCTAACCCAGGGTCTCTCCAAAAATCCCTGATGGGGCTGGGAATAGAACCCAGGGTCTTTGGATGTGAGACAGGCATGCTACCCCAACACCACAGTGCGGGCAAGGCTAGGAACCAGTCATTGCAATTCCGCCATTCAACACAATGTCGTCAGCAAAATCAAAATCTGTTAAACGATTGTCTTCCTGGAATGTCAATAAGATAGGTTTATAAATTACTCTTCGTGTAGCGAAGGCCTAGGACAGCAGAAATGGGATTGGAGATAAAATACACCCGTCTGACTCTGGTCATCATCATCATCTAACCGTCCCCAGTTTCTCGGGTGAGGTGTAAGAGCGCTCCCCATTTCCGTCTAATGAAGTACAATTCTTCTTCTTGTTCTTCAACTTTTCACAATTCCACTCCTCTATATTCCAGATCATCTTTTATTTGGGAGATCCATCGTGTCCCTGTTTTTTCCCCCCCAAGTCGCTTTCCTTTTATGTCCTTATCAAACCATTTCCATGCTACTCTCTTTAGATCCATCCTCTTCAAGTGACCGAACCATTTCAACCTTGATGTTGCTATAGTTTCCTTAAGTGGTTTCACTTGTATGTCTTCACGGATCTTTTCATTCCTGATCTTATTACGTCTTGTTTTCTGAAGCATTGTCCTCAGAAATTTCATTTCCCCAGCCTAAAGACTGCTGTTATCCCTTCTATTAATGGTGCACGTTTCCAGGCCATATATTGTTCGTGGTACAAAGTAGGCCTTATACAATGTTGTTTTTGATATTAAAGGAAAGAGACTGTTGGACTTCTGCCAGAGGAACAGCCTGCTAGTTGGGAACTCCTGGTTTAAGAAAAGAGAGAGCCACACAATCACATGGTACAGTGATGACTTGACCAGGAAGTCGGTGGTTGACTATATACTGTATGAGAAAGAACTAAATAAGAACATCACGGACATCCAAGGTTATACCATCGGAGAACCTGGATAGCGAACATCGATTACTGGTAATGAACCTGAGAGGGAGTAAGGAGAAGAAAGGGACTGAGAACCAGGAAAGACGTATAAGGATATGGAAACTGAAAGAAGGGGATAGAAGGGTCGAGTACCTCAAAATGGTAAAGGAAGGAATTCCAACAGATGAAGAAAGAGGGGTGGAAGAGGAATGGGCTAGATTTAAGAAGACACTAGTGGGTGCAGCAGAAGCAGTATGTGGGAGGACAAGTAGTAAGAAGAGGTGGAAGGAAACACCATGGTGGAATGAGAAGACAAAAGATATAGTAAGGGAAAAGAATAGAGCCTTTAGGAGGTGGTATCAAAATAGGACGGTAGAGACAAGGGAAGAGTACCAGGAAAGAAAGAAGGAGGCGAAGAGAGTGGTGGCTGAGGAGAGAAGGAAGTGGATGGAAGAGTGGACAAAGATGATGGAGGAGGATAGTGAAGGTACAAAAAAGGTCCTGTATGGGATGGTGAAAGATAAGAGGCGGAAGGATCCTACGGATTATGTTAGAATGGTGAACAAAAGGGGACAAGAGATAGAAAATAGGGAAGAACTGAAGAAAATGTGGAAAGAATATTTTGAAGAACTTCTGAACCCAAATGGAAAAGATGGTGAGGAGGAAGAAATCGGGGAAGAGGAAGATGAACTGCAAACAGAAAAGGACTTAACATGGAAAGAAGTGGAAGATGCAGTGAACAAGATGAAAGGAGGGAAGGCACCGGGTGTGGATGAGTTGAGTGTGGAGATGGTGAGAGCAGCAGGAGAGGTGGGGATACAGTGGCTGTACCGAGTGATGAGGACAGCATGGAAGGAAAGGAAGACCCCAGAGGACTGGAAAAAAGGAATCATTGTCCCGATCTTCAAGAAAGGTAGTAGAACAGATTGCAGAAACTATCGGGGAATAACACTGATGAGTCATTGTGCAAAGATCTTCGAGAAAGTTTTGGAAAAGAGAATTAGGACAAGGATAGGAGGGATGAGGGAAGAACAACATGGCTTCAGAGCAGGAAGGTCCACAGTGGATTTGATTTTTGCTGTAAGGCAGTTACAAGAACAGCACTATGAATATGGAACAGATCTACTGATGGCCTTCCTGGACATTGAGAAAGCATATGACAGAGTATGCAGAAACAAAGTATGGAAGTCCCTGGAGGATAGAGGAGTAGAGAAATGGACTATAAAGAGGATAAAGGAGATGTACAAGGGAAGCGTGAGCTGTGTGAAAGTGGGAGGAGAGAGATCTGACTGGTTGGAACAAAGAAACGGCCTGAAACAAGGAAGTGCACTGTCACCGTTACTTTTCATTGTGGTGATGGATGACATAATGACCCGAGTGGCACAAGTAATTGGGGACGGAAAGATGAAAGCAATGGTGTTTGCAGATGATTTGATGATTTGGGGAAACAAGGAGGAGGAGGTACAGGAACAGTTGGACGTGTGGGAAGGAGTAATACAAGGATATGGGATGAAATTTAGCATAAATAAGAGTGAGATGGTGATCACAACAAGGAAGAAGGAAAGAACCACAACGGGAATAACAATTGGTGGGGAACAGCTGAAGAAAGTGGAGAGTTTTAAGTATCTGGGAAGCCTGATACAAGATAATGGAAGAAACGATAGAGAAATAAATGAGCGGGGGAGGCAGGCAGAAGCATTTCGGAGGAGTGTGAGAAGCATGTTATGGAGCAAGGATGTCCCTCAGAACAGCAAAAAGATCATATATCGGACGTACTATGTCCCTATCCTGACGTATGCCTCGGAGACCTGGGTTATGAAAGGAAGGGAGAGGAGCAAAATACAGGCCAGTGAGATGAGGTTCTTGAGAAGCAGTATTGGAGCTACAAAGATGGACAGAATAAGAAATGAGAGGACCAGAGAATTAATGAAGGAGGAACCATTACAGGATGGTATAGAGAAATCTAGACTTAGATGGTATGGACATGTAAAACGAATGGAGGAGAAGAGGATACCCAGGAGAGTACATGAGACGAAGTGGGAAGGAAAGAGACCGAGGGGAAGACCGAGAGACAGGTGGCTGAAGGGGGTGGAAGAGAGCGTGAAGAAGAGAGGAGAAGACTGGACAAGGGTGGAGGCTGAGAGATGGTGGGAAGACAGAAGACGTTGGAGAGGCTTGTGTTCCAAACAGACCCGGCCAGTGGCTGGAAACTGTGCAAGATGATGATGATGATGATGACTGTCCCAAAGGAGATTCCTGACTTGGTGGTACAAATTAGCTCCCTTCTGAATGCTATTGGTAATTTCCGCTGAGCAACGACCATCTCGAGTTATAATGTTGCCAAGATATTGGAACAAATCAACTTCTTGAGAGTTCCTTCCATCCAACATGATATTCAAATTACCCTTTTGTCTACTAACCTTCATGGCTACTGTCTTTATAGGACTAACTTTTAGTCCAAACTCATTAAATTGTTTGTTCCAGGTACCGTATTTAATTTCTTCTGTACTTCCTCAACTGTGCAACCCCAAATCACCAATGCCGTGAAATCTGTTTCAAGAAGCCCGTCTGACTCCGGTATTGATGCAGAAATCTGAGAAAATTTCCCGGTTGAATCTTCCAAGATTTGCCCTGGTCCTTCAAGCTAAGTGATGTCAAGCAGGGTCATGCAGAAAGAGAAATTTGTGAAAAAAAGTACCCAAAACGTTGATTGGTTTCTTAGTTTAGGGGCTGCAACAATGCGTTCGTGCAGCCCCGTGTACTTTATGTGTGTGTAGAATTTGTCTGATAACCGGTGTTAATTGTGATTATTAGTGTGTGTTATCTGTAAATCAGGTAAGGACTGCGGATGATCAATTTTTCAAGTAGTTCCTACTTTTGCTACCAAATGCCACTGTCAATGACACCTAGCTGTGGACCTGGCTACTAGATGCCACCACAGTCAACATCTGGCGGCAAACGTTGGAACTGATATAGCGTTATCAAATAATCTAACTTACAAATTTTGGCTTCACACACATGTAGTTAGTGGAAGGGACTGCCGGCTTTACTTCCCCTCTGAAGGAAGGCATACCGAGGGATTTTTAACGCTCTTAAAAAATCCAGGGTTGATACGCTTTCAGGATTTCAAATTTCCCTGACTTTTCCCGGTTTTCCAGACCAAATTTTAAGAAATTCCCTGACCGCAGAGTCGTTTATTTCCCTAACTTTTCCCGATTTTCCAGAGCAATGTATAGAAAATTCATTAACCACAGGGACGACATTTACATCGCTGTTCCTTAGGTTTTCCAAACCTAGCAAAAGTGCATTTACCTTTAGGAAACATTCTTCTGTATGATAGATTAAGATAGAAAAACTGATTTTAAACTAATTATTTGTGCAAGGCTATTCTTAGACGCAAGGAGAAATGTTGTAGTAGATGAAAATAATAGTGTTAAAAAAATATCCGAGCAATGTTTCATTGTATAAACTGGACTTATATGTAGCTCTCTGTATAAATTAACGAGTTTCTTTAAAAGTATAAAAACAAGTAACAAAAAATAAATTAAAAAAACAGTTCTTTACTGTAATAAATAACATTTATTACGATAAGAACCGGAACACATTTTTACAATAAATGTTAATTTGCTAACATCAATTTAAAAAAAAAATAACTGTGAAGAAAGGAATCAATCACCAATTCTTACTTTCTGGTCAATCACAATAAAAGTATCGAGAAACTGTCAACTGATACATTTTATTCTAACATTAGATATTTAATATCAAATGAGTTGTTTCAGTTAATATGCCGTCTTATGTACAAGAAGTTATGATTACCAAGAAGTTGCTCTGATCTTGACCGTTTGGGGAGATTTCCTTTGTCCCCACGGAAGATCACGAAATACATCGACTGGCACGAAAAACGCAACACTTCAATTTCTTACAAAAACTGAAATTTATTTCAAATTTATGACACCTTATAACACTAATCTACTATATGATGATGAAATATTGTAGTACGGTCCCATGTAGGTGTCTAACAATGGAAAATAAAAGATGATTAAACACAAATTTAAAAATTAAGCCAGTGATGCACACTTCAAGGAAAGAGCGTTAAAAGAGCGGGAAATTTTGAGTAAGGTCCTAAAGGTCCTCACTTCTGTTTTGATTTTATATACTTCACACATTTCTTCACAGACCTCGGAGACCTCTGTTCGCATCTTTAAAAGCGTGTTTTGCCACCTCTTGTACCAATGATGGCATTCAACCTTTCAGGGATGCTCCTGATTAATGCTGTAATGTCCTGTTGAGGAATCATCTCCCATTCTTCCAGGAGGACATTCCGTAGGTCCTGTAGGGTCTCTGGATAGCACTGACGGGCTCTTCTCCCCAGCCGGTCCCAAACGTGCTCAAGAGGATTCAAATCAGGGCTTCGAGCAGGCCAAGCCATAGCATGAATCCCTGCTTCACCCAAGAACTTTAACATGTGGGCGTGCATTGTCTTGCATTAATGTGAAATCATCACCAATAAATGGAGCAAAAGGCACAATATGCTCCAGAAGGATTTCCTCCACATACCGATGTGCAGTGAGACTCCCATTCTCCACAAAGACCAAATCTGTCCTTGCAGCCATACTGATTCCTGCTCACACCATCACACAACCACCCTGAAATGGCGTCCTGGATGAGAATCATCATCATCATCATCATCATCATTTCCCCTTATCCAGCTCCTGCTCGGTCGGGGTATTTATGGCACTTCTCCACTTTCCTCTGTCCTTCCTCCACGATCTTGTCCCATTCCAGATTTCTTTTTCTTACGCTGTTCTTCACTGAATCAATCCACCTTGTTCTAGGTTTTCCTCTTGCTCTCTTACCCTTGCACTTCGCCTCCAGCATCTGTCTTGGTATTCTATTTTCCTCCATCCTTTTTACATGTCCAAACCACCTTAGTTTATTCTTCTCAATTCTCTCATTTAGTTTTCCCATCCCAACTTCCTTCCTAACATCTTCATTCCTCACTCTGTCTTTCCTATCATACTTCTTAGGAATTTCATTTCACTGGCTTGGATTCTACTGTCTTGCCTGCTTATCAGGGTCCAAGTCTCAACTGCATAAGTTAATATGGGAACATAGTACACTTTATACATTACCTACTTGCTTTTCCTTGGTACTTCCTTATCCCAAACAAGTTTTCTTACACTTCGATAGAATGCATTGCTCTGCTGTACCCTCCTGCCAATCTCCATGTCCAACCTACCAGTTTGCATCAATTCACTTCCTAGGTATTTGAACGTGTCCACAATTTCCAAACTCTGGCTTCCAATTTTCACAGTGCCCTTTCCTTGTCTTTCCCCTCTTGTCATCACCATGGTCTTGCTTTTCTCTATACTGATTTTCAGGCCGTACTTCGGAATATTTTCGTTCAGTGCATCTAGTTGTTTTTGCACTTCTTCGGTGTTCCTTCCCCAGACCACAATATCATCTGCAAATAACAGTAACTTCATTTCCTTATGTCCATATGCTTCCTTTGTTTCCTTGACAATTTCATCCATCACCATTATGAACAAGAGAGGTGGCAGCACACTCCCCTGTCTTAGTCCAGTCTTGTTCCTAAACCAATCTGTCTTTCCAACTGGGGTCAGTACCCTGCTACCACAGTTGTTGTACATTGCTTGCACCATTTCCAACATTTCTCTTCCCAGTCTCTTC
This sequence comes from Meconema thalassinum, assembly GCA_946902985.2. Classification (NCBI taxonomy): domain Eukaryota; kingdom Metazoa; phylum Arthropoda; class Insecta; order Orthoptera; family Tettigoniidae; genus Meconema; species Meconema thalassinum. The sequence goes on from OX336394.1 coordinate 55,456,206, forward strand.
TTAACCATGGTTTCCCATACCTTCTCTCTGGGGACACTATCATATGCCTTTTCTAGATCTATGAAAGTCATGATCAAATCCTCTCCATATTCCCAGTTCTTTTCCATCACCTGCCTCAAGCTTAAGATGGGGTCCACTGTGGATCTTCCACTCCTGAAGCCATACTGTTCCTCTTGCAACTCACCTTCCACCTTTCTTCTCATTCTTCTTTCTAATATTCTTTCCAGTATTTTTACTATCTGTGATAAGAGGGTGATCCCTCTATAGTTATCACACCCCTTCTTGTCCCCCTTCTTAAACACTGGTATTATTAGCCCTTTCTCCCAGTCTTCTGGTACACATTTCCGTTTCCACACACACTTTAGCAGTCGATACAACCATTGCATACCAACAGGTCCAGCAGCCTTTATCATTTCTACACTGATTTCATCGATGAGAATGTGCAAGGGAAATACCTTTCCTCTGGCCTTCTACAGACCCTCTCTCTTCGGTCAGGTGATCGGAGGCCAAACCGCGACTCATCGGCGAACAACACTTGTTCCCATTGTTGTACTGTCCAGTCATGATGTTCCCTTGCAAAAAGTAGTCGAGCTGTGCGATGTTCTCTGGTAGGTTCTGGGTCTGTAACTGGTCTTCTGGATTGAAGATTGGCTTCTTCCAATCTTCTTCGGACGGTTCTCTCACTAGCATCGACCCCTTGAACTTGGTGGAGTCGATTTCGTGCTTCAATGGCGGTGGAGTGACGGTCGTGAAGAACTTGAGGTTGTAAGAAGCGGACATCTCTCTTCGATGTTGTTCTTCTCGGGCCTGATCCTGGTCTCCTTGCAAAGCCTCCAGTTTCCCTGTACCTTCGTACGGTTCTGGAAATCGTGGAAGCTGTAATCCTCAACACTTCTGCAATGTAATGCATGCTGCGACCATCTTCCACCAAAGCAACAACTTTTGCAGCTTGTTCAGGGCTTAAGGGCATGTTTGCTCCAGAAAGCTAATTACGACAATCACAGAAAGATCCCACAAACACATGTGATTGAAAAGGGAACAATTGAAAGTACAACACTAAGCGATATAAGAGCGGGAACACATTATTGGGTTACATCCAGTGATGTGTTTTCCAGGTTGGGCAGGAAAAATCAATTGAGGCTAGTGCAATCAACAATTCATTGTTTGCTTGCAAAGCAACACCAATAACATACCCCATTTAAAAAAAATAGGTTAAAGTGCTTCACTTTGATTAAATAGATAAATTACACAATAATTTCACATCATTTATTGGGTGTTGCGTTTTTCGTGCCGGTCAGTGTATATGCGACGTTACGTGATTGTCACCGAATCATGTCTTCACAGTCAAGTACGGAGAAATATCGACACGTTACACGATCGGCGCTGTTCTCAGCCGTTTCACGGGATTTGTAGTTTTCACGATCGAACACGGAGAAAAATCGCGATTTACATAATCGGTGTCACTTTTAGTCATTCAACGAGATTTCTATCGTCCTTGAGGTCGGGCACGGAAAAATATAGTATTATTAAGCTTGCTGTCCGTTTGACAAGAATCCAGTTGTACTCGTCATCGAAAGCGGAGAAATATCGCGATATATCGCAATCGCTGCCGCTCTCGGTTGTTTTACGAGATTCACGTTGTCCTCGCGGTTGGACACAGAACGCGATAGTATGCAATCGGCCGTTCAACGATTGTCTGCCTGTCTATCTGTCCTGGTAGAATGGCAGAGGCAAGCTCGAGGTTGGGCATGGTTAAAATTCACGAGCAGTTATGGACATGGTCGGCGCCGTGATTCCCACTGTCCCTAGGCTGTGGTTGGAAGTTCACGGTGGATCACGAGAAGAAATGGGTATCACGATGCTACGTAGTCTGTTATTCCTAAGAGGGTTGATGCACTTCTCGCTGCCCGTACACTTCTAAGTATACAGTAATGGGAAAAGTGGCTAGTAGGGTTCGGTATGTTTCGTGATGGGTGCCCAACCACCTTTGACAGGATTCCCGCAGTCTTCGTAAACACACGTTCGCGACCGGGCACCGGTTTTATGACTTACGCAACTGGCATTGCTCTCGGTCCGATTAACGAGATTCCCGCAGGCAAGTCGTGCGGTCAGCTGGCCGTTTTCAGGATGTGATTTTGGAGGATGAACGTTCGAAGTAGGTATCGGATATTACGAATTATTCAGAGAGGATAGCACGAATAATACAAGAGGCACATTTCCTTTCGAATTCAAATTATACAAGTTTTTGAGATAACCGGTTAGATTATATATCCAATAGAACCAAAGTTTGAAGGAAAAATAGACATATAACGGAGTTTTGAATTAACCGAACTGGATGTCGCAAATTTACGAGACGGATAGATTTTTAAAATATACCATCGTCTATGTATTTCGGAGCATTTTTGCGATTTTCTTTCGAAACTGTATCATTTCGCAATATCGCGACAATAAATTATATCGCATTATTTCTGTAATTCAATTTGAGATATCCAAATTTATAGGTCAATATCAGAAATGAGAGGTTTCTGTTGAGTTTCGGATGTTATCACGAATAAACGTCTCGCAAAAAGTCAGGTTTTCGAATAATACAGAAAAACATTTCATACAAAATTAAACTCTCTTCTTGATGCCGAAAATATACATTGAACCAATGTAGACAGTACCACTGAAGGTATCCTCAGTATGCATTTCCTTGAGGTCGTGCACGGGGAAGCCTACGCAATCGGCGCCGCTTGTGTGAAACTCGCTTCATCACAATCCGTGAGCCTAGCGGCGCGGGTTTAAATTATTTAAATCGACCTCAGCGAATTTTCGTTACCCGTTTGTAAAATTAGCTACTTTTTCGTTACTTTTCGTTACCGGTCGACACCCTGGTATAACAACCAAAAATTACTGTCAAACCTTAATAATAGGTCGCGTATCAACCCTGAAAATCCGACGACTCCAGCCAGGTTAGAATCCGCGACCTTGGGCATAGAAGCTCAGCATGCTAGTAACTACACCACCGAAGCCACCTACCCAAAACGTTTTCTTTTGATGATGGCTTATCAAGACATCACAGTTCCTATATGCATTAATTGTAGTGTTGTATGCACGAAATGAATGAGTTGACAATCTCACAAGACTGTTGCCATAAATTTCCCAGTTAAATGTGTCATTTTTGCCTTTCTTTGGGACATTTCGTAGGTCTCTTTCACACCATGCTCTGACGTTTTGACTCGGGGGTTGAACGATGGGCCCAGGTCTCATCCCTCAGTAACAAGACATTTGAAGAACAGATCTCCTTCTCTCTGGAGCATTTACAGAAACTTGCGGAAGAGAAGATGGTCTGCCGGGATCTTTGCGATGGATGAGCATCCAATTTCAATCCTAGGATGTAGCCGCATTAGGATGTTGTTAATGGTAATAAGACGATTGTCTGCCACAATATTGTGAATCTCAACAAGCACCATCGCAAGTTACTGTTGGTAGCCTCCATGTGCGCTGTTTGTCATCGACACCTTTGCGCCCTTCCATAAACTCTGCACGCCAACATCCTACCATTTGGATACTCATACAGCCTTCCCCATAGACAGAGGTTAATTGCCTATGGATACAGACAGTGGATTGTTCTTTTGCTGCGCAAAACTTAATGACGAGTACAGCTCACGTGCGGACACATTTTATAGTGGTAACTCCAAGCTGCCTGGCCAAATACGGGTGAGATACTGCAGCATGCCGGCGAGAGCATTGTCAACTCACATCAATCCAACCGTGCCACTTATTTCACGTGCAGTTTGATTTGCAGAATAAACATAGGAGAAGGCAGATGGATAAGGTATAAAGACAGTTCCTTTTCTCTCGCCTCAAGTTTTTGGACCACGTGAAGTCACACATTTGTATTTCTCAACAATTTTCTTACATGTAAGTTGCTACCTTCCATCTTCTCCTATATTTTCATTACACCATACCTATTAGAGTATTTACCTACTTTATGCAGAAACTATCGGGGAATAACACTGATGAGTCATTGTGCAAAGATGTTTGAGAAAGTTTTGGAAAGGAGAATTAGGACAAGGATAGGAGGGATGAGGGAAGAACAACATGGCTTCAGAGCAGGAAGGTCCACAGTGGATTTGATTTTTGCTGTAAGGCAGTTACAAGAACAGCACTATGAGTATGGAACAGATCTACTGATGGCCTTCCTGGACATTGAGAAAGCATATGACAGTGTATGCAGAAACCAAGTATGGAAGTCCCTGGAGGATAGAGCAGAAAAATGGACTATAGGGAGGATAAAGGAGATGTACAAGGGAAGCGTGAGCTGTGTGAAAGTGGGAGGAGAGAGATCGGACTGGTTGGAACAGAGAAACGGCCTGAAACAAGGAAGTGCACTGTCACCGTTACTTTTCATTGTGGTGATGGATGACATAATGACCCGAGTGGCACAAGTAATTGGGGAAGGAAAGATGAAAGCAATGGGGTTTGCAGATGATTTGATGATTTGGGGAAACAAGGAGGAGGTGCAGGAACAGTTGGACGTGTGGGAAGGAATAATACAAGGGTATGGGATGAAATTGAGCATGAATAAGAGTGAGATGGTGATCACAACAAGGAAGAAGGAAAGAACCACAACAGGAATAACAATTGGTGGGGAACAGCTGAAGAAAGTGGAGAGTTTCAAATATCTGGGAAGCCTGCTACAAGATAATGGAAGAAACGATAGAGAAATAAATGAGCGGGGGAGACAGGCAGAAGCATTCCGGAGGAGTGTGAGAAGCATGTTATGGAGCAAGGATGTCCCTCAGAACAGCAAAAAGATTATATATCGGACATACTATTTCCCTATCCTGACGTATGCCTCGGAGACCTGGGTTATGAAAGGAAGGGAGAAGAGCAAAATACAGGCCAGTGAGATGAGGTTCTTGAGAAGCAGTATTGGAGCTACAAAGATGGACAGAATAAGAAATGAGAGGACCAGAGAATTAATGGAGGAACCATTACAGGATGGTATAGAGAAATCTAGACTTAGATGGTATGGACATGTAAAACGAATGGAGGAGAAGAGGATACCCAGGAGGATACACGAGACGAAGTGGAAAGGAAAGAGACCAAGAGGGAGACCGAGACACAGGTGGCTGAGAGATGGTGGGAAGACAGAAGACGTTGGAGAGGCTAGTGTTCCAAACAGACCCGGCCAGTGGCTGGAAACTGTGCAAGATGATGATATGAGCTCTTATTATTTAAGTAGAGATTCTGTAAAGATAGGTACAGTATGCCTTTCCAGGCGTTTGATTAGAGTTTGAGGTTTATAGCATTTAAAAATACTGTACAAAATTTAGTATTTTGAAACTTAAATTCAATACTTTGTGGCACCTAAGATTAAAAGATTTAGCATTGTTTTGCAAATTAGTTAGAAACTAGATATTATTTGCAACATTATATAAAATTTCAACACTTAATATTACCCATCATTTAAATTTATAAAATGAACGGAAATATACAAACCAACAACGTATTTAAACACACAAATAATTTTTTTAAAAATTAATTTATTAACTAAGCATTTTTGTCTTCAGTTGGTAAGAAAATCTCAATGTGCAATCAATCTAAAATATAGTCTTTTTTACTGAAGACACTGAAGGCACTAATTATAATTATTATAGTGAACATTACTTCTGACTTGACATTTGAGTGCTATGCTAGTTCTATCAACTTTAACCAGCCAATCAAATAGAGTTTTGTTTGCAATGTTGCCCTCTAAATCACGACATCGCAAACAAAGCACCAATTGGAGAGTTTTGGAGAAATTTTGCATCCATCGCTTATGCTAAAAACCACACACTCTAATAGTGATGAATATTAGATTAGGAAAGACTTCACATTTTCTACGACTTTGAATACAGAATGAGGGTAGTGTGCATGACCAACTGTTATCCACATAGGGAATCCTTCTGGCAATCATTCTTCAAACTAACTCTGTCGACCAGGAGCTGTATGAAAGGTCTGCCTCTACAGGAATCAAACAGGGTCCTTTCAGTTGTACAGCTAATGCCTTACCCATTGAGGCACCGCAGTATTAAGTACCAACTTAGTAGCAATTTATAGTTTTAGGGCAATGTGAATATGTTTTAGATCAAAATATTATAAAAAAAGAGGAAGTTGCCTACCCTTGTTATTGAACAAAATTACTGCTTTAGAGTGAAATTATGAAACATGGTAATTTTATATGACAGGTTAGCATAATGAAATTGATCTTAAGATGTATGAACATATAAATACCTCCATCATCTTCATCGGCATCTTCATTCTCAGATTCAAAGGTGTTATCCGGAATGTCATAGAGACGAATCATACTCTTGTTGGGGTCCTTCATTATAAGGTATTTCCCATCCTTCTGCTTCATACAGATATCCACTATACACCTTAAAATGCCCCAGGCATTGTCCATGTTGAGAGTAATCTGAGTTGCAAACTCGTTTGGTTTATACTGTTGGGTACCAAGTATAACATGCTTGGACGAGTCCCGCACGTGGGCACGAGAAACATACCTGTTGCAAACAACAAAACAGTTTACAGGACGACCACTCAATTTCACAAGAATATTTCCCATACACTATTTTTATAAATGATACATGTTTTGGCTCATTGAGGCTTCTTCAGTCTAATAGCACAACTAAAATTCTCACATGTCAATCTAGGACCAATCAGTGTGACATTCTCAATAAAATATTAAGATTTTCACATCATCATTGCACTTAAAAACAACGGAATAAAATACTTAAAGAATTTAAAATCTATATAAAATCCATTTGTCTATGACGTGAAACCATCGTCGCGTTGAAATTATTTGTTCCACTCGATGCATCCCATTATATAGACGTCGTATGTGTAAACAGTGTTTTGATTATCCGGGTAGATAGAGTACGTGGTTATTACTAGGTTAAGAACTTGTGAATTTGTAGTTATCGTCCGTAGATTGAAGGAAGTATGGTGTGACAAATACTTTCTTCAAACTATGGACGATAACTACAAATTCACAAGTTCTTAAAACATATATATATATATAAAAATCATCTAAAAAAAGCCTCCCACCATTTACACAGTTGGGCTAGTTCTCTTGTCACTTTATGCTCATTAATATTCTTTCTTATACTGTTACACAAAAGTCAAGCTAATTACAAAACATTAAAAGTACACTAATAATAATTTAAAAAACAACACAGCAAAACAGAATTAATCTGCAACATTTCTGTCTTAATACAGTAGCTACTTTTCATCCCTTCCAAGAGTTTATCAATATCCTCCTTTCATTTCTCAGGTTTAGTCTCTATAGCCGTATTTCCTGGCACACTTGACATAATCATCGCACCCTAGTCTTCAAATTCAAAATTGGTATAAAAAATATCACAGCATAATTGTCAAATAGCACATTTGTATATGTGTGCTGGTTGGTAACACATGCTGCCATGAATTTATAACGTGATGTGACCTTGTCAGAAGAAAGAAGCTCTGTCTCTGTGGGCTTTGATTAAAGCTACGCAAGGGGTTGGAACACTAGTCCGTGGCAGCGCTCAGCTCCAGAATAACGCCCGTCTCTTCCGTGGAAACATTGCTACAAAGGCCAATACGACGTGTTATGCACATTGTGTTCAGAATGAAAAAAAGAAAACCAACTATATGGAGAGTTAGAAGTTGAAAGTGAAACACTCGGAATTATGAATAATGCAATAAAAGTTTTCTTCCTAGGCAATGGTAAGTAATTCTTTTATAAAGACAAGAAAGGTCTAGAAGCTCTAATGGAAATAAACCAACTTCTCATAACTGTCTCTTATGCTGGCCAACCCCAACCAGTTAAAAAGAAATAAAACCCACTACCATCTGAGCGACAGCCATGGTTCGGCCACTGTCTTGGCAAACCAGTTTTTGTGTTTCCCCATTTGTTTCCACTTTCTGTGGTTGTACATATCTGTATTATTTGTCTTCATTGTATTTATTCATTGTCAGGTTGGTTTTGTTTATGTTGATTAGTTGTCATGATTTATTTGTTTTGATTGCATGTAGTATTCCCACTGCCGTGTTTCCAGTAGGATATTTTGGCTTAGAAGGTAATTTTGGTATTCTAAGTTGGCCACATTGATTCTTCTTTAACTTGTTTGAACTCTTTACTGTGATTGGCTGCTTTCGGCCTATCAGAGGCCTCTTACTTGGTTTTTAAACTCTCTACTGTGATTGGCTGCTTCCAGCCTATCAGAGGCCTCCTTGCTGCTTGTAGCGACCAATCACGTGTTTCTTCTTCGTTGTTCTTTGAAGTGTGTAGCCATGACACAATGCTGTGCGTCAACGCTGGTTGTGATATATCAACAAGTATCCAGCTAATCATTTCTATAATTGGTGCTATCTTCATAGTAACCGTGCTTAGCAATCATGTCCTATGCACATGATTCATATTTTGTTTGGGCAGTGACATTACGGTGATTTTCGATCTCTTCAAACCATGCTTGATGTTGATACGCGTCATGTCGACGAATTCTTCAATCCGCGGCGTCGGATAGTTTGTTATAATGTGTTTACTTCTATCTTCATTTACTGCCTAACAATTTGTCTTCACGCGTATGAATAATGATGATACTTCGTGTGATAAGTAATTCATCGTGTCTGGAAGCATGTTACAAGGCTAGGCATCATCACTAATGAAGGTTGACGCTAGGCTAAACTGCTTTACTATTGTGACAATACCGCGCGATTGGCATATCCCGGTATTTGTATGATAGCAACTACTTTGACTTCCTGCAACATCACTGGAATGGAAGTTGACGCTGGGCTTAACTACTTTACTATTGTGACAATACCGTGCGATTGGCATATCCCGGTATTTGTATGATAGCAACTACTTTGACTTCCTGCAACATCACTGGAATGGAAGTTGACGCTGGGTTTAACTACTTTACTATTGTGACAATACCGTGCGATGGGCATATCCCGGTATTTGTATGACAGCAACTACTTTGACTTCCTGCGTTTCACACATAATTTGTTTTATTAACAATTCATTTTGGGCTTACAGTATCGGCGCATCACTGTAAGTCAGTCCTGGTTCGACGACACATTCTCGTTCCATGCGACCTGTTTTTTCATTATTTGTTGCAACTCCACTTGTGTTGCATATTTAAATTATATCATTCTATGGAACCGCCGTGTATTGCATGCCGTTCTATGATGTACTGATCTGCAGCTACGTTCAAGACAATATGTGTGTTTTAGGCTCAAGACGTAACGTGTGTTAATTCTTTGAGTGTTTCTTCAAGTGTGTAAATTTGTGCTAATGTTTCTCATATGTTTATGTGCCACCTATTTGATAATATATCTTATTATTAGTTAGTAGTGGTGTCGTGTCCTTTATGCCTTCCTGGATTTCCTTATTTAGTGACAATAATATTGTCTGGTCCTCCACATGTTTGCTAAATTGTCAAGCGACCTTTGTAAAGTCAACTCTTTGTATTATCACATCATTATCTAATGCTTTGGCCAACAAATTTTTATACATTGTCCACTATTACCAGAATACTCTTGGTGGGTTGTTGACTTCCCGCGTTGGCCATTACATTATTTGGTCCTCCGGGCCGGATATTGAGCTGTTTACTATTTTGAATCATTAAGCATTGTTTTGGCCATGTTGGGCCCTTGTTTCTTGCTATTTCACCAGGAAGGCCATAAATTTAAATTGTATACGTTCCCATTAACTTCCCAAGGACACAATACATTTTATGTTCAGATGTTTGTTTACAACTTAATCGAGACCATTGTCTCAGTGTTTATTTTTTGTGTTAGTTAAGTTGGTTGTGTTAGTTAGGTGTGCAACTCTGGTAATTACATCTAGGCGGGCAATCCTAAAGTCATTATGGAGGATGCCCAAAAACGACCTTTAGTTAGGAAGCGTGCAGTCGCTAAGGCCATGCTTACCTCACAAGAAAAAGTAATTAGCAACTTTCAGGGCATTACAGAAGAACAATATCAAATGTTAGTGTTACGCAAACACAAATGCGAGGAAATTTATGAACAATATAACGAAGCGCAAGTCGCTTTAGAGGATATTACAGACAATATCGACGAAGAAATAGCCGAACTTTGTGACTTCGAAGATAAATATTTTGAGTTGCTGGTTAAAATTAAACTACATTGTGACAATTTCAAAAAATCCAACACTACAGACAGTGATAACCCTTTGAATAATTTGCAGAGTGCACAATTTCCTACTGCTAACGTAGCTGCAGCGCATATAAAGTTGCCTGAAATTCAAATTCCGCAGTTCAGTGGCGACTTCACAGACTGGTTGAATTTCAGAGATAGCTTCAAGGCTATAGTAATTGATAACCATGCTTTGTCTGATATTGTTAAGTTCTACTACCTTAATTCTAGTCTTAGTGGTGAGGCCAAACTCCTCTTAAAGAGCATTACTGTGTCAGATGATAACTTTATGGTTGCATGGAACTTGCTGACAACTCGATACAATAACATTAGGCTCATAGCGCACAATCATGTTACCAAGCTTTTCAAGCCCCCCGCATACGGTAATGATTCAGTGTCATTGCGTGCCATCATCGACCACTTTGTTTCTCATGTCAATGCGTTAGAAGCTTTGGACTTTAACGGGGTTCCCCTTCAAGACCTGTTATTGTCACATTTTATATTGGAGCTACTAGATAATGATAGCATCCGTGAATGGGAGAATCATGTTGATTCTGGGAGAATTCCCACTCTCCAGGACTTGGTTAGCTTCTTAGAGAAAAAATGCAAGGTACTGGAAATAACTGAAAGGAATGTGTCCAGGCCCGCATTACATACTGCTGTAACCAAACTTAAAGCTGAAGGTCATTCGCCTCAGAAACCCATGTTAACTACTACCAAATCTCGTTGTACATATTGTAGGAGCATTGATCACCAATTGTCGAAATGTGGTACCTTTATCAAACTTTCGTCCACAGCCAAATGGGATTTTGTCAGGTCTCGTAAATTGTGTTATAATTGTTTGCGTAATTTCGAGCCTAATCATCAATGTTCGAAGTACTCTTGTAACACTTGTTCCCGAAAACACCACACTCTTCTTCACTATGAGCCCTCCAGTGGCACTAGTAATGATGCTTCTCAAGCTCATGCTAACGTGGTAAACACTAGTTGCAGTAACGTCGCTCGTGACAATCAATTTTCAAGGACGCTATTACCCACTGCCAAGTTGAATATATTAGCTGGCAATGGCTTACGTGTACCTGTCACTGCACTACTTGACTCTGCATCAGATTGTAACTTAATTTCGTCACACTTAATTAAGAAATTAAGACTCCACACCAAACCTATGAAGGTACACATTCACGGTGTTGGTCAAAATCAAAGCACTGCTACTGTTGTTGCTGATGTGAACGTTTTTGCCTGTGCTACTAATTGGTCTGCTAAGCTTGAATGTCTCGTGGTTCCCAATATTGCACTTGAGCTACCCGCTGCTGGTTTCGATACCTCTGAATGGAACATTCCATCACATATTGATTTAGCTGATCCTGATTTCAATTGCACTAAATCTATTGACCTTGTTCTTGGTGCAGAATATTTCTTTGACCTGTTATGTCCTGGTAAAATCATACCAGTTGGTGATTTGCCCATCATTCAAAATACCTCTGTGGGTTGGGTGTTTTCTGGGAAGCTGCCCAGTGCAAGCACCTCGCAACCATCGCACGTGGTATCAGCACTTACACTCCTCACGCCCTCATGTAGAACAACAGCTGGAAGCGTTTTGGAACGTTGAAGAAGTTGAAACCCCAGTGTTGTCTGTTGATGAATCCATATGTGAAGAACACTTCGTTGCTACTACCACTCGCAAAGACGATGGTAGATTTGTGGTTAGACTCCCTCGCAAGGTAGACTCGGAGCCTCTAGGTGCCTCTCGCTACGCTACACTAAAACGTTTTCACTCTCTCGAAAGACGTTTGGCTCGTAACCCTGAGTTAAGGTTAGAATACACTGAATTCATGCATGAATATCTAGCCTTAAATCATATGCAAGTCGCCCCCCACCCGACTGATGGTGAAGTTTACTACATTCCCCATCATCCTGTTTTCAAGCCGCACAGTACTTCTACAAAGCTCAGAGTGGTTTTTGATGCTTCGATGGCTACTACGTCTGGGTGCTCCCTTAATGATACCTTGTTGGTGGGCCCTGTAATTCAGCAGGATTTGTTCTCTATTTTGCTTCGGTTCCGTACTCACTTGATAGCGTTTGCAGCTGATCTGAGTAAAATGTACAGACAGATTCTTGTAGATCACAAGGATCGTGACTTACAGAGAATATTTTGGAGAGACTCTCCTTCAGACCCAATGGTAGAATATCAATTAAACACCGTTACATATGGTACTGCCCCAGCTTCCTTCTTAGCCACTCGTGTGCTAAAGGAGCTCGCCCTCACTGATGGCACAGCCTTTCCAGCTGCCACTCAGATTGTTTTAAACGACTTCTATGTTGATGATTGTATCTCGGGATGTGATTCCGAGCATGACGCACTCATTCTGTATGAAGAATTGACCACTCTCGTGGTGCAAATTGAAGCCATTCTAAATTCTAGACCCATTTCGCCTATGACTGAGGATCCTACTGACTTGTGCTATCTCTCGCCAGGTCACTTTCTTGTTGGACGACCATTGAATGCCTTGCCCATTCCTGACGCTTCTGAAGTGCCCATCAATAGGTTGTCTAGATGGCAATTACTTCAACAGATTATGACTTCATTGTGGCGTAAATGGTCCACAGATCATTTACTCTCCCTTCAACAACGTCGCAAGTGGAACCGTATGTCTCCTAACCTCAAGGTTGGCACGCTTGTGCTTATTATGGACGGCAATGTTTCTCCTACTTACTGGCGACTTGGACGAATTCTTGAGGTTCATTGTGGTAAGGACGGCCTCGCTCGTGTGGTCTCTCTACATACCACCTCTGGACTCTTGAAACGTCCCATCGTCAAGGTGTCTCCCTTGTTGCCGCAGAACTAAACACTCTTGTATTTTCATAAACAACCTGCCTGTTGTTTCTGTGCGGGCAATATGGTTCGGCCACTGTCTTGGCAAACCAGTTTTTGTGTTTCCCCATTTGTTTCCACTTTCTGTGGTTGTACATATCTGTATTATTTGTCTTCATTGTATTTATTCATTGTCAGGTTGGTTTTGTTTATGTTGATTAGTTGTCATGATTTATTTGTTTTGATTGCATGTAGTATTCCCACTGCCGTGTTTCCAGTAGGATATTTTGGCTTAGAAGGTCATTTTGGTATTCTAAGTTGGCCACATTGATTCTTCTTTAACTTGTTTGAACTCTTTACTGTGATTGGCTGCTTTCGGCCTATCAGAGGCCTCTTACTTGGTTTTTAAACTCTCTACTGTGATTGGCTGCTTCCAGCCTATCAGAGGCCTCCTTGCTGCTTGTAGCGACCAATCACGTGTTTCTTCTTCGTTGTTCTTTGAAGTGTGTAGCCATGACACAATGCTGTGCGTCAACGCTGGTTGTGATATATCAACAAGTATCCAGCTAATCATTTCTATAATTGGTGCTATCTTCATAGTAACCGTGCTTAGCAATCATGTCCTATGCACATGATTCATATTTTGTTTGGGCAGTGACATTACGGTGATTTTCGATCTCTTCAAACCATGCTTGATGTTGATACGCGTCATGTCGACGAATTCTTCAATCCGCGGCGTCGGATAGTTTGTTATAATGTGTTTACTTCTATCTTCATTTACTGCCTAACAATTTGTCTTCACGCGTATGAATAATGATGATACTTCGTGTGATAAGTAATTCATCGTGTCTGGAAGCATGTTACAAGGCTAGGCATCATCACTAATGAAGGTTGACGCTAGGCTAAACTGCTTTACTATTGTGACAATACCGCGCGATTGGCATATCCCGGTATTTGTATGATAGCAACTACTTTGACTTCCTGCAACATCACTGGAATGGAAGTTGACGCTGGGCTTAACTACTTTACTATTGTGACAATACCGTGCGATTGGCATATCCCGGTATTTGTATGATAGCAACTACTTTGACTTCCTGCAACATCACTGGAATGGAAGTTGACGCTGGGTTTAACTACTTTACTATTGTGACAATACCGTGCGATGGGCATATCCCGGTATTTGTATGACAGCAACTACTTTGACTTCCTGCGTTTCACACATAATTTGTTTTATTAACAATTCATTTTGGGCTTACAGTATCGGCGCATCACTGTAAGTCAGTCCTGGTTCGACGACACATTCTCGTTCCATGCGACCTGTTTTTTCATTATTTGTTGCAACTCCACTTGTGTTGCATATTTAAATTATATCATTCTATGGAACCGCCGTGTATTGCATGCCGTTCTATGATGTACTGATCTGCAGCTACGTTCAAGACAATATGTGTGTTTTAGGCTCAAGACGTAACGTGTGTTAATTCTTTGAGTGTTTCTTCAAGTGTGTAAATTTGTGCTAATGTTTCTCATATGTTTATGTGCCACCTATTTGATAATATATCTTATTATTAGTTAGTAGTGGTGTCGTGTCCTTTATGCCTTCCTGGATTTCCTTATTTAATGACAATAATATTGTCTGGTCCTCCACATGTTTGCTAAATTGTCAAGCGACCTTTGTAAAGTCAACTCTTTGTATTATCACATCATTATCTAATGCTTTGGCCAACAAATTTTTATACATTGTCCACTATTACCAGAATACTCTTGGTGGGTTGTTGACTTCCCGCGTTGGCCATTACAAGCCAATTGGAGCAAATTCAAAACCTTGTTGTCTACGCAACTGTCGAAACAAAGGAACCTCATCTGATTGATATACAATGTTTCGTCAGTAAATTCAAGTAAATATAAAATTATATAATCCAAAAACACAGTTGTATAGTAAATCCAATGGCTTCGGTGGCGTGGTTGGTAGCATGCTGAGCTTCTATGCCCAAGATCGCGGGTTCAAACACGACCAAAGTAGTCGGATTTTTTAAGAGTGTTAAAAATCCCTCAGTATGCCTTCCTTCGGAGGGGAAGTAAAGCCGGCGGTCCCATGTCATAGATTTATGGCATGTTAAAGAACCTTCCACTAATTACACCTGTGTGAAGCTAAAATATAGGTTGAAGTTGAACAACACTCTTAGGTTCCAACGTTCGTCGCCAGGAGCCGACTGCTGTGGCGTCTAGTAATCAAGTTGTGAAATACTAGTCGTTGACGGTGCCGTTTGGCGGCAAAGGTAGGAACTACTCGAAATTCATTGTCTGCAGTCCTTACTTGTATTAAAAACAGATAACACACACTAATACAGCCATCACAATTAACACCGGTTATCAGACAGATTCTACTCACACCCAAACTACACAGGGCTACATGACTGCGTTATGGCAGCCCCTAAACTGAGGAACCAACCAATATTCATATTAAGTTTGCATTGACCTTTGTATTATTACGTGAACTGTTTATTCTACAAGCAACATACCCAAATTTGATCTGATCAGAACCAGCCAAAATAGCCTGTACGGTCCACTTGGCCAATTTGCAAGCATTATTACGAAGTTCATTGGCTAGAACAGCTCCTCTCTGTGTGTCCAATTTCTGACGCCATTCCACTCCACTAGATAACTGAAACAGTGTAATACTCCAAACATCAGATACAGCACTACATGAAGAACAAAGTTCATAATTAGAGGTATTTGTGCTGATTTGCTATAATAACACCCTTCTTACTTTTATACTTCTTATCGTAATTTTAAATCATGAAATTAAAGGATAATGTGAGATGTCCTGTTTGCAAAATATCACATAACTTATGTCACATTTTTATCAAAGCTATGCATTTTAACCAAGCAGAATTAAAATAAAACACAAAACAAAACGCCCTTTTATGGTGAGTTCAACATCTATACACTACTATATTGACCACTACATGCACAAATTACTCTGGCATATGAGCTTAATACAAAGTATTTTATTTTATTTAAAAGTTTTCAAAAAATTATCAGTGTTCTACTGTGTTCAATGAACCATATATTTTTATTTAAAAATCTGGCTGCCACTTCCTCAAAATAAAACTTTTAGGCTATTAGATAATAAACTATATTCTATTAAAAATTATTGTACGTTAACATGACAAAAAAAAAAAAACCAAAAAAACATAATATAGGCTAAATCACAAAGAGAAGTCAGTCTTTATTTATGTTGTTGCCTCAACTCTGGACAATCGACATTTATGCAATCTTGTCTTCTAATACCGTATTTGCTCGCGTATATCTCGCACTTTTTTGACCGAAAATATGTGTGAAAATTTTCGGTGCGAGATATACGCGGGGAATGACCGTATTCCCGAAAAAACACAAAATTTGCGATGTAACAGTAGGCCTGCTTGCGCAACTGTGGTGGCCCGCTAATCGCTAATTCGAACGTGCCTCAAGGCGGTGAACTTAGACAACCGCGGCCGATGACGCGGCGAACGATGTGCAGCGCGCTAACACTCACGCTGCGCCGTATGCTTGCACGCGGCCGAGCTCTGATGCGACGCAATGCGTAAAGACGAAATCATTGAGATTCGAGAAGACTGAACTGCGTTTCTCTGCGATGTAACAGTAGGCCTGCTTGCGCAACTGTTGTGGCGCACTAATCGCTAATTCGAACGTGTCTCAAGGCGGCGAACTTAGCCAACCGCGGCTGAAGACTAACGATGTACAGCTTGCTAACACTCACGCTGCGCCGTATGCTTGCACGCGGCCGAGCTCTGATGCGACGCAATGCGTAAAGACGAAATCATTGAGATTCGAGAAGACTGAACTGCGTTTCTCTGCGATGTAACAGTAGGCCTGCTTGCGCAACTGTTGTGGCGCACTAATCGCTAAATCGAACGTGTCTCAAGGCGGTGAATTTAGCCAACCGCGGCTGAAGACTAACGATGTACAGCGTGCTAACACTCACGCTGAGCTGTATGCTTGCACGCGGTCGAGCTCTGATGCGACGCAATGCGTAAAGACGAAATCATTGAGATTCGAGAAAACTGAACTGCGTTTCTCTGCGATGTAACAGTAGGCCTACTTCTGCAATTGACGTGGCGCGCTAATCGCTAATTCGAACGTGTCTCAAAGCAGCGAATTTAGCCAACTGCGGCCGAAGATGCGGCGAACGATGTACAGCGTGCTAACACTCAAGCTGCGCCGTATGCTTGCACGCGGCCGAGCTCTGATGCGACGCAATGCGTAAAGATGAAATCATTGAGATTCGAGGAGACTGAACTGCGTTTCTCTGCGATGTAACAGTAGGCCTACTTGCGCATCTTATGTGGCGCGCTAATTCAAACGTGTCTCAAGGCGGCGAATTTATTCAACCGCGGCTGAAGACTAACGATGTACAGCGTGCTAACACTCACACTGCGCCGTATGCTTGCATGCGGCACCTCGATCCCTAATCGGTTCGTATCGAAGTTCGGATCAACTCGTTGTTGCTCTCTCTTCCTGTTAGTAACGCTTCGGGTAAGTTCCTGGACAATGACGACTGTTGTGGCGCGCTAAATCGAACGTGTTTCTACGTCAAGGCTATTACGGTCATTTATATGATGGCGTCAGTAATGAACGCGAGATATATGCGAGTACTTTTTCCCCCTGAAATTTCAAATTAAAAAATGGGGTGCGAGATATACGCGAGCAAATACGGTAGTTGAAATTGAAAAACAATGAAAATACAAAATTTTATGCCTTGCTTCTCACTAATAGTGAGCTACATCCATTTTACTGACATTTCTACGACATTCACCACTAGTTTAATGTAAATCCAAAACTATCAAAATACACATGTTTAGGGCCTGTATTTTTTGGTAATATCGATACGCGCAAGCTTTTTTCATACTTTCTTTCTTGCCTATATATAACATTGTAGGTACTTAAAGTAGCATAATTTAGCAAAATGAACTCGCAAAATATCACGAAATCTGATTTATTGCGCGAATTGCACAAATAATCACGAAACATACTCCACTTGGTACAAAAATGCTTCTGAGGAATTGACCGTCGTGGTTTCCTTCTCGTTTGATTGATAGTGCTGCGCCGGAAGTATGTGTATTCAGTTGCGCTATCTCTAAGGCTATCGTTGAAAATCTATATCTGCTATCGATTACATCAAATGGCATTGTGGTCGTAGATACAGCAGCGCGAGTTCGCGACTGATAAAACTATCGGCAAACATCCAGTATTCAAGTATAAAAATGCCGAAAATTAACGTCACAACAGTTTTCTCGAAGGCCGAGGAATACAACAGTGAGGGGTTATATGTATTTGATGTTGCAAGAAAGATTCTAATGTTCGTATTCAGTGGGGACTTAAAGAAACGTGCGATAAACACTACAGGGATTCAGAAACGCATAAAAAAGAGGAGAAAGAAGGAAATGAACATAATTCTACGCGGCAAATAACATTCGGCAATACTCAACACATCGCAAAAAAGTTGAAAAACCCCCTTAACACAAAATTTGTTAGATTTTCCCCATACTATAAGGAAGATTTCAGAAGAACCATCGATCATTGTGACAATTCATTTCGCGAAATATCCACCGAAATAGCGTCAGTTTTAACACCGAAATCAACAGTTTTATTTCACCAAAAAATAAGGCCCTTACACATGTTGTACTCCGCACAAATTTCGCAACAATGAAAAGGGAGGTCGACAGGAAAGAATGTGGAAGAGGAGCCTGCCACAAGTAAGTGGAAGTAATGCCCGACTCAAATGGAACCCTATGGTCGCCAACCAACGTTCCACAAGTAGCGAGCCCCTGAGGGGCAAAATAAAAAAGGGCAAACTATTTCCACAGCTGGACACACCACGGTCTTAAAAAGTGAGCATAAATGTCATTGATGCAAGTTTGCTTTTGCCAAGATTTAGGATATTTAGGCATGACCACAACTCAGAAGCATGTTCAGTTTCCACAATATTCAAGATGACACCCACGAAAAGATGCTATAAATCAAGGTGGGTTGCACTACTGGCACATAACAGGAGAACATTTTAGTGCTCTCCTGATCCCAGATTGATACACAACACTCACCTTGGAATCCCACTCATTGAGGGCTTTGATACTGATGAACTGCAGTTCTCCATTAGGACCATGCATAACAGCGTCGTGTTCACACCGAGATATGAGGATAACACCATTGTCCAGGTCCCATTTCCGATACCGGTATGCCACTGAAGCTACCTCATCAGCTTCTTCTTCAGAAATGAATGGGTTTGGTTCATCAAATTTGAAGCGAGGTTCACCCTGTTACAGAAGAAAATAGTATTAAAATAAAAAGGACCATTTTCTTCTCGGTAGCAAATGCTCCCTACTATATAATCAACTAGCAGTAGTACCCGGCTTCGCCCGGTGGAATGATGATATGTCTCAAAGTCTCCTTAGAAATATAATGGACTTAAAATCTAGGTCATTTGCCCCAAAAGACAATGAGGGTATAATATCTAGGTCATTTGCCCTTTTGATAAGGATGATAATGAAAACTACTGTTGAATTGACACGTCAAACTTACAAACTACCGTCATAGAAATACATATTCCAAAATTCACAGGCGAGGAAGACTTATTGTGTGTGGTGATTAATGGTGTAATTGGCGTACCATCTAGGTCATTTGCCCTTATGATGAGGATGAAAAGGGAAACTACTACCGGTATTGAATTGACACTTCAACTTATAATGTACACAATATACTGTAAGAAAATTAAATATTTAAAAAATCACAGTCGAGAAAGACTTTATGCGGCGGTGATTAGTGGTATGATGCGCGTAACATCTAGGTCATTTGCACTTATGATGATAATAATAAGGTAATGAAAAAATGACTACTAAACGAACATGGTGTAATTTTAAAACTGAAATAGGTAGTTCAGATGTCTAGCTTCGATATCTTCCAAAGTCTCAACCTTATTTTCTGGCTTAGGCCTGTACTCGATGCGTCTAGTGAAAGAGATCATGGTGTACTGCTCGGCAAAGAATATGGGTCCAAGCTGCACGAACCTGACATGATCGCAGATGATGACGAAATTTGATGACATGTTCGGGGTTCCCTGTCCCATTTAGATTGGCCGAGGAATCACTCACTCTTTCGCAACACCACAGTGGCTTGAGCAACGGCCCTGTGCTGGCATCAGCATAGACAGCAAATAACACGGCGGGCTATGGAGAGTCCTCTCATGTCACCTCGCGATGAATCAGCAAGCTATTCTCACAACTGCCCCCCCCCCCCCCCAGGGTCTCACAACTTGTGGGACCTGGGTTAGCGACCCCAGGACCCCAGCTGAGTCTGGCATCGCTTCTACTTCCTGGTGCCGGGCTCCTTTCAGTTCCCTTTCCTATCGGCCTCCCTTGGTCAACTCTTGTTCTCTTCCGACCCCGACTGTATTAGGGTATCAATTAATAATAAATTGTCTTCATTTCATTGTCTTTTGGGGCAAATGACCTAGATTTTAAGTCCATTATATTTCTAAGGAGACTTTGAGACATTATCATCATTCCACCGGGCGAAGCCGGGTACTACTGCTGTCTGCAATTTCAAGCAGACAGTGTTAGTCCCAGTGTTCCAAAGGGTAAATATACAAATTTTGGTAGAGATCGGTGAAACGGTGTAGATTTTGGCCAAAGGGCCGAAATGCAGGGAATGGAGAGGTCTGTATTAGGGTATCCGAGGGCTAGGGAGTCTTTCAATTTCCCGCCTTAATTAACCATTGTCCCATCTTTCCTCATACCCTCATTCTTCGAGGGGTCTGCCTTCTTTTCCTTTTCATAATATCTCCTGTCTTCTGCTCAAGGCCTTCAAAGAGGCAGGGTGTGTGTAGCCCCGCCACTTCTGGTACACCCTCAAGGGCTCATGGCTGGTGAGTTAGGAAGCTGGCAACCCCGAGGGATTCCTGAGCTAACTGCAAAGAATGGAGTGGTATGTCAGAAATTTCAAGTGGACAGTGTTACTCATCGGGTTCTAAAGGGTCAGTATGTAAACTTTGCTTCAGATCAGTGAAACGGTGTAGATTTGTGCCAAAGGGCCTAAAAGCAGGGGATGGAGTAGCCTCTCCGCAATTTCAAGCAGACAGTGTTAGTCGCAGTGTTCCGAAGGGTAAATATACAAATTTTTGTTGAGATCGGTAAAACGGTGTGGATTTCGGCCAAAGAGCCCAAATGCAGGGAATGGAGTGGTCTGTCCGCAATTTCAAGCAGACAGTGTTACTCGCAGGGTACCAAAGGGTAGGTCGAAATCCGAATGTTGGTTCTGATCGGTGAAACGGTGTAGATTTGTGCCAAGGGCCTAAATGCAGGGAAAGGGGGGAGATCTGTCTGAAATTTTAAGTGGACAGTGTTACTCGCAGGGTTCCAAAGGCTAAGTATACAAATTATGGCCCAGATCGGTGAAACAGTGTAGATTTGTGCCAAAGGGCCTAAATGCAGGGGATGGAGTAGCCTCTCTGCAATTTCAAGCAGACAGTGTTAGTCCCAGTGTTCCAAAGGGTAAATATACAAATTTTGGTTGAGATCGGTGAAACGGTGTAGATTTTGGCCAAAGGGCCGAAATGCAGGGAATGGAGAGGTATGTCCGCAATTTCAAGTAGACAGTGTTACTCTCAGGGTTCCAAAGGGTAAGTATACAAATTTTGGTTCAGATTGGTGAAACGGTGTAGATTTGTGCAAACGGGCCTAAATGCAGGGAATGGGTTGGTCTGTCCGAAATTTAAAGTTGACAGGGTTACCCGCAGGGTTCTAAAGGGTAAGTATACAAATTTTGGTTGAGATCGGTGAAACGGTGTGGATTTGTATACATGACAGACAGACAAACTTTGTGCTTTATATATATAGATATACCGTATTTACTCGAATACGACCCGCCCTCGAATAAGACCCGCACCCTGATTTTGAAGAACAAAATTTTAAAAAAAGAATGTTTACTCAAAATTATTTACTATCTTAACTAAATAAAAAGAATAGCATTTATCCAAAATAGTTTCCAACAGTTTTGAAGTCGTCCTAAAA